>OY986981.1:17888958-19088958 GCA_963920545.1 Lepidium didymum
TTGTAAAAAGAAGCACTAAAATCGTAATTGTCGACAAACCATAAACAAACCGGTTTAGTCGTATATATCTGAAACCAATTCTGGGTTTGGGGGACAATCGTTTTCTTTCATTTTCTTTACTTTAGAGAGTAGAGTGAATCTGAAGTAATACCGTCAAATTGCAGTAGCTTTAGCTACGAATCTACGATTTTGTTTTCTTTTAATTCCAATAACCTTCACCGTTTGCTATGATTCACCAGATGGTAGGACCATCGGTCGCCACGTTTGCTACAAACGCACGCCCTTGCTTAACGACGCGTGGCTCACTTCCTCGTAGCCGTACATATGCTTGGCTTCTACTCCTCTTCCTCGTCCTAGGTTTAAAGGTCTTTTGTACAAACGCAAGTCCTCCCGAGTCCAAGCTTTTCTGCTCCTTTTTAGTCCCTTTTCGTCTTCCATGTCAACTTTCTATTTCAATGGTTAGAATCTTTTCGTAACCTTGTACGCAATACTCACAGGAGCATATATGTATCTAAATGTGTATGTATATATACCTTCTATACTGTCTCCAGGTGAAAAATTGTAAAAATCTGTGGAAAATCTTGAACCGTAAAGTTGGTGTTCCTTGCCGTAAGATTACAACTTCACCCAGGTATAACCGTATAATCTGGGTTTTTTTGTCAATATTTGTGGTTTTGAATTAGCAAATGGTATTTATAATGTTCATGATCAGGACAGTGACATAACACAAACTAAACTACCAGATAAGACTATGGAAGCTAAGTGTCTGCAGAAAATGTTTTGAGTTGATTGATTCTGGATTTTTCAATGAAACTAAAGTAAGAATTTGGTGCTTCCCGTTCCTAAATCCTGACTACAATCTATTTTTTCTTAAGTTCTCAACCTGATTGTGGATTTGGGATCATTTGGTTTTGAGTGGTCTTATCAGTTGGAATTGATTTAGATTTGATAATTTATACGATTCTTGAAGAGAGGTCGCATCAATAAGCCATTTCGTTTTTAAAATCTTACTTTTGAGTAAGAGAGTATGTGTTTTGACTTATTAGTTTATTGCAATGGAGCTTTTATGTTTGGTGTGTATTTATAGATTCAGGAGATTTCAAAGGGGGTCATTGAAACGAACATTCCAATATACCGCACCAACCGGAAACTAGTCGCTACTAAGAATGGCGGGTTGGAAAATCCATCCCCACTGGTGTTTAATCCGTCTTGGAACAGAGAAGTTCCACGAGTACAAAGCAAGAGATTCAGATATCCTTCAGTATCCGGAGTAAAACTTCCTAAAGATGAAGAAGATATCGCCTTTATGAGCGTAAATCATTACCCTTTTTTTATGCTTGCTATTGCCATAGATGTGTTGATACATCTCATTACAGAATCATTACTGTAGGTTCTTGAACTCGGAGAACTTGTAAAGACGAGACAAGTTACTTCAGAGGAACTAGTTCGGATTTATCTCAAGCGTTTAAAATGGTAAGTGACCTTCAGTTCTCATTGATTTTTCGCTGGAAACTTTACATGATCTGATGTTTTTATTGTGGAATCTTGGGAAAACAAAGGTACAATCATGTTCTTGAAGCCGTGGTTACTTATACAGAAGATTTGGCATACAAACAAGCCAAAGAAGTTGATAATTTGCTCTCACAAGGAACCTATCTTGGTATTTCTGTTTTATGTACATGGACTACAGATTCATTTCTGTTCCAAGCCTATTCTCATGCTCATTTTTTTATTGGGTGGTAGGACCTCTTCATGGGATCCCATACGGTTTAAAGGATACAGCTGCGGTTCCTGGATACAAAACAACTTGGGGTTCATCTTCTTTCAAAGACCAAGCTTTTGATATAGAAGCATGGGTCTACAAAAGGTCCTGAAAACAAATTTCACCATGTTCATTTATTTTTCCTGTTTTTCTATTGGAGTTAGGTTGACAACGTCAATCAGACGCACGGTTTTTTGGTTTGTTTAGATTAAAAGCTTCAGGTGCTGTTTTAGTAGCAAAGCTAGTTGCGGGTTCTCTTGCTTATGATGACATCTGGTTTGGGGGAAGGACTAGGAACCCGTGGAATATCGAGGAATTCTCTACCGGATCATCAGCTGGACCCGCTGCATCCACCTCGGCTGGTTGGTTTATGTAGAAAAATGAATAAAGATTAAGTTTCTGTTAAGCACAGCTGAAAGATAAACTGTTTCTTTTCCATTTTTGGGTGAAACCTTTGGTCAGGTATGATTCCGTTTGCCATAGGCTCGGAAACAGCAGGCTCAATGACATATCCGGCAGCACGGTGTGGCATAACTGCATTGCGTCCGACATTTGGTAGTGTTGGTAGAACTGGAGTTATGAGCATATCCGAGAGTTTGGTATACAAAACATAGCAGTGGTTATAATGTGCTTGTTCAAAACAGTGAAATTTCAGACTGTATAATATTGAACTTTCAGCTCCTCTTGTTACAGGATAAGCTGGGACCGTTCTGTAGAACAGCTGCGGATTGTGCTGTAGTCCTTGATGCTATTAAAGGGAAAGATCCTGATGATCTATCATCTAGAGAGATTGCGTTTGAAGATCCCTTATCTGTGGATATCACAAGACTCACTGTTGGGTATACTAAAAATGCTGACATGAAGGTAAACAAATAGTTAAAAGTCGAATAATGAATTTGGTATGTGTTGACTCAACATTTGACTGTTTCAGGTGGTGGAAGTTCTTGGATCCAATGGTGTCAAGGTGGTCCCTTTTGAACTGAATTACACAGTGGACTCGGTTCAAGGGATATTAGGTTTCACGATGGGCGTAGACATGCTAGCTCATTTTGATGAATGGCAAAGAGCTGGCCAAGACGATCTATATGAAGCTCAAGACCAATGGCCTGTTGAGTTACGTCGTGCTCGTGTAGTCACAGCCGTAGATTACATTCAAGTATGTTTCATCTTTGTTCATGGGCCGGTTTTGTGATGGTATTTTCCGATTTATTTATCACGATTTACCGGTTTAGGCACAAAGAGCTCGTGGGAAGTTGATTAGAGAAGTCCAAAAGAGCTTTACAGTGGATGCTTTTATTGGAAACGTGACCGATTGGGAGATCGTAAGTATGGGAAACCTTGTTGGTTTACCGGTTCTGGTAATTCCGGCCGGTTTTAAGAACATATCTGAACCACCAACAAACAATTGCCGGAGAAGGACAACTATCAATGCCGGAATCTATGCTCCACCAGAACATGATCACATTGTAAGTAAATCTAAACGAACATATTTGTTATTTTAAGAGCATTGTGATAATGTGATTTGTGTGGTAGGCTTTGGCATTGGGTATGGCTTACCAATCGGTGACTGAGGCCCATAGAAAGCGACCGCCTATCGATGATCTTGGACCAGATGACTCGATTCCGAATCCGCCTAAGGCTTTGATCCCTCCACGAAGGTTACACATTTGAGTTTTTCCTCTCCATCTTTTTTGGTTACATTAGGAAAAAAGTCAAATGAAGGTTACGTGTTTTGTTTTTAGGACGATAACGATACATTACGAAATTGTGTTCACAAATTGTTTCTGTCCTAACAAAACAATCAAGTCAAATGTGTTTTTTTTAACTGTTTTTTGTAATGAAATGAAGATTTGGTTGGAATTGAGTTTGAGGGCATATGAGTGAATTTTGATCATGCTGAGTGGTGGACTGGTGGGCACAACTGGATTGTCTATTTAGTATAGTTTTTTGGTATTATATCAATTAAATACAATAGAAAATTCTACTAATCATTGAAGTAGAATAAACTATACTACTATTAATCTAAGATTAAAGACAATTTTAAATTTGTGAATAAGCAAAATATTTGTATGTTTTGTTCCATTATGTACTTACGCAACATTAAATTTGTAATAGATGTATGTTAATTTATCATATACAATGTCGTGTAATATTTATCGGTGAAAGGGCTTTGTTACCATGTCGAACGTGACCGACGGTGATTGGGCTTTTGACAAGAAAAAGAAAACACGTGTTGTTATTTTTTAAATTTATTTTGCTTTTCTAGAAGGTGAAGTGGGAAATGCGTGGGGTTAGAATTTGGTACGTATTTAATTATTTTTGTATGTTCGGCGAGTTTTGTGGGTTTAGGAATTTATTGTGTAAACCTTTGACTTTACGACCTTCGCGTTTTAGTTTTGATTTCAATTAGTATACTAGCACTGAAAAACAAGATTAACTATTTATTTCCTTCATGAATATAAATACATTTATTGGTTATCTTTATATTCTTTTGTATGAATTACTATTACATCATGTCATGTATATACCTTAACATGTTTTGTTGTTTAGAAATTGACGCAAAACTTTCAAACAAATCTTAATAAATACATTTGGCAACCATTCGAATGTGATATTGGTTCTTGTCGATCCTAACAAAAAGTACATTTACAATCTAATTTCATTGCCACACAAGATTATTTATTTATATAGAAATAAAGTTAAGATATTTTCTAGTCAATGAAAACAGTAGAATTATTAAGACTCCGCAAATAAAATATATTTTCAACGATGCAAATTGAATTTATAAACTTAATTCAACGAAAAAGAAAAAGTTGACTTCACATTTATTTTGACAAATTTTGCTCTTGAGCTATGGTCGCATGCAATTTACAGCGTCTTTGCTTTACAAATTAATTGCCCTAAATGTAACCTACATAAGTTGACAGTTGGGTGACACAAATATAACTCCCAAACATTAAATAGAAGATTTAACAACAAAAAAAACATTAAATACAGGAATTGGAATATTTCCATATTCGGCCAGAAATAGGAATACCTTCGTGTTCTGTTGGCTTATGTATTTTTTCGATAAATTAATCTAAATATTTTCGTTGAAAAAAAAGGAGCTGGAATATTTAAACACAAGAAAATTTAATCTGCTTAATTATATATTTAATCCCTAGCAAATTTAATTAACTACAGAAAAAATTATGTAAGGTCTAAATTTTGAAAGAAAATAATCAGAAGGACTAATATGCAAATTTAGGTAAGTAGGCTTTTAGTTTTTAGTTTTTTTTTTTTTGTCACTCAAGTAGGCTTTTAGTTTAGGGTAAATTTTTTCTAGGATTAGTCGAAAGTGAAACAGACAATCTGATTTTCACTTTCTTCGGTACGACCTTAAAACCAACTCTTTTCCGCAAAAGCAAAATGGCATCTACGCGTTATTTATTCGAAATAGTGAGGGTAAACTAGACATTTTGCTAATCTTCTTCTACTCTGTTTATATTTCTTTTACCTCCTCTGCACAAATCCCCTGAGCTCTTCCTATCTCGAGATCCGCCGTTAACTCTTTTTCCCTAAGCTCTGAGCTTCACTCTTCACCTCTTTCTTTTTTCTACTTCTCTTTTTGTTCAATCACAGATTGAATTAGAGAGGGAAAAAAGAGTGATTCTTATCCAGATCTAGTTTTTTTTCTTATTTATTGGTTTAATCTAGGTAATTTTATTGGAATTATCGATGAATTCTTGTAGATCTATCCTTTCCTTGATTCAGTTGATTGTTGTGTTATTAATTCTGATAGATTTTTGACGTATTCCGATCGAGCGTTATAATTTTTTTTTGGCTGAATTGGTGAGTAACGTTGTTTTTTATTGGGTTGATCAACTCGATCAAACTTCATAGTGTAGATCGAGACGAATGTACATTTTTTTTATTTATTGAGGACGACTTATGTAGTCTTTTTTTTTAATTGATGCATGTCGCCTTTTCTCGATGATTTCATGGGTTTTTTATTATCTGATCGGACCAAATTAGTTTGATCGTATAGTTAACTATGCATTGAATTTTAGTTTTTTTCCAAAATGATGTGGCTAAATTATGCGTCGTTGAATGTTTAAACTTTAGTTGAAATGTATTCACTGTCAATGGTGCAGGTCTTAGCCAGTCAACATGGCAACGGCGACTGAGAACCAATGGCTCAAAGGAAGAGTGAAGGCTGTAACCTCTGGAGACTGCTTAGTGATCACGGCTTTGAGCCACAGCAGAGCTGGACCCCCACCAGAAAAGACCATTACTTTGTCTTCTCTTATGGCACCTAAGATGGTGAGTTTAATCTTAAGGCAATTCATTTGGTTTTGTGTTCCCAATGATAACGCATCTTTAAAACTTTCACAATAGGATTAGTTCTTTTGTCATTTATAAGTTACTGACACAGAAGCATCACAACTAATCTCTATGTGTCTAACAGTCTAAAGACAATTTTTATTCTTTCTGCTTATCAACTGTTTAACCTCAGATTACATTGTTATTTCTTGGCATTAACTGTCATGTTTGTGGATTTTCCTCCTTTTAGGCTCGCAGGGGAGGTATAGATGAGCCGTTTGCATGGGAAAGCAAAGAGTTTCTGAGGAAACTCTGCATAGGAAAGGTGCCAATTCAAAATCTTGACTAAGTTGTGTAGTATAGGTACTGATGTGTTGTGATTGACTATATCTTCTCATCTTAAATATATGTTTTTTATATGGTTTGAACAGGAGGTCGCTTTCAAAGTGGATTACAAAGTTGAAGCTATTGCTGGAAGAGAATTTGGTTCTGTTTTCCTTGGCAACGAGAATCTTGCTAAGCTTGTTGTTAAAAATGGTTGGGCAAAGGTGATAATCATTTTCTTTTCCTCGAGATGATGTTGTCTGAATTATGGTGGTGATACCATAGATTTTTGACTTTAGGGAGGAATTTCTGTACTGTGTTCAGGTTAGGGAGCCAGGTCAGCAGAATCAGGATAAGGTTAGTCCTTACATCTCAGAGTTGCTACAGCTCGAAGAGCAGGCCAAGCAGGAAGGTTATGGTCGTTGGAGCAAGGTTGGTCTTCTCTTCTTTACTTAATTCTCCAAATTTTGTACTATCTTATTGATTTGATTATTGGGATCCAGGCTCCAGGTGCTGCTGAGGCATCTATCAGAAATCTTCCTCCTTCTGCCATTGGCGATTCTGCCGGTTTTGATGCCATGGGCCTTTTAGCTGCAAATAAGGGCAAGCCAATGGAAGGTATTGTGGAGCAGGTCCGTGATGGAAGTACTATTCGGGTTTATCTTCTTCCAGAGTTCCAATTTGTGCAAGTATTTGTTGCGGGAGTGCAGGTAATTAAACTTGTTCCCTGTTCGTGCAAAGTTGATATATTAACCTACCACGTTGAAACACACTCAGCACTTTTTTCCCTTTCCATGTAGGCTCCATCAATTGGAAGGCGAACCACAAATGGAAATGTCGTTGAGACAGCTCCAGATGAACCAAATGGAGATGTTTCTTCTGAGTCACGAGGTCCTCTAACATCAGCTCAGAGACTTGCCGCCTCTGCGGCATCTTCGTTCGAGGTCTCCTCTGATCCATTTGCAACTGAAGCCAAGTACTTTACCGAGCACCGTGTTCTTAGTAGAGACGTAAGGAATTTCCTCAACAACTTCTATCCAATTTATCTGTATTTAGCATTTGGACGATCTCAATTTGACTTGGATATTCCAGGTTCGCATTGTTCTTGAAGGCGTTGACAAATTCAACAACCTGATCGGTTCAGTTCATTATTCTGATGGGGAAAAAGTTAAAGACTTGGGTCTGGAGCTCGTTGAAAATGTAAGTGTTTCAACTTGAGTTGCATATTAAACTAATGGACTTATAATGGTTTTGCTATCGCCTAGTGATTAATGGTAGAAACTAATTCTATTGGTCAGATTTTGGATTTCTTTGATTCAAAATTACTGGAATATATGATCTACTATGTTGTTGAACAAAGTTAATGACATGGGTTGCTATTATATTAGGGTCTTGCTAAATTCGTTGAATGGAGTGCTAACATGATGGAAGATGAAGCCAAGAGAAAGTTGAAAGCTGCAGAACTTCAATGCAAAAAAGATCGGGTTAAAATGTGGGCAAACTACGTTCCTCCAGCTACAAACTCTAAGGCAATTCATGACCAGAACTTTACGGGAAAGGTAAATGTCCTGGTCAAATTCTTGGGTACCTAGTGCCTTTTTTAACTGTTTATCGAGTTATTGCTTTTATGTCTCTTTAGGTAGTGGAAGTGGTGAGTGGTGATTGTGTTGTAGTTTTCGATGATGCTGTTCCATTTGGAAGCCCAGCTGCAGAGAGACGTGTCTGTCTTTCAAGTATCAGAAGTCCAAAAATGGGTAACCCACGCAGAGAAGAGAAACCAGCTCCTTATGCTCGGGAAGCAAGAGAATTTCTAAGACAACGACTTATTGGAAAACAGGTACTGCGTTGAGCCTTTTACACTAATCAGTGTCTTTGGCCCCCCATATGAACAAGAGTTGATTCCCTTTCGCTGAAACAGGTTATTGTTCAAATGGAATACTCAAGGAAAGTCACCCCAACAGATGGTCCTACCACATCTGGTGCTGCTGATAGGGTCATGGATTTTGGCTCGGTGTTCCTTCCATCTCCTGCCAAAGGCGATTCCGATGAAGTGGCTGCATCACCTGCTGCAGCAGGTGCTGGCGGTCAGCCAGCTGGAGTGAATATTGCTGAACTCATTCTTGCCCGTGGTTTTGGAAATGTTGTTAGACACAGAGATTTTGAAGAGCGATCAAATTATTATGATGCTCTTCTGGCTGCTGAAGCCCGTGCTCTGTCTGGAAAGAAAGGAATCCATTCTTCAAAAGAATCTCCAGCCATGCACATCACAGACCTAACTGTGGTAAGTAAATATATCCTATAATAAACTAATTTCCTTGCTGGCCCTTTTCCGTAATCTAATTGATAAGAATGTATTTGTCTCAGGCGGCAGCTAAGAAAGCTAAAGATTTCCTGCCATCCCTGCAAAGAATGAGGAGAATATCCGCTGTTGTGGAATATGTCCTCAGTGGACATCGGTTTAAGCTTTATATTCCAAAGCTAACATGTAGCATTGCCTTCTCATTCTCTGGTGTTAGATGTCCTGGCCGTGGGGAACCTTTCTCAGATGAAGCTATCTCTGTAATGAGACGTAGGATCATGCAGAGAGATGTTGAGGTATACCGAATGCACTCCTATAATTACATCTCAGTTTCATGTTCTCCTATATGTTTTTTTCATTGTCTATTATAATCGTGCAGATTGAAGTTGAAAACGTAGATAGAACAGGTACTTTCTTGGGATCACTGTGGGAATCCAGGACAAATGTGGCTACGGTTCTGCTTGAAGCTGGCTTAGCAAAAATGCAGACTAGCTTTGGTGCAGACAGGATTGCTGAAGCACATCTTCTTGAACAGGCAGAGAGATCTGCTAAAAACCAGAAATTGAAGGTAACAAGCGATGGTTGTTTAGAAAAAAATTCTCTCTTTTGTAACGTATGCTTAACCGTTTTGATGTTTTTTAGATTTGGGAAAACTATGTTGAAGGAGAAGAAGTCTCAAATGGAAATACTACTGCCGTAGACACCAGGCAAAAGGAGACCTTAAAGGTGAATATATCCACATAATTCTACACAAACTCCCATCTTTTTCCATATAAAATAGAAAGTGAACATTTATCTTCTTTTCATCTCCTACGATTATAGGTTAACGTTACAGAAGTACTTGGAGGTGGTCGGTTCTATGTTCAATCTTCTGGAGATCAGAAAATAGCTTCGATTCAGAACCAGCTTGCTTCCTTGAGTATCAAAGACGCTCCCATTATCGGATCCTTTAATCCTAAGAGAGGTGACATCGTCCTTGCACAGTTTAGCCTTGATAACTCCTGGAACCGTGCAATGGTAATTCCAATTCACTTTCTTTGATTCTGAGCTTTCTTTGCTTCTAGCTTATTCATCGAATCAACTCTTGTGTTCAGATTGTTACTGCACCCCGAACAGCAGTTCAGTCCCCAGATGAAAAATTCGAAGTGTTCTACATCGATTATGGAAACCAAGAGACAGTTCCGTACAGTGCAATCCGACCAATCGACCCTTCAGTATCTGCAGCACCAGGCCTCGCTCAGCTCTGCAGACTTGCCTACATAAAGGTTCCAAGCTTGGAAGAAGACTTTGGTCCTGAAGCCGGAGAGTATTTGCATACAGTAACTCTTGGTAGTGGTAAAGAGTTCAAAGCAGTGATAGAAGAAAGAGACACATCTGGAGGCAAAGTCAAAGGGCAAGGCACTGGAAGTGAATTTGCTGTCACTCTCATTGCCGTCGATGATGAGATCTCTGTAAATGCTGCAATGCTTCAGGTTGGTTTTCTGGAAACATTTCCCATGAACTATTATTTATGAAAGGGAAAGATTGGTTTGATGATGATGAGTGTTGATGATGAACAGGAAGGAATAGCGAGAATGGAGAAACGTAAGAAATGGGAGCCCAAACACAAACAAGCTACTCTTGATGGTTTAGAGAAGTACCAAGAGGAAGCTCGCAAGTCGAGAATTGGAATCTGGCAGTATGGTGACATTCAATCCGATGATGAGGACACTGCTCCAGCCAGAAAGCCAGCCGGTGGTCGCCGATAAATTATAAAACCACTAAGTTGTTGATCATATGGTTCAAAAGGAACCATGAGTTAGGGAGAGAAGCGTCTGTCAGTTTCTCTAAAAGAGTTTAAAGCCATGTTCGAACTTTTTTGTAACCTTTATAGACTGTTCCCTTTTCTTTTCCTTTTTTCTACTTTTTATTTATACTTTTTGGTTTGTTATGGACTTGAAAGAAATCTTCCATGTAGGAGTTGTTGAAATAAGGGAAAGTTTGAACTTAGCTTACAGTTTTCATGCGTTTTCTGTTTCAACTCCCGGTTCTGTTGGAAGTGTTTTTGGATCGAGTCTCGTGCTATCGAAAGACTATCTAAGTCGTAGGTCTATACAATGGAGCCAAGTTTCATAGTTTGGTATAATTGTAATTGTACACAATGACCATTATGAGGTTTCTTTAAGACGAGATGGAGATTTATAATGCTGATGGTCACCAAAACCCCATTGGCTCGTTTTCCTGAACTCAAGTGTTACTTCACATTAAAACTAAAAGTACAAAAAAAAGACAAAAAACAATGTTACAATCGTGTTCTACTATCAGTGACTATAGTACGTGACATACCAAAACGAAGAAGCTCAAAAATAATATAAAATCTCTAATACTCCTTTATTTTGTAACTCTCACGCCCCGTTTGCCTCTTTCGTGGTGCGGCCGCCGTTTCTTCCTTCTCCTCGGTCTTTGCCTCGCTCGTTGAGGTCTCTGTTGCTGTTTCTGGTTTCTTCTTTTCCACGTTAACCTACAAATAACAATTCAATCCCCCCCAATTTCGTTAGAACCAAAAAAAATAACATCCAAATGACTATTGGCACAGCTTCTAACATGTTTACACCTTTGCACCACCAAGTGTGAGCTTGTAGAAGACAGAGAGGAAGACAACCACGATTGAAATGAGGACACCGATAGTTAAATTTGACTGTGTTTCAGCTTTCTCAATGAGTTCCTACAAACGAAAATTGCAGTCTCAATGAAGCTTCTCCTTCATAATTTATGTTATTAAGACTGGAAACATTATAGGAGAAACTTACCATGATCTTTGACTTGTACGCACTTAGGAAAAAAATGTCTGCAACCTTGTACAAAAGGTCGAACACCATCTTCTGCAGCAATGTACGAAATATTATAAGTAAAAAGGAGATACCCTTTCCATTTTGTTGTAGCGAAAATCAGCTAATTACCTGATAGCTCTTGAGACCATCTCCCTCACTGGCAGCTTCATCGGCTGCCTTTTGTTTCTCTTTCTCAGCATCAAATTTGGGCTTCCAAGTGGTTTGTCTGTATGTTTCCGCAACCTTCTCATCTGTAGCTATTAACATGTTGTCAAATAAGATACCGTCTTGCATAGTCCAGATTTCTATACCAATGGCTGCAATGGGTTCAAAATTCGGCCTGTCAAGCTCAAAATATTCAGGGTTTGGAATGTCTCTAGGTTTCCAGATTCCCTTGTAAGCTGGGTTATCTATGAGAGGAGCGCTCCATTTTCCCTTGTAGGCAGGGTTTCTCTTCATCGGTCTCTTCCATAAGCCACATCCGGGTGCTGCCTCACATTTGGGGTTGGAAACCTTAGGAGCCTCCCACTCACCATCTTCCTCATCATCCCAATCTTCCGGCTTGCTTACCTCGGGGTCTTCAACCTCTTCAGGCTCATCATCCAACCATCCCTCGGGTTTCTCAGCTTCCTCATCTTCAATCTCCATGGGTGCATCCTCATCCCAGTAATCAAGCTTCACAGCGTTAGGATCAGGAATCTTGGCTCCTCATCCCAGTCTTCTGGTTTCTTGTCCTCCAGATCAGGAATGGTCTTGGAAGGGGTCAACGGAGGCTCAAAGTCTTCAGAAGACAGCACATTTAGCCTTTTTCTTCTCCTCGCCGTCAACTAAAATCCTCACCTCATTGTCAGGTTTTAAAATTGCAGTGTAGACATGAGAAAGCTTATCAGATGGAACAGACGGAGGGAACTTGAGATGGTGCTCTACAAACTCGCCATTCTTGGGATTCTTGTGCTTCAAGATGAAATGCACCTTGTTCGTAGCACCACACTTTTCAGGTCCAAACATGATAAGAGTAAGGTGAATCATTATCAAACCCTTGAGGAACCCATCCAGCTTCCTGAGGACGAAGGTATTTCAAGTAAGCACCACCACACTCAAGTCCTTCTTGGAAACGAGCCTCGTATTGAAAAAAGCAGTTCCTTCCTTAAGGTTTAGAGGCTCATCAAGCTCTTTTACTATTCCGTACTTTCTAGCTTTCTCACTCACGAGAAGTCCATAATCATCATGACCTTCGCTCTTCTCGTGCTTCCACACACCTAAAGGATTCAAACAAGAAGCAATCTTTCAGAGCTATAAACAAGAAGACAGCCAGACACAAAGTCTGTTTCCTAATTCTATCAGTTTCCAGTCAAAATTGAACACTACTAAATCTGTTCCAACTCTAATAAGCTCCTCAAAACTACCGATTGTTATTGCAAAATTGGAAAATTAAACCTCGACTAAACTCCCATTTGATTCTTCCACTTCAACGAACGAATGAATAACAAAATCACTAAGACAACATCAAAAGGCTCTTCGAACGATTCATACAGGATCTGAACCAAAAATATACGTATATAAACTAGGTTACTAAAAATTCTATGAACCAACCTAAAAACAGCAACTTTACAACGACAAAATGAACAGTTACCGTTTGCCCGTCACAGTAGCAAAGATTCGAAAACGAAACCAAAGCTTAGAAGAAGGAAGAAAGCAAATTTAGAAAAATCCGTTCTCTCATTATCAGACTCTCAATAGACGAGAAGAGAAACAAATATCCAAGTCGAATTTAAGACGAAGAATATATTTTAGATCACAGATGGAAACATAAAAATCCCTTCGAGTCTTCTTCGTATTATTTAGTTACGAGAGACCTAAAAACGTTGTTTCAAGTCATCTTCTTCCAATTAAAATCTCTCGCCACGTAACGTTGGCCTATCGCTAATCGCCAAGCGTGCAAAGTTCTTTTGTTTGGGCTTTACTATTAGGACCAAGCCAATGTAGTAGATTCGCTTTATTATTAGGCCCAAGCCTAACCAGTATGCTCATGAACCCTCGGACCACGTCGGAAGGTTAAGTGTCTAGGTCTTTTTGTTGTTAACCAATTTAGATAAACAGTTAAAACCAAAAATTAACAGATCCTCGTTAATACAAAAGGAAATTTGATTATGCTGTTCGAAATTACAAAAGTACACTCTTAAGTTATTTTGGTTCTGTAATAGATTCAGAGGAAACAAGATAAAACTTTTGATCTCCTCTAGAAGAGGCAACATTCTTTTATTTATAGACAAGAGATCACAAAAACCCAAAAATCAACCGTATAAAGAGCTCAATGAGCAGTAGCCATCTTAGGATCAACACCAACATCCTTAAGCGTCGCGGCATGAGGCTTATGAGCAAACTGATCTTTCCTAATTGGGTCAGGAATAACATCATGCTTATCAAACTCTTGAACATGAGCCACTTTCCTAAACCACGACTTATTTAGAAACCGGTCCGCTTCATTCATGACTCTATCAGGATCATCAATTTCAGGAACCATCTCTCTTCTCTTCTTGTTAACACGGACACTAGGGTTTTCGTGGAGGTGATGATACGCAGTGTAAAGACCAAATGACACTGAAAGTGAAATCATTCCTATTGAGACGTAAACTGGTACGAAGTCACCCTTTGTCGCTGCTGTGGTTGTTGAAGTTCTTTGACCACCGTACTCCGTCGCAGCCGTAGAATACGCTTTGGATCTCGGTGTTGTTGCAGTGGTATAAGTCCTTAACCTGTTCACTATGCTTTTCAAGTTACCCTTCAAACACAAAATGATTCAAAAGTCAGAATGTTGAGTGAGGCCAAAGTGAATTAGAAAGTGACAGATCTAGTACAGTACTTACTGCTGATCGGAGAGCCATAGCTTAGATAGGTTAAAAGAAGATTGCTTTTGTTTTTGCAGTGGATTATACTTGAGAGTGTTTTAGATTGTGAATATAAAAGGAAGATGGAGAGGTCTGGAGGTGAGAAGAGATATGTAGAAAAGTTAAAAGTACAGGTGTAAGCAAGTAAGAACATGCAGTTTAACTCGTGGAAGAGTCTTGAAGCTCCACGTTACATCAGATTCCTTATAAGTTATAACTCGGATAGTAATGTGAATATATATTAATTTAATTAAAACTATTAATGATGGATTAGGTGGATAATACTAAATTGTTCCTTGCATGACAATTTGTAAAGTGATCACTACCACTAAACTATCTATTTTTGGCATCGAATAAGATTGAATTTTTAGTTACATGCAATCTTAATGATAAAACTTTTTTTCGCTGATTATGACTAATACGAATATAAAAAAAATCATTAATCAACCAATCTCAACCTGTTAAATTTATTTGACAATTTCAAATAATGAGAAATCGACTGAATTGAAGTTCATAACCGATTGTCTAATATATTGAAACTTTGATACAATTGAACATTGACTAAAAGATAATTAATATCAATTTAAAAAACTTATAACCTCCCATCAAAAACATAATCAAACCAGGAACCATCTTGAATTTATAACAAATTCAAAACCTTAGACACAATTCACCATAAAGCTAAACGATAAAAAAAAACATTACAATAACACAAAGCAAAAGTATTGTTAGATGCTTTTTTTAAATAGATTTCATTTTTATTTAAACAATGTCATATTTTAAAAATACTGGATTTAATTTTAATAATAAAAAAAGATATGAAGAAAAGTAAAAGGAGGCTATTTGCGATAAGACTAAAGTAAAGTGGTAGAAACCTTTCTCAATAAGGAATTAAAACAAATAAATAGTGAATTGAAAATAATAAAATGATACGAGTTGAAGTAGAGCCATGGGTGCTTACTAGCTCCCACTTTAATGGAATTAGTGCTTATTCGACGTAATTATTGTCCATTACTACTTATGTTTTTAATTTAAACCTTGTAAAGAGCTTTATAATCCGTATATAAAGCAATTATATTACCATTATCAAATTCTCCCCTACTTTACGTTCTTCGTCATCGCTTATAAATATACTTTTTATAAATAATAAATCTATAAATATATTTTTTATGTGTGGATCGCGATTTTTAGTCTCTAATTAATTAATTGTTGGTTTAGTGAATTATGAAGAAGCAGAAGTGTGTTTAAGTATTGTTTTGGTTTTGTAGGTGGAGTCCACTGGCCAAATTATCCACCCCCAAACAGAAGTCTAACTCTTGGCGGCCAATTAAAATTAAAAGTATTAGAGAAAACCGAGTTTTTTCAGCCAGATGGTTAAAATGATTTAGTTAATGTCTACTATATATAGGGTTTGATTCGGCATAAATTGGACCATATCGATCCAATTGTTGATAAAAAAAGATATTATAAAATATTATCTCATATAAGAAGTTGGAAATGATCATAATTAGTATATATAAAATATGAATTTCTCTATTCATTACTAATTAATTTTGAATTGCAAACTCATAATTTAATAAATAAGATCATTTTAAAGTTACAAAGGTTTAGTTTAGTGATAATATTAAAATTTAAGAAGATAATAATATATTATTTTAAATTCGAGTATTTATGGAAACAAATTCATATTTACGTGTGATATTAGAAGTATTCATTTTGTTCGTTATAACCTAAAGTTTAGTCGAATCTCATAACACATATAGTTAATGGATCCGTTGAATTGATTTTTGGAGAAAAATCTATGATTAATCTAGAATTCTTGGTGTTTATAGCTGTCATGTGTTTTCGTCGAACCCAGTCTCTAACTGATCTAGAACTTTTGGTGTCCATGGTCTTCATGTGTTTTTGTCGAATCCAGGAAATCACAATGAACTCAATTGATAAAAAAAAGAAGAAAAAAAAACTCAACTATTTCGTTGTCAAATGGTTTTATAAACTATAAAACTAAATAATTAACATCAAAAGTATTTTTACATTTTATATTTGTGGTAAGTGGTCCTCGTATGACCACTAAACCAATCACTTCCTAGAAAATGAGTATTTTACGACAAATATGACTGGTTTCTTCATATATTTTTAGTGCGAAATGATGACATATTTGAATATTTATATTTTCTCGTCAATAAATATAAATATATCTATATATATATATATTGATTTTTGTTTTGGTTTAAGTTTGTTATATGTCTTCGGATCAAAAACACCAGAGAGTCAAATTTGAATCAAATTTTTTTCTTTTTGAATCAAATTTAGTGATCACTGCCACTAGTTTACTGAGGTCTTGGTCTTTTTGATTCGAGTCCAAATCTGGCTTTCGTATATCAATATTAAAAACAATTTGGTTTTTGATACTGGTTAGTATAGTTTATCCGGATTAATGTTTATTACCATCTAACATCAATTTAGGTTACAATTATAGACGTTCCTTAAGCCTTTTGTATTACTATCTTGGTTAACCTATAATCATTTTCACGGAATCTTTGTAATGGAATGAGGAAAATTATTCATTTTTTTTTCTAACATTAGGTCACAATTGGCTGGCCCATTAGCCAAATTCCTATATTATATAGACGGTAAAATTCGAATATCTGATTATGCAATTGCGCATGTCTTTATTGGACTTACATGCCACTAGACTAAAGGTCAATTCATATTTTTCTTTTATTTTAGTTTTTGTAAATATTTAACATGGTTTTTCAATCTATAAAGACCATCAATAACAAATTAACAATAATTTATGCTACGACCTTTAGAAAATTTATTATTATATAATCCGACAAGTGGAAGATAAATATAGCAAAAAAACTAGAGATAATTAGCTAAATATACAAGAAATTATGTAATTAGGTATCTACCTTAGCTAGAATTGGTAGGTTCTTGTTGGCAAATAAGGACGATTATACCCCTACTTTAGGTGCACCAGTTACAGAAGAACCATGTCGCTTCATCCCTGCAAAAAATCTTGTCTTAGTTACAGAGACTCGATCTAAAAAAAACACAATATCGTTGCTCGACTCATCTTCAAGACCACAGTTCCGGCATCGATTCTGAAGGTAAGTTTGCGTCGTGATTATTATATATATTGTGTGTTTGTCGAGCTTGAGTGATTTGTGTAAATGTTGGCTTAGGGTGTAATGCAATCGGTGATATTGTAGTGAATTTTCCAGCACGAAAGTAACGATAGCTTAGGAATTATAATGACAAAAGCTAAATCTATGTGCCTGCTAACAATTAGGATATCGGTCATATAAATAAACTATTAACCGGATAAAGATCCGTTAAAGAAACTTAGAAAAGTGTGTAGTGTGTTGAGACATGGATGCAATGAGAGGGAGAGGATTGAAATTGATTTTGGCATTACATGTATGAGGAGCTTAGCAGATTAAAAGTTTGTGTACTGTAAACCGAGTGGATTTGCTTTGTGTGAAAGAAATGGTGGATTGTTTGTAGTGTGTTGAGTCATGGATGCAATGAGGATTGTAATTGATTGTATCATTACATATATAAGCATCTTAGCAGATAAAATGAAGGTGTAATTTTCCTGCTAACATAGTGTGGAGCTGATATGTTGTGTAGACAATGGTTGAATGGAAAGATGTTGAATGTAACTAATTTGAGAATTGCCTGAGTGAGCATCTTAATTGTGGGCCTGAGGAGAAAATGGTAACTACAGCATGGGGACCCATGTCAAACACCTAAATAAGAAAATCAAAATGGTAGTTAGTGAGTTTCATAAAGGTATAAAGTAAAACAATGGGACCAAGTGAAGCATCATTATAAATGGAGTGAAGATAGAAGAAGAAGAAGATAACCTGAAGGAAGAAGAAGAAGAAAAAGATGTGGAGGAAGAAACGGAAAAAGAAGACGGCGTTAGGAAGCTTTCGAGCTACGGTCGACGGAAGTTAGCTCGGTTCCATTATCTTACTCTGGTTATGGTTAAACAGAGGAAATGATACAAACGGCAAGTCATCAGAGGCAAAGGGAAGGCTACGCCTTTCTTCTTCGTATTTACTCTTTTTTATTATTATGTTTTTATTTTTCCGGTGAAGTTTCCGGTGATGTGTAAATCTCTAACGAGAAGTATTCCGATTGCTTTTAGCTTTATGACCTTGTTGTTTCTTTATATATTATGATCCAAGTTGTGATTCACAAGATAAAAAGAAAAACACAAACAAAAATAAAATTACTTTGAAATTTTCGACTTGCAAAATATCGTGTCCACAAATTTTTATAATAATATTTAGGATGATTTACTCAAATATAACTGATTTATTAAAAAAATATTTAAATAGAGTAAATATTTTTAAATTACTATAATAGTTTTTTAAAATCGTAATATACTCTTTTTTTTTTATGACTAACAAAAACGTAATTACGAAACCGTCATTAATGAAATTTACCACGTCAGCCGTCCGTCTCTTACGAATTCTATCACATTTAAAACAAATTATATCATATTATAACCTAACTCTACCATACTTAAAACAAACTCTACTACATTAAAATGAACTCTACCATACTATAACATAACTCTACCACACTTAAAACAAAACTCTACCATATTTAAAACGAACTCTACCATACTATAACCGCAATTACAAAACTGCTATTAATAAAATTTACTACGTTAGCCATCCGTTTTTTTTTACTTCTAAAAGGTGCAAATGGTAATTGCACCCTTCCCTTTTTTCAAACAAAATTATTCTAGTAATTTCGGGTAAAATATATCTTATCCTAATAATTTTTTCTAATATTTAATATCAATTATATTCAAAATGAGGTTAAGAACAAGAACAACAACGAAATATTTGAATCACTTATTTATAGTTTATTGTTAATTCTGAAAATAACATTTAAAATAAACAAATGTTTAGGTACAACATCATTGTCACAATCATGGAGCATATGTTTAGTCGAGATATAAATATAAATGATCAATAAATAAGAATATTAATGAACGGCCATAGAATTGAGCTTATTTGTAAAATAAGTGCATTCTTTTAGTAAGTCAAACAAAACACAATGCTCCATATGTTTCAATATAAACTATGTTTCACCTTTACTTTTTTTTGTCTTTGATGTTCTATTGTTAATTATTTTTTCCATGTAACTCTATTACTTATTTATATTAATTATGTTATTAATTACGATATAAAAATATTTTAAATAATTTTACAAGTTTAATTAAACAAAATTGATGTCTTTCCATGCGACATATTAGTCATTTGGAGGTTTGTGGAGTTGACACATGAGCTTCAATTTTAATTCAAACCACCAATAAGATTACATGACTAAAACACCTCATCAAAACAAAAATTCCCCTATTGTTAATAGATTTATGATTAATTATAAGCTATTTCATTGATTTAAACCCTCTACTTATTTATGTTGATAAAAATTATCTTTTAATAATTTTATGTTATTACTTAAAAGCTATATTTTGTAAAAAAAAAAAAAAAATCGATTTCGATTTTATCCTGAAACGGAGAAAGTTTAAGTATTCCAAGCAAAAAGATATATAATATTTGCAATTGGCAAAATTTGAATCCAAAATCCTTAAACAACTTGGTTTCACAAATAATATCGCTATATTTTGTTTACCGGAGAAAGTCATATGCGATAATTAATGTTGAGCGCGTTTAAGTAATTAACAACTGTATCATTTAGTTTACATGTATATTTTTTTCAAATAAATAATTATTAAATCTATAAAATCCGATTCATAGCCTAAATTTTATGTAAATATATAATATCATTTTGAGAAAACTAATAAAAGATTGTAAAAAATTATATGAAACATTAAGCTGCTAAGCTTAAATCCTATTTACCAAGAATAAACTATATATATATATATATATTTTAAGGTAATAAACTTTGATCCTAAGACTAGTTGTAAACTACTAAGTAAAACATTTAGTCATCTATACTTTTATTTCTAAATATTTACTTATCAAGTGACCTTTAATCTAGTGGTAGGCAGTAAGTCCACATAAGACATGTGTACTTGCACAACCAGAGATCGAGTTCTACTGCCTACATTATGTAGGAACTTGGCTAATGGGCCGGCTTGTTGTGGCCCAATATTAACAAAAAAAATAAAATATATTTACTTATAAGCCAAATATCTTAAAATTAAATATATTAAAAATAAAATTTAACCCTCATATTCACAAAATTAGTAAATTTTTAAAATACATATTTAACAGTAAATTTATGACAAAATTAATTTTAAAATTAAATGACACATAAATTTGTTTATAAATATTTTAAAATAAAATATCAAATAAATTGATTAATAAATATTATAATGCGCTTTTGCGCTAATAATATTAGTGTTTTGGACTATTTTTAATGGATTTTTTTTTTGAAAAAGTATTTTTAATGGGTTGCACCTATATTGTTTGTATTATTTCAGCATTGCAATTAATAGTAAAACGTTTTAAAGAAGAAAAAAAACTTATTGGACAAATAAATAAATCCTCCTAATCCAAAAAAAAACTGATTTGCTTCAATTTCACAAATGTGGAACATGTGAATTTACATTTGAACTCTGATTCTTGATTTTGTTCATAATTCTCTGATAGTTTGGTTTTGTTTCTACACTTTTTCGGTCCGCTAAGTTTCTTTTTCATTTTAATTGCTGTATGAACTCTGATTTAAGATAGTTTCATAAATTTTAAATTTCACTTGTTTTTTTCCATTTCATCTATTGTTACTTCCAGGGGCGGATGTAGAAAATTATTTAGCGGGAGCAAATATATAAAAGAATAATTATATAGGGACATATTTTAAATTTGACCAAAAATATACACCCAAATTATAAATAAAAAATATTATGGTGGCAACTGCACCCATAATCATCAACGTAGATTCGCCCCTGGTTACTTCGGTCCTATAGGAATATTTCTTATTTTTTTTCTTTGTATGAACTATAATTCCTGATTTTGTTCGTAATCTTTCAATTATGATAATCTCATAAATCTTTGATTTTCTTCTTTCTATTTATACTATTTCTTAAGTTACAATTTCCTTCTTTTTTTCTGAATATATAAATTTTATTATTTTATTTGCTATAACTAATTTAGTTCTTTCATTTTTTTTCTTCTTCTCTTTCTCATTCTAATTATTCATTCAAAAGTTTCTTACACTTTCATTTTAAGAGAAAGAAACCAGTGAATTTTTTGTTTAAGGATAACTAATCCATTACATCAATTGCTACAAGAACTAAACTCTTCGCAACTCATTTCTACCGAAATGTGGAACTAAACCAATGATTTTAGTATAATTTTTTTTGGTGATTATCACTTTTTTTGCGATAAATATTTGTTATGAATATATATTAGATTAAAGTGAAAAACTAATATTGAATTAAATGAAAGAATATTAGATTGAAAAAAATTATATTAGATGAAAACTTTAGTAAATTTAAATGAGATAACTAAAGAACAATGTCTAAATTACAGTTTTTATTTATAATCAAACTAATAATGATTAAAAATGCATAATTAAATATTTCTTTTTATTTTGTCGAAGATATGATGATAGTCTAATTTTGTAATCGAAAGTTTAAGAAACTTTAATAGTGCAGATTATACAATCCACGTAAATTTCAAAAAGAAAATCAACATGATACAAAGAAAAAGTTAAAGAGTTAATCAATCGATATAATCTAAATTGATTTATCTCATATTTTGTTAAATTTTATCTGCTAAATGTTAAGAACTTTGTTTTTGATTTCAGAAAATATAAATAATGAAATGAAAAATTGTTTCAGCCATTTCAAGCATCAATTCTAGTATTCCCCAAAACAAACATTAATTTTTTGTTGACTTTTAATTGGATCCTAAACTTTCCGTTGACTAGGCTAAATTAGGTGTATCTTTAAATCACTTAATGAAATAACTAAAAGGTGTTATAATCCGTTAGTTATGCTCTTCACTCAACAAAAATTAAACAAAAAATAGTTTTTTTGAAAATCGATTAAGAAAAAAAATCCCAAATTGATTTCACAAACCCAAGAAATCAAAAATCCTCAATCCAAATCTTCAATTGAAAATGATAATAACCTGTTTTCGTTAGTTCTCCCTTTTCCTGATATATATATGTCTCAAATCCCTCTCAAAGTGCTTTTAACAATTGTTTCTAACTCTTTAGGTTATGAGTAGAATGAGAATGTTAGTGACCAAAACTGATACTCTAAGAACTAGAGTCACTGCTAGTGATGCAACTTTAACATCGAAGATTGCTCCAGCCATGGCTAAGGAACATTTACTAACCGCAGAGATCAAAGGTTCTACATCCAACTCCAATTAAAGCTTGCTCGTAAAATATGTATCTAGGATTTCGATTGAGGATTAAAATTGAAATAAAAAATCAAAAATAAAAAATCTCCAGTCAAAAATCCTCAACTCAAATTGAAAATCAATTTAATGTTCTCATTTGTTTGAACAGGTTTGTCGTGTAGAGATATGAGCCCAGAAAGCCTTTGGTTCAAGGATTGATAATTAAAATTGAAAATTTGGATTGAATATTTTTGATTTTTAGGGTTTGTGAAATCAATTTGGAATTCTTTTTCTTATTCGATTTTCAAAAAACTATTTTGTTGTTTATTTTTTGTTGTGTGAAGAGCATGACTAACGGATTTTAACACCGTTTAGTTATTCTATTAAGTAATTTAATGATAGACTTAATTTGGTCGAGTCAATGAAAAATTTAGAACCTAAATTAAAGTTAAAAAAAATTTAGTGTTTATTTTGAAGAACACTAGAATTGATGTTTGATATTGCTGAAATTTTGAAAGTTGGGATTATTAGGAAAGTTAACAGCAAAAACGTTTTCTAATGAGAGAGAGAAAAAGCTTAGAGTTTCAGGTTCTATCATCAACAACAGTCCAAATACATTATAACTGATTTTGTCACTCTATCTTGTCTAATTGTGCACTCTACTAATGTCCTTATTACAAAATAAGTACTCTTATTTAGTCATAATTATAACTTGGTCCTCAACTCCATTTCATCTTTCAACTTCAGTCCTTAAATTTCTACTTATTTCTTTCCTGCTACGGTAGTAGACTCTTAGGGATTTATCAATACCCTCGACTGAGAGAGACAATGTCCTCGAGTTGGAAACAACGGAACTGCTTTTTCAGCTCTATTATCTTCACCAATCAACGATTCCATATGCCATTCGTGATCATATCGAGTCTACAACACTTGTTCTGGTTCTCTAGTTTCATTTCTCAGAGCCTCCATCGAGTTTGGTAGTGGATAAACTTGGTGCTTCTTACTAATGACCGGCTTGAGTTGAGAGACGTGGAACACGAGATGAATAGCTGAGCTCTCCGGTAACTTAAGTCGATATGCTACCTCTCCAATTCGGGCCAGCACCTCAAATGGTCCATAGTACCTCGCATCCAGCTTCTGAAACAAGTGTTTTGCCACTGATTGTTACCGGTATGGGCGTAATTTAAGGAATACATGATCATCAATTTGAAACTTCACAACTCTCCTCTTCTTATAAGTGGACTGTCTCATGTCACTTTGAGCTCGGATTAGGTGGTCTTTGATATGCGTTATCATCTCATTCCGTTCTCGCAACTTCTCTTCTAACTCAAAGTTCTTAGATGAACCGAATTCAAAGGATAGGATCTGTGGAGGTTCACTCCCACACACGACTTTAACGGTGTGCTCTATAGTGAGGTATGGAAAGAGGTGTTGTACCATAATTCCCATGATAAAAATCGGTGCCAATTCCTTGGGTTTGCTGAGGCAAAACAGCGGAGATATCCCTTGAAACAACGGTTCACAACCGCTGATGTCTACCAGATTGTGGATGGTATGTTGTACTATACCTTAACTGTGTCCCAGCTAGCTTAAAGCATTCTTGCCATAACTTACTCAAGAACAACACCTTATCTCTGTCCAATATGATTGACTTGGGAGAACCATGCAGTTTCACAACTTCTTTAGAGAATTTTTCGGTAATGATTTATCACATTTGGTTTAATATTGTTGTAATCAATGACTGTGTACGAGGTCGCCTCAATGTTTTTCTCTGGGACAAAAGTGATTTTGTTGTATCAGTTTCCTAAAGGTAATAAAGAAAAGGGGAAAAATCAAAGCTTCGTTTGGGTTCATCACAGATTTGGGTCTCGATCTTGAACACATCAATGAACAGACAATGTTAGAATCCGAGTCTTGTTTTCGTTATATGACATAATGTAGGGGTCAAAAGTCAAGAGCGACCCCTTGAGAACAAAAAAGAATAACTAAACCCTGAGAAAATTTTAGGACCGTATTGGCTAATCAAGAGCCATATTTTTCTTCATAGCTTCATAGACAATGTACGTGATGCTTGCGGCTGGAACTACTTTCAGAAGGTTAGGTAACAGTCCTCTGTAGAAACCTCTAAGACCTTCGCCTCTCATCGTTTTCATAAACTCTTGCTTCATTGTCGTCTTTGCACTATCTGCTTGCATTCTGACATGAGAAAGGCCAAGCTTGTTTATACAATTAACAACAGAGTAGAAAGAAACATACGTAGATGTGTCTGTTAAATGTTTTTGGATGTTCGGAGTTTTACCTTGTTCTTACTACCTGTAATGGGTAAACACATGATGCTCCAAGAGCTCCTGATGTCATTCCACAGCTGAGCTGAATCAGTGGACCCGGCTCTGCATAATTTCAAGCTGTTTTTAGTACATCATAGAACAATCGTACGCACAGATCTATGGCTTTGATGTTCTAACCACTGTCATGAAGAATATATGTCCTAGACATGTCTTTTAGCGTTTCATATGCAGCTAGGTCAATTCCTGCATACGGAATAATCCCGAGAAGAGAAGGAAAGAGACCCTTGTAGAACGCCCGAGGTCCCTCTCGAACCCATATATTCTTTGTGAGCTTCCACAACTTTGGTGTCTTTCCAACTTCACTGGCACAAGTCTGTAACCGAGTCTTGACGAGATCCATAGGGTAAATAGCCGTTTGAGCCACTGCACCAGCCGTTCCACCAGCCAAAAGCCTCCCACTTGTACCAATATCACCTTCCTCTCCCCCAATCATGGGTTTTAACATTTCGTAAGCACAAAACTTAATGGCGCTTTCAGGAGCAACCTTCATTACATTTAACCCATTACCTCTGAAGAAACCCCTCAACTTATCTTCTCTCCAAATTTTCTTAATGGTTGGGAGGACCCCTGCATGTGCCCTTTGAACTTGCAAAACAACTTTCAGGCGATCCAGGGGTGCGGTTGCAGTTCTAGATACAGCTCCTGCCAGTCCTCCAGCGAGAAGTAATCTGCTTCTTTTGACATGTTTGCTTATACCGTCTGGTATAACAGCTTGCTCCCCAATGTCTATCAAGCACACCCTTTCCCAGTGATGATATATATTTTCAATGGTGGCTTCATGAGGGTATAACAAAAGAAAATCCCTCCACTCCTCAAATGTTATTGTTCCATTGTTGTCCTTATCAACATGCTCCACAAAACGAGCGAGTTCCTCATCATCGATTTCAATGCCTGCAAGAACATAACTGTGGGGCTTATATAGGATGGAGATACTCAACAAGCGAACGGGAGAAAGAAAAGCTTCGGCAACAGAAGTAAACTATTAAACCGATTAACCAAGAACATGTTGTAACATAAACACAATACATTAGCAAATTCACCATAGACATTCAACATCGACAAATCCAATAAAGGTTCAAAATTTGCATGATGATCAATAAAAACTCACCAAACTTTTCATTGTTTGTGTGAAGGGGAATGATCCATTTGTAAAAGTAAATGTATACATGGAACAGTAAAGGAATGACATACCGGCTTTAACAAGAGCCTCCCAAAGCTCTTCAGGCAAAATGCAGCCATTGTGCGCGACATCAATGGCCTGGAAAATCCTGTAAAGCTCAAGCTCTTTAGCATCAATGTATCGACGAAACTCCTGGTAATCAACACGCCCATCTCGATTCGCGTCGCAGACTCTAAACAAATCCCTAGCGTACTTGTACTCAGGAGGAATCTGAAGCGAAGCCAAACCCTGTTCGATCTGAGTGTAATCTAAGAACCCTAGGTTCGAATTATCGAAGAAATCAAACAAACTACGAATCCTGATCTCTCTCTCTTCCTTGGTTTCGCGTAATGCCAACATAACGTGCTCCATCGAAATGGATACAGGTTTCTTCATCTGGTTTCGGTATTTCAGCTTCGACTCCATTGCGAATTCACAATATCAATCCAGAACAAAAATATATAAAAAATGCTTCTTTGGTTGATTCTACGGATCGTTCATCTTCTCAGTATTTATAATGAGACTTCAAAAAGAGTGAAACTTTGGCTCTGGGTATCCAGAAAGCACTGACCTCTATGGCAAAGAACGAGTCTTCTCGTAGAAGAACGAAACACAATCCCCAAATTCAAATCAGGAAAACACCAATACGATATTCAAACATTGGAAACTAACTCCACTTTGAAAATACTGAAGAGTCAAAAGTCAGAAACAAATAGAGATTAATAATGGTTGACTATGTGAGTCTCTGAGTCTTGCTCAAACGAATTGCCGGTGAAGCAAAATCCGGCGTCATCTGTCAACCGCAAGTGACGACGGTAACACATTCCCAATCTCTCTCTCTTTCTCTCCTTCTATCTTCCCTCTCAATTTCCACGTGCAAATCCACGTGGCACGTGCGAATGAGTCAGTCAAATTGTAACCGGTTTGAACCAAAACCGAATGGTCAATTGTCCATTTGACCGTAAGATTGGTTTTTAAATAAAGGGTATGTAATTTGTTTCGATTGATATCTTCAATGGTCCTGTCTCCAATTACGAAATTCAAAGATATGACTTCAAGAGAATTAGTATCTTAATACTATTTCATTCGTTTCATTATAATTAATATTTTAACTTTTAATATATATAATGTTTTAAATTTTCAATACAAAAAATTTAATCAATTATCGTGATTTAACCTTATTACTTATTCATATTAATTCACTATTAATTACAATATAAGAATATTTTCAATAATTTCATAAGTTATTTTAATTGGTGTATCAACCTTCAACATCAAATAATAATATTTTCTGGAAGTGACTTTAGCTTAGTTCTTTTTTACTATTTTTGCAATTCTCTTACACAGTCTCTAACTTTGTAGTTTGTTTTGTTGGTTATACTAGTTTTGGAATGTGAATGACATAAAGTGTGCATATATTTAAAACCGGTCCAACGTTATCGAGGGTCTTACTTGAAACTAAATTTTTTTCTTCGATTTCAAGTAAAAAAAATACTAATTCAAAAGTATATGAAACGTTTAAATTAAACAAAAACTGAAAAATAAATAAAGAAAAACAAACTCAATTACGAGTTAAACACAATTTTAAATAAACTTCTTTTGACTAAATATGATCATTTTTGCATTTTTTTCATGCCCTTTCTTAATAAGATAGAAAAAGTTTTAAGATTGAACAAGTGAAGAAGCCTAAATAAATTATTAATTTTATTTGTGAGTGTTTGTCACTTGCATTTGTTTCTGGGTCTAATGGACTGAGCCGAGTTTCTGTTGCGGCCCAACAAGTGACGAGAGAAGAAGCCGAGCAAATCATTTTGTGGGCCGAATTTGCGTGTGGCCCAATTTGTATTTAGTTAAGTTTGTTAAACAAACTTAATGGCAGAACAACAGCTTTATAAGCCTTCTTCTTCCTCGATCGGATTTTTCTCTGAAACCACCACTGTTGTAACCTATAAACATCAAAGAGAGAAGCTAGTGAATTCCAGTGTCAAAAACTAAAGAGAGATGTACCCGATTCAAAGGAGAACTCTATAAACTCGTGTGTTCTTACTTACTTTCTTTGCAGATTCGTTTCTTTCTCTTTCTCAATCTCTAATCGAATTATGCGCGTCGATTGAGCTGAAATCGGTAACAAATGGTATTAGAGCTTCATGGTTATGCAATTGCAACCATAAGCGCAAGATTCAGCAGCTGAAAGAATGACAAGTAAGGTCCTTACCTAATCGAGAAGAAAGAAGATTGAAAGAGTCTCAGTCTTGAGACTAATCTTCGGAGGCAACAAAGAATCTTGTAGATCCATCATCGATCATCTATAAACACCAAACCAAGGACAAAAGAAGTTAATCAGCAAGTTCAATTCAAGTAAGATCAGGAAATTAAATTTCTATTAATCTTTTTAATCATTAGTTCGTATATCTCATAGAATCTTTCAAGTGTATATCCGAGAGAAGGATTATCTGGTTCAAGAATCATAAAAGCATTGTTATCTACTTAGGCTTGATTTGTTATTCTGCAGGTAATAAATCAAGTCAAGATTCTATCAAGTTATGGAGCGACACAAGGAAAGTTTGAGGTGGAGAAGTTTGATGGAAAAACGGATTTTGGTTTGTGGAAGTATCGTGTATTGGGTTAGTTTGAGATTCAGGAACTGTTAGATGTTCTGGAAGAAGAATATCAGGAGGAGTCAGTTGTGGAAGTAAAGGCGGATACTGGAAAGGAGGGTAAAGAGGTTAAGGTTGAAGCAAAAAAAAATGACTCTAAGTGGCTTATGAGGGACAAGATAGCAAGAAGTCTTCTCAGTCAGTGTCTCACTAATCCGGTTCTTAGAAAGGTTATACATGAACCTACAACCTACAAGGAATGGAAAGCACTGGAAAGAGATTACCAAACAAAGACGAAGGCCAATAGAGTATACTTAAAGAAACAGTTCTCTTTGTACATAATGTAGGAAGACAATAGTGTGGAGGAAAATCTTAATAAGTTTCTGAAACTTATTAACAATCTAGCAAGTCTTAAGGTGACTATTCAAGATGAGGATCAAACAATCGCATTGCTTAACAGTTTACCACCTTTGTATGATCCTCTAGTTCATACACTACAGTTTGAAAATGCAAAGAATATTGTACTATGGACGATGTTATAACTGGAGCCTATGGTATGAAGTCAAATATAATTCAGAAAGGTTTGTTATGCAAGAAGAAAAGCTCAGTAGAAAGTCTTGTAGTTGAAACAAGAGGCAGACCAGAAAAGAGATCAGACAGAAGTCAGAGTAAGACTAGCATAAGTAAGTCAAAAGGAAAGAGGATATCTAAAAGCAGACCTAATGGAAAAGGGTGTTGGACTTGCGGTTCAGAAAATCATTGGAAAAGGGATTTACCTGAAAGAGGAAAAGGTTCAGACAACAAAGGCCAAAGTTCTGCAAATGTTACAGTGGTTCTACCAGATTCATGTTCTGCAAATGTTACAGTGGTTCTACCAGATTCATGAGCGTATGTTGCTAGTTTAATTGCTACAGGAGGAAAATGGGTTATGAATTCTGGATGCACGTTTCACATGACACCAAACAGAGATGTATTGTCAAAGTTCAGAGAACTAGAAGGGAATCGAGTTCTAATGGGAAATGATACATATTGTGTGGTGAAAGGTATTGGGAACATCACTATTGTAAAGAAGATGGTTCTCAGATAACTCTAAAGGATGTTAGATATATGCCAGAGCTGGGAAGGAATTTAATTTCCTATGGTCAATTAGAACAAGCTGGATGTAAGTACATTGGTCAGAACTTCAAGTTATCTTCTACAAAGATAAGAAGGAAATATTGAGATGGAAATATCAAAACGGTATCTACTTTCTTTAAGGTAGTGTTTTGAAACTAGAAGCTAATGTTGTTAAGGATTCATCAAATGTAACAGAAAAATAGCACAAGAGATTAGCGCACATAATCAGAAATCAATGGAGTTCTAGCTAAAAAGGGGTATTTCAAGAAAGATGAGATATAGAAAGTTGGATTTTGTGAAACATGTACTCTGCGGTATCTCATAAGCAAAGCTTTAAAAGATCAGAGAGTACAACAGAAGGGATTCTGGACTATGTTTATTCATATTTGTGGGCTTCTCTTAATGTTATTCCTAGTATTTCAGGTTCTAAATACTATATGAGTTTCATTGATGATTACTCTAAGAAGACTTGGATCTATTTCCTTAAAACTAAGGATGAAGCTTTTCTGAAATTCGTAGAATGGAAAAATCTGGTGGAGAATCAGACTGAAAGAAATATTAAGTGTCTTAGAACTGACAATGGCTTAGAGTATTGCAATGCTAAGTTTGACAAGTTGTGTATAGAATCATGAATCAAGAGAGACATAAGACAGTTCCTTATACGCCTCAACAGAATGGAATTTCAGAAAGAATGAACAGGACTATCATGGACAAGGTCAGATACATGTTGGCATATTCAGGGTTAGGTGGAGAGTTTTGGGCAGAGGCAGCAGCTACAGCCGTGTATATAATCAATAAGTCTCCCTCATCTTATGTGAATTTTAGAATTCCAGAGGAAATTTGGTCAGGCAGAAAGATGGATTACGGTCATCTAAGGGGTTTTGAATGTGTTGCCTACGTTCATACTATCAGTGACAAGATAAGTCCAAGGGCTTCTAAGGGAGTTTTTATTGGTTATGATCAAGGCACTAAAGGATATAGAATCTGGTTAACAGAGGAATAGAAGCTGGTGATTAGTAGGGATGTTGTATTTGACGAAAACACTTTGTTCAAAGTTACTCAGAGTGTTAATACAAGAAGCAGTCAACCTAAAGTCAAGAAGAGAGTTACTTTCAAAGATAATCTAAAAGAGATTTTGGGTCAGGAATCTAAGACTATAACTCTTACTTCATCAGGTGGAAGAATATCGAAAAAGAATGTTCATGATTGTCAGACAGTTGAAGTTGAATCAGATTCAGAAGATGAGGAAGTTCATTCAGATACTGACAGTCAGATGAGTTCAGGGAATTAGAATATTGAAGAAAGGGCAGGTAGTGAAGATGGCTACCTACTTGCTCGTGACAGACAAAGAAGAGAGATAAGACCACCATATAGATTTGAAGATGCAGATTTCACTGCATATGCTTTAGCTAGTACGGAACTCATAAATCTAGAAGAACCTAAAACCTATCAGGAAGTTTAGAAAAGTATAGACAAAGAGTTCTGGAATGGAGGAATGAAAGAAGAAATAGATTCTCTTATTAGAAATTTCACTTGGGATCTAAGAGACAGACCTAAAGATCAGAAGGTTATTGGTTGTAAATGGATTTTCAAGGTGAAACCAGGTATTCCAGGAATTGAGAAGCCACCAGGTATTCCATGAATTGAGAAACCGAGGTTTAAAGCTATATTGGTAGCAAAAGGGTATTCTCAGATAGAGGGAATATATTACAATGAAGTTTTTGCTCTGGTGGTTAAACATACTTCTATTAGAATTCTTCTATCAACAGTGGCAAAGTTTGATTTGGAGTTGGAACAGTTGGATGTTAAAACAACATTTCTTCATGGAGTTTTAAAGGAAACTATCTACATGGAACAACCTAAATGGTTTGTTAAAGCGGGTCAAGAGGATAAGGTTTGTTTACTAAGCAAATCTCTCAATGGATTAAAGCAATCCCCTAGAGAGTGGAACCACAAATTTGATTCATTTGTGGTTAAGCAAGGTTTCAGAAAAAGTGATTATGATCCTTGTGTTTACTTAAAAGGTAACAAACCAGAAAACATGATCTACCTATTATTGTACCTATATGATATGTTAATTGCAGCTTTTAGTAAAGCAGAGATAGAAAAGTCAAAGAAGCTTTTGAGTTCAGAGTTTGAAATGAAGGATTTGGGGCAAGCAAGAAAAATTCTTGGTATGGATATTATCAGAAACAGAAAGGAAGGCACCCTAGTTATATCTCAAAGAGACTACTTGTTAAAAGTTTTAAAGTCTTTTAATATGGAATATTGCAGGTCTATATAGTCTCCCATAGTTTCTCGTTTCAAAATTCAAAAATCGACTAAGGAAGAAAAGGAATCACTAGCAAAGGACATGAAAAGCATATCTTATGCTAGTGCTATTAGCAGCTTGATGTACTCCATGATTGGTACTCATTCAGATGTTGCTTATGGAGTTGGTCTCGTCAGCAGGTACATGTCAAAACCAAACAAAAATCATTGGCTAGTAGTGAAATGGTTATTAAAATATATAAAAGGATCAACTAATGTCAGTTTAGTATTCACAAAGCAAGATGATTTTCAAGTCAGAGGCTTTTGTGATTCAGATTTTGCTTCAGATTTTAGATAAGAGAAGATCTATTTCAGGTTTTGTTTTCACAGTTGGTGGAAATGCAGTAAGTTGGAGATTAAGGTTACAAAAAGTCGTAGCTTTATCAACAACAGAAGCATAGTATATTTCACTATCAGATGCAAGCAAAGAATCAGTATGGTTAAAAGGGATATGCGAAGAAATGGGTTTCAAGCATAATGCAGTAGAGATATTTTGCGATTCTCAGAGTGCTATTCACGTAGCTAAGAACATAATGTGCAGCAAAAGAACTAAGCATGTTCAGATCAAGTACAATTTCATCAGAGATGTCATAGATGAAGAGCTAGTGAAAGTAACGAAGATTCATACCTCTGTTAACCATGCTGATATGTTGACGAAGACTTTTCCTAATGAGAAGTTTAGAGACTGTCTCAAATCTCTAAACATGACCGAGATCTAGTCAGATCTTGGTGAGCTTTATCTTCGATCTGAAACAAGTGAATAGACAGAGGTTTAGAGAGAAACTCAGCAGCTAGGGTTTGGTGTTTCAGACAAATGAAGCGACAAAGGTGGAGAGTGTGAGTGTTTGTCACTCACATTCGTTTGTGGGTCTAATGGGCTGAGCCGAGTTTTTGCTGTGGCCCAACAAGTGATGAGAGAAGAAGCCGAGCCCATTATTTTGTGGGCCAAATTTGCGTGTGGCCCAGCTTGTTAAACAAACTTAACAGTAGAACAACAGCTTTATAAGCCTTCTTCTTCCTTGATCGGATTTGTCTCCGAAACCACCATTGTTGTAACCTGTAAACATCAAAGAGAGAAGTTAGTGAATTCCGGTGTCAAAAACCGAAGAGAGATATACCTAATTCAAAGGAGAACTCTATAAAATCGTGTGTTCTTATTTGCTTTCTCTGCGGATTCGTTTCTTCCTCTTTTTCAATCTCTAATCGAATTCTGCGAATCGTTTGAGCTGAAATTGGTAATACTATTGAATTTTTTTTTTGCAAAGTGAGAATCATTTGAATTTGTTTCTCGAGACAACAATAACATACAGATCTGTGATAATATGGGAGGGGAGATCAACAATTCTTTTTAACCTAAAAAAATTATTAACTCTAAAATATTTGGGTCTTAATTATTGGTCTATGTTGCCTGGCGGCCCTGCATATATTACAATTTTCTGAATCGCATAAAGAAGATGCCGATTTCATTTTTACGAAGCAAAAGGTTTTGATTCTAAGTATTAGTAGAGCTTATAAGATTCTTCTCCTTACTTATTCTTCCAATTCACACACAAAACAAAAGTTATGATTCTATATGTTTTATGTCACAATCCCTAAATCAGACGTCATTGGAACAGACATGGTCTCACCTCCGTCAAAAAACGCTTTCAACCGACGAATTTTGACAAAAATATAACACATAAATGATCACATGAAGATCTTTTCAAAAATATTGATTACTTTCTATTGGATTATTGTAAAATGGGCCGGGAGATTTGGGTTAGAGAAGTGGGCTGAGCTGTAAACAATGACTAAGTCGGTGCCATTTGAAACATCATCTAATAGTTCAATACTTAATATTTGTTAACATTGGATCGACAAAACTCAATTCATAACATAATTCAACCTTTAAAATTCTTATTTAGTCTACTAATTTGTAGACAAAAGAAATAGAACCCTATATATCATAATCGAATTATCGTAACAACCGGACTGAAAATAACTCGGTTAATACATACGTTATTAGTGTATATGTAAGCAAGTATTGATAGCTGGTTTAAGGCCGGTAAGTTTGAAAAGAAAGAAAAGGGAAGTGGTTGAGAGATGCGATCGAGAGAGAGAGTTTAGAAGGCCGCAAAGGTTGAAAGGGCGGTGAAGTCGGCGTGCGTGCGGCCATCTCACATCTCCGTTATTGTCAACGTTTTTATTTTTCGATTTTTCTCTTTATTCTTTATGTCGGGAAAATAGTTGTATTTGTTTTTAATTATTTCGATTGTTTTCTAACCAAAGTAACGGTCGAAATTCATTTTCCATAATTAATTTAAATATTGGTTGTTTAAGACTTTTGTATTTTATATATACCAAAAAAAAAATTATGAACTTAGAACATTTTTAAATATACAAGACTCGTTTTTTTTGGTGGAATACAAGACTCGTTTTTGTAACATGTCGGAACTTTTTGTTTTAGTTACACTTTTGTTTGAAAAATTGTGTAGCTGGCTAAGATGTGTTGGTCACTATTTTCCCGACAAATAGTATTTTAATTCAGTAGTGTTAATACTTTAGTTCCCGTAGTTCACAAAACTTTAACATAGCTTGTCTGATTTATAGGTTGCATATATTTTTATAAAAGTATATCTTAGACGAAGAACAATTTCAGAGAAAATTTTCATTGAAGAAGCTTGAGAGAAAAGAGAAATTGACTCTTCTTAATCGAGAAAAAGAGTTTGTACTACAGCGTTCATAACAAACAAAAAAGGAAAATTAGTAAACCGGATTACAATTACAATTACAATTGAACCAGATTTTGAAATAACCGGGTCTTCTATTTTTGATAATATATAAAATGTTATTATGTCTTTGGAAATATATAAATACAAAAATGATCAATAACGATAAATATTTCTAATAAACTTCCACGAGTGAAGAAGGCTAACAAAAGAGTTCAAAACCTGGTGGTCCTCGAGTAGCTTTTTTTGTGCATGGTCAGATAGATGGAATGACAATTTAGATTTTAAAGACATAAATTTGTAAAGATTCATATTTGATTTTTGCTCAAAACAGAATAATGCAAAATATCAATCTTTTCAAATATAAATATTTATGATGATATGTAAATATCCGATAAATTTTTATATTTGTAGGATTTGCGGTGCATGTGAATTACCGAACAAAAGAACTTCGAAGAGTCTAGTCGAGTAACTAACTATATAGCTTGGCTCAGATACGGAGTTGTCATACACGCGCTTTATTCGCGAGTGCTAGCAATTGTGTTTTAGAAGAAAATACAAAGATGCTTTTGAAGTTCCACGAATGTCTTTGAAGTTGGAAGTACAGATTTATGTCGGCGGCCGAGATCTTCTTACCAATAAGTTTCAAGCACTACCCAACGAATTACACTTAATAATATTACACGCATGTAAATAATGAACAAATTAAACATAACTAAATAATTAAATAAATATAAAAATATTTATATAAGAAGACAATAACACGCCGAATTCTTTTCGGTCTGATAGTTAGAATAATCTAAGTAATGACTATTATATTTAGGATTCGATTTTTTCCTTCTATAAATTAATATATTAAATAAAAATTTTAAAAGTCGAAATAAGTTTTGGATTAGATCTTGTTAATCCAATTGTTCATAAAAGAAAAAAATAAAAAAATAAAAAAGACAATAACGCGTTGGTCGGAAAGTATTTAATAATAACGTAATCCATGATCATCTTAACCATCATTTCGATCGATATGATGATTGTAAGAAAATTGAGACTCTCTATTTCAAAACGAAATGATTTTCTCATTTCCCAAACCATATATTCATTGAATCTAACTTTAATCCAATATTCTTAAAAAATTTCTTTTTGAATATAACAATATTAACACAAACCACTAAAATATCAATATATCATATATAGTCTATTTATTTCTGAATCTGCGTCCACATTTCCTATATCATTATGTATATATTATAATTAACGTATAATTTTATATACATATACATATATATTATATATGTATATTTGAAAATTTTTATATTAAAAATGGAATAATAAATATATAATAAAAACATAGGTCAAAAGGAGTCAACCTCTTTGAATTGACAAAAGTCAAGACTTTGAACTTAAGCGGTGAGGGAATCTATTTCGGGTCAAGGTTTCATACTTGATACTTGTAATCTCAGTATCTATTTTTGTTTCTTTAATACGAAGTAAGAACAACCATTATATGGCTTGCAAAAACTTTTATTATATCGGTTTTAATATTTTTTTAAAAACTATAATTTTGAAACCCTGATCAGGATCAACTCAATCTAGTGTCTTTTTGAATAATAAACGTAGTTTTCTTAATCAAACTGACCATAATAGACTCAATAGTTTTGGTGAATCCAAACTGACCTACGAAAATAAACTACATCTTTCAACATTTAGGGATACCCTAACTTGATTTTGCTTTTAAAATTTTATAAGGTGTATGATCATGCTACAATTATCATAAGAACATTTAGAATTCTGAAATCATTAAAACAATATAATGAAGGGATAATTAATGCCGTAAAAGACTAAAGTTTGAGTTAAACAAATGATGACATCCACTTAATTAGTCCAAGAAAATTGGACTTGTATCATTAAACCTTCAATTTTTTTAATCAGAAAACAAACATTAAACCTAAACGACTCAATGAATGTTCAATCTTATATGCATAACAAACCAAAAAATATTTTTGTTTGTCTTTATTTCTGACGCCTCACAACATAATTAATCTCAAATTTTACAATTCTACAAAAAAAAATTATATTTCTGCATGTGTATTTTTTTGAAAATATTCTTAACAACTTTAAAGGGTAATATCTTTGTATATAACTGAATTCTTCTTGATACAAAACGAATTACCCCAAAAAAAAAAACTTAAACAAATCCAAATGCAAAGGGTAATTAACAAAGAACGCCATAAAAAACTCTTGAAAGAAGAGAAAAACAAAGTGATCACAAACAACACACAAGTAATGCAAATATAACTCAAGAAACAACAAGTCCTCATAACAAGTGACTCAAAAATCCCTTATTACTTCAAAAGCCTGATTTAGTTAGGAGGTGAAGAATCTCCAAAATGCCAAAACCTAGAGTAGTCTTGTTCTTCTGGTTGCCTAGAAGACCCACCAGAAGATGAAGAAGTATTAGATAACGTCTGATAATTATACATTGAGCCTCCTGTTTCTCCACCAGCCAAATTATAGCTTAGTGCATCATTAGTATTTCCTCCTTGTTGAAGATATTGGTTATAGTAGTATTGGTTATAATTATATGGTGTGGTTTGAGGATTGGTCTCTGGATTCGAGTAGTAAACTTGATTAGTAGAAGAGTAATAGCTTGGTAGATTAGTTATAGTACTAGCGTTACTTGCTAGTTGAGCTCTCTCAGGGAAATTAAGTTTGGCTTTACTTCCTTTGAACTTAAGAGCTGCTTCATCATAAGCTAAAGCTGCAGCTTCAGCAGTCTCAAATGTCCCAAGCCACACTCTTGCTGCTTTTTGTGGATCCCTAATTTCAGCTGCCCATTTTCCCCAAGGTCTTTGCCTTACTCCTCTATAGTGTCTCTTCCTCACATTTCCTTCAAATAATCAACAAGTGAAAACATTATTCATATATCAAACTTTGGTATATAACTTATTTTTTTGGTAAACTGAGAGGTTCCAGCTTCTAGGTGACCGCTGACACCAAAGACTCTGCATACAGGGGAATTGAATCTCCTACACTAAGGATTGACGCATCATCACCTTTCGACCGTATATACCCTCGAGAACACAAGGGAACCTATGTGAATACACCTCCCAAGAAGTGCATTCGAACCTGAGACCCTTTGGACCTTTGGTACCAAGGAAGCCACTGGACCCATCATCACTCACTTGGTGTATATAACTTATTCATACATATACTACAAGAAATATACCTTGATCTTGAGTAGGAGCTGGAACCATTTGGTTATGATCTTGTTGATTATACACAACAGGTTGATGTTGATTGTTTTCATGAGAGCCGCTTGGGTTTCCAATGACTTGAGTCAAAGCTGAGACCATGGCACGCATGTCGTATTGAGATCGAGCCGAGAAGTAAGGGAAAATGTTCTCACCATCGTCACCTTCTTTCTTTTCGTCTGATTCATCGGCTCTATAAGGCCTCTTTCCATGATTTCTTGAATTCATTCGCCACTTTTGTGAAAAACTTTGTATTTCTTCTTTTCAGGTGATTTAGATTGGAATTATATGTTTTAGGGTTTAAGATTTGAATATGGAAACAAAGAAGAAAGAAGATGAGAGCGAGAGCAATTAGGGTTTTTGGGTGATGGAATTTTGCAGGTTTAATAGTAGTATTGTCTGTGTGAACATAAGAAAAAAAACAAAAACGTCAAGATGAAGTTTTGTGTAATTGTTTATTAAAAATATTTATTTATTTTTGTAGCTATTAAAACCTTAGAGACACATAAAAATCATGTACTTAATTATTATATGAGTGTATACATGCTGAAATTGTAAAGACGCGTGAAAAAGCTGTTTGATTTGCTTATTGCATGTAATGCGTATGTGTGAATCTAAACAAGTTAAGAAAAAAAATGGATAAAATAAAGATTCGATAAAAAAACAAGTTCTTATAAAAAATTTGTAAAATAATATGAACGCTGAATAAAGATTCAAAATGACATAAAGGAACAAAAATTAGATGGAAAATGCATGCATGTACATATTCTGTTTAATTGTTTCTTTTTGGAGAACATGACATGAATGGAATTGAAGAATAAAAACATGATAAAATTAGGTGAATATTATATATATGAAAAATAATTCAGTAAATAACATATATTTATCAAAATTAAGAAAGTAACAGGGGCCACTATGTGGATTATACAAAACTGTCCCTAACAAAATAAATCTATATGACCCACTACAAAAATTATGGCCCACATGATAAGCTTTTTTTTCTAAAGTCAAAAATGATAGATGAAAATATCTTAGCTAAAAAATAATATTTTAATTTTATCATTAACTCTCGGTAAAATTTCCAACGGGAAAGAGAAAGTATCATCTCTGCTTTAACTGCAAACAATAGCATACTTCAATGTGCAAGATCTAATTTTTAAGGTAGGTGAGATTCCCTTATTCTTTACAATAAGTACAAAATGACAGGATCTACGCTTTGTTTTATTTAAAGAGAGTGATTTTCTATTTTTGATTTCAAATTGACGTTTCCTCAAATATGTACAAGAAATGAGTAAAAATGGGACCGCTAATACTTGTCTTGATCTTCTAGGGTTTGGGACCACTTGGTTTAGCTTCTAGAGTTTTTGATTTAAATTACACAGAAAATAATCCAAATCCTAGGTTTGATGTGAATTAGCTACCATGATTTTGGAAAAAATAAAGACATTTGTTATAGGTACGATATCATAAATTTATAGGTCTGTAGCACTTAAAATCATTCCCTGTTAAATGTATGATAATATTGCTAAATTTGATAATAACGCAGTTATGGTGTTTGGAATGAGCTCATGAGTGTTGGAGCAACCACAATCCAATATATGCGTCTCTACGAGAAACAATGAGGGTAAAGCTGGCGGCAACAACAGAGGTAGTTTAATTGTCCAACCTAGGAATGTAACATAACCATGTTTGTCCTCCGTGTATGTATTGAAGATCGCATCTCGAGTTAAGAATTCCTTTTATAAGTTATCAGTAAGTGTAATAATCGGAAAAATATACAAAGTCCGTGGTAAATTATTTGTTTGATGCAAACATATATGTTAGCTGGAAACATATATTTTAACTGCGAAATTATGTGAAAAAGATGTATGGATAAAAAAGGACAAGAGTTTACAAAATGAAACACGCTTACACAGTACATGACATATAAATAAGCATAACAGTGGATGATTATAGGTTGTTTTGCACAAACACATAGAACAATCTCTTGCAGTGATACTCAAGCTTGTCCATCTCAATGCGTGAGCATCCTTCAACGTCTGCCTCGACATGGCTGTTGATGAGAAGGGGAACCATGATCCCAGAGTCTGACATGTTGGTTACTTGAGGGATGTTGTGGACCCAGTCGATAATAAATGGAGCAAATGGGTCATGTCATTGAAAGAGATGATTAAATTGTAACTAAAAACATATAAGTTAACACAAAAAAATAATTGTAATATTATTTGTTTGCTCCAAACTTATATGTTAGCTGGAAAATTATGTGAAAAATGTGTCTAGATAAAAAAGGACAAGAGTTTACAAAATGAAACATGTTTACATAGTACATGACATATAAATAAGCATAACAGTATATGATCACATGTTGTTTTACAACACAGAGAACAATCTCTTGCACTGGTAACACATAAATTACTTTCTAACACATATATTATCTGATAATTGGATAATTATTGGATAAAATAATACTTATCAGTTAATGATGATGACTTAAATCAGTATCTTGGGGCTTAAAGAATGATGGTACCTATCTTGGGAGCTTAGATCAGTAGATAACAGATAAGTTAACATATAACTAGATAGTTGTCGGATAAAATAGTAGTTATTAGTTAATGATGATGGCTTAAATCAGTATCTTGGGGCTTAAATATTGATGGTAACTGTATTGGGAGCGCAAATCAGTAGATTACGGGTAAGTTAACTAATAATTGGATAGTTATCGGATAAAATAATTGTTATATAAGTTAAAATAATACATATTGGTCAAATCATCTTCATCTTCTTCGTGGGTGTTTAAAGCTAATTTGCAACCCTGGCTACGGCTGTTGTTGATCATTTATAAAATTATAATGAATCTACATAATAAAAGTCGTCAAGAGGGTGCATTAAAAAGGTTGGTAAACCTTCACAAATTCCACTCAAAGCTGACGATAATGCAGTCATTATTGTGAATGGGAGTTCTAAAGGTTTTGTTGAGTCTTGATTAACACACATTGTCCGGTAACACTTATTTTATCTGCTAACAAATGTATTAACTGCTAACAAACATTGATCTGTTAACAAATATTTTATCTGCTAACTCGACAACCTTTGTGAACCAGTGAGTCATTTTTGACTCAGTGAGTTGGATATCGTTCAAATCTACTATGGATCTCTTAATTAACTTCAACAAAGAAGAAAGATGACGAGTTAGTGACATAAATTAGAAATCAAATGACATCAAAGACTGAGTTATGAAGCGCCATTTGGGAATCCAAGCAGATAAGAGTACAATCACAGATGACAGTGCAATTTGAGAACAATAGAAGACATAATCACATATGACAGCGTTTGGGAACCCAAGCAGATAAGAGTACACACAATGTGCTTACAACCTTTATGTTTAAGAACACAATTTCGTAGCATCTAACAAAAAATATATGTGCAACCATGATTGTTAGCAGCAAAATCATGCACTTGTTTTTGCTGCAGACTGCAGAGTTACTTGCATTATACAATTTCCACCAACTTTAATGCTGACAAACACCTAAAACCAAACTAAGGGGACACAACAACAGAAGATACAATCACAGATGACAGCGCCATTTGGACCCCAAGCATATAAGAGTACACACAATGTGTTTACAACCTTTATGCTTAAGAACACTTAATTAATAGAAATCTACAGAGCGATAGTCATCTAACGAGTCAACCGGCTACAATGTTACATGCTTTACCCTTGCAACATAGATTGGAGGAGCAATCATAGCATACATCAATAAGAGCATACCTAAAAAGGATAAATCTCTTTCAAACAAAGCCCAAAATCCTATGATTGGTAGAAGATGAACACAAAGCACACAAGAATAGTCAATCTTACACCAAATTTTATCGTAAAGACAATCACAGTTCGAATCATAACCCACACACTTAAATATGATTTAGGGTTTCTGCACCATACACAGTCCATAGTCACTAGGCCTAATCATACAATAATCATGCCGAAACACCCAAAAAACAAAAACACATACCAAAATGCAAAACACAAAACCGCAAAATCCATGCCAGACCTGTGTTAAATTCTCACACAGTTACCGCAAAATTCCAAAGTAATCGAGATAGTTGAGGATGGGCAAAGCATTTTGCAAACCGGAAGAGGAGTCAACATCAAAGAAAGAGATGAAAATCTCATACCTTCGTCGACCTAGGTTTTGGACTGGGTTTGGACATGGTGGGCTTGTTACGGTGGCGAGGGATGATTAGCAGAGTATATGACGATACACGGTTTGGCGATGTAGATTTATGGGAGCGAAGATTTACTAACCGTGGAAGAGTCTGGATAGAGGAGACAAATGAACACAAGATTTTCTAGAGAGATAACAATGGCGCGTTTCAGAAAAGAGAGATAGAGAGTTAGAATTTTTTTTCCTTTGTAAAAAGATGCTTAATTTGGTAAAAAGTATTGTACTTTTGAAGTAATTGACATTTTTCTCTTCTATAAATTAGTAGTAATAGAAAACTCAAAAAACTTAAATTCTCAATATAATATAATATAATATCCAATCTGATAATTTTATAGGGATATAAAAGTCATTAAAATGTTACAGTACACTATAATTATGTAGCTAAATCTATGAACTAATTTTAACAAACTTATATGTTATTCATTATAGTTTCTCTAAAAACATTCTACAGATCTCTTTTCAAAGATTGATTTAAAAATACAGAAAAATAGAGATATTCTTTTGTACAAACTACAAACCGACACTTTCTAAAATAAGCTAATGAATAAAAAGTTAAATGAAAATATTTGCTTATATATGTGGATCGATACCTAGATATATATTCTTTTTAGAAAGAAAAAAATTGTTTGCGTAATATAAACTAAAGAGAAGTTCACTTACGTGCTAGTGGTGTATTTAAGTGGGGTTTTTTTCTTATCTTTCCTAAAAAAGATTTGGATAGAGATCGATAAATGTTCACATAGCTTTTGAACACAGTAAAAAAAAAGAGAAATGGTCACTTGATTGTGTGTAAATTAAGGTCAAGCATAAGCTTTAAACCTATTATGTTTTATTAATCAAACTTTAAATTTATATAATATATAATTGAAATAGCAGTGATAATAAGATGTAAAATTATAAAATTAAATATCATAATTTATTTTTATATTATTTACAGAATATTAATTAAAGTAATAAAGATAAAATTATATTTTAATAATGTTTAATACTCTATGTTTGGTAAAAACTCTATTTAAAATCATTGAGCTATATAACATTTAGAGAGTTTTATTAACAGAACATTAAAAAAAACATTAAGCTTCATAATATGTCTTATCAATCAAACCTTTAAGTCCGCATAGAAAGTTAAGTGAGCATTTGATCACAAAGTTTTTGTGTGCAAATGTTAGCTAGAGAATAACTAGGAGCGGAGAAAAAACTACAGAAAAAATCGAATATACACAACAACAATCTATAAAATTGACCAATTAGACTAACAAAAAAAAACAAGATAGATAAATGCAAATAACATCACTGTCACAAATACTCTGCTATTCCAAAAAAAGTACCACAAATAAAGCATTAAAATTATGGCCAGGCCTGAATTAAGACTAAGCAATTTGCTGTTTGATATATACTCCAGAAAATGTTGTTATGGAGGCTCTACTTATAGATATACGATGGCGAGTAGAAAACTTTTTTTTATCGGAGTCAAAACATAAGTAAACTAAAATAACTAATAATAATATAGGTAATATTATCGCTGAAATTTTAACTTTTGTTGTTAACATTTTATTAAAGTTCTCCTACGATTCGAAATAAATAAGAAAAAAATAACTAAATACATATTCACATTTAAAATTTTATTTTTTATAGGTTTAATAGATTCAAAGTTTCACAAAAATATCATAATGAAACAAATCATTGGTTTAATGTTTAGTGAAACCGTCCACTTTATATTTAGTGACACCATCCATTTATGTTTTCTATTTTCATTGATATCTAAAATAATTCAATTATAAATTCATGTTGAAGTTGAAGTTTTGGTCTATCAATCAGCTTAACGTTTCTTTTACATGCATACATTAGGTCCCAATATATTTCTTTCTAATAGTCTAGATTTAGAAAGTTTGCAATGTACACAATATTAGTAATATATTAAGAATCATTCTGGTAATGAAAAGAAAACAACCATTTAAGGATAATGTTCACAAAAACACTTTGTATGGGTCCCTTGACAACTTCAACTATTAATTTTTCTCAAAAACAAACTCACTTTTAATACTCAATGTGAGGTTTTTTTTATTACGGAAGTAGGAGACGAACCTACATAGTTGCAATCGACAAAGTCTTGTCCTTTTGGTCATGTATTTCGCTGCACGTGGCACACATTTTTTATTTGTATATTTTTGAGAAAATTATGTATATTGTGTAACATGCAGTTCTTTATTAAAAAACGTAGGGTAACAATTTTTGAAGGGATGACGGAAATAATTTCAAGATCAGAAATCATTAAACAAATTTAAGGATCTATAAACGAACTCATACGATCATTGATTAATCATGATTTGAGACACTTATTAATAAAAAATATAGCTAGATTATACAAAAAAAAGGTGTATAAGAAAATCAAATGGAGAGTGTAGCATGTCAATGAATTTGAATTTGTATAAAAAACAAACTCATTATATTTGTTACGCATGGGTAGATATTGTCAGTTTTGTTGACTAATAAGAAAACGACAATACATGTTTCTCTAAATTTGCTAAGCAGGAAAAATGAGTTTGACCACCTCACACATATTTTAACTTTGATTTTTTGTATATAAGCGACTTGACTTCGACTTTTGTCTTTTTATGTCACATTGGGTGTTTTTTTCACCGGATTTGATTTTTTAAGAATCGGATTTATCCTATATAATATTATTAGAAATTTTAGAAGTTTGAAGATTGACTATAAATTAAAATTTTATCGATTTAATTGTTAACAAAAATCTATATTATTCTAAATTTTATTTATTTTTTGAGTTAAATCTTAGATTTCACCCTTCTCTAACACAAGAAATAGATTGATTTAAAAAATATAGATCCAGTTTTTTTCTTAACAAATAAATTATGTTTGGTCGATCTAACGAAAAAAAAGTTGTTTTTCATAATTTATTTAATTCAGCGAGAAGTGCGGTAAAGTTAAATCAACGGCCACGTTTAAAGTTAGGCAAATAAAAAGTCGACCTCAATCCCAACGACAAAGAGAAGTCAACAACTAAATATATTTGACCGTTGAAATAGGATATGATCTTACATACACCAAAAACAACTGGTAATTTAATTAATTTAATAATAGTGAAAGAAATATAAATAACCTAATGATTGTCCAGAAAAAAATACAAATAGAATGTTGAGATACAATATATATATATAGATATATAATTTGACGTGGATTACTGGAAAATGGAAAAATTCCAGACAATTAGAAAACAAAAAAACCAACAAACGAAACGACAGCGTATAGAGGTGTGATTGATGGTATGTACAAGAGAGTGAAGGAGAGAGTGGGATCAAGAAGAGTTGGTGGTTGTGGTGGGAGTGATATTACGATTTCTCATATATGCCAAAAACTGTGAAGGCAATTCTGCTAGAAGTGCTTCTACCACTGATACCTCTCCATCTGCAACCACAGTCAACAACACAGCACACAACAGCAATGGCTTAAAGCATATCCTTTTGTTAAAGCCATGGCCAACTCAAGAAGCAGAACACAACTTACATTGTATGTCTCGTAATGCAACAAACTGGACTATATCACGGGAAGCTATGCGACCTGTTGAGCTCTCTAATCTCTCTCCTTTGTCTCCATCTAGTATCTATACAATAACATTAACACAATAACTTTGTCAAAATTTATTTGAATGTTCTAAATGAATACGTAATGTTTTCATATTTGTCAAAGAACCTCCATCTCTTTGTAGTCAGCTCCTCCGACTCCAACGATGAGGATTGATAATGGAAGATCTGATGCACTGACCAATGAGTCTTTTGTTTCTTGAAGATCTGTTATTACTCCATCCTTAAAAGAAAAAACATTTATTGATGAATCGGAGAGGAAAAATACCAATTTTTTGTTATTGATATGATATAAAACTCACAGTGATTATTAACAAGACGTAATATTTCTTTGCATTTTGAGCGAGTGAGTCGCTTGCTATTGTTGCAGCAGCGTTGATCACAGGACCAAATAGAGTAGGCCCTGCAAAAGAAACATTGAAGAGAGCACCATTGTAGGCATTCATGATACCTTGAATCCCATCTACCTGGCAAACACACAAACACAAAGGTTAATTGAGATATTTGGTTACAAAAGTCAGTTCATTGCGAGTCATCATTTGTTGCAAGACCTCGCAATAAGTACTGCTTCCATTGAGGTTAAAGCAATGTGAAACCGGAATGTCGATTGGACGAGCTCCAAAACCCCATGCGGGAAAGCGTTTGTCAAAGTCATAGAACTGCAACACTTCCCCAACTTCAACTATTGCCTGAATCAGAAGAAAGAATTTTAAGCACAGCCTAACACTTTTACAGAAAGAAAAAAAATGACTTGAATAGATGGGTCCTTACTCGCTGGTAGGAATTTAATCGTCCTGTAGGATCAATGTAATGCAAGGAGTCTGGGAGGCGTGGATTTCCATTTGAAGCTGATTAAAGAAAGGACAATTAGATTAGTTATAAAGGGAATGTACAAGAGAAACTCTACGCCTTTCAGACCTTTTTACCTGTGAAATCAATCGCAACCATGAAGTTTAATTCAAATCCAGACGCCAAGTAGTCTAAGAATGTATGCTGGACGGTTTCAGTAAACTTGTCCACGAATAGCTGGCTCTTCAATACCTGAGACAATGGTAAATGATAGTAGATGTCTCCCATTTTTGAAACTTTATTGAAACCTCTTGTTGTTAAAGGTCCATACCTTGTTTTCATGTTTATGTCCAACACCAGTAGGTAAGACTAAATTGATTCCTTCGCCAGTGAGATGAAGCTTTTCTAGATCTGAAAGTGATTTCTGAACTTTTCTGGGAAAATCAATAAGAAACAAGACTTTATCTCAGCTTAAGCAAGTCATTTTCATATCCCAAAATAAAATGGAAAAGGAATAAGAGTTTGAAGTTACCCTATCAGATTGTGATTGCCATTGCCATTGAAGTCTAAGCACTCTATTACCAGTGGGCTGTCCTGCAAAATTACAGAAGAGAAATTGACACATCTTTTTGGTTGGATAAACTCAGATATAAGAAACCTTTCTAATTGGTTTACCTTACTCCCCACTTGTTGAACACTTAGAGAGACTGGTTCCCAAAGTGGATTGTCATCATTCTTAAGAACTTCAGTTTTAGAGACCGGGATTGAAGACCCGTGCTCTACAATCTTAGATATCACCAAAAAGGGGTCCTGAGCATGAAAGACAACAATGTTATAATTATACCTCATGTTAATTCTGGTATATTAGTCAAGGAGTATAGCTTACACTTTTAGAGAAAGTATCAGTTGATTCCAAATTCAAGCACCTAAAAACTATCTCTGTGTTGGTCTTAGAAGCTAGAGACTCCTCAGCATGGACAATAAGTTTTCCATTGTTTTGTGGCTGAGTTTGTGCTGTAGCAACACCTTTACGCATGAGTTCTAAGGCAATCGTCCTATTTGATTTGGTGACAATCTGCACATTTGATCCAGTAAACATAACATCGTAAAATCAATGTTATTTTATAGCAAATTGATACACAAGAAGCTATGCAGTAAAACGAGATCACTTCTTTATACTTCAAAGAAACATTAGAGACAAAGGGAAGAATTGAAGGGGTGAATACCTCGGACAATGAACATGTTGCCTCACCGAGAAATTGCTGCTCATCAAGCTTTAGCATCTACAATAAATAAAAAATGTAAGTGTTGCAGCTTCATTAACATTCAGTGGAAAAGGGAAGACGAGAATTGCAGATGATACCTCCTCCCTTGAATTTTGAAACTGAGTGTCAATATCATAGACACGAAACCTGTGCAGCAAAAGGTACAAGTTAATCCTTTATCCCTCAAAGTTTAGCTTAAAACCAAGGTTTAAGGAACTTACACCAATGTTTGCACAATCTCGAACTGATAACCAATTGTAAACTTTCTAATCCATTTAGGGTTCAGAGAATTCAAAACAACTTCACTACGAAACAATTCAGCAAGTTGTGTTCCATCTCTTCCTCTAGTATAAACAACCACCATTGCATCACTCTGCAATATCAAAACCAAAGCATATACTTAACTTAAGGAAAGTAAATCTCGAGGAATTAGTCACTAGCAAGCTATAAACACCGTTTTAAAGGAACTTCAAGAAAGTTTAAATAACCTAAATCAATTCCAGAGAGTTTTTCGTTTCTCTGAAATTAAAAAACGAACCTTTGAAATCACATCCCGGTCTCGTAAATTGGAAGCAGAGAACGATAACTACAAACAAAAGAAAAACATAAGAGAAACAGAAAATCACAAATCGTGAAGAAAGAAAACTGAAGAAACGAACCTCGATCTGAGAAAAAAGACCGTTGAAGCCACGAGACTTGAGGTAGTAGTCAACGGCATCGTTAGAAGTGGCAGGGTTAGAAGTAGTGCCACCACCAACACCGACCATACCACCACCACCACCACCGTAAGAGCCATCAGACCAGCAACTTCCCATTGGACGGTGAAGAGATTATTGAGGAAGAGGAAGAAAGAGGGAAGAGGAGAAAAACAAAAATCTGGACAGGACCAATGAGAGTGGGACCCACTTTGTATTTCCAAGTCGACGATCTGTCTTCAATAATTAATAATTGAGAAATTAAGGACGAATTAGTATTATCATTAACGTTAATTAACTATAGCTAATTAAGATTATTAGAAGATAGATGTATTAAATTGACTGACTGTAAGATCACGTGAAGATATTTACTACAACTGGGCTCATAATTTATTTCGGTCCAAACAACGGATTTTATTTGACACATCGAAATATATATATTTTTATTTTTTTGTAAATAGCTAATTACTATCTAAATTTGGCCTTGGAATAAAGCAATTTGGTTATTGTTAATGCGGTGTGACTGGGAATTTTAAAAGGAACAAAATAGCTCATTATTACAGATAACTTTTATTTTATTTATAAATTTGGAATCAAAATAGCTCAAGAGAATCATGAATTGTGGGTTGCAGATCAAACGCAAGTGCTTCTTTCTTTCTAAAAGACTCACGGATACAACAAATAAGAGCTGGAGAAGGTCCTTCACTACTGTAAAGGGGCCAGAGGCTTTAGTGGGCCGAAATTATCCAAATATGATAAGAAATCTGAACTCTAAAATGAATCGATAACGTTTATGAATAATATAATGGTTCCAAAACCAACTATTTCAGATTCAGGTTCGGTTCAATTAGGTTCGGTTCAATTTAGGTACCATGTAATCTACTTTTTCAGATTTTTTGGATTTAGCTACAATCTTAGGTCGGGTTCAGTTAAACCCAATTCAATAAATGTTTTTCGGATTTAGCTACAATCTTAGGTCGGGTTCAATTAAACCAGTTTCAGTAAATGTAGGATTCAATCAGGTTTTTTCTTTAAAAGTACCTTGTTTCGGGTCGTGTTCGGTTCATTACAAAACTGTATGAATCAATATGATGTTTTCATATTGTTGAAATTCGAAACCTGAACAAGATAGAAACAACACTAAAAACAAACAAAAGAAGCCAAAAACTTCGCCCTCAAGGGTTTACATATAAGAGAGTATGGTCCCAAAACGCTGGCGAAGAAACTGAACACATCGTACTAGGTTGTTACATTTGTATGAAAGTACATTGAAAGATCCTTGAAGACAACCCAACAATTTTTAAGAAAAACAAAAAACAAATTAGAAAGGACCAAAAAAACAGGCCAGCAAGATTAGTCTGGATGGTTTAATGATACAACAAAACTTGTGAAGCAACCTGAAAGAGTCTTAAAGACCACATTCAAAAACTTTCTCCTCTGGGATATGAGTTTTCTCAGGAGTTTTTTTATCACCCCCAAGGATTTACAGTACTGTGGGGTGTTAATGATACATATACAATTTTACCTTGTGTTAATCTTTGGGTCTTTACCTCTGATAGAAGACACCTAAGGGTTAGTCTGGCTTACGATATGAAAACTGTCTGGCTCATCGGTTAGATCGAGTCGTTCCCATTCGAAGGTTCTTCTCGGTTTTCAGAGCTGCTGCTAAGGTTGGTGTAGTTCTCGATGCTACTTGTTCGAGGCTTTCCTGGTCTTGACCGGATGTTGGACCCCATTGGAAATGGTTCCTGCACAATTACATATGAAACAAACTCTTAACTAATTATAGCTGAGAATGACTAGTACAAAACAGTATGATTATATGCAAGCGAAAGAGGAAAGCATTTGGATAAGGATTTATAAGTGAAGCCTAGATCTTTCTTACCTGATCACCAGCATTTGGACCAGCAGTTTGGAAGAGAATAGGCCTACAACGTTTGTCTTCGTTCATCAAACTTGAGTTCTGGAAGTGGGCAATAAGAGCTGATTTTCCCTGAATCCGACCATATGCAAGAGATGCCACCTTCTCGCTGTTGAACTTTTCCCATTTCTTACCATTGAATGCCTGTTAAGATTGTAAACTAGTAACCAACTGCTTTCTTCTAAACAATAAAGGTACGTCATAATCACAAAATTTGTCATAAAACAGCACAACACTATACCTTATAAAATGGAACAATATTTTCAGGTTCGGTAAGGTTGATGAAAGCATATCCCACATTGCATTTATTCTGGAAATAAAGTGAAGGTTCATTGGCATGGATATTAGACTCCTTTACATAAATAGGTAAGAGGCTACATACCTTGAAGTCAATTGGCAAGTATAGGAAATCATATGTTCCTTTACAGTACTCATCAATGGCAGCTAGAAGCATCTTAGAAGTATACCTGAACAATCACCAGAACCAATAAAAGAAATAAATAAGGATAAATTGAGCAACTTGTGAATTTAACAAGACCCAAACCCGTGAAACAGGGAACAATTGTGAGAAAAAAGTGAATTTACTATTAGACATGTCATAAAACTTGGAATAATAGGGGAAATAGGTGAATTCACTTACTTATTCGGAATATTTTTTATCATCAATGTTGTTCTGCTGTCCTCCCCACGTAATATGCGATCAACATCTAGCTCGTACAGTTTCTTTTCAGCATTACTAGAGCTGGAATCACTTCTTCGGTGAGAGAGATTCCTGTATCGTTCATTGGGCATATCAAATGAGCCTGGCACGGAAAGCATGGGGCTCCTTCCGGAGAAGAGGTGAGGCATCTGCCGCGATCGTAATACAGCATTTTTTGAATTGGTATCCATGCGATTTCCATTAACATGAGAAAAAACCTTATGAGAACCAATTTCCATTGGATGTGAAGGTGAAGAACCAGGAAATCCCATGCTACCATGAGAACCTACGTGAAATCCAGAAGACTCTGGAGATTCAGCTACATAGGCCTGTCTTCTATCCCAAAAAGGCGAGTTTAATACTGGGGCAGATCCAATGTGGTGGTGCACAGGCGATGACACCATGTTCACCATTAGAGGAGATGCTCTAGAGAATGCAGTTACAGGTGGGATACGCTGAGAAGGAATGCCATTGACGCGAGACGGTGAGTTAGGCCACATCATGCCACTTGATGGATTATGTTGCTGAGTGTTAGAGTTGCTCCATAAGTTCATGTTAGGACGATGGGATCCTTGATTTATGGGAGATCCAATGACTAAACAAGAAAATTACAAAAAAATGCAAATGAGAAAACTTATATAACTTGCACAAGCAGGTAAGTAGGACAATTTCACACAATCTTCCATATAAAACTTCTCAGTAATTTAGAATGAGCCTCCTTCCCTCCTCACACCCCAGTATAAAAACCACTTAATCTGTTCGACTAGTCGAATTGAAAAGCATAATTCCAAAACAATTTTCGTACGAATGACAGCCTTTACACCCAGGAGAACAAGTAAATCCCCTGCTAAACGTCAGATAACAGTATCTAAGTTTGCATCCTCTGTCCCATTTTATAATCCACTAAAACTTGGTTATGATCAATATAATTATCCTTAACTAGAGAATGTAATATGGTCATATCATACATTAAACTATTCTCCTTTGATTTGTAAACTACACATCATCACTAGCCTTAGGCAAGTGTATCAAGGAAGGTAAGAAATAAGAACATGTACTTACCACCACCATTAAACCCATCTATGCCCACTCCACGAAGATTGCTCATCATAAAGCCTTCATTAGTTTTTTGGCCATCGCTGACCATTTCAGAGAAAGCCGCAGAGGATTTATAAGGACTACCACTTGCAAAGTTGTCAAGATAATCAGGAATAGAATGAGGAAGATTCGGCATGCTTTGGATTCCCATTTTCGAATTATCAAAAGGATTTCCAGGTTCCTGAAGACCAAGAGGCTTGCTAGCTGAGACGACTCTTGCCGATGGTGGCAAACCAATAGGAACATCGAGACTCTGATAACGTTCAATGAAGGAGTTCACAGGTGATCTGACAGAATTATGCATAACTGGCATAGATCCACCATCAATGGAGGTCGAAGCTAATATTCCTGGATAATGTCTCCCTGAAACAGAGATGTTAAAGGATAGCTCTGAGTTGTGATCCTGGATACCAAATCATTGAAAAATAAATAATCATAAACTGTATGCACTACTATACCTATGTTTGTTGATAGATTCTCAAAAGTTATTTTGGGTAAACCCCCCTCACCACCATCTGCAGCGAAATGTGGCATGAAACTGCAAGAGAAAAAAGTGTGATGAGCCCTACACATTAACACAGTTGGCGTTCTAATTAAGAGTTAACAGCAACTCAGAGGCTTATATCCGGTAATTACTGCACTAGTTCACAGCCATGGAGAAAAACTGAGGCATGAAGAAAATCAATAACAACCTTGTACCCTCTGCACACGTTTGTGCAAGTTTAAGCTGCCCCCCAGCGACCTCAAGCCCATTTAATCCTCGAAGAGCCGCCTCTGCAGATCGAACATCAAAGAACTCTACGTATATATGTGAGTTCTCATGCATCTTTCTACGAACCTACAAACAACAGAAATAGCAAGATTATAACAAAGTCACATGACCGTCGGTATCATGAAGCAAGAACAAAGAGAACAAGGAGTAAACCTCTCTGATATCTCCATATGAACTGACTATTCTGTGAAACTCTTCATTGGATATAGACGAATCAAGATTATAGACCAACAAAGCTCCTTCACTGGTGTTCTCTTTTTTAGTATTTTCCTGATATCACACAAAAATAAAAGAAAAATAAACGCAATGAGCAAGTTATAAGGCAACACAAAAGACAGGTATAACGCACTAAGCGTGGAAAGAAACCATTATCATACAAATAAGGGGGATGGGCACAGTGAAGAATACCTTTGGGATAGAATAATTAATATCAAGCTTCCTTCCCCTTAAAAGCCTGCCATGGAGTGCTCTCACCGCATTCTGAGCAGCCCTTATATCATAGTATGATACTATGATAATGCCATGATTCTTGCCAACTGTATGAAGCGCCTGGATCTCTCCATATTGCTAAACAAGTAAATAGCTCACTGATGAGAAGAGAAGACTTCCGAAAATTTCTTAAAACCATGTCCTGGCATAAATTAGATATCTGTAACCAGAGTAAAAGTATGTACCTCAAAAACAACCCTCAGCTCATAATCTTCAATGATGCTATCCACATTCCTAACAGAAAGTATTCTCGATGAAACTTCTCGAGGATGCTCACCAACAACCGAAACATTGCTGCCAATCTTGCCGTCTCTTTGAACCACAGACGAAAAAACATCTCCATCTAGTTCCATACCACCAACACTGTTGAATAAGTCACAATCATCCATATCATCTCCAACATTGGCACGAGACTTATGGCCAGCCTCAGGGACCACTTCTGCAAAAAGATCATCCTCATCTGGAAGAAGATTTCCAATAGTTTTTCCCTCCATCTCTTCTAAAGACTCAGTAGCTTCTTCCTCGTGGTTCGCTGACATAAAAGCTAACTTATCACTTCTTGGTAGCCGCACTACAAAAAACACAGATCATAAGACAATTACAAATCAAGTGCAGCCAGACAGAGCATACAAGTAATATAATTTCATGATTATGACTATTTATTCGAACATAAGAAATTTGTTGAGCCTATGAAGGACTACAAAGCTAAATTGTTAAGAGAAACAAAACAATAACATCTAAAAATAGTTGTAAAGTTGAACCGGAAGCTTACATTTACTACTAAACAATTCAGACAGGGAGCTGGAAAATAGACTGCTTTCCCAGTGAGTATCACTCGTAGTTGTTCTTCCATTAGAGCTAACAGAGGGAAGCGCCCCAGGCAAGCTTGATTGTTGCGAGAGCTGGTAGCTATCAGAAGTCCAAGAAGTAGTTGATAGATTTGAACGTCTATCCCCACCTTCAGGCATTGGGTTGGTTGTCTTAAACCCAAATTGTTTCTGCACAAGAAAACATCAAATGTCTTGAGAAAAAACGTTTTACACATGATTGGCTCCACAAACCCAAGAAAAAAAACTATAGTGCATAGTGTCATACGCATCAGAGTTGGCACCAAAATCATAAAACTTCATATACTGAAAGCAAAGAATCCAAAAGTTACCTCTGGAGTAATGCGAATGTCTTCATTGAAATGGGAAGGTGTCGGTACACCTCTCGGTTCCAATATATCGGACGGCATTGTATTGCTGAAAAAACAAAATCCAAAGAATGAGAGAGATCTACTCTTCATATAATTTTTGTTTTGCCAACTCACATAAACAAAGTACAGGAAACTTTGACAGAATAACAAAACCTTAGGGCCCCAATCCTTAATTACCAAAAAAATTCCCAATTACTACAATTCAATGGATAAAACAGGAGATTTCTAGTACAATTAAATCTAAAGTAAATCCCAAAATCCAAGGCCAAAATTTGTTTAGCAAATTGAAGCAATTTAGAGGCACAATATTTGACTAGAAGAAATTATTCTGAACGAAACAAATTATAAAGACACAATTCGGTATTCCAAACGCCATAAAACTACAAATTCGCCTAATTTCCGATCATATTTGCAGATCAAACATAACTGAAGCAGAGAACCAACTCCCACCAAATTCAAAAGTTGGGCACGAAAATAATCAATGAGAAAAACCCTAACCAAAAACTAACCACATAAAAATTCAGAATAAAAAACTTACCAATTATAAAGAAGACAATTCTGCTTCTTCTCTCGAATTCCTTCCAAGCAAAGCGATTAACAGCTAAAATTACTGAAGATCTCGTAAACCCTCTTCTCAAGGCTTCACGTAATTGAAGAAGAAAACAAAAGAGCAGAGAGATGTAGACAAAAAAAAAGAAGGGAAAGAGCAGAAAAATTCTTCTTTCTCTTTTATCTTCCTTTCCTTTTTGTTTGTTTCTATCCAATCATAACCAGCAGAAAAATATATAATTCCCAAAAAAAAAAAAAAAAAACGTGAATCGGTGTTCAATTTCAAATTCTCCTTCCTCTCGAGACGCGTCGTGAATTGCAACGAGAAGTAAGTTTGCAACGGAAGTAGAATACCGGCAATACTCCGATTTGATTCCGGCACTCCCTCCAAGAGAGAGAGAGGGAAGAGGAGAGAGTTTGGTTTCCGGTTAGTTGGATTAGGAAAATAAAATAAAAAAGAAATGAATGGAAGAAGACAAAAGAAGATTTTTCTTTTTTTTAAACAAAGAGCAATGGATTTTGCTACGCTGTTTCTGCCATGGATCAAGCGTTATGGTGTGAGCTATTATCTCAACCGTTGGATTTCTTTTTCTTTTTTAATTTAAAAAACTTAAATTTTGCGGATATAATTACGGACGCGCAACGGCAATCGTTAGATCCGGCTCATATCTTTTGCTCTCATCGCCAATTTATATTCTTTTTCTGTTTTTTTATATACATTTAAGAAAAAATAAAATTCATTTTCTAAAACTCTTTTTGATATATTTTATATAGTAAATTATTTAAACTATCATATAAAAAAAACTCGGCAAACTAAAGTTATTAAATAGTAGAAAATGGAATGCATGACAAATGTTTCAAAGATAAAACTTTTGCGTGATAAAAGAAAATTGAAACGATTAAAACGCATCACCAGCAAATAAAAAAAGATTTGACATTGAAAATAACGTTCTTTGTTTCGTTGTATTTAATTTTTCAAGATTTCTTTAACTACTTTTTAAAATCTTTTTGTGCTTGTTACTATCTTCAGGTTCTTTCTCATACAAGAAAAAGCAAAATTTCCTAATTTCTAAAATTACAAAAGAAAAAAGAACTAAATGATAAAATAATAAATAATCAAAATCGAGTCTAACCGAACCGAACCGAGATGAGAAGCAAAGTATAAAGTAGCTAGAAGCTAAAACGAAAGAGAAACCGAAGTAGTTTTGTCGGAAAATAAAAAATGGGTAGACGCGGCGTGGAGGATTAGACAAAGAATTTTTATGTTTCTTTTTACAAGTTAAGCATTTAACGTTTTTATTATACAAAAGAAAAGCATTTATTCTTAACATGACGCACTTCCTATTACACCACGTGTCAATCTTTCATTGGTTGTAGTTTCTTCGTTGGATCAGATCTCTAACCTAACTTGACCGGTCCTGAACTAAATACCAAACCGATTCCAATTCTACCATCAAACCATCAACCAACGTTACCAAATTATTATTATTATTGTTTTCTTTGAATGATACTTAAGATGTCATCTAAAGTTGCTTCAATTGTAGATTACCGAAGCTTCAATATTTGTTTCATTTCATAATGAAAACAAAATTTGTTTTATATTATAAAGTATCTTTTACATATTTTTCTGCAAAATTAAATGTATTTTTTTGTGGCTATTAATTTTTACGGTTTTGATGAAATTCCACAAATTTGAAATATAAAATAATTTGATTGATAAAAATTTAAGTTTTACTGTTTTTCTTATAATTAAACATATATTTGGAGTAGTGAGTTTGACAATTAGCTACAAAATTATTGATCTCACCATTAATGTATTTTTTGTTAATTAAATTGCCATTAATGTTTTTGTCAACTTTCTTTCTCCGTCAATTTCTTATTACATGTACCTATGGAAATTATCTTTGAATATTCTTAGATATATATGACTATATATAGAATGACAACGAATAAAAAATTATCTTGTAAATCACACATTTTATCAAAAGAGTCATAATCATACGATTTAAAGAAAGTAAAATTCCACAAATCCAAATGATTTAACTTATGTGAATATTTAAGTTTTGTTTGGGATACCACAAAGATTCAAATCCAATTTGAATATTATAATTGAACCTTTTCAATCGTGTATGGACGAGAAATAAATTATAAAATATAAAAAAAGATATTCAAACTCGTGAATCTCATGTACTAGAGTTTCTTTCAAACATAAGTAGGAATATGTACTAATATCCTTCCACTGTTCACATGCCAAATTTACCCAAAATTATTAATTGCTTTTGTATTTTTGCTACACAAATAATAAAGACTAAAAACAAAAACAAAAATCCTCGCACGATTTTATCATATGGGATAATGATGAAGCGTATGACATCATATGACACATACCAAACATAACATACGCATAAAATACGAATTAAGTTATGAATAAAATCATATTTCCTTTGATTATTTACATAACATATATTTCAAAGAACAAAACAAGAGAAAATGAACCGTAAATCTGCGGAAGAAAAAACACTAATTAAGTGAAGATAAAATTGATTAATATCGTAATCATTGAACAGTGATTTAATAATGCATTAATTATTGATTTATTAATATGGTCCATGCTTCCGGTCGTTGTCTCTATATATATGTTGACGTCGGTCTAGTTAATTATATATACATACACTAATCAATTTACATGTTTTTATATATATTCAGCAATTACACTTTGTCTTTTTTGTTTTTGCCAAAATACACTTGTTTTTTTTATAAAAAAAAACGAAATACTTTACATATATCGCAAGTAAGTATTAGTACTTTTTACCAAAAAAGAAAAAAATGTTTTAGTACTGAAAAAATAAAAATAAAACATTTATAAATATATATCATTTCGTTTAGCCATGGGCTGGGCTTTATATATCACACAAAATGGGCCTGGGCCGTTAATTTGATTGATGTAACTGATGACGGATGAGTGATAAGGCATTAACATATTTAGGTCAGTGTAATAAATGTCCAAACCATGAAAGATGACCTAAAATTGATTTCGACGTAGTCTATTAACCTAGGCGTCACGTTAACTCTGTTTGTACATAATTGAAGGAAACGCAATCAAATCGTTTACAAAGGAGATATAAAAGGTTCTATGCTTTCAAAAAATTAAATCATTTTTTTTTCTAATACTAGGTGAGACCGATCCATTAACAAAATTTCTACATAATATAAACAGTAGTACTCGATCTCTGGATGTACAAGTGTATGTAGACTTACAATCTACCAATAGACTTAAATTATTTTTAAAAAATCAATTAAATTACGATTTTATGTTTCTATTTATTAAAATGTTTTACGAAATTTGATGTAGTCAAACTATAAAAGAAGTCTTTGAGAAAAAAAAATATAGTAAAAACAAAAAAGAATAAAAGAAGTGGAAGTGAGTAGTGGTAATAATAAAGTAAGAAGCTTGGGTTAAAAATATCTTTTGATATACTTCCAATAATTTATTCACTGACCAGGCTTTTTCCGTGACATTGACGTGACATCGACGTGACATCACACAGCTACATTCCAACCTTACAATTTATGGAAAATTGCAAAGAAAACCTTGAGAGTATCAAAATTTCACTAAAAAGTTCCACATCACATCTTATTGGAATATCTCGAACTCTTCCACCCATTACATCCTACAAATCAGTCACGATAAAAGTTAGAAGGAACCCCAATTTTGATTTAATTTTTCCCCAAAAGAGATAAGACGTCGTTTGATAAAGCAATTCTGTCTAATTGTTAAGAACATGTTTAAGGGTAAGGCTAAGAAAATTTTATATAATTAAAAACAAATAAAACTAATAATACTTATAATACTTTGCTTATTATGTTTCTACATAATAACATTAATGATACAGTCTCAAAAATAATTTATTACTAAACAATTCTTTAGAGATTATCATAATCTCACTATTAAATATGCCCTAAGAAACCATTAGATGAGTCTCTTAAATATGTGGCTTTCTCTTATTGGTCCATTAATTTTTTATTATTAAGATACTCAAAACAAAATGCTTTCAAAATATTACTTCTAAACATGCTCTAAGTTTCACCGTTTAAGCCACGTAAGTCTTCACGTATCAAGCAAATTAGTCTAATCAGATTCTTTTAACAGTTGGTTAACAGTGCTAACGGTCAATTTAGGATTTAGACGAATTTAAGAACTTAAGTTTAAGTCTTACAAACGAGTTCGTGTGTGAATCGACATTGGGCATAAAATTCGCTATAAAGTTTTGGCACTTTTTCCTTATCAAATCTGAAAAATTTATCTCAGAGTTCGTCAATGAGCTTAGCAAAACCAAGTAATTACAACACAAAACCCAACTGTGTGAGGATTATAAGAATGAGAAAGAGATTGCATAAAAACAGAGAATGAGAAAATGAATACAGGAAATGTAAATTGACATCAAATACTACTTTCTTTCTTCACAATACAGAAAAAAGTTCAATACATCAGCTTTAATATACATCAGATAGATCTTCCCATTTAGAGAAGACAACTCAAAGTCTAATACTACAAAGGACAAGAGAGACGGTCCTTTTGCATTGCTTCAAACAAATTCCTGCAGCAAAAACATTACAATGTCATAAAATAAGAAATCAGATCAAACTGATGGGTTTCAAAAGAGCTAAAACATGCTAAGATCATTCAAAACAATGTCTGAAAGCAGTAAGAGAAACACACTCACACCAAATTAAGCAGCCATCAATCCAATTTTTCAAAAGATGCAGATTAAAGCAGCCTTAACTCCAATTAAAAGCAAGTTAAGTAGAGAAACACACACACACACCTTTTCTTTATCTTCACAAAGCTCTGTTTTTGTCCCCTGCAGTTTTCCCTTATGGTTAAACAAGACTATTTAAGGTTTATATCTCCTTTAGCTCCTTTAAGACATGGAGCATGGTGGGGCGATTAGCCGGCGTCTCAGCAAGACAACGCACAGCAATCTGAAGTAGATGAAGCATTGGGTGTTTTAAACCCACTGAAAGAATTGAAGGGTCGAGAACATCTACACCTTTCCCTTTGTTGATCTTCTGAAACGCCCAACCAACCAAGTTCCCTCCTTCACTCTCCTTAAAGTCTGGACCAGTTGGCTCTTTCCCTGTAACCAACTCCAGCAGTATTACTCCAAAGCTGTACACATCTCCTTTGGTTGTGGCTCGTGCGCTCTGACCATACTCTGGTGGGATATACCCGAACGTCCCCGCGATCACTGTACTGACATGAGTCTCACACGCACTGATCAGTCTCGCTAACCCGAAATCCGCAACCTTTGGCTCAAAATCGCTGTCTAAGAGAATGTTGCTCGCTTTGATGTCTCTGTGTATGATGTGAGGAGTGACGCCGTGATGTAGGAAAGCTAGTCCTCTTGCAGCTCCAACCGCTATCTTGAGACGTTTGGACCAGTCCAGTACCTCTAGAATCCCAGTCTGGTTCCTTAACCAATGGTCCAAGCTTCCATTTACCATATACTCATACACAAGAAGCTTCTCTTCACTGAAAGAGCAATATCCAAGCAAAGACACCAGATTCGGATGCTTCACTTTCCCTAGAGTCTCCATTTCTGCTATAAACTCGCGGTTTCCCTGAGTTTTAGCTTCACTCAACTTCTTCACCGCTACTGTTTTCCCACCAGGTAAACAAGCTTTGTAAACTGTCCCAAAACCACCGTCTCCTATGATGTTTTTCTTACAGAAATGATCTGTTGCCTCAACAATGTCTGCTAAACTCACCTTGAGAAGTGGCTGCTCAAACATAGCCACATTGATGCTTAATGGCTCCTTTGATCTGCTTCCACTTAAGAAATAGAGGTTTTGATCAACGAATCCTTTTAATCTGCTTTCCTCCATTCCCTCTGGATCATCTCTCTGCTTCACTCTCTTTGTCGTAACCCATCTGCGCAGAGAGAAAACAGACACAAAGACAATGATCGTACTCCCAAGCATGATTCCTGCAAGCCCCCAAGCACTCAGTATCTTCTTTCCATCGATCTTACAATCAGATCCAGTCAATCTGCCACACAAATCTTTGTTCCCTGAAAGCAATGCTTTGGAAGGATCCTGGCAAACACCACCTCTCGGCACATCTCCTCGCAGATCGTTCCTGGTATATATAAAGAGATTGAGCTTTAGGAAATGATTGCTCGTGAATCAAAATAATCGTTACACTGTTACTTATATACAAGATGTAAACCAAAATTAATCAGCTCAATAATCTAAGAAACTAGCCCAACACAATTTAATCAATATCTCCAATACCTGGCTAGATTCAAGAACTCCAGATTGGACAATCCACAGATCTTTATTGGTATCTCTCCAGATAACTTGTTGTCAGAAACATCAAGGTACTCAAGCTGCGTCAAATTACCAAGTTCTGAAGGGATTTCTCCCGTAAATCTGTTCTGCTCAATATATAGGCCTACAAGCTTGAGCATCTGAGACAGTTCTGATGGAAGCTCGCCGCTAAGCTTGTTGAAGCTCAAGTCCATGTGTGTAACCTCTTTCAAGTTCCCAAGAGAAGTGGGAACCAATCCATCCAGCTTATTCGCGGTCAAATTAAGCTTCACCAAGCTACCTAAAAGGCCAAAGCTTTCTGGTATATGGCCTTCAAGTTGATTGTTCGCCAAGTTTAACCCCTGCAGCTTAGGAGAGTGGCCCATCTCCTCTGGAATGGAGCCAGTAAGGGAATTTCCAGATAGATCCAGTATTGTGAGATTGGTTAAACGGGAGAGTGAAGCTGGGATCTCCCCGGAGAGATTATTGTGGCTCAGCAAAATCTCCACCATTACAACACAGTCTCCTAGTTCTTCAGGTATAGGGCCCGTCAACCTGTTGTAGGAGAGATCAAAGACCCCGTGGTGCTGAAGAAAGCTGAGATCAGGCATGTCAATCTGCTGGAAATAAACAGAAGGTTTTGATGGTATTGAGCCCGAGAGATTGTTGTAAGAGAGAACCAGACATTGAAGCTGAGAAAGAGCCGTGAGTTTGTCTGGAATCTGTCCTTGGAGATAGTTATTGCCGAGATCCAACGTAGTCAAAGAAGTACAGTCACCCACCTCCGTTGGTATTTTCCCTTGAAGTTTGTTTGAATTCAGATTCAGGACAGATAAAGAATTGAGCTTTCCAATCTCTCTTGGGATTTCACCTGTAAGTAGATGTTTGTTTTTTGGTCAACACCATCTTCCATTGATTAAAGATTAAGAGTACATACATAAACGGAAAGGCTATGCTAAAGATTAAGAGCAGATTTCACCTATGAGCAGGTTATTACTGAGAACTAGTCGCTTCAGCAAAGCTGCATTTCCAATTTCTGGAGGCAAATAACCTTCAAGACCGTTAAAAGAAGCTGACAACTCCATCAAGTCGGGTAATTTCCAAAGACTCACTGGTATTTCTCCGGTGAAATTGTTGGAATCCAAGTCGAGCACCATCAATGGAAGCTTAGAAAGATACTCAGGGATGGAGCCACTGATCTGATTCTTCGTGAGAACCAGCTGTGTCAGATTCGTACATCCGAGAAAGACCTCCTCAATGTTTCCTGTAAGAGAATTCCCAGAGAGATCAATATCCTCCAACGCACTTGAACCACACAGCTCCCGAGGAATGGAACCAGTCAACAAGTTGCTAGCCAGACTAAGATGCTTTAACATCGGACAATCCTCGATCTCACGAGGGATTTCTCCTGAAAACAGATTGTTGGCCAGAAGTAGTGAGTCCAGTTCTTTCCATTTGCCGATCCAGGAAGGAATTGGACCCGAAAGCTTATTCCTCTCAGCAGAGAACGTCAACAGTGGGATCTCTGATAACTCAAATGGTAAAGAACCAGAAAGAGCATTGAATGAAAGCATCAGTGTCTTAAGGCTTTTACAATTTCCAAGCTCTGGTGGGATCATTCCGTTAAGCTCGGAGGAGACAAGATTTAGTATGCTCAGGTTCTGTAACTCTCCGAACGATCTAGGGATTGAACACTTGAGTGGGTTGTACGAAAGGTCGAGCTTTGCTAAGTGTTTGAGCTTCGATATATCGTATGGTAATGGTCCTATGAAGGAGCAAGACGGCGCAACGAAGTTTTTCAGCAACGAAATGTTACCAATTTCCCGCGGAATTTGACCGGAGAACGAGTTGGGTCCCATGTAAAGATCGGAGAGGTTCCTCAAATTCCCAATTTCTGATGGGATTTTGCCGGAGAGTGAGTTGTTGGAGACGTCGAGAGAAGATAGTGCAGAGAAGCTCCGGAAAAACGACGGAGGAAGCGAACCTGAGAGAAGATTGTCGCTCAGGTCAAGGTAGAGAAGCTGAGGTAAGTCACTGAGTTGACTCGGAAGAAATCCGGTGAATGAATTTCCAGAGAGGTCTAGGGTTTGAAGCTGTTTCAAATTCCAAACTTCAGACGGAATCTTCCCGGAGAATTGATTTCCAGCTAGACAGAGCACATTCAAACTCTTCAACTTCGAAATTTCAACCGGAATTTGGCCAGAGAGTGAGTTTTTCGACAGGTCTAGTTCTTCGAGAAAGCGAAGAGAGAACAGAGATGGAGAGAGATGACCTTTAAGAGACAATGAAGGTAGAGAAAGCGAGATGACTCTTCCGAACAAACACGTTACGCCTACCCAATGACAGTGAGGAGAAGACGAAACATTCCATGAAGAAAGAATTGAAGGGTTTTCGAGAGAGAGCTTGAATGAGATCAAAGACCTCGTTTCTACATCAATGGTGGAACCCGAAACAGAGAAAATTAGAAACAGGAACAATGCAGGAAGAAACGCCATGAAGAGAAGAATGAAGAAAAAACCGGGATCCAAAAGAGGTTCTTTAGGAAGAAAGAGAGGTAAAAAGTAAGAACGCCATTAAAGAGAAAGGAAAAGGTTTTAGGCATGAAGAAGAAGAAGAGAAGAGAGAGAAGCACGAAACTCACGTGAGATAAGACCATTTTTTTAAATTTTGTAACGGCAATTTTAATTTTTTTGGTTTTTTAATTCGTTATTTGCGTGAACTAATGGATAAATTCTGAAAAGTGAAAATAAATAAAACATATAAAAATGATGAATTTTGACCAACAAAAAAACAAAAAAAGATAGAGAGTTTAGAGAGTACGGCTCGAATCTGCAGAAATCCCAACAACTGTGTACCTCGAATAAAGCTGAGTAGGGTTTGTTCTTCTTCTGCTGTTTTTCAATTGATGATATGCGAAGAAGCTTCAATTAAACCTCTTATATACATTAATGATAAAGATGAGTTAGTAACTTTATGGGTCCTTTTTTTGTTGTTGTTGGAAATTATTCAATTAACTTGTACATTTTATGCATACTTTTGTCAATATCATTACAAAATTGAAGAAATAATTTAAATAGTTGCCGAGTTCTTTTTCGTCTGGTATTTAAGATGATCCAGCTAATAATTTGACACTAAAATTCGATTCCTATATGTTGCATTATGGTAGTTTAACAAATGGATTATAGAGGTGAAGTTTAAACTATGAATCAGGTCTTGTCGTTCTAATTGTTAAAAAAAATTTGGATGGTTATAAATTATATTCAAGTAAATTTGGATTTGGGTATTGAAGATAATTAATATAGATAAATGGTTAAAACTAAAATAAAATAAAAATAAAAAGGTGGTCCCTTCAATAGATAGAAATTATAAAAAGAGCAGAAGACTGAACAGAGTTCCCACATGTCGACTTACCCTTTTGGGAATGTAGAATCTTTTTTCCTTGGGGATCTGTTTCCAATTTTCCTGATTTACATTTTTTTGTTTCTTTGTTACATTTTCTTATTCTATATTCATATCATATTCATTTCTATAAAACACATTTATATGTTAGCTTTTGTATCAACATCAACTTCAAAACAATATTTATTTTTAATTTTAAAATATAGTTAAATTTAAACTTGTGCAGATTGAGCTACGGAAATGTAGCAAAATCCCAAAAATGGGAATGTTTTTGAAATGAGCGCAACACAAAAACCAAACCAGTTTCAGTTCCAATTAATTGAGTTGTACTGTTCTTTGGTTCTGTTTCTGTCCAGGAAATAATTGTAAATTAATACTGTACTAAGTTTATAAACAGCCAAAGCAGAAGAAGAAAAAGACATGAACTTGTATTGTCAGATTTTCTCACAGAACACACAGATAAGCTTTAGAGCACCACTAATATCTCTAATTATTACTTCTGTGTTGACTTGTTCTTGAGTTGAAAATCATCAGAAAGTCCCATAAATCATCATTCATCATATGCTACAAACAACAGATGTGTCCAATTATGCCAAATGACCCCATCATTATGATGATATAATTACTAATCTTCCACCATATATTCAATAACTCACTGCAGCCTCTCCAAAGTCGAAACAAATCTAAGAACAAAGACTCTGTGTGGCTCCATTCCGTTTTAAAAGAAAGAAATGATGAAGACAAACATTCTTTTTTCCTCTCTCTGTACATAACAATGGTTTGTGATCAAGCATTGATCTCAGAGTTGCATTGGTTCTCTCTGCTGCAGCTTCTTCTTCCCCAAAACATGCTTGAGCAAGTTGTTGTCTTTCCAAGTCTTTGCCCTTCTTCTATCTTCTCATGCTCAGTCGTTGTTCGAGAAGGTGAAAAAGATTCGTCATTTTCTTCAGTATGTCGCTCTGTTCCATGTGTCTCAAAGTTTGGACATGTTCCTTCGTTGCAGGTGCACATTGGAATGTTGACTGAAGGGAATGGACTACATGTTACTGGACAGAACATATCAGATGAAACTGAAGCTCCTCGCGTCTTGCTGCTACGTTGTTCTGTTGTTGGACACGTTGGTGATGATTGGTCTGTAGTGTCTCCCGTGTGAAGCATACATGGTGCACAGAACCCAAGTGACATAGGCAATTTCATTTCTCTAGACAGGGAGCTCGGCAGTCGTTTAAACGATACAATTCCGTGTCTGCAAAGAGGGCAAGGAATTGACCCTGGTGGGTCAACTGTACCCGAGGGAACATTGCTTGTAGAGCAAAGGTATAGCGCGCATCTCACACATAGCTGATGCTCACAACCTGAAACACAAAACCAAGCAACTTTAGTTTTAAATTCAAAGACATCAATAAAAATCTTTAAAAGAGTATGACAAGAATCTAAACCAGACCTTCAGCAGCAACAGTACATGTTCTTTCCAGGCAAACTGCACAGATATCAACCTCATCTGTCATGGTAGCAGACTGCAACCCAAACTCTCTGCAAGCAATTAGTCAACAACACCTGAATCATATTGAGGCCAGTGTTTGGTTTTAAAATCTCAGATGCGGGTTTCATCATTACCTTGCGATGTTAAGTATACTCAAAAGGGGCAATGATAAGTAGTTGGAATGAGGAAACCCTGGAATAACGACATCTGAGTTTGGCGAAAGCAATGGTTCTAACCAATGACGACTCCACATCCGTGCAATGTCAATAGGTAGCCACCTATAAACAGTTTCATAGAAAGGAAAGTGTCCACTCTAACAACGTCAATATTTTCCAGAAACTGATTTCGAGCATGAAACAGAAAACTAGAAAACTGTGATGGAATAATTTACCCGTTACAGTTCAACGTCATCCTTCTAGCTCCTCTTGCAAGAAGAATCTATGGAGAAGCACATAAAATGGAGATTATCACTACTCTTGGTCCCCAAAATACCAAAACAAAAGGACTAAACTTACTAGTGTTCTTACCTGACAACATTTCAGATTCCCACCACAAGCAGCATAGTGCAATGGCGTGCTTCCAGCTCCTGAAACGGTAAACAAGACCAACCCAGATTGTCATCTTGGGAACAGGGTAAAAAGAATCCTTTAATCAAGAAAAAAAAACTGACGGATAGAGAGCTGAGACCAATCATATCCATTGATGTTCCATAATGAAATGTCACGGCAGAAACATTCGCTTCAAGATCAAGTAAAAGCTGCACACAGTCAAATAATCCATTCAAGGCAGCCATGTGAAGAGCTGTGATTCCACCATCAGCCGCTTTATTCACAAATTTAGACAATGCACTGCAATATAAGACAATTTTTGTTTAGTTTAGTTGGAACTATAGAATTAATCAAACCCTTACAAAACATAGAAAATAGTTTCCAAACAATAACCTTTGCTCGGATTTGTTCTTCACCGAGACCACACCAGTCTCAGGAAGAGAGCTAAGTTTATCACTAGGTACGAAGTCAGCCAAGACAAGTCTAATACACCTGGCGTGACCATTTACAGCAGCGAAATGAAGCGCTGTTCTTCCAGCTAAATAATCAGCTCTTGTAACCTACGGGAAAAAAAGGATTATAAGACAAATATTAAGAAAACAAATTGGATAGTATCATTTCAAGTTTCAACTAGTGATGTAAGCAACTCACATTGCATCGAAATAGCAGAAGAGTTTGCACAACTTCCCAATGTCCATATCTACAGGCTTGCATCAATGCCGTCTGAAAAAAGATTAATTACCCACTTAGCATATTCCTGGCTTTAGAGGATTCAGTGTAGGATTTTTTAACTTTCTGATAAATCGAACTCGTGTTAGCAATCTAAATCAAAACCGATTTTTGGCCCTACCAACTCAAATTTAGCCCAAGATTTCAGATGTTACTACTGATACATATTCCTAAATCAGATTAAGATACGTCTAATCGAAAAAAATCCAAACTTTAACTGTTGAATCAGCTCAAATTAGGCAAAAGCTCGAAAATTGCAATCCTTTAAATCCAATTGAGGAAAACTGAATCTCGAAATACCTGGCCACAATAATTCCTTGAATTTACATCAGCTCCATTCTCGAGCAACAATCCAACGATCTAACATTTCAATGGGCAAAAAGGAAACTTTCAATCAGAAATTCAGAAGAAAAAAGAAAAAAAAGGAAAGACTTTTCGGTGGAAAAGAAACCTCGTTATGGCCTTTAGCGGCGGCGAAATGCAAAGGAGAATTGAGACCACCGAAAGTAGAATACTTTGCGAGGCAAGGATTACAATCGAGAAGCATCTTAGCCTCCACAAAATCCCCATCTCTTGCCGCCGATACTAATCTCTCGCCGGAAGCTGAACACCCAAAAGAATTACCCATTTCTCTCTTTAACTATCTATCTATCTTCTACAACAGATGAGAATCCTCTCTCTTCTCTCTTCAACCTCAAATTCAATTGGATGTGACGAAAATTAGGTCAACCGTCGTGGAAAGATACAGAGAGTAAAGAATCCGGGATTAGATATGAATAATATGATACTAAAACAGCACGCGATCACTTCTTCTCTCTCTCCTTGAATTTTGTCCATATGAGACAAAAAGCAAGACAATGGAGATGCAGGCGAAACATTAATATGTGAATTACTATTTTGCCCTTTAAATCTCTGACCTTTGCTTTCGTCGACTTCCCACTTTTACTTGTCCCACTCATCCATGTGGCGTTTTTTACAATAAATCTTCTGAGTTTCCTTGTCATAAAAAAGATATTTAAGACAAAAAGAAGACAATTCTGTTTGACTAAACTCAAGTCAAATCCCCTAACCCAAAATTTTCCCAGGAACATCTTTGGACTATAGGCCCAATCTACAAAGCCCAAAATTCCGAATTCCTAGTCCCAAATCGGAGCTTGGCTCGACTCTGCAACATAAGGCCTAATCGACATAACCATTTAGATCTTAACTAGCACTCACCCAAAAAAAACAGAAAAGTAAATAACTGAACGATTCTAAAATTTTTTAGTCTCTATAATTTTTGATTCGGTTTGAAAAAAATTTGAGAACCGAAAATAAATATGTAGGAACCGAATCTAACTTATACTAATCAACTAAGAATACCTAATAATATATAGTACCTTTGGTTACAAGTAACTACTCGTAACCAAACAGATTAGTTACTTTTGATCATATTTTTTCGGATATTTTTTGTAAAATCACAAAACCCAAACTAAAAGAATTTGAAAAGTTAAATGGTAAATTTTGAGAAAGTATATCTACCTTGATGGAACTCCCAAAATGATTATTCCAAAAAAATTGAAGATGGTGATCGAAAATTCTGGTTTTCTAACTTGTTAATTGCTCGTCGAAATCATTATATGTATATATAGAAAAAGTCAAATGTATTAAATATAGACGATTTGAAAACCTTTAAATATATTTTTTATCAACATTATAGTTTTTTCTATCTACGTGTAATTTATTTGACGAGATTCATAATATTCATAGTTCATATAATTAAACTGATATATATATATATATATATATATTAGTATTTATTGTACTTTTAAATTTAAAATGAATTTTCAACCATTTTCCTAACCAAATTTTGATTGATATCTATATAGTTGCAATTTTTAAAAACCGAAAAAACCAAAAATTATAAGAACGGATCTTAACCGAACTAAAGAATCATATTGTAAAGACTAAACGATGATTAACAACATAAAACAAAATATAAAACTATAGTCATCAATGGCGGACCCATTTGAAGATTGGAGGGTTCATATGACACCCCTAATAATTTGAAAACTAAAATTATATATATATATATAATTCTCTGACTATTTTAAAATTTATTTCAACATTTCTTTCTTTTTTTGATATTTTATTAATTAAAATTCAATATTTTTACTTTTAATAATTATTTTTATTTATTAAACAAATTATTTTATTTTATTCATCAGTTTTTCTCAGTGTGATAGTTACGATAATTCAAGTAATGATTATGAAATCAAGAGTTCGATATCTCTTTACTATATAATAGATTAAAAATGATTTTAGAGTGTGAACTTTATGCTATAAACCGAAATTATCAATCCAATTGTTAAAAAAAAAACTGTTTTAACCCCGGTAAAAATATTTTATGGATCCGCCACTGATAGTCACCATTTCTTCGTTATCACTTAACGATGAGTAACATAGATATGGTCCAGAAAAAAAAAAAAGAACAACATAATTATGGTTCACATAAAAAGTTCAAATATGAAACATCCAAATAACAACAGCAACTAGGGACGACAACACCAGCAGCAACGGCAAGAACCACGAGGCCATAAAGCTTCAATGGTTGGCCATAAGGGCACCTTGGACATTTCCAATAGTATCAGTAACCATGTCCTCCAAATAAGTCACGAGGCGACCAGAGTTCGTGATCATGGCTTGGGCGGTCTTGACCTGGCATCCAGCTGATACAACAGATCCTAGTACTCCCCATGGCATTATCGTAAATCCATAGGGCAGAAGTTCGATTTGAGACAAATCTCCACCGGTGATTACAGCTGCAAGAGCTGAAGCTTCAACGCAAGCGTGAATGATCATTGCTCCTGATGCATCCAAGTATGTTTCTTCAATCATATACCAATCTTTAAAACTAGTCTGTTGTAATATAATTAGATGAATTAATTAGTCTATCCCCTTAAACTGGCCGATATAACTAAACCAGATGAAATTAGTTACCTTGATGCTGTAAATAGCGACTTCATTCCCTGTTTTAGAGCTTCTTCTGATACGAATGACTTCTTTCAAATCTCCAATGATCTCCAAATGACTCCAAATGTCTTGTTTTCTCGCACCATTGATGAAACCAAAGATTGCATCCGGTTTACCCTGCAATTTAGCCGAACCGGTGGTGCTAACCAAAACGCAAGGAAGTCCATTCACGTCACAAATCTCTTGAGTAAACATTCTGATGTTGTTGAGCGAAATTCCAAGCATACGGAGTCGCTTCCAGTTTTGTCCGGTTATACCACAAACTCCGGTACAAAACACATAAACCATAAATGTAGAGAGATTGAGCAAATTGGTACGACTCATCGGGTCGCAGACTGTGCACATTAATCAAAAATCCGGTTAGTCAAAATTACAAAACCAAAAATTGAAATTAAAAAAAAGAAAAAAAAACCGGAAATTTGAAGTACTTTGGATATGACGAGAAATTGAAGGAACCGAAGTAACCCAAGTGTCGTAGTAATGCCTTTGAAGAGCATAAATATATTTATGAGCACCAAATCCTGAATTGTAATAATTTATGAGTTGGTCATCCTTGTAAACCCAATGGTCCAGAACGGTTACCTATAATAATTCCAAACCAATTTTTTAAAAAAGTAAAACAAATTAAGTTATTAAATTAATTTTTTTTTTGTCTTTTTATTACCTTGGAGACACCATTGGTAATATGCTGAACAAGAAAACCAGAAGGAAATCTCATAAAGTCAGGACGTAACTGTCGCTCATATGAGCTAAAATACAAAGAGATATCTGCAATCACCCACAAATCGTTCTCTATTTTCCTTGAGCATCGAAGAAGCTTCACATTCCGGGATTTGATTAAAGAGATTTGTGCCATAAAATCCACATTTACCTATACAATGATAAAGATAAAAATTAAATAGATTTGTGTTATAAGCCACAACCTCATTCTACATTTTTTCTAGCAGCGAATCGTATATCAACAATCGTAATTTTTTTAATTTTATTTTCATGGCTATTTGACGAATTTTCATGGCTATAGAATTTATTTTATAAAGTTAAAAAGATTGTACCAGTTGGAACTCCTGATAGTGTGACTCCATAGACACGTCTCCTATGATTGATGGGAAGATGCTTGACCAATTTTCCTAAACCAAGAAATCGGTTTAGTATTTTTTTTATATAAAGAAGGTAAAATTACATATTCTTAAGATAGTAAAACTTACAGGAGTCATGAGAGTTTTGACCAGCTGTGAAGCATCACAAGGGACCAAAGCAGAAGCTCTTGAGGCTTCATGAACAAAGCCAAGAGCGTTTCGTGCAAACCATGGAAAATACTTAGCGTAGTATTCTTCAACATTGAGCCTCTCAGTTGTCCACATTGGACTTCCTCGCTTTGCAAGTGAAACAACTTCTCTGGCCGCAAGTGACGTCATAACCGCCACTGCGTAAAGCCAAGACGAAGTTGCAGCATACCCTGGAAGTAGGGTTCTGCATGAGTTCAATCTTACAATGAAGCAAGTCAATGTGTCGAGTTCTGACCGAAGAAGAGCGTTCTCCAAACGCAACGCTCTCTCTTTGGCTTGGATGTCATTGCAACTCCTGCAGCAGATCGATGGATTGGCTAGGGCTTGACTCATAGCTCTGTTCTCAGCTCTCAAAACGTTGTTCTGATGCAATAGGATAATCCTCGTTTGGCGATGATAATTCATAGTTGGTCTTTGTATTCAACATAGAGTCAAAAGAAAAAGAAAAAACTTTAGTTAACCAACATTTTTTAGAACCAAACTAAATCCTTGCATGAAACCCAACATAATCTCGAAAGATTTGAAAAAAAAGAGTCGATTGTCGGGAAAAAAATAAAAATCTGACAACACTCCCGATGGCAAAAATAAGATAGAGGCGCAAATATAGAAGCGCGTCTTTTTTTTGGGTCCAAAATAACATAGAAGCCCCTCTAATAGTTAAGATAGAAGCTATAGAGAAAATTCAACATCAGATTTGAACTAATATGCAAGTAATCTAATCATTAGATCATTACAGTCGTAGGTTAGATTTCTTTTCTTTTTTTTTTGCAAAATCACAAAACCTAAACTAAAAAGACTTGAAAAGTTAGTGGTTAGTTTTCAGAAAATATATTTACCTTGATGATTCCGAAGAACTCCGGAGATGGTTATTCCGAAAAACTCCTGAGAGGGTTATCGGAAACTATGATTTTAACTTGTTAATTGCTCGTCGATACCATTAGGTATATATATAAAGAAAATGTAAAATGCATTAATTATAGACGGTTTTAAAACCTTTAAATATATTTTTTGTTTTATCGTTTATTTTTGTCAATATTATAATTTTTTCTATCCACGTGTAATTTATTTCACGAGATTCATAAAGTTCACTATAATTGTACCGAGATATATATTAATCAGTATTGATTGCAATTTCAAATTTAAAGTAGTTTTTTAACCACTATTTTTTTTATCTAGATTAATTATTTATCTTTCCCAATATATAAATAATATAATAGTAAGAAAATTTGTTGAAAAAAAAATTGGTGTGCCATTTGAAACACCTCTAGTAACTAACATATGATTTGATTGGTAAAGCATAAGTCATGTAGCACTAAAAAACATATACATTTATACTAAGGAGCATATTTTTATTTTTTTTGTCAACATTGGGCACAACAAGCCGGCTCATTAGCCAGTTCCTACATAATATAGGCGGTGGAACTCGATCCCTGGTTGTGCAAGTGTGCATATCTTATGTGGACTTACTGTCTGCCACTAGATTAAATGTCACTTGCAAAGAGCAGAAACCTATAACTAGTTCATAATATATAATTAGAATAGTGGTGAGCATTTACAATTAAAATGATCAAACTAGGCATCATAATTTTTTTCAAATATTATCTACAAAATATTAATCAAACATATAAAAGTAAAATTGTAATTTAATAATGTTTAATGTTCTATGTTTGGCAAAAGTTCTATTTAAGAGCATTAAGTTATAGTCATTATGCTCTTCTTAATACTCAATTAATAAAATATAATTGACATTTAAAAAAGTATTACGCCCAACATTATGTCTTACCAATTTAAGCCATAGAAGCATAATTGTTGGAATTGTATATTTGATTTCGACTAATATGGCGTATATCTATTATAAAATCACAAGATTTGGTTAAATTTTCTTTTAACAATTAAAAAGGATTCAAACGTTGGTGCGGAAAATTTGAAAAAGTATATTTTATCTCGATGGTTCTAAAGAGCTCCCTATAATAAATTTATAAATAATAATTTCTATTTTGATATTTATCTTTTGAAACCAGTTAATAAAAGAAATAAAGTACATTAATTTTTGACAAAGTACATGATAGATAATTGCTTTTGTTACTTTAAAAAACAAAAATATTTGTAAAAAATTGAAATTAAACTAATTTTATTTTAATTTGTTTTTAACTCTAGAATATAATTGGTTAAATTTTCAGTCATGTGTCTATCAATATTTATGGTATTTTTAGCGGATTTACTATCAATTCTTTTATTTCTCAGTCTAATTATTACATTTTAACTATATAACGATTCCCAATAATAAATTTGGTGTAAACACAAATTTTATTGTAAGGATAAGCACCTCTACTAACAAGAAGCATAATGGATGAAATTTGAATATCTGATAATTGGTTTAAACTAATATGATGAATATCTTATCATTAGATCACAATAGTCGTTAGCTCATAAAACCTAAAGTAAAAACTTAAAAACTTAGTCTAAGATTGGAGTAATTGTATGACCTTAATGATTTCACACAACTGGTCAAACATTAAATATGTAGATATGAAAATTTACTTTACTTATAAGTAGGCTAAAAGAGCTTTAACAACATATATAAAAACAAAAACAATATGCATGCGTTTTTGGCAGTTGTATAATTAACAAATGGTTATAAAATCTTTATATCTATTTGTTTTCATTGTATATGTGTAGTTGATTTTGTATAAAAACGCTCACAAGAATCATATTTAGAATATACATCATAATTATATATGTTCATCGAAATTTATGGTGCTTGGATTCGATTCGAGAGAACTTTTTCTCCTTTTTTGATTTATATAAAAAAAAATTTCCGATAATTGGATCGACAAAATTCAATATATAACTTAAAGTTTATTCCTTAAAATCTCCAAAATAGTGGAAAAGGTCGAACCTCTAATGCAAGAGTCATTAATTAGAACATCCTAATTACCAGACCGAAAAAAATTCAAAGACAAAATATTTTTTGATATAATAGTAACAAAGATTTTCAAAATTATATTAATAAAAATGTATATAATGATATGATAGGAGTATATATTACGAGATCCATATTTTTCAGCCATATGTCTATCACTCGAAATCTTCTCTCTTTTAATGAACACGATGAAAAATACTCTGACAAACAATACTTGGAATCAAATTAAAAAAATTGATGAGAACAAAAGAAATGGAGAGAAAAGAGAGAAAAATGAAAAAAAATAACTAATGATTATAATATTAGAATTCCATTTTTCTCTCTAATACATGAGGTAGATTAAAAAAAATATTTTACCAAGTAGAATTTAAACTATAAATCAAGTCTTGTTAATATTTAACACATAAGTTCGACTAATTTCGACGAAGATCTAATCATTAGATTACAATAGTTGATTAGATTTTCCTTAAATAATCATTAAAGTAAATACTTTAAATGTTAGTGGAAAATTGAATATATGAATATATCTACTTCGCTAATCCTACATATTGAGTGAAATTTACATTTTAAATATAATGAACGGAATATGTGGATATTAAAATCCACGAAAATGCACAAATAATCAAAAATAGTTATTTCATGTCACATCAGAGCTTTAGCGTGAAAGGCAAATTTGGGAAATCCAGCGCACGTTACAAACTGTAATCCAGTGTGCAACAGACCACGTTACACGAACCACGAAACGCGTAGCACGAATAACACATTTACACGTGTAATTATTTGATTCGTTAATAGATAAACCAATTTCTCACCCACTCTCAAAATAAGGTTTAACTCCTTACCGCCTTCAATTAAAAAACAATAAACAAATTTAATCAGAGAGACAGAGATCACTATGGCTGTCGGAGATGATCTGGAGAGCCGAATGTCGGCAAAGGATCGAGGGATCGGAAGCAGAGGCGGAGACCGGAATCGAAGCGGACCTCCGCCTATCCCTGCACCGGTGTCTTATTCCGAATTTGGAGATAATGCGTTAGCGTCGCGATGGACGTCGTGGCTTGTTCCTATGTTCGTTGTGGCTAATGTGGCGGTTTTTGTCGTTGTGATGTTCGTTAACAATTGTCCGAAGTATTTTGAGTCTCACCGTCTCAGAGGTCACTGTGTCGCTAAGTTCCTTGGGAGACTCTCGTTTGAGCCTCTCAGGACTAATCCTCTATTTGGTCCATCTTCTCACACGTACGTTTTTTGTTCCTCTCTCTGAAATTCATTTTTCGTAATGGGTTTTAATGTTTGATTTAGGGTTCCTATTGATAAGTGAATCACGTTTTGGTTCTGTTTCAAAATTTTGTGGATCATTGTTTTGTCGGTTACTATATATAATCCTAGGATCACTGATCATCTGATTTAGGTATTATTCTAGGCATTAGATTTGTGATGGAAACGATTGAGTTATGTGACTGAGACAACAATATTGACATGATGATATGTTTGGTTGATACTTGAAGATTGGATAAGTTAGGAGCACTTGAATGGAGCAAAGTTGTGGAAAAGAAAGAAGCTTGGCGTCTTTTATCATGTATATGGTTACACGCCGGTATTATTCATCTTGCTGCCAATATGTTAAGCCTCATCTTCATCGGTATTCGCCTTGAGCAGCAATTTGGTTTCGGTATGCATTCCATGATTTGAATAAGTTTTCAGATATTAAGTCATCAAGTTGTGTAATTCTAATGCTAGAAATCTGAAATCTTGGTTCTGAAAATTTGCAGTTAGAATTGGAGTTATATATCTATTATCAGGAATTGGAGGGAGCATATTGTCCTCATTATTTATCAGAAACAGCATCTCTGTCGGAGCTTCTGGTGCTCTTTTTGGCCTACTTGGCTCTATGCTTTCTGAACTTTTCACCAACTGGACAATCTACTCCAACAAGGTCAATCTCTCAATAGCAATCTGCTTTTAATTGTCTATGATAAAACTCTGAAACACATCATGTTGAATAGTGATGTGAGGTTAATGATGACTTTGTTTTTCTGGTGCAGATTGCTGCACTCTTAACGCTTTTGTTTGTCATCTTGATAAACCTGGCAATTGGGATTCTACCTCACGTTGATAATTTTGCTCACGTGGGTGGATTTCTAACAGGGTTTCTCCTTGGTTTTGTTCTACTGGCTCGTCCTCAGTTCAAGTGGTTAGCAAGAGAACATATGCCACAAGGCACACCTCTGAGATCCAAATACAAACCTTACCAATACCTATTGTGGCTCCTATCACTAGTTCTATTGATTGCCGGGTAAATTTTGCATTTTGCCTCTTGCCTCTTGTCATATCAATGTTAGACCCCAAATGTGAAACATTATGCCTAAATTCTGCAGGTTTGTGGTGACACTGTTGATGCTATTCCGAGGAGAGAATGGGAATGATCACTGCCACTGGTGTCGCTTCCTGCGTTGTGTTCCAACCTCAAGATGGAGTTGTGATAGTATCTGATAAGTAAACAAACATGTCGTTGTAAATGCATATATAGAATACGATTCATTTCATAGTGGAAATTTCAGGATTGTTGTGTGATTGCTTCTCTCTGTGTGTCACTCTATTGTTTAATAGGAAAAGGTTATCAATCAATTCACTGCTTTAAGTGGGTGATTGCCACGTCTTGACTTGACATCATCACAAGAATTATTATTGAAGTTTTTATATATGAAGTTAAATTGTGGACCCCCATAGCCTCTTGGTACGAGTTCTGTACCGTTGGATCTACGAAACAGAGATTGATCACTGTCTGTACTTGCTTGTCCAGATGTAATTTACACATTCCAACTCACGTTTTTGAAATTCTTTCGACTATTGATGCATAAGATGATCAGAACTGAGAAACGAAGAATACATCTCACTTTGGTTTCGGTTTAACCGATCAGAAAATCCTCTGTAACCTGCGATTCCTTTATCTGAACGCTGATCGAACGATCGCTCTGCAGCTGCTGTGTAGTAGTAATATTGTCCCTGTGTAGACCTCTTGTAGCCACTCTCTGAAGATAACTCTTGTAGTCTCTGTCTTGGGGCGCTTTGCGACCGAACTTTTGCTTGGTAAGACTCAGTGTTAGCCATGTAGTTCGGGTAATAACCAGAGTAGTATTCATACTCGCTTCTCGTATGTGTGAAGGGTGTTTTTCTCCTTGAACCACCACTACTGCTTCCTGTTCTAGACTTTACTTGTGGACTGTTCTCAACACTTGTTGGAACCACAAGAGATCCTCTTTTCCTTGGTGACTCCCTCAAGCTAGTCCTAGGCTTCCAGGTATCGACTTCTAAGATCTTGTCATTATCTTCATTGTAAAGAGGTGTGTTCCATTGAGTTTCATCCGTCCTCCATTGGTCTAATAACCGTCTCGAATCCGAACGGTGATTGTTATGATGGTGGTCCATAGCAATGACTTTACTGTATTCAGCCTCTGAAACACATCGTGCGTGGAAAGATTGTGGGGAAGATGGAAACATTAATGTTGAAGAGTGGAATGAGTCAGAAACATGAGAAGAACGTGACGCTCGAGCTCGAGCTTGGAGCCTAACAAGCGTTTGCATTCGACGCAACATATCAGCCGTTTGTTTCCTTACTATGTGTCCCTTTACTAACGCTTGAAGCTTCACTAATGCCTTCAATGCTCTCAACGCCCTCCTCGCCTGAAATTTATATAAAATTCTATTTAAAAATAAAAAAATAAGCCAATTCTACTGCGAACACGACTCAATCGTGTTAGTTCTACATGATATCGTTAGGGATCCAAATTGTTGCGAACAAAAATAATCCGGTTGGGTAAGATTTTGTTTGAGATATATTTTGGGACCAAATCGAAAATTCTTTAGTAAGTTCTCTAGACCATTAGATAATAGTGTCGGTATAGAATCGTATCGGTTTCGAACAAGTTTCTTGGTTTCATTATTCATTCATTTTTGTCTCCTTTCATAGTTGTTTCTTTGGGTTCATTATTTCTAATTTTTCGTAATTATTTCAATTTGGTGTTAAGTAGAAAAATCAACATCAGACAGCTATTCCACACTTGGCTCAATTTTTTATAAGAATTTAATGATTTTAAAATTTATAATATGAATTTAATAAAAATGAATATAGTGAAGTAATTAACTAACCAGGTAACCACGAAAAGCGGATTGAATTTTAATCGCCGCTATATACTCTTGAGCCCACCGTCGATTACTCCGAGTTACCGACGAGTTTCTACCGCTATTAGTGAGTCTCACAACTTCCGCCGCCGCATGAGCAGCAGCTAGTGCTGCTTTAGCCGCCGCAGCTGTAGCAGCCGCGACGGCTATCGCATGTTTATCAGCGTCTAAGCTAAATTCACTGGAACGTCTCTTGCTTAGATGAGAAGACGAATCCGTCACTGGATTTGAGGATTTAGTGCTAAAGCTCCATCTTCTTCTGTTCTTCGTCGGTGTTGATATGTCTTTCTTCTTACTCCCGAAAAGTTTTCCGAAGAAACCCATTCTTACTTCATTACCGGAATTCAGATTTTCTCCGGTTAGAAGACTTTTTTTGTTTCTTTTAGAAGTACAGAGAAACTCAAGCAGCTAAAGCAAGCGTGTGTGTAATATAGAGTTAAGTTAAAACACGAGCTTTTTAGGTCAATGCGCGTTAGTTACACGTGTCACAAATTTGGTTAATTGCTTTATGGCTCCGGTTTACTCCAAACCAATACCTCTAATTTTGTTTCAAACCGACGATTCCTTTTTAGTTTTTACAACCAATTTATTTGGTTGTTTTTACTTTTTAAATTGTTTGAAATTGAAATCTTAATTGAGCTTTGCCTGACACAGCTATTATAAAAGTTAGTCTTTTATTATGAAGCTAATTATAGAAAATATTCGGTAGTAAATGGTGATAACGATATTTCGATATTGAACAAACCGAATCACAGACCAAATTTTTCAAAAACAAACAGACATACAAATAGTTTAATTTCTCATTATTATTATTATTTTAATTTTATTCGTCTTGTCTTTTGCAGACCAAACTCCCCAAATCCTCGGAACTGACCGTTACTGAACTAGGTACTTATACCTGCACAGTTCGAAAAAAACACAGTCCACATGAATATAAAGACAAAACATAAACACTGTTGACTAATTAACCCAACAGTAAACTCCATCAAATCATTCAAGCATGTTTAAATGCAATAATTAAATCTAAATAAAATATAAAAAGCTTAGGCGATGAGTTATGATGTTATCTTACCACAATCAAAAGAGGGGAGGTTACAAAGAGAAGTAAGTGTAGTGGCTACTCGAAGAGCGTTACATATACAATCTTTGCTAGTTGATCGAAGAGCAGCGCAACAATCTGAGTTCGGGGATGGACTAATCGCACCAGGTAGAACCAGCGGTGCACACACTTGCATACTGCTCAAGTTGTCTCTGCATTCTTGGGCTTGCACCTCTAAAGCTGTTATGGCTAGAGACATGACAATGAGAATAGCTGCAACGGACTTGAAAGATACCATTTTATAACTAGATACTATATGTATAATTATTGTTTCTTCTTATGTTTTTAATTAAGTTTTGGATTGGTATATATATTTATAGTTTTGAGCTTCGAAGATGATTTCTATGATTTTGGGTTTAGTTACTTCATAAGTTTTGTATGATAAACAAAACTAAAAGTTGGGTGAAAATAACAAATTGTGTGATGATGTGAGTTTTTCTTACAAATTAATTATGATATGAATTTCAGACTCCAGAGGCCTAGGCCCATAATCAAATCTATAAAATTTGATCCTATGAAAATAAAGATATTGGGCCGGGCCTATTTTGAAACAGTTGCTAAATATTTAATTATTTCGTCAGCTGTTGTTATGAGTCTGACACTGAAACTCATGTGGTCACCAGAAAGTGGCAGTTGTTATGGATTGCTACTGCTTTACTTTCTATATTCATATTTGCCATTTGTCACTGTAAAGTTTTCACAAAATAAGAAAATAATATTTGCCGTTAGAAATAAGATTTGCTAAATCCTCACGGCACAAATTTCTAGTAACACACAAAAAATGAGATTTGCAATTTCAACTTGTGTGTATGAAATCAATTAAGTGGACCAAAATCGTTTCAAAAAAGAAGAATTAAATTTGATAAAATATTTGAATGAATCCTAAATTTATAAATTTGAATCCGAACCGAAACTGAATTGATAACCAAATGGGTACATGATATATTTTTATTAAAGTTAGTCATTTTTTATAGATTATTCTATTAAATCTTTACTAATTTAGAATTTTTATATAAATTTAAAACTCGATTTATATCCGAATCCGATATATATTCGAATTTGATTTATATTCGAACCAAACCTTACCCAAAAACTAAAAGTACTTAAATGGGTTATAAATCAATGGAACCGAAAATCTGAAACCCAAATGGACCCGATTCAAATCCAAATAAGTACCCGAATATCCAAAAGTAAGTAGGCCAATAAATTGAGAAATCTACAACAATTAAAGTAAGAGAGCCAATGAATTAGACAAAACTGGACTTAACTATACTTCTCAAAACATACAATTTGTTAATTAAATGCCAAATTTACAATATTTTTCACCTTGACGCAAAATGCAACCGTTATACATTGTCTAGTTGTCAATATAAATAGAAAAGGTTTGATATATAACTTAAATCACATCTTTAATTTTTTTAATATAATATAATGTCGTAAAGAAAAATAGAATTCGGATGTCAAGTCATTAGTGTTGGTTTTTATAAGAATAAGCTTAACATAAACCGTGGATACTTCACTTGGTGAATGTAACCACTTAACCCACAAAAGATAGACTTGGTCTCAAGAATAAATTTCTTAGTAAATCCAAAACTATTATAGAATAGCTCGGCGTTAACAAGGACTGAAGATCTAGGTTGGATTTAGTCCGAGTCAAGCATCACAACACATGAAGTTTGTGTGCTAAAGAGATCTCGGATCCAAAAACCATTCAACTAGATTTACAGAAACGAAAATAAAGAATAAGAAGAGTTTGGTGGAGATCTAGAAGTGTTTAGGAAGAGGACTGCCATTAAGGCAACCTCTACACGAGATTCTAACCTGGATCTACATCCTAAACTACTAACTTAAATATAAAGAAAAGAGAGAATTTGAAAATAGTTCTTTTTGTATTAGATGTGATAAGTTACAAAGAGAATACAAGCCTCTATTTATAGAGGATTACAAAGATTTGAATCAGATGAAAGAAACCTTAGAACTAGTCTTTATGGTCGTCCAAGAGGAGAGAGGAATGGAGTTCCCAAAGCTTGAAAGTGACATGTCTTCTATCTTGGACTTAGCATAAAGAAGACTCACATGTGATCTTAAGCTTATAACGGTCATATTTGACTTAGTTAGACTTCATTTAGGTTCTAACAACTTTACATAACATCCCATTTGATTAGAATTAATATTTAGAAGATTTCTCAAAACGTTGACTTTTTACTTTGGCCGTTGACCCGTCAGTACGTTCGTCCGGATCACGTCCTGCGGACATACTGATCACGTCATGCAGTACACGAACACACGTCCATACGGTACGTATTGATCCTTGTCTGTTGACTTTCTCTACTGTCCGTTGACCCATCTTGCAGTACGTAAGGTCTTTGCCCGCGGTACATGCCTCTCGACCGGATGGCCTACCCGTGATACACAGCATCCGCTCGTTGACTTTTTGAGTCGAAACGTTGACCTTTCCAGAATGCTTTCCTTTGACATTTTCTTGACCTTTTGATGATTTGGTGACCCTTATGGGTCCTTGGTGGCCATTTTCCTCCTTGTAGGTCCTTGGGGTGGTCTTCGGCCTTGTCTTGATGACTTTGACCTTGACTTTCATTTTCTTCTTCGTCTTAACCTTGAAGGTTTTCGGCCTCTTCCTCTTGTCTGATTTATATAGTCTAATAATTAGCTGGATCATCTTAACTTCAACGCCATTGTCTAGTAGTTTGTGATAGTGAAAATAATAATCATTATTACTCCCTCCGTTTCAATTTATAAGATGTTTTACAAAGTTCTATGCAAAATTAAATGTATTTGACTATTAATATTCTGCAGTATTTCATGTGATTGGTCAAATTTATTAAACTAAAATATTCAATAAATATTTATTGATAAAATTTTAAGTTTCTTAATATGTGCGCTTTTATCTAGAAAATCATATATTCTGAAACGGAGAGAATATTATACTAGATGATTATCCGTAAAATGCACGTGATTAAATTATTTAATTTTTTGTTTTTGTATTTAAATACTTATAATTTTTATATGTTTACGATGCCCAGTATTTTATTTATACATTCTATTATATTTTGTTTTGTTTCTTATGCTTATAATAGTTATTTATTAGTATTTATTCATAGGTATTGTGAACTTTAATGTGCATAATTTTCTTATTTGATTGTGGTCTATAATCTGTTACTATTTTAATTATTTTGATTATTTTAGTTTTAATATATGGTAATGCGTTTATGTGTTCATTTATCAGAAGTTTTGACCATTTTAGAGATTTTATAATTTATTTGATGTATGATTTAAATGACATGAAAATTTTTCGTAAACAAAAAGACAATAACACATTATACATTATAAATATAAATAATTCGAATCATTTTACATTTGAATGATATTGTACAAATAATATGTTTGATGTAATTTTCATTATTAAATAAATAATTAGACATTATAAATATATATAATTCGAATAAAATTAAAATTGAATGATATTTTATAAATATTAGGTATCATATATCCAATATGATTGTAAACATTTAATTTGTAGTTTTCGGTATTTAATTCAAAAGATACACTTAACATATATGTTGATTTCAGTAATAAATGTTTTTTGTTTGTATGTTTTTCGAAATTAACTCTTATAATTTCCTAAACAAAACACTAAATTCTAATGGCATAATAAGTAATATAACACATCATCGCAAGATTATTTTCATAAAAAATTATTTTTTTATTATATAGACGGTTAACACTTGCTAAAAGATATGGTAAATTATTAAACTATTAGGCCTAATCAGTTTTTGAGCATAACTATATTAATCAGTTACAATATAGTTGAATTTTTGCCATTGACGTACATAGACACAGATGGATTCTGTAATTTGAATAGAGACAACTAAACTGATACAGAACATAGAGTAAAAAAAACACAAGCAGAAATTAAATAATCCAATAAAAAATGTGAATATCATATAAAATATATACAATTTTATATGTATGTGTGATTACTGAGACATAACAACAATACCATTAGCTGTCACTTCTTTTCTTCTAATTTTTTTTTTATCAACGCCACAATTGGTTGGCCCATTAGCCAAGTTCCTATATAATATAAGCGGTGAGACTCGATCCCTGGTTGTACAAGTGCGCTGTCTTTAGTGGACTTACCGCCTGCAGCTAGACTAAACATCAGTTGATTTTTTTTCTAATTTATTTATTTAAAAAAAGAACTTCAGAAAAATAAAAATTTATTTACTTCTCTTTGTTCAGACGTTTTTTTATTCTTCTTCTTCCTTCTTTTTCATCGTGTTTCAGAAATCATAATTCATTTATCTCTCTCTACATATAACATGTAAGATCTGTCTTCTTTCGATCAGAGAGAGGAGAAGTCAGAAGCAAAGAATATTTGTAGAAATGATGAAAATGAAAACAGGAACGTCACCGTCTGTTAACGGCGGAGGCGGCGGAGGAAGTAGTGGTAATGAATGGGAATCACGACCTGGAGGAATGGTTGTTCAACGGAGAACAGATCAGAACTCTGAAATGCCACGTGTTATTCGGATTCGGGTCAAATACGGGTCGGTTTATCACGAGATCACCATCAATTCCCAATCTACCTTTGGTAAAGATTCAATTTTTTAAGTTTAAAGGTTTCTAATTTCTAGGGATTTTGAGTTTATTGGTATGTTTATATTAACAGGAGAGTTGAAGAAGATATTGTCTAGTCAGATTGGACTTCATCACGAAGATATGAAGATTTTGTATAAAGATAAAGAGAGAGATTCGAAGATGTTTTTAGATCTTTGTGGAGTAAAAGAAAGGTCAAAACTTGTTGTTAAAGAAGATCCAATCTCTCAGGAAAAACGTCTCCTTGAAAAAAGGAAAAACGCCGCCATTGAAAAAGCTTCTAAATCAATTTCTGATATTAGTTTCGAAGTTGATAGACTCGCTGGACAGGTAAATAACAGAGCTTTGATTCTGATTTTTCCGACACAACTCTGTTTTTGATTCTGATTTGTTTTCCGACATTAGATGTCGGCGTTTGAGACAGTGATTCGTAAAGGAGGTAAAGTTGAAGAGAAGAGTCTTGTGAATCTGATTGAGATGTTAATGAATCAGTTGTTGAGACTTGACGCCATTACAGCTGATGGAGATGTTAAATTAAAGAGGAAGATGCAGGTAATAATCACATTCAATTCAATTTTGTCTTTTTGTTTTTTGAATCTGTAATTTTGATTTGATTTTGGATTTTGTGAAGGTGAAAAGAGTTCAGAATTATGTTGAGACACTTGACGTATTGAAGGTCAAAAACTCAACAAAAAAAGTCGAAACCAGTAATAAATCAGTGCGTCGCAAACCGCAAACGCAAACGCAATTTGTGCAACGCGATTTGTTATCGTTTGTGGATGAAGAAGAAGAGGAAAAGTCAAGGAATTCTAATGCTTCTTCATCAGGTACACCGACGATTGTAAATTCTAAAGGGGAGATGTTTGATTCCACATCGGCGGCTAAACCGGTTGAAACAGCTAAACCGGTTCCTCCAAGATTCAAATGGGAATTCTTCGATTAAGCTAAACACCATATATACACGATAAATATGTTTTTCTTTTTCGATTTCATGTGTTTTTTTAAATCTCAATTGGGTTGTATGTATGATTTGTGATTTGATCTTGGCTATTTTTTTGAGGCTTTGTTTTTGTTGGTTCTTCCCTGAAGTCAATTTACAAAAATAGGGAGTTTCAACAATTAATATCATTGTAATACTTAAAGATTTGGATTTTCTTGAATATTACAATAAAAAAGTTATCAAAAACATATGAGATTTTCTTCTGAATCATTGAATTGTATATCAATTCATATCATCTTCTTGGCAAATTAAAATTGATAAATAAATTGGAAAAGGATGTGATACTTTTATAAGAAATGAAAATCGATCTCTGCATTTTCATTGATATTAACTAAACTCGTGTTTGTTGGCTTGGTTATATGAAACCTACACCAACTCCATACTGAATAAACCAAAATTATAAATAGTTTTATAAAACAAGAAAACAAAAATATCAAAACATAATGAAATGTCATTGTATGGTTACATCTGAATGCAATATATTTCATTTATGTTTCTTAAATATATTTGGATAAATAAAAATTATGATATCAATATCAATATTTTGGACTAAATATTTAAGTAAAAACATTAGGTATTACAATTCTCTATATTATTTTGATATACTGAATTTAACAAAAAATCCCAATAAGCTATATTTCTTCACTTCTAACATTGTTTAATATCATGCCGACCAAAAAAAACATTGTTTGATACGTTCGATTTATTTATACATTAGATACAATAAATAAAATCTTGTGGTAAAAGATAAATATAAAGAATAAAAAAAAAGACACGAAAACAAAAGAGGCATGTTGGTAAACACATGACAATCATAAATTGAATATGTTTCTTGAGGAATTGGTAACTTCTGGTGACTAAAATTATATTCATTGTTTCCTGTCAAGCCTACAAAGTTGAACGAGATAGAGAATCTTTGGGGGGAGAACTAATCCTCCAATCATCAATCGACATGAGAAAAGCCTAAGTACACAAAAGTTCATTAAGGTAATGATTTACGACTTAGTTGATTTTATTTCTTAAACACAAATTATAAGGGGATGTGATATGATTAGGCCTTTATGGTATAACTCATAATGAAAAGAAATAATAGATTGATTATAGGATACATCAAATAATTTATTGTGACATGATTGGTATCCAACAAGATAAATTTTCTTGCCTTCGTTCACAAAGATTTGGTATTGCTCTAAATGTTTACTTGACACCTATATTTGGGTTAGATATAAGAATATTACTTTTCGATTTTGCTTTCTACAATTGGTGGCTCTTTGAAAAAAGAAGAAGGTTGGAGTGAAAATTAAGGATTCGGATTCTTTTCCATTCGGATTTTGCAATCAAAGGTAAAATAAAGTAATGCTAATACAAAAGGATTATATATTTTCATAAAAAGTATAATATATCTAAATAAAATAGTTATCTTTATATCAAATAATTTTTGTTTTCGGGAAAAGGGGACAAATCCTCCAAATATTATTCAAACTAAAACATAAAAAGAATAAAGAGCGGGTATTTTAAGAGTCGTAGTTAGCGTCATCGTCGATAATTGAAATAACAACATTAGAAGGAGACAACAAAGAATGAAAATCTAAATCAAGCAAAAGCGTATAAACGTGAGACCATAACACAGACATATTAGGAAGGATAACGGGTGACTATCTTCCGCTCCTGTCTTAAGGAAACCCACCACTAATTCAGAATCAATCTCCAGCTCTAAACGTGAGACCTTCTTTTTCCAAGCAATAAAAAGACCGTAATAAACCCCCACAACTCTGCCGTTGGTGCAGAGCAAATCCCAATATTCAAAGCAAAACCACCACACCAATGTCCCTTGGAGTCCCGCAATACCCCACCCGCAGCAACTAGTCCAGTATTGCCACAAGAAGCTCCATCTGGATTGAGCTTGAACCATGACTGAGTAGGCAGCAACCACCCAATAGGTATATCAACTCGCTGCGGTATAAGAGATTGCACCTTAGTATTCTGATCCGCATCATAAACTTCAAGGCCAAGATTCTGAATAAAACTAACTTTATCCCGAAGTTTACATGTGGCACTAAAAACATATCCACACTGCCATTTCCAACTTCACTAGATCGTAACTGCAAAAAGAGTGGACCAAGGACTGCCATTAACCAGCCCATTATCCTGCATATTGTCATAAAGCCACTCCAAAATAGATTGAGTAAAGAAAGCATCACGCTTACGCGGAGGAATAATACGAGACCATATTCCTACTATAGATGGGCAGTTATGAAGCATATGAATAACATATTCAATAGCACCATTACATGCTTGACACACATTCGTAGCACATAAATGGTGACGGAACCGCTTCGCATTCGTCATGATACATTGTGAAGAAGCTAGCCACACAAATGTTCTCACTCGTTCAGGAGCTCCAACATGCCAAATCAGATTGTAAAAGCAAGACATATTCGGACTAGGAGAGGCCAAATGGGTCAGAGCTGCATAAGTAGATTGAACCATAAACTGACAATTAGACTCGATAATCCAAGAGAAACAATCTTTTATCCCTATAACATTATCCACTACCACTGCAAGAAGTTATAGTTTAATATAGGAGGGAATATATGGATCAATAAGATTCAACTTCCATCCAACTATTTCTTCCCAATAATCGTATACCCTTTTACTCAAATAATGGTCTGAAATCTCAATCAAAGCAGAGTCAACTAAGGGTGAGTCCAAAAGCCAACGATCCTTCTAGAAGAAAACGTCCTTACCCGTACCAATAAGCCAATAAATGCGTGGTAAAACCGTTAGTAGAAGCACCTTTTGGATACTCTTCCATGTGATGGAGGTCGTCGAATGCGAGATCAGCTAAGAAACATCATGAACCCCTTTGACTTTATACTTACTCCGGAGTGTACGCGCCTATAAGCCATTAGTATCATGCAAAAGATGCCAACCAATCTTTGAAACCATAGCTTGGTTCATCGCTTTTGGCCACCTAATACATAAACCACCTACACTCTTCTTACGGCACACTGTATCCCAATCCACAAGATGTAAACCCTTTTGTTCCAAGCCTCCAACCCACACAAAATTATGAGATATTTGATCAAGCCTATTCAAAATCGACAAAGGTAAAGAAATAGTACTCATGGTATGAATTGGTATCGAGGAAAGAACTGATTTTCTCAACGTAATTCTCCCTGCAAAGCTCAACGAGTGCCCCCTCCATCTTGCGAGGCGTGAAGATACTCTCTATATGACCTCAGAGAATGTATCTTTATTAACCTTTTTATGAAGAACTAGCATACCAAGGTATTTTCCAAGATCTTTTATAGCTTCGATACCACTTACACGGCTAATCTCCCCCATAAGGTCTCTACTAACATTCACCGAGAAGAAAATCTTAGATTTAGGTAAACTAAACTTCTGACCCGACGCGCGATAAAAAAATATCCAAAACTCCTCGTATAATCCGAATTTGACAAACTGAAGCCTCAACAAAAAAAATGAGATCATCCGCAAATCTTATATGTGACAACAAAGGTCCTCCCTGCGATAATCAAATTGGCTTCTAATGCTTCCTCTCCACTGTACATTCAATTAAATTGCAAAGTCTTTTAATACAAACTACAAAGAGATATGGGGATAAAGGATTTCCATGTCGGAGACCTCGAGAAGGTTTAAACGCTTCAGTTTTCTCCTCATTCCATAGTAGACTCATTGATGGGCCTGATACACATTGCAATATCCAGTTAACCTACTTCTCGTCAAAACGAGCTGCCTGAAGAGTGTCTGCCAAGAAATCCCACCTAATACGATCATAGACTTTCTCAAGATCTTATTTAAGTAGTATCCAACCCTTGTGAGTTGTGACCTTTCTTTCGATGCATAAAATGGATTACTTCTTGAACAACAATGATATCATCAGTCGAGTAAAGCCGGGAATAGATATTCAAAGCCAATTGTTCCAACACCACCAAATCCGAAGACCATTGATTATCATTCGTCTTGAGCATCTCGATTTTATTTTTCTGCCGCCTAATAACCGTAGAAGTGGAGACATTTTTGGAGACTACATGTGTGAGGAGCTATCGATCTAATTTGTTGTGTTACTTTATATAATAGAATTTAGACTATATATATATATATTTATATAATAGAATTTAGACTATATGTGAATCTTGTCGATCTAATTGTTTATAAACAAAAAAAACTATACAACACGGATCTAAAAATTTCTATCAAAATTATCTCAAGTTAAAATATTATGAAGCAAGTCAATTTCTTTTAATATGTATTTTCATTTTATCAAATAAACTTTGTATAACTGTCCAATTTGATATTTAAAAATTTCACATTATTCTTTAAGTTGTTGATTAATTCTTACAACTTTAATTTGAAAATGAATCACAAATGCTAAAAGTCATCCCAATTTTTTTGTGGATCCTTTTTGTTAATTGCCAATAGTTAATAATTTAGAAATGTTGCGAATAGCTTTCTTTCGTTTTGTTATTGTGGATCGTAACTTGTAATTAAGCCCACAAATATACGAATTTGAGCTAAATAATTATATAAAACATAACCATCATCTCAGATATTAATATGCAACTTAATCCGTAAATTTTAAATATGATTATGATAGTTTTAAATATGTATATATTACAAATATAAAATGCCAAGAAATTAGAGAGTTATTTGGTTTGAATTGGTTTGGATATATAGTTTATGGATTAAATATGATCTTTTTTTGCTGTTTTGTCTTTTCAACGAATCTCATACTCGAGTTGAGTGTCCTTTTCAGCTCAACTAGTGTGTATACTATGTAGTCCACTCAAAAGTCAATACAGAAATACATCCAATTTGTTCACAAGAAAATAAAAACAAGAGACGTTGGTTGTAAAGCATAACCTCCCAGAAATTCAGGTTCAATTTTCACTATACGTTAGTCAGTCATATACTTGTTTAGATAATACAAAACCTTTACTATTATAGTGTCACATATTTGGTATTTTCAAATATATATGTTTAATATAGTATGTAAGTGCCTGAAAAATTTTCATATCCATAAAATTTGTCGAGTTCATTCGGATTATCTGAGAAAAAAAAACAATTTAGCTTAAAATATGTTATTGTCATTAACAGCGAAGCTCCGACATTTAGCTTACGTAGTACTATTTCCCTGCAACTAAGAGCATTGTTAGTGGTGATACTATGTGAGTATCATGTGAATAAAAACTAGAAAAAAAAAAGTGAAGAGAGAGAGATGGGTCTCTTAAGTAAGAGACCTAAGAGACCATTAGATGAGACTCTTAAATATGTGGCACATTCTTTTTAGTTTAATTTTTATTAATAATATTAAAATTTAATTGTTTACAAACTTTTATTAAAATATTATTATTAAAATATTAAGATACTCATTGTTAAACATGTTCTAAGTATCCTCTAACACCTATAAATATCACTCTTCTTCTCTCCCACTTACCCCAACCACTCAAAAAACACAAAACTTCCCTCTTAACGTTATTTTTATTTTTATAAAAACCCTTTAATCTTTATTAAAGGGTCTACTATATCTCTATAGTATAGAGATCAAATGGCGATGAAATGCATCGCAATGGTCCCTCCAAGCTTCAATGAAAACAAAACCAAGGAGGATCCTTCGATCTTTGATGCCAAGCTCATAAATCAGCAATCAAACCACATACCTCAACAGTTTGTTTGGCCTTAGAGCGGATTAGATCGAGAGTTTGGGAAACGCCATCGATGAGCGTATCACCCTTCCATATAACACCTGAATAATCATCATCATCATCATCATTACTATCTAAGGGTAATAAAAGATCACCATCAAATGGAAAATTGAGATAAAAGGTAAGAGAATAAAATAGTATACCATCGCAGTCAAAGAGGAAAGTGTCGACCAAGTCAAAGAGAGATTTGAAGTTACAAGAGGAGAGAAGCTGAGGCGCCATTGGAATGTATTCTTCTTCTTCTTCCTTTCCTTTCCAAGAATCAGGGAATTCGATCTAATGATTCACGCGAAAACGCTACGCAAGAGACTCGTTGTTATTGGGCATGAACCCAGTTCTTAAGGCCCATTATTTTCTCTTTAACGTTCGGACCAAATTGGTCTGATATATTTTGTGTGTTTATGTTGGAGAACGTCAATAAGGATCTTGCAATCTTCTTCAAAGATAGTTTTAATAATTTTGTAACTAATAAGTAGCCAAACCGGTCCAAAGGAGACTCTCACATTCATTTGCTCGACTCATTTCGTGTTACAGTTACATTTTAGCCAATCTCTTTTTGGCTGCAAATGTATGTTCCGTTGGAAAGTGTGTTATGCAAAACTTTCTTCTAAGACCAACTCTCCTTAGCATCTGGTAACTAGTGCAAGTTCCACTACATGCTGAAAACTAAGACTTCGCATTCGTGCTATCCACATAATGCAGAGATGATATTGAAAGCCTTTGCTTTGCATATGAACATGTTGTAAGAATATCTACGTTCAAATTCATATTAAAGTTCATGATTCTAATATAAAAGACGATACCGTGATAGATCGATTTCGATTAACGTATTAGAATCGGGTGTATTGATAACCTTCCTCCCTTACCAAATTATATTGTATTGATCTTCTCTATGTAATATATATATATATATATATATATATATATATATATATATATATATATATATAGTAATTAGTTAAATACAAATACATATGACCATATATCTATATGTAAAGAAAAGTGGCAGTTATATGTTAAAAAGAAGGTTCGTGACTTTTGGATTAATATAAAAGCAATATCAGTTTGGTTATTAAGTATTAACATCTAATCTCTTTAGACACGTACGGTTACGTTGTAAAACAAAACTCACGAACATAAAAGATAGAGAAGAAGAGTGTTAGATTCTTTGTCTATGAATCATTAACGAGTTTAAGGTTAAAGGAAGAGAAAATTAAAATGAAATTCTGATCCACAATATCAATAAGCAATGGATTAGGATTAGTTTTCTTCTTTATTGATAAAGTGTTTGTTTATTGAATTAAAATGAGATTTGGAATATAGGTTTGTTTGATTGTCTAATTAAATAAGATAAATAAATGTAGAAGTAAGGCCCAATGGGCCATACAATACTACACATATGATAAAACAGGCCCTCTTCACGTGCTGCACGTGCCTTTCTTTTGTCTCTTTTTTGCCGTCTCAATTAAACACTTCACGACAATGATCTTTATCCTGTCCAGCTATAAGACATCAATTAGGTCTTTCTTTCTTTTTTAGTGTTTTCTCCTTTTTCTCTATTTTTTTCCAATAGAAATTTTTTAAATATTATTACAAAACAAATAATACATTTGCAAGCTTGCAAATAAAAGAGATGGTCCAGCAAAGTGAAGTAACATGCACCAATGGATTTTGATCTCTCACTATCACTATCAAAAAATGTTTAGATCTTCAATATCTCACAACTTAGTATTGTTTCAGTCACCTTCTTTGGTCCCACTTAGATAGAACTTCTAGGCTTAACTAAAACATTGGGGCCTCAATACATTATGTTTAAATAGCATAAGTCATAGTCATCCACGAGGTATTCCACGAGAAAATCCATTTGACCTCATATGGATTTTAAGAATTTGGATAAATGCAAAGAATTGTATAATTTTTCATAATATGGTTTGAGGTTTCAGAATTTGAATTATAAATCCAATCTAGTCAATCAAACAAATAAATAAAAAATGTAAAACAAAATTCTGGTAAGTATTTTTCATTTTTCTATGAGTATTTTGTGCTATTTTTGATGTATTGTAGGCTACTACGTTATTGTGTTTCAACAGATTTCTGGTTTCAATTTTTTTCATGTTACAATCATATGTTAATATTAATTTCTATATGCTAAAATTTATATATATATATATATATATATATATATATTTGTCTAATGTTTCTTTAAATATGTAAACACAAAATAATAAACGTTCTTACCCTAACTAATTTTTTTTTGTCAATAATTTCGATCAATAAAATCTGATTTATAGTTTAACTTCACTTAATCACTTCTAAATTATAAAATATATCACGTGAAGATTTACAACTCTCGGTAGTCAATTGTAGAAAATATAGCATATGTAGATTTAATCATTTTTAGTTTTTTACCATATGCATTTCCATTTTATAATATTTTATTACAAAGAAAAAAATGGAAAGTTGTAAATTGGTTTTTGTTATAAAGCATACCTAAATATCTCTTTATCATGTTACATTTATTTTTTACAAGTCTGAATATGATACATCATATCATTTGATAAATTATCTATAAAATTTTGTCTTTTGGACATTTCCGAATAAACATAGTACGAATACAATAAACTTAAAAGCTACATTCCAAAACACATTTTCCCGTATTTTTCACACAAACACCCACATATTGTCGTACATTCACAAGCCATCAAAATTTTAATAAAATACCAAATAAAACTTTGGCTATAGCAATCAAAATCTATTCATAACAGTGAATTTATCAATTATGAAAAAGAATTTAAAATTATAAAATTGACACAAGATATATATATATATATATATCTATATATATATATAGATATTTTATCAATATATTTATATATAAATATCTTAGGGGTTATATTTTGCTATAATCTTTTTCCTCTTCAAAAATTTTAAAACTTCTATAAGCATCCCTACATAATCTTATTCAATAAATTAGATAATTGTATACTAACTTAGACAAATACTTACAATTTCTTAACTATACACTTTTAATTCACAAAAAAAAACTATAGACTTTTAACAAAATTCTATTTTTTTACATAAGAAAGTAAAATCATTTTTTTCTTTTGTCAGTTTAACTCTATAGTGAAATAGTTGATAATTGAACTCCGTACGAGCCAGAGAATCAGACATAACTTTATAGTAAAGTAGTTGAAAATTGAACTCCCTACGAACTAGAGAATCACACATGGTGAAAACGATTAGCTTATGGAGTCTCGAAAGTAAAATCATATTTATCTAAACACATAACATCCATTTCTACTGAATATTCCTGTTCTTTATGAAGTAAGTTCAAACACAATATTTTCTTTGGTTGATTATGTTTAGGGCATGATCTTCTAACTTATGGAAGTAAAGTTGACGCTCAAATTAATAAAATTAAAAGCAGTAAATAAAATATAAAAATATATTTGAACAAAGTAAAAAAGTATAATAGTCCTACGGATTTGGAATATAAAAAATAAAACAGTGACAAAATAGATGATTGGAGCATTACAATAGTACATATTCGCCCATCTCTTAAATTAGATTCTCACAATGACTTTGCTTCAATCGAACTATCTCATTAGCTCATGTGCTTTATTCCTCAGCCAATAGTTACTTTTAAATACACATATCTTCCTATTATATATATATATATATATATAATTTTTGATAAATTATAAAAGTTCTAAAGATCCGTAATCTCGTGTTTGAAATCAACCGTTAATAATATCAAATTTAAAGTGTAAATAATTTTTTATACATAAATTTGAATTCATGATCTATTTGTTAGAAAAAACCACTAGATTAAAAGTCACTTTATCTAATAGACGCCGACTAAATTATATATATGATTACATATTTTATATATATATATATATACAATTTAAAAATACAAATGGAAAAGGACAACTTTTTTTATCTAGTTACTAGTTGATATATTTCATCCATCTTTGTACATCTCTCATTTTTTATTTTATTTTTGCTTTTCTTATTCATTTGTCACCTCGATACGAACTTCTCAAGAATTTATTATTTTTATATCTTTCTCGCAACCCAATCTTAAATATGTATATTTTTTATCTTAAACGACAAAACTAAGATTGTAGTGTTCCTTAATTTAACTTTACGCTTACGTAAGATTGCATGTCATATTGTTTATACCTCTGGTCGTTTTTATCTTTTTCCATCTTTTTTGTCTTCAACGATAAACTAATTACGATGGCCAGAGATTACGTCGAGGAAAGGGTTCTTATATCTTTAATTATTTAAATAATTTCTTGAATTCCGATCCATTGGATTTTGTAGATACTCGCGATTTGGATTATAGTGATTTTTATATTCTATAAAAGTAAATTCATTTGCTATTTTGTTTCGATCGTTGTATGAAACTAGTCGTCTATTTTTTTTTTCTGCTGACAAATTGTTATTTGAAATAAAGTTACGATTTGATATCGTGGACCTTAAAATTGGGCTTTTTATTTAAGTGGATTTCAAACTTTAGAATTGGACTTTAGGCCCATGTTTCAAAAAAGGGACTTCAGGCCCATAAATTGAATTTTCGATCAACATAGACTATTCGATATCATCCTGGTTAGTAGTTGATTCATTGATTTTAGCTGTTTCTCGTAGGTTTCTGTGATTCCAGTGTTCTTAAATGTTAAATTCAATCCATTTTCAGGAAATGTGAATTTAACACTATAGTTTTTTCCAATAAATATTTTTTTTTGAAATATTTTTTAAGAAACTGTTTTTCTTTCTATAAGTGTTTTTTAAGCACTAAGGATATGTCTTCGCCATAAAACATGTAACTCAAAAAAAAGAAAAGATATGCCTTCTGTTTTCAATGAGTTTGTAGCTGCATCATTGTTTGGCAAACAAGACAAAGAATGAGTGTGCTCTAGAAAACCACCTTATCATCATCGTGGTGCCAATATCAAAACTAAGAAAGGACTTGAAAGCTTATTGTAAATATATGAGTAAGGTAAACAAGAACATGTTGTGCAAAGAGTCATTCATATAAGATGTACACATACAAGTTTCAACCAGTAACCATGTGATTCAGCAATAGACTCTTACCAAAGCAGTGCGGCAAGCTCTACAAGTATGATCTTTTTATGAGACCGAAAGCTAGGGATTTAGAACGAGAGATGATGTTGCAGTAATTATGACCATACCAAATGCTTTCAGGGACATATGTGTTGTAAGAGAAGGTGACTGCTTTGGAGCTATAACTGAATATCTTAACACTCCTTGGAATCCAACCATCTGGTCCAGATCTGTAGAGATACACATAGCAGATTTGGTTTGCACATGGTCCGTTTATCTCAAATGTATCTGATGAACATTGCTCAAATGCTCTTGTCCCTGGATCATCAAGTCTTGGTGCATATATCTGATTCAAAATATATGATTAACACAAAGTTTCATCTCTTCTGAAACATATTATGGATCAAATCAACATCAGAACAGGTGTTGGAACCAGAGGACTACTTATTCAGACCAATAGTTCTGCAAGAACAGATTGGATGATTCAAACTCTAACCTGATTACCATAGCGATCGCCGAATGCGAGGCTGATCTGGTCTCGTGTGTACCTTGGTGAGGAACAGCTAGTCGAAATGATCACAGTGTAAGTACACCTTCCGAATCTCTGCATCCTCGTGACAAATATACAAACAATCAGACAAACTTAATCATCATCAAAAGCCTCACACAAGATTATAAGAAAACAGAACCTGAATAGGGTTGAGATCGAAGGTTTCCGCGGTGTGAGGTTTCGAGACGATGGATCCAGAAACAGAGAAGAGTATTGGAAAGACGAAACAGAGGAGGATAGTGAGGAACTGCAAGGACGCCATTGTTGTGAGCTTCCTAAAATCGATATAGAGATGAAAAAGAGAGACATAGCAAAGTCTTAATTCTGCTTCCTGCAATAACTATTACTACCAACTATCTGATGATGAAATCAGACGCGTGTCACTCAAGTTATTAACGTTTTACAAAAACAACCTTAAAAGTCTAATGATGAAAAACATTAGTACGTATTTCACAGTTCATAATTAGACTAAATGGTCTTATTAGTTAAGAATTGAGTAAACTAAACAACCTTAAGGACACGTTGAAGCAGAGAGAGTCCATAAAAGAAGAATATGTGTGAAGAGTAGACAAGTAAAAGCAGAATGCAACATGAATCTGTTACGTGGCGACACTTCTTCCATAAACTACACCTACTACTACTACCAGACAAAGTACATGCACTTCCCATTGATAACACATCTCAATTTATATCATATAACAAACAAATTCAAAATGCAACATTAATTAATGTCACTCACAAGAAGAAATATCTCGTTGCGTCCGGTCAAAACAAAATTTCTTGAGATCAAAACCTTCTGAATAGAGCATAGTGTGTTAACTCTATCGAATCATATAGTTGATAAGGTTCTTTAGAGTTTTACTTACAGATTAAATAATGACGTTTCTTATTTACCAGTTTATGGTCTTAAGACATTGCTTGAAAATGTATTATTAAAAGTTGGTCTCAATATATAATCCAAGCTAAATAGGAACTCATGCATACATACTTTAAAGTAATTATGGATAATACAACAACATTGCGACCAACGAAAGCAAACAAAACATTCGACTGAAATTGAACATACTCAATATTAAACAACCCTAACGCACCATTACAGCGATCGCAATCGCAGCCGCAATAACAACTCCAAGAAAGACACTCTGACCATTACTTCCATACTTTGAAGCAGCAGATGGCCGTGGTGGAGTCGGCGGTGGGAAATCAGGTGTCTCCGGTGGAAATTCCGGCGGAGGTAAACCAGGAGAAACCGGCCGGCCAGTGGTGTTGCAATTGTTGTGACCATACCAAGTGTTTTTAGGGATGCTCTTGCTGAAATCGAATTTAACAGATTTTGACCCTTCAGAGTAGATCTCAATGGACTCTGGAATCCAACCGTCTGGTCCATCTTGGTAGACATAGAGAGCACATATAGGATTATTCAGACATTGACCTTTGACTTGAAATGTGTCCGTTGAACACTTCCCTAAACTCCCTGTTCCTCTTACCAAACCGCCTAACTTCGGTTCATACACCTAAAAACAATCAAAAATTCAATTTTATTGATAATTATACACTGCAAAGTTGCATGCATAGAGCAAAATATGCAATTGTACCAAACTATATACTAAACCGAACCGGCTAAACCATAATTTGGCAATCAAAAGTAATTGATTATTAACCTTGTTACCGTCGGCGTCACCAAAGACGATACTGATTTGATCTCTTGTGGATTCTGGAGAATTGCAACTCGTCATGACAACCACTGTGTATGGACATGTTCTCTGTTGCATCTACAAGATTTTAAAACAACAAATATTCAGATAATGAGAAATTAAACCGGTTCTATTTTGTTTAAACCGGATAATAGAAAACAAAGAAGAACCTGGATGATGCTGAGGTCGAATGCTTGCGTGACGAAGATGAACGCGAAGAAGAAAAAGTAGGAAGAGAGAGGAAACAACTTCATTTTTGAGTGAGAGATTGTGTGTGTGTGGTACAATCACGAGAAGTGTGAGAAGTATAGACATACGATGTAGTGAGGTTCATATAAATGCCTAGTGTTCGTCTTCATAAGCTGCCACTAAATTCCTCATCAACACGTGGCATAAGGAATCAAACATCATAGTGAGTTGGTAACTATTGGGCTTATATATGGGCCAGACATGGGCTTTGAACACAACGTCGTGGGCTCCTTCTCGGTATGGGTAGCTAATTAGTAATCAAGATATGGGGCAACCATCAATACAAAAGAACAGAGTTTTTTTTAAAATATTTTTGTTACTGTTTGCAAATATGAAGGAAAGAAAGTAAAAAAATAGGTTAAAATTATAAATGCGCAGTAAAACTGTTTAACGGCTGGGATGGCTTTATACAACAGATCTTAACTTTACTTCTCATGCAATGCATCGACACCAAACCACTTCGCAGATCTTTGTCTCAGCTTTTACTACATGTTTTGAACCAATCATAACATGCCACGTGGATCCGGTAAAATCCACGCTTGTCTCCTCTGATTGGCTCTTCTCTGTATGCTTTTAGAAGTAGCCAGTCTGCTATAATTATAGAGTAAACAGGTTTTCTTACTTTTAAATTTTAAATAATTAAATGCTCACTGGAATTAGTAATTTATCTCTAGCTATGCAGATAATGAGTTTGAATTTTATTTAGCTTCAATTGGAGAATTTAGGCTATGGATCAAACTATTATTGATCTAATGGATACTTGTTGGAAAAAATAAATATAACAATCAAATATTTTGTACTCAGTATCAGTTTGTTTTGCCTACCATTTATTGTTTATTTTACATATAATAATGTTTTGTTAAAGATGCATAAATAATAACAATAGTAACCACAACTCTACAACTAACACCGCACCACATTTATTGTTAAGATACATCATGCAATAACAATAAAACATTTAAGAATTTTCTTTTTTTGTCACTGAACATTTAAGATTCAAACCCAATAATGATAATGATAGTTGAAGTGGTCTAGTTTGTACTGTTGAATGCGTGCATAGAGGTCTTTTTGGAACGATGAAGGGTTCGAGTCTAAAAGTGTAGAGTTGCTTCTATAGCTAAACCTCCATAAAGACATATAGCATGTTGATATACGAGCCTATCTCCTTTACGTTAATGTTGATTTTCATAGGTTTCTTTTTATGGTCTCCGAGTCTACTGATTTTACTGTTGCAGTTGAACAATGGTCGTGCCCAATAATATATAAATTGAAATTTAAGCCACGGCATTGACCAGCTTAATTTAAATTTGGCTAATCCAACTTAATCGGTTTGCTGATATATGTGAATAAGGAAAATTAACCCTTAAAATGTAAAGAAAGAAAGCAAAACTTATAGTTGTTTGACAGTTTTGAATGCATATGGAGGAAACGGAAGTATTGAATGATTGATATTAGGGTTGTTAATGTGAAAATTAACAACAACAAGGTTCGAAAATAAAGAAATCTAATTGCTAAGAAGTCGAATTGTTCTCCATTCTAACTAATTTGTTATTTGATATAGGTTTTTAGTTAATATATTCCATGACTATCTATATGCTTCATTCTCTACTTTTTTATAGTCAGAGTATCTATTAAACTTAGAAAATTTTCTTTCATTTCAATTTATCATACAATCTCGTTAGATTAATTACGAAAATTATGGTTTGTAATTCTATTTTTATAATTTTGGAATAGAGTTCCCTTTTCTTAGGTGTTTTCGAGTGGTCCAGACTCCTTAGTAACTAAGTTTGTTTTTACTGAATTTAGACTTTTGAACAGTTTTGGTTTTGGGTTTTTGGACAGATTCGGTTTTGGATTTTTAGGCAGGTTCGATTTTGGGGGTTTGAGTTCACTAAGTTTACCACTAACAACGGTGATAATATGCATTCACAAAAATCTTTAATTCTTGAGATCGTCACTCACTAAGACATGTCTATTCTACTAATTTTTACACTGCACATATATATATATATGTATATGTATATTCTAAGAATCAAAATCGGAACCAGCAAGGAAGAAGATACGGTCGGTCCATTTTAAGCTAAATAGACCAAACGTATTCAATTATTTTTCTGTATACGTTACCATAGAAAAAACAAAAAAATTGGGAATTCATTATTGGCTTCGTATTTGATATCAGAATATGGAAAGAGCCAAAGGAGGAGAAATGAGGTTTGGCACGAACCAAGCTGCCAGATTAGAGCCATCTGATTAGAGCAACCAAAAACTATTAACAAAAGCAAACAAATATATCAGTTTAATCGGACGGTTGGGGTTTGACTAGTTTTTTAACTCGGATATTTGATGGGTCCTACACTCTGACTTGAACCTGATCAGTCTATTCTTCAAACCTTTTTAATGTGATCATGAGAAATTTGCATGTTTTCTCTTTATAAGAAAAATATATTATTTCATTTTATAATAGTTATTGATCCCACGATCACTATTTACAATTGTTCATCTTTTAAGACAAAAAATAACCAACACAATTGGGTATTTATAATTCTTCAATATACTTTCAATTTGTTACAGAAAACGAAGATAATTTCGATTTCGATAGAGATTTATCCCCAAAATTAAAAGTATTGATAGAGTCAGAGTAACAGCTTTAATCGGAGGCTGCTATTTTTCTCTTTTATTTTATTTTATTATAAAAATAAACAAAAATGACTTCTACAGTGAAACTACTGGTCATTTTCAGTTATTTAATTTGATACTTACTTTTATTTATTGCAATTTACAGAGATCAACCAACTTATTCCACCTAGCTAGTGGTACAATATCAATACCAATAATTTCATCGTTATTACAAGCGAAAAGAAAATAAAGATTTGATATGGTTATTGTTTCAAAGCAGACAAATCTTATCGATATTTATAAAATCATTAAAAAATTGGAAAATATTAAAAACTAAAAAAAAAAGAAACAAAAAAATAAAATCGATAAATGAATGGCAGTGAACTAAGTTCGTCCAACGAGTATTTGGCTTCTTTTACCCAATCACTATCACAGCATTAACTAATTTTCACAAGGAAGAGCATGGTTTAATTCTCTGCATCACAGTCCATGATAACATCTCGTGTAGACTATTTATTGACCGTTGGATTTACGCGCGTGTGCAAACGGTATTTTCCCAACAAAGGAATGTCTTTTCACCGGACTCTTAAAAGATGTTCTTCTTTTTCCTCTTTGCATTGGAAAACGGCGTTTTGTACAACCGTCGCCGTCAAATCATACTCCAAATTAATCTCTAACGCCGTTACTAATTGTTAAACTCTGATTGATCAAAGTCTCTATTTGGATTTCACCCTGTCACTACCCCAACATAAGTTAAATTGGCCGTTTCGGGTCTCGTCTCAACCCAAAAAACAACTTTGATATTATCAAAAAAATTGAAAATATTCCATATTTCATATTTGAAATAATTCCAAAAATCTAAGGAATTTTGTTGTAATTAATAATAAAAGGAAATTCAAGTAAAATATGGAAATTGTACTTATTTATCTTAAACCTTGGGATTAAGTTAAGGAAATGCATATTGGTGTATGTATATATGTATGTTAAGCTACTGACATTATTTGTCGTTTGATAAAAGTTTCTCTCTCATGGCGTTGGAGCTTACCTCCTTTCTAGTAATGTGGACTGTCCTCTCTCTTCGCTTCTTTAAACATCTCTGTTCTGCATTCCTTTCAGTTCACGCTAATCGCCTGTGTCGGTCCCCCTTTCTTACTTCTCTCTTAACAATGGCAGAGAACGATTCAGTACACATTTTGCTTTTTTGAAATTTCTGTTCTTGCTAAAAGCTTCAAAAGGATCAGGCTTTCCCTAAAAAGAAAAACGGGTCTTTTCTTACTTTAAGGAACTGGTTTGTTTTCTTGTTGGAGACAGAAGACGAGTAAGATAAGAGAAGATGAAAGGCTTGGTTTTTTGTTTGGGAATGGTGTTATTCATACTTCTCGGTGTTGTTTCTCCAATGAACGATGAAGGTTCTACTCTTTAAACCGTCTTTGTTTGTATCTTCCCATGAATGTTCCAAAGTTTTGATATTCGGTTGTGAGAAAAGTCTTAACAGTTATTGTTTGTCACCGTCGAAGTAGCCAGGAGGTATATTTTCAGAAATTTAGGGTTTCTGAGAGAACTTGCAAATGCATCTGTTTGATTCTGAGGAGATTTTATCTAAATATAAAAGCTTTCGTTTGATTATGAATTGATCTTAACTTTAAACTCAGTATTTCCAAACGCTCTCGTACTTTAGATTTCCCAGAAATACTGTGATGATGAGTTCTGGGATTTCGTTGGTCCCGAGATATATAAAGTTAGTGGGGTTTTAGTTCTGGCATGTAGTTTCATTTTTAATCATTTGACTTAACTTCAGTTTCAAATGATTAAATTAATCCATTTGATTTGTTTATTTGAATACAATGCTTTTGAATTTTGCACAGGAAAAGCGTTGATGGCGATTAAATCATCATTCAGCAACGTGGCGAATTTGCTTCTTGATTGGGACAATGTTAACAACAACGACTTTTGTGCTTGGCGAGGTGTTCTCTGTGATAACGTTAGCCTTTCCGTTGTCTCTCTGTAAGACTCTTCATATCTCATTGCTTTCTGTTTTTTTGTTTTCACTAGTTGATTCAAATATTTGTGATTTGATATATGTTTTTTTCTGTTGGAAGTAATCTGTCCAATCTGAACCTTGGTGGTGAGATATCACCAGCTCTTGGAGATCTGAAGAATTTGCAATCAATGTTTGCCTTCTCTTCCCTCACGACATTTTGTTTATCTGTTTGTTTCATAACAAGGTGTTTATGAAGCTGTTATCTTTGCAAATTACAGTGACTTGCAAGGAAATAAACTGGGTGGTCAAATTCCAGATGAGATTGGAAACTGTGCTTCTCTTGTCTACGTGTAAGTTTCGTAGAGTGTTTGTATATTCTCAAATTATTCAAATTACTTGATCGTCACTATTTTATAATCAATTACATTTCTTGTTGCAGAGACTTCTCCACTAATTTGTTATTTGGAGACATACCCTTTTCAATCTCTAAATTGAAGCAGCTGGAGTTTCTGTATGTGTTATATTCTTACCCACTCGAGTCTTCCCCCTTGCCTACTTTGGCGGTTTTTTTTTGTTAACTGTTTGATCTTCGGGTAAATGCAGGAATCTGAAGAATAATCAGCTTACAGGACCAATCCCAGCGACCTTAACCCAGATTCCAAACCTTAAGACCCTGTAAGTTTTATAAGAATGCAGTCAATTTATTTCCTAGCCATATAGATGCAAAATGATCACTTCAATAATATGTTTCTCACTATGATTTTATAGTGACCTTGCAAAAAACCAGCTATACGGCGAGATACCACGGTTGCTCTACTGGAACGAAGTTTTACAGTATCTGTAAGTTAATTTCCTTGTAAAGTTGTTCAGGCATTGAGATTTTTCTTTCTGTTTGTGACATATTCAATTTTGCAGGGGTCTACGTGGGAATATGCTAACTGGGAATTTGTCTTCTGATATGTGTCAGCTAACGGGTTTGTGGTACTTGTAAGTGAATCCGGTTCAGCTATCTTTCTATTTAATCTAGTTTAACCTTGGATTTCGAGCAAGTTGTAAGTCAAAGTTTGTTGTTGTTGTTAGTGATGTGAGAAGCAACAACCTGACTGGACCTATCCCGGATAACATTGGCAATTGCACAAGCTTTGAGATACTGTATGTGTCTTCGACATAAAGTTTGTTGTTAGTGATGTGAGAATTCAGGTGAACTCATTTGTTTGTTGTAATTTCAGGGATATATCGTATAATCAGATTACGGGAGAAATACCTTACAATATTGGTTTCCTCCAAGTAGCTACTCTGTAAGCATCATTTAATTTTGTTTATCACTTGTTTGATTTGTCAAAGCAATTCATATTATAAAGTGATGATGGGTTCTCTTGCAGGTCACTGCAAGGCAACAGGTTAACTGGTAGAATTCCAGAAGTGATTGGTCTGATGCAGGCTCTTGCTGTTTTGTATGTCTTGTCATAGTTATTATCTCTTTTTTTGTCTCGTTTATTGCTCTTTTTGTTCTAACGAAATGAACTTATCCAATGCCCAGGGATCTGAGTGACAATGAATTGATTGGGCCTATTCCACCAATACTTGGGAATCTCTCTTTTACGGGAAAGCTGTGAGTCCCTTGATTTCTTTTCTCAATATGTCATGCATATTTTCAGATTTCCCATGTACAGATAATTCGTTTGTCTTTAAAATAGGTATCTCCATGGCAACCATCTCACCGGATCAATCCCTCCTGAGCTTGGCAATATGTCACGACTCAGCTATTTGTAAGATTAAAGCTGAAACTCCATTATCTGCTCCACTCAACAGTTATGCTTATGTTCCAAGGGTTTACCATTTTTCAGGCAACTAAATGATAATGAGCTAGTGGGAACCATACCACCTGAGCTTGGGAAGCTGGAACAATTGTTCGAACTGTGAGTGTTTAAAAAATTTATATATCAAAGAGCTGTGTGTTTCTATCAATAGGTATGTTTATATTTTGTTTCTTTTATATAAGTTGCTTGATGAAACTTTACCATGTAGGAATCTCGCAAACAACCATCTTCGAGGACCGATTCCATCTAATATTAGTTTCTGTGCTGCCTTGAATCAATTGTAAGTCATGAGATGAACCCTTTCCCAATTCAAGCTTCCGGGTGCTTCTTATCTTTTTGTTTCCCGGCAATCTTTCTGAAAACTGTTTTTAATTTTCTTGTGCTCAGCAATGTGCATGGGAACCTTTTGAGTGGATCTATTCCTCCTGGGTTCCGGAATCTTGGAAGCTTGACTTATCTGTAAGCTTCATATATTCATAAACAGTGTAAAATTTTGAACTAATATTAGTCTGTGTTGATCTTGGTTCAATGCTTTATATTGCAGGAATCTTTCCTCAAACAGCTTTAAGGGACAAATACCTGCTGAGCTTGGCCATATTATCAATCTTGATACAGTGTATGTTATTTTTTCTCTGAATTACTTCCTTCCATTCCTATATATCTATTTATATTTGAACTAAGTCCTACAGACTTTGGTCTCAGGGATCTGTCTGGCAACAATTTCTCCGGGTCAATACCATTAACACTTGGCGATCTTGAGCATCTTCTTATCTTGTATGTCTTCATCAATTTCTGAAATTACATTGCTTGTGCATCAACTTGCTTCAGATTTGCTGACATAAGATTTACTTTATTTGTCAGAAATTTGAGCAGAAATAATCTCAATGGGCCATTGCCAGCTGAGTTTGGGAATCTCCGAAGCATTCAGATCATGTAAGCTTTTCTTACTCTCAAAGGTTCTTCCTTTATGATGTAATCTTCCGCATTATAAACTTATACTCCTTCATTCTCAGCGATGTATCCTTCAATTACCTTGCCGGTGTTATTCCAACTGAACTTGGCCAGTTGCAGAACATAAATTCGCTGTAAGCAAACAGTTGATTCTCCTCTGTAATTTACCGTATGAAACATATAGATCATTTTTTTTGTTTCTCTTATGTATTTACAGAATACTGAATAACAACAAGATTCATGGGAAAATTCCGGATCAGCTAACGAATTGCTTCAGTCTTGTTAATCTGTACGTAGTCCTTTGTCACAACATACTTTGTACTCACATCTTCGTCCTGCTCTCTTTACATACTTCATAGGAACATCTATATTCACATCTTCATCCTGCTCTCTTTACATACTTAATAGGAACCTCTCCTTGAACAATTTATCTGGAATAATCCCTCTTATGAAGAATTTTTCACGTTTTCCACCGGCCAGGTAAAAGCTTTGAAATATTCCACTTCTTGTAACCTTTCATGTGATCAGCGTCATACCAATCTTTCATTTTTTGTAGCTTCTTTGGAAATCCATTTCTCTGCGGGAACTGGGTTGGATCAATCTGTGGCCCTTCTTTGCCTAAGACACGAGGTATCATCTGATTCCTTATTTATCATATTGCATAGTCTTATCTCTTTTCTACAGTTCTCTTAAATTCTTTATTGCAATTTTACTTGGCCTTACCAGTGTTCACCAGAGCTGCCATAGTTTGTATGGTACTTTTGGGTTTCCTTACTCTCACATGCATGATTGGCATTGTTGTTTACAAGTCAAGACAACAGAAACAAGTCTTGAAAGGTTCCTCTAAACAATCCGAAGGTTTGTCTTGGAATTATGGTTTCCTTCTGTTTATTGAAATTCACAACAGCATCATGATATGTCTTGTATGGAATTTTCAGGGTCTACAAAGCTGGTGATCCTTCACATGGACATGGCTATTCACACATTTGATGATATCATGAGAGTGACAGAGAACCTCAACGAGAAATACATCATTGGATATGGTGCATCTAGCACGGTTTACAAGTGCACATCTAAAAGTTCCCGACCTATAGCCATTAAGCGAATCTACAATCAATATCCACACAACTCACGGGAGTTTGAGACAGAACTCGAGACCATTGGGAGCATCAGACACAGAAACATTGTAAGTTTGCATGGATATGCCTTGTCTCCCTGTGGTAACCTCCTCTTCTACGACTACATGGAAAACGGCTCTCTTTGGGACCTTCTCCATGGTATTTCTTTGTCTCTTGAGTCAGTTATGTATTTTTGGAACTGGTTTTCTAGTTTTGAAGGACTTATATGTGGTGATTATATGAACTAGGGCCTGGGAAGAAAGTGAAGCTTGACTGGGAAACAAGGCTGAAGATAGCGGTTGGAGCGGCACAGGGACTTGCATATCTTCACCATGACTGTGCTCCTAGAATAATTCATCGGGACATCAAGTCATCAAACATACTTCTCGATGGGAATTTTGAAGCGCGTTTGTCAGATTTCGGGATCGCTAAGAGCATACCAGCCACCAAAACTTATGCTTCAACCTATGTTCTTGGAACCATCGGCTATATTGACCCAGAGTATGCTCGAACTTCGCGTCTGAATGAAAAGTCTGATATCTATAGCTTTGGTATTGTCCTTCTTGAGCTTCTTACCGGGAAGAAGGCAGTGGATAACGAAGCCAACTTGCATCAAATGGTATGAATTTGAGGAAAGTTTCACAGAAACTTGTTGAGGCCAATGTGATAATTTTTATTTCTGTTGCAGATACTGTCGAAGACGGATGATAACACAGTTATGGAAGTTGTTGATGCAGAGGTGTCAGTAACGTGTGTGGATCCAGGACATATCAAGAAGACTTTCCAGCTAGCTCTGTTGTGCACCAGGCGAAACCCTCTGGAGAGACCCACAATGCAAGAGGTGTCGAAGGTTCTGCTCTCTCTTCTACCGTCTCTGCCTCCTAAGAAGTTACCTTCTCCTTTGAAACTGTTTGGAGGGGAAGAACGGCGTGAGAGTCACTCCTCAGATCCATCAACACCACAGTGGTTTATTCAATTCCGTGAAGATATCTCCAAAAGTAGCTTATAAGATACTACTAACCTTTTGTGTTCCTCTGTTTATTAGTTTTTGTATTTCTTGTGTGTCAAGGAATATGGGAGAGGATGTTTGTGTAATTTAGGGCTAGTAAGAGGGACAATTGGGGAAAGGAAGTGAGAATGGACGGCATTTAAGACAAGAACATGGTATCGGTGCAAGAGTAGATGAAAAGTTAATTGTTGGTGTTCCCAAAGGACAGTATCACGAGTTCGTTAAAAGTCTTTCAATCTCCTCATTAATGCACAAATTCATTAATACTTATTTTCGATTACATTGTATATTTGTACGATTTTGAATGGCGTCGCACATTCATGAAAGCTCTGCCATCTAAGTGAGTAAATCTATGCTTCTAGACAGATGTGAATCGTAAGAGGCGGTTGAGAACTTCCTTTTTGATTATTCTGCATCAAACGTAACTGAGAAATGTTAATGCAATAGCTTAAAAGAGATTGAAACACTAGACTCAAATACCTGTTCACAGATTTCTTCATAGCCATGTCTAAGTTGCACAAACACGGTAATGTCTTGCAAAATCTCTATGCAGATGAGATACAAGAGAAGCAACTAATCTGAAGTAAGACATAGCTGTAAGAAGTGGTGAAAGAGTAAGAATCTGTAACAGAAAACTGAGTAAAATGCACTTTTAAGATGATGAAGGCTTACTTTGCTTAGAGATTCAAGAAAGGGTTCATCTCGAAATTTGGTGTCCTTTGGAAATTCAACATCCTTTAATGAACTAAAAACTCGGTATTAGTATGGGAACATGAATGTTTCTCCATTCTCCATTTATAGTATGACATGATACATGAAGAAAATTGTAAGAATATCATGAACCAACCTGCAGTACGAGTGACTTACCCTCAAGTAATTGATTTCATGTTTGATGTCGATTGCTTCACCGCATATGCTAGATATCTGTCAAGAAAGAGGAGATCTCTGAGTTATCCATTGCGTATGGCAATCAAAGTCCTCAATTTCACGGATTCTAGTTCGAGAGAGGATATCTGCATCACCTTTGAGTCAAGAGGGCAAATCTTAGATTCATAAATTTGACAATTAATCTCTGCACTACGAGAACCCTCAATTCTCCTACCCTTCCTGAAACTAACGGACTTTGACCTGTATTTGACATGAAATAACATTTTGAGAAGTCTTGATTCTAGTTAAAGTCAATGCAAGAGATGATGGATCTAAGGAATGGAATTTATAAGGTTTATGGACTAACGTTAATGAGCGTGTAGGATCATTGATGGGTACATTTTTAGCCTGCAATAAGAAGCATCATTGTAGCTGAAGAGATGAGAGATCAACAAACAGAACATACGGTTTGAGACTTACAATGGAAGAGCGTTCCCTCGCTCTAAGTGATGTCCGTAGATGAAATCTCTCGAATTACAAAACGAATGGTAAATGTTGGTAATCTTGTGGTATGATAAAGAGTTTCTAAATGTCTTCTAGAAGATTTAGACCTGTAAATCTGGAGAGTGAGGCACATTCTTTCTAGGCAATGATGTTGAAGAGCTTTCATGAACCTGCAAAGAAAGATTTGTTTTAGTTACTGCTTTTGAGTTGGTTGCAGTAAAAGAAACAAAAACGAACACACGCACTGGTTTATTCATACTAGAGGTGAATTTTGTAATCTGCTCAGGAGCTGAATTAGCCTTCAATCTGAAAGAGATTCATAGCTGAGAAGTGGTACAAATGCCATTAAAGGAATCAAAGCATATTAACAGTCCTTACCGGTGTCTTGTAGCCCTTTGGGCAGTCTTGAGGTTAGGTTCCTTAGGAACTGTGACTTTTGATCCCTGAAACAAAACAATAAGAAACAAGAAGATGATACAATAAGAGCTTAATCTAAAGTGCATTACCTTCTTTGGAACTTTATGTACAAAGGGAGTTTGGTCCAGCTGCGTAACCTACTTCACAAAGCTAAATAAGAATGGTTTTAAGATGAGATGAAAGCAATGTTTCAATGGTGCTTAAGTACCCACCTTCCGCAAGAAACCGTTTTCAAGTTTTTGCCTTTTGGTATCTTGAGTTTGAGGCATAGAAGATAAGACAGAGGAGAACTTGCCATCTAAATTTCCTAATGATCTCTGACATCGATGAAACATCAAATCAGTTGAAGCTAAGAAAAGGAAAAAGGCTGATGAAGAAGACATAATGTTACCTTCTGAGAAGAAGCTGAGCAGAGTAAAGGTCAAGAGGTTTGTTCTGCCTTGACAACAATGAAGCAGTAGGTCTCGTCAAAGTTGAGTTTTTTCGTAAAAATGGTTTGGTTTTAGACTTTTGGGTCGTCTTGAGAACATCTTTAGGAGCTTGGTTGTAATATATGAACCCTAATTCCCATAACATACCTTGCGTTACAAGAAAACAAAACCAAAGACAGGAATTGTAAATATGTATTACCACTGTATTTATCTGAGATGGGTTTGGGGATCTGGAGATGATTGTCGTGGTATCTCCAACCCAAATTTAGGCTAATCAGGAACAGAGTTTTTTTGGTCTTAAAGTCCAAATTATACAAAAGATCTTACGAGGAGGATAGTTTCCAGCTGATTCAAACCAGATCTTTGTTTCCTCTTTATCTGAATCAAGTTCCGGTTTGGTGAAATCGTAGAATCGAGGGGCGTCGAATTCAAAATCGATGTCGAATTCCTCAATGGAGAAATCTTCTGCATATATATTTGTTGTTTCCGGATCCATTGGCTAAGAGAAGACCATAAGAAATTCGAGCATCAATCAGAATAAATCAATACCTCGATTCTTGTTCTCTCTCCATCTCTGATTAAACTTGTAGGAGCAAATTTAGATGGCGTGGTTACAAAAACGACCGTGTTTAAATTCAGAAACAACAACGAGAAGTTGTTTGGTTAAATAATTACAACCTTACACAAGTAACTTAGCAACTACTTGTAGTTAATTGAAAATATTAGTTTTTTAATTATAGAATTTGGTTTTCTTCTTCTTCATCTGGTGAAGAATCAGAAGCTTTTTGCAGAAATTACAGAACCATTTTGTCTGGTTTAATGTTCAGTAAAATCAAAGATCCAGTCTTTTTTTTGTCCCAAATTTATTGTTAAATCACAATTGCAAAAACTATGTCTAAATTTTATACAAAATCGTTATCACCAACGGTTATGATTAATTGATTAGTAAACTAAATTCAAAGCCCTAAGCTTTTCGTGCCTCCATTCATTGTTGATTTTTGCTATAAATTCAAATTATAGACATGCGTTTTTAAAAATAAGAAAAAATCAACAATTAAATTATCGATGATTTACTTTAGTTGAATCTCTTGAAGCTTTTATCGCATTTGTGATCTATTTTCTTTGCTTTAGTGGACTTATAATACTCTATTAATCAATATAATGAAATTTTATAGCACATGAACGTAATTGTTTTCTCATTATACTATTGTCAGTACTTATGATTTATGAACAATGAACCCCTTTTATGCCCCATTTTTTATCTTCCCCAAACTTTAACTAACACTTTTTGTTCTCAAACAATACATTTTGCCACTACAAATATTTGAGGTCATCCAAACAAAATTATTTTTATATCTTAAAATAATTTATAATCCATACAGTAAACTAATTTTAACTTAACTTTTTCATATCAAAATTGTAATATATACAACAAAAATTTTATTAAATAAAAGATCCTTAAAATTTTAGGAGCTTCATTTTTAATGTTTCAAAATAATACCATCCATTGCATTTAGTCTTTAATTTTTATTTTACAAACAGTTTATCATATAACTATTTTAAATATTATTATTCCACGCGCGTGCGTGCTAATACCTTTACAAATTTCATTATTTCATTTAATACAATAACTAATCAGTAATTACAATGAACACATCTTTGAATATGAGGAGATTGACAACTTTTTAAAATAAATTTATTGGCTTGGCAATAATACAAATTGGCCAAATTTAGTGTATTCCAAAGTATAATCTAGATACCTTAAATTGAAAAGGATTTAACAACTAAAATAGTTAACATGTATGTTTCTTGACTATAAAAACAACACTCAACACATTAGCATTCTCATAACTAAACTAAGACTTTTAAATTTGTCTTTCCTTAAACTTAAGATGAGTTTTCCTGTCGTAGCAACATCGTCGTTTCAAGTGTCTGAAAATGGTTACACACAAAATGGAGTGAAGAAAAGTGGTAACATCAACAATGGAGAAGAGCCAAAACTCACCATGCACCAGAATATTGATGCTGACAAGAAGCTCAAACGGTTTCATAATTTTCATACTTTATCTTCTTATAATATTGTGATACATAAATAAAATTCTAATTAAATTCACCAATATATATATATATATCGATTTAGGTTGATTTCGAACCGTGTCGCGGCTCAGAAGTCCAGGTGCAAGAAGCTTCAATATGTTGATGATCTAGAGAACAAACACACAGAGCTGGAAGTAGATCTACATTATATATACACACACACTTCTACTTAAATTCATATTATAAATATGTTACTTCATTGTATAAATGTATATATACATAATTTTGATATACAGATGCAGGTGAGTGTGTTGCGTTCTCAAGTAGCAATGTCGAGTGTAGAGAATCGATGCATGAAAGATGAGAATAATGAGCTAAAGGAGTGTCTCGCTGCTATGCATCAACATGCTATCACAAGCCAACGTATAATATATACATCACAGTTAATTTATTAATTATATATTTATATATATTATAATTTTGATATGATATAACAATGTTAATTTACAGGTGAAATTGAGGCGATAATAGCTGAGATTGAGAGGCTGAAGCAGAATTTAAACTTCTGTTCTCATTGATATGAAAATTTCTCTTATTTCTTTGATTTGGATAATTATGAGTTTTTAATTGCAATTTCATGTGTTTCAGTTTAAAGAATATTTCATCAAATGCATATCAATCTAATGTACTTTGTTTCGTATGGTTTTAATTCCAGTTTGAATTATATATTTTCTGTCATGATTTATATTTCTTGAGAAAATTAAAAGTAAACCAAATGAATTCCAATTAGGTATGGCTTTGATTCGTTTACTTCAGTTTTTTGATTCGTTTAATTTTGTTAGTGTATAAGACAATAACTTTGGGCATAAAAACCAGAACTGAAATATCAAACCAAAAGGAAATGTAAAGATGTATTCGGTTTGGTTTCGGTCCCTAATAAATAACTGATCGATTTCAAATTTAGATAATGGTTTCGGTTTGGTTCTCAATGAGAACCTAAACCAATTTGTACTAAACTTTGGTGTTTATATATGGGCCTCTTATGTGGGCCAAGAATGTAAAGTGCTTGGCATTTGTATAAATCATAGGTCGACTTCATGTTGTTTAAGGTGTAAGAACTACATGATGTTTTGATGGGTCTCTTTGTTTTTTTTTTAAATTGAGAAACAGAGTAGAACCGACAGATTTGTCTAAAACTGTTCCAAATAAACTCAAAAAGAAAAAAGAGATTCGTTTTGTAATTTGTAATCTTTAGTTTGTAGAGAGAGTGAAAAGAGATGATACACTGTGCAATCGATATAGATATATGTGTATATATATATATCTACATTTCGGTGGATATGATCTCAAGTTCCGCCCACCACGCTGGAGATCGACTAGGCAATGCTGCTTCCGCCGTTATTCCGGTAATCTCTCTCAGTTTAACCACCACTTCTTTTATTTCCAGCTTATTGTTCAAACAGTCTCTAATCACTTCCCACAGTCTCTCCATGACCGACTCGTCGAAGCTTTTCAGGGTCGGGTCCACAACGGGTTTGGTTTCGTTGTGGAGCAGAGCATCTGGATCCGGGATCTTTCCGGTGATGATCTCGTGCAGAAGGGTGCCAAAGCTAGAAATGTTGGTGACGGGATCAAGTGGTGTGGAGGTTAGGAAAGTAAAGTCGGCGATTTTGGCTGCGTAATCTGTCGCCAAGTAGACGGAAGAGGAGTTTAGGTTGGTGTGAGAGATGGGTTTAGGGTTTAGGTTGTGCATATGTTCTAAACAGTAAGCTATTCCCATTGTAATTCTTAGTCTCATTGGCCAATCCAAGTGCTCTGCGTCTTGTTCTGCAATGATTATAGTTAGTTAAAAAATGGATAGGGATGAGTGTGTTGAAAGAAGTGGAATCATATTTCACCGTGGAGATGCTCGAAGAGAGATCCGTTTGGTGCGTATTCTAAAACCAGCATCCGGTTGAATGGCTCGTTTTCATGACAATATCCGATTACATTGAGGAAATTCTTGTGGTTCACTTGAGATAACATCTGTATCTGCATTTGCAGGATTGTATTTGGTGTTAAGAAACTTATCAAACTAGAGTGTGGAAGGAGTTTCTGTTGCTACCTTTTCTTGGAACTGTGTCTCATGATCCAGTGACCAATCCTGGAGGGATCCAGATGCGAGTGCGAGGACGGCGACTTCAGTGCCGGTTGAGAGAGTTCCTTTGTAAATGGTAGCGTTTGAGGATGTGGAGCCTATGATGTTACTGAAATCTTCGCAGGCAGTTTCTAGTTCTGATAGTTTCAGCTTAGGAACACCTTCACGAGTCATATACGTAGGTTACAACTTATTCAACAGTCTCTTCTACGTTAATGAATAGAGTAAACATAACAGTGATGATACCTGTAGTAACAATATCTTGAAGTTGGCCTGTGCTCCCAGTTGCTTCCCTTGGCTTTATCAGTTTCATCTTTTCGTTGCGCAGGAGAAAGAAGACCACCAATGCAGCCATGATGCCGAACACACCTACAAAAACTCCAACTATTATGATAATCTTATGAGATCTCTTTTTTTTGCTAGTACTCGAAGCTGTAGACTGAGTTGATGAAGGAGGCTGAGCTAGTGGAGGAGGCTCGGCAGGAGAAGGAGGCTGAGCTAGTGGTGGAGGCTGATCTGAAGGTGGAGGCTGAGCTGGAGGTGGGGTTACGGTCTTGGTCGGGGGACTAGTAGGAGGGCTTTCACTTCTATTTAGCGAAGGAGGAGTGAGAAAAGGATCTATGGTGATATCCTCCGTAGGCAATGAAGGAGGAGCTGCACTGACGTCTGGATCCTTGCCAGGGAGATCTATCTGAAGTAGCCTGCGAGCGAAGGGGAAGAATTGGCCAAAGTTGTTGTCACACAAATCCAATATCTCAAGCTCCTGCAAATCTGTTACCTCTTCAGGTACTTTCCCAGAGAATGAATTGTTTCTCAGAATACTGCAAAGAGAAACAATGATAGTTTTGTAAAGAGGTCTAATGTACAAATTGTATAATTTGAGGACTGTTGGATAATGCTTACAGGGATTTCAAGTGAGTTAGATATCCAAGTTCAGGTGCAAGTGTTCCATGAAGAGAGAGATCTTGTAGATTTCTACGTCAAAAAGACATCAAATTGATAACAAAGTTGACAAATAGGAACTTGCTTATCTCTTTATTCAAGGATTTGAATATGACTTACAAGTTGACAACCCTTCCATCAGGTGAACACATCACACCAGACCAAGAACAATGAGGAAGCTCTCCCCAATTCATCAGAGCTTCAAATGGGTCTCTCTCTATTCTCTCTTTGAATTTCATTAAAGCTAATGCTGCAAAATCCTCAATAGTTTTTAGTTCATCAATCAATACTTAGATTACAGACACAGAGAAAGATGAAACAAAAGTTACCTTCGGTACAGAAACAGAGACCAAACATCATATTGTAAGGAAGCAAGAACAGGAAGATTGCTGGTCGGAACAATCTCCACCGTTGATCGGAGTTCATCTTTTTGTCTGTGTGTTATTGGAGTAGTTCATGAAGTCGTCGTCCAGAAAAAAAGACAAATCAATGGCTGCTGCTTCTAAATCCCACCTCCTTCATTTTCTTTTTTTTTTGGTTTCTATTGATTTGTTATTTTGAACAACCATTAAGACGTTTCTCCTTTGCTTATACATATGTTTAACCATGGAAACATTTTACAAGTTGGAAAATGTTAATGCAGTTTTAATTTAAATTAAACATACCATTTGCAATGTACGATTAAGTCTTTCTCTCTACCAAATTGACCCAGTAACCTTTGACTTTGGTTTTTCTTTTTGGCTTTATTCGATTTCACTATGAAATTTAAATGAGTAAGATCATTAATTTTTTAAAGGAGACGATCCATAAACAATAGTTACGTTATGCCATTTTGAACAATTCTGATTTGAAATTGTCTGTCTTTTCTTATTTTTACAAAAGATCACTTAATTTGGTCAAGGTGGTAAAAAAAAGGTACAATTTTGGGAAGTAATTAAGCCCATTTACAATGTGTAAAGACGATAGTGGGCTTGCAAAGAGGCTTATAGTGACTCTATTACTCTAAAATCCGGTCAACAATATCACCCAAATGGGGTCCTCAAGGTTTAGCTACAACGTTACCATCTAACCAAATATACACCAACCACTTCTTTTCATTCTCAGCTTAAACATCACATTGCTATTGCAAAAAACATCGATGTGAAACTATTCTCTACCCACACAAAAGAAAAACTATTGATTTGCTAAAGACTTCTTCCTAAAAAGAGCCATATATGTTTTTAATTGCTATGTAGAAGAGAGTGATCACCGTGAGATGGCATGAAGCAAGATGCAGAGTATTTGAGAGAAGTTAGGCCGTGTGGAGGGGGAAGTGTTCCAGCATTTGGTCATTAGATGTCTGAGAACTTGAGGGCACTCCTTTGGGATCTCTGGTCTTAGTCCACACGCTGCAATTCCAACCGCTGCCTGCACTGGTGAGCAAGACCCATACGCTTCCTCCCCTGTCACCATCTCCCAAAGAACCATCCCAAAGCTATAAACATTGCTCATCCAACTCTCTTTCGTCTTCTCTGGATCCCCCGCGATTATCTGATTTGAACCATTTCACAAACTGCAGTCAACAATTGCTTTTACATACTTACACGTATTTTGACAGATAGAACTAGTGTTATAATGACAGGTATTATAATTTACTCAATTCAATCATCTATAATCACCAGCCAATGTTTTCTGTATCAATGGCCTATGAGTCAAATATGATGAAAATGCGTAATGCTAAAGTAAATTACTGAACTAAGATTATGTAAGAATAGCATCAAAGAACAGACCTCAGGTGCAAGCCATCGATAGCCATCTGTTTCATATTCCATGGCCTCATTGACACTCTTGCATGCGGTGACCAAACCCATATCACCTATACAGGCGTTGCCCTGCTTATCTAATAGTATTCTCTGTGTGTTAAGGTCTCTATATGCAACACCATGATCATTCATAAATTTCATCCCTTCTGCTATGTCAACAGCAATTTTAAATATCACCTTGGTCTGAAGCTTCTTTTTCTTCAATAACAGTTCATGGAGTGATCCACCTTGCATCTGTTTTGTTACCACACATAATCCATGATTTTCGTCGATGCAAACACCATGAAACTGCAAAATGCTCTTGTGTCCACAGGTCATCAGCTCCAAGAAATCTCTACGAATCTCAAACTCATACGAATTTCCTTTATCACAGCCTTTTAATTTCTCAATGGCCACCTTTATTCCTCTGCAAACTCCTTTAAAGGAATTTGGTCCTAACTGACCACTAAACTGAAGATCATCTGAATTCAGTAGCCATTTGCCGATATCATCACCACCTGATTGACTGGTCTGCCATTCATCCACTGATACAGTGAACAAAGAGCTTGGAGGTGGCATCTGAAGTTGTATCTTAGTATTCGGATTTTCCAACTCATGTCTATAGCATTGATCAATGGACTCTTCATCAAAATCCCCGAATTCTCCAACGCCCGCGTTCTGTTCTTGACAGCCGCAAAGACCAAAAGGGAGCTTCACAGATTTGGGCTTCTTTACCGCAGTTTTAAGGGCATTCTCTACCTTGGTTTTGAACACTTTATCTTGTCCGGACTGAACCAGAAGAAGAACAACTCCAAGAGTCAACCCTTTCTTCTCAAAGATTTGAACTTTCTTACAGCAAATCGAAGCACTATCAAGAGACCCCGAAATGGTTGACCATGGAAGCGAAGAAGTGCAGGCAAACGTGAGCTTGAACACAGAACCCTGATCAGCTTCCTCATTACACACCTCTTGAATCACAAACACAGGATTTTCATCTCCAGAAGTTTGCTCTATCAGCTTTATGTGTATAAATACATCATTCATTTCGAAACCAGCCTGACTATAACTGTCAAAAACAAAAGCATAATCATCAAGATTACTCCATGATCTACATATAATTCAACATATAAAGATCTAGTTGTTTATATTCCAGAAAATACTAATAATATTGCTAAATTTAAGAAACCGAGAAGAATAAAAGTTGTTTCAGAAATCGAAACAGTGAGTAAAGATAACGCAATATCTTAAGCGAAAATCGCGGACTGAGGAAAAAGGGAAGCCTTTGGGAGAATCTAATCTTACCTAAGAGGCAAAGAATCGTAATGCTTCCTGAGATTAGAGACGAGCTTGTCAGGCAACTGGCTTCCAGGATACATTTTAACAAGGTGTCTCACAACATTGGCCCACACAAGCTTCTTACCTCCTCCGGTGGCTACATTCTGGTTTTCACGGTTCGTATCTAAGGTGAGGGAATTCTTCAGCGACGCGATCGCTTCGGAGACGTTGCGTCCGAGACGCTGAAACCGTTTCTGCATACCGGAAGAGGTAGGATCGGAAGGCGGAACAGCAGTGAGGCACTCAGATCTGTCATTGGAGCACATGAGAACTTGGCCTACAACATCTTCCTCGTCGGGGCATCCGCCGGAACCACGGTTGGACCAGCACTCGAGCGCGGAGGCCATGGCGGCGAAGGTAACAAAGTTTTGGGTCTTCTCTACTTGAAAATAGTCGGTAAGATTTGAGTAAACAAATACGACATTTTAATTATTTGTTTCTTATAAAATATTATGTTTATTGTACAAACAAGCACCAGTGGTCTAGTGGTAGAATAGTACCCTGCCACGGTACAGACCCGGGTTCGATTCCCGGCTGGTGCAGTTCAAGTATTTTTTTCAGTTTTTGTGGAAAATTAAGATACTTTTTGTAGATATACTTTGTTGAATGAATGGCATACTTTTTTAAACAAATCAAGGAGAGTTTACAAGTGTATATATATGTGTCTTAACATTGGGGTAAGTCCAATGGTGGAGACTTTACAGACTGCAAATGTCCTTCGCCGTTCCCAACTAAGAAGACCATAGCCAGACCCCAGAATAGATGTGAGTCGATGTGGCAATGCATCAGCCACACTCCTGGATTATCTGCCACGAATCTGATAGTTACCCATCCTCCCGGGGGGGTTCCAATTGTGTTTCGTCGTGGTGGGTCGATGAGATTGAAGGAGCTTGTGTCTTTGCTCGGGTTGAAGTTACCAGGACCTGTCCCAACTACGTAGAATTCATAGCCGTGGAGATGCATTGGGTGATTCTCAGTGGTCACAATGCTTGTGCCTTGCAATATAATCTGTACCTTTGAGTTGTACTTTAGTTTGTAAGCCTTTGTTCCGCGGGAAGGCTGCCATAGCCCTCTGCTCACATTTCCTGTATAGTCAAATGTGACAGGAGGTGTACCAGGGAAGTCTGTGGTAAAAACACCGGCTGGATTGCCTTGGTAATAGGCTTGCATTATGGAGTTTAGTCTGGGGAACACGAAAGATATGCTGTTGATGCTTGAGGTGAAGCGTGTTCCGTTAGGCCTTGACACCTTTGCGTGTTTGGGGTTGAGCAGTTGAACAGTCCTAATCCCACAGTGAAAAATAAGTTCTCATCAATCTCCAAGGGCACTTTCACTTTCGATGGACTCTTCATCTGTGCTGTGAAGGCAGCTGCTGTTGCAGTGTCATTGAATCCTGGCAGCTGCGCGGGTATTGCCCGTGCCTGTGATTTATTTTGAAGAGTAACACAGGGGGCTCCTTTGTACTTGAGGATTGCGGTGGTTGTGGTGTTATCAAAGGCAGCGTTGGCGCTGTTGTAGGCATGTGCCGCCATGTAGTAGTGTGCTGGTGGTTGGTCTGCAGTTAGAAGCACATCAGTTGTTTGACCTGGACCTAACATTATGACATCGGTAGAGAAAGGTTTGGTGTAGGAGGCATCCGCAGCAACCACTGTCAGTTTGTGATTTGCAACAGCAAAGAAGAGTTCTTGGTTCAAGGCAGAGTTGATAATCCTGAGGAGGACAATCTCTCCTGACCCTACCAGGAATCTCAAAGTTTCTGCATCATGACAAGACACTATATTAACTAAGATATAGCTGCGTCTGAAACCTGGGAAACATTAACTAAATGTGTACCTTGGCTAGAGCATCTGTAGAGATCACCAGGCTGACCATTGATGGTGAGAGCGTCTGAGACGTTTGGTGCACCACCCGTGAACTGGGCCATGTTCAAGACATCCATGGGGTTTCTGTCCCACCATTCCCCTAAGATAAGGGTTATATCTCTCTTGGGAACAACCGGAAAAGAGTAATTAGGAGAAGAGAGCTTAGGGAGTATAATGAGAGCTCCGTACACTGTGGCTCGCAGCCATCTGCTATGGGCATGCCACCATAAGGTACCTTCTTGATCTTCGATGGTGTATCTGTAGGTGTAACTTGCTCCTGGTTTGATTGGGCATTGGGTTATGTATTCTGGTCCATCAGCCCATGGATTCCGCATCTGCCGTATCCCATGCCTGCACATGACTCTTATTAATAGCAGACTATCAAGGATTGATTTAAGTTGATGCAGGGAAGAATAATATTACCAGTGGAGGCTGATGTTGTATCGAGCTTTGTTTATGGCTGTGATGACAAGGGAATCACCGTTTCTCACCTCCAAGGTTGGCCCTGGAAACTGTCCGTTCACCGTGATCGAGTTATGAACTCTACATAGCCTCTTCACCGGGGTCTCTTGAATCTATGCAAACCAAGACAAGAAACAAACTACGTTCAGCATCAATGTAAGTAACAATGGAGGGAACTAAAAACAAGAGGGGAGTAAAAACACACACAACGAACTCATGAAAGTGAATCTCTGCATGGACAAGTGAACTAGGCTGGACATAATACCTGAAACCTGATCCGATCCCGACTCGAAATAAAAGAAACCGAATCGAATCGAACCCAACAAAATACTCGAACGACTTTTATATTGTTTAAGTTTGGGTACCGAACCCGATTGGATAAAAACCAAAACCCGAATGGGTACCAAATATATTATATATTTTTAAATAATTATACATATATAAAATTTTAATTATTTAAATATTCAAAATTATAATTATAAATCTAAATATATTAATCAATTTGGATTAAAAGAAAAAAACTAAAATATTTATTTTTAAAATTAAATTATAATTTTTCTATGAATTTTTTCAGTTATTTTAAAGATTTAAATAAAAATACTCGAACCAGAACCAAATCCGACCCGAAATAAGGCAATTTATAAAAATTGAATATGACCCAAACCCGAAATATATCAAGCCAAATCTGACCCAAACCCGAAATATACCAAACCAAATCTGACCTAAAATTTTAAAATACTCGAACGGATTTTATATGTCTAAAAAATCCGAAAAGATCCAACTCGAACCTGAACGGATATCGAAATGCCCAAGACCTACCGAGAACTTTTAGTCTAACCAGCACACACGATTTGGTGTAACCACTAAACAACAAAACAAACAGTTTCTGTTTATAAAGACAAATTCTTGTTCCAAAAGATCTAGGTGAACCTCTATCAGCCTACTTTTAGTACCTTCTCTCTGGGTTTTTCTCATCCTCGGACACCATATCTTTTTAAGGTGTTGATCCTCTCCTTAAAGAAGAATCTTAATTATTTATCAATTAGGTAGCATTTGATCAACTTTAAATTATGCCTAAATCTATTGCTGCGTCATCAATCTTAATCATCGTGTCCCCAAGTTGTATTTAAGTATTTAAATTTCTCTGAGTCTCACTCAGTCATCACTTTGTTTTGAAGAAGAAGAAAAACGAAGAATGAAAGCAGCGACCTTTTTTCAATCGAACACGTGACATTTGCTGCCTCAGAAACTTCAGTGAATTGGATTCTTCAACGATGCGATTTCAAACCTGTGCTTCATTACTGGTTAAATAGAACTTCCTTAAAACCTCACCAACTTCAGAGACGAAATAAATGTCTCCACATCATCATCCTTTAGAATTAATCATCTTATTCGATGGTCATTACATCGTGTTCCGTCTTCAAATGCACTAGACGAATTTTAATCTGAGACAAATAATTGCAATTTCTTCAAATGCCTCATCCATTTTCCCCTCTTCTCTGAAAATTTTGAGAGCTTTAAGCGTCTCTCCATTGAAAACTTCAATAGAGTACGTTCTAGTTACCGAAGAAAAATTACGAAAGTAAAGTGGAAGATAGCTACTTTGAAGAAACCCAGTGACCATCGATGGCATCATCGCGAATGGGTCGGGCCCGGCAATCTTAATTTCATCGGAAAGTCAATCCTTTTCAACTCTAGTTGACTTCTAACACTCGGTGACTTGGTGCCGTCGCCGAAGAAGAATCAAGTGAAACCTACTCAGGATGTTTGGATGTGGAGTTATATCTATCACGTCCATGAATAAATATAGCTAACATAACGGGCCTATTAAGGCCGGGTCGGGTCAAAACCCAACAAAAGTAATTAACGTGACCCGGAAGATACTCTTTGTCATTTCATCTTCCCCAATTAGTGACTGACGTCTGACGAGACTTGACGCTACTTATCGATCTCGTCATCTTCGTGAGCCCCACCGCCGCGACTTAGCCACTCCGGCATTAAATTGCAGTTCACAATCCTCGAAATTTTCGTTTTCATCTTGAATCGAAAAACCCTAATTTTCTGTAAATTTCTTACTAAAATTAGCTCACTTTAGCTCATAGATTCATAATCGAGGTGTTGAAATCGGAAATGATGGGCTCAGAGAATGACGAGGGATTCGAAGAGCCCCATCTCTTCCTTCTCGAAGGTGGTGATCCTTTGACTAGAAGCGATGTTAACGGAGATAAATCCAACTCCGGCTATCGCAGCGCCATGTCAACTCTCTCCGACTCGCACCACCCATCAATTTTCGTGACTCCAGCTGATTCCGATCCTCTTTCTGCGCCGTCGACTTATGCCAGCGACTTTCGGAGTCCTCGATCGAAATCAAACGGTGGCGACAGCAACAGCTCTTACCTCGAGCCTCCGTCGTACGCGGATGTCATCTTTAGTCCTTTCGATGAGAATTCTGTCAGCGAGATCAATGGCTCAGATGATGGTGGAAGCCGTCATAGTCAGTCTTCAGATTCGCTATCTAGATCTCCTTCTTCTTCAAGCTCTGATTACATCAAGATTACTGTTTCCAGTCCTCAGAAAGAGCAAGAGACTACAAATTCGATGATTCCTGGAGGAAACACTTACATTACTTACCAGATTACCACCAGAACGAATCTTTCTGAATATGGTGGCTCTGAGTTTAGCGTGCGAAGAAGATTCCGAGATGTTGTTACATTGGCAGATAGATTGGCTAAGTCGTATAGAGGATTCTGCATCCCACCGAGGCCAGACAAGAGCGTGGTAGAGAGCCAAGTGATGCAAAAGCAAGAGTTTGTGGAGCAGAGAAGAGTTGCACTGGAGAAATACTTGCGTAAGCTTGCTTCACATCCTGTCATCAGGAAAAGTGATGAATTAAAGGTTTTTCTTCAGGCGCAAGGGAAGTTACCGCTGCCTACGAGCACAGATGTGGCCTCTAGGATGTTGGATGGAGCCGTGAATCTGCCCAAACAGTTGTTTGGTGAAGGCGGAGGAGCCTCTGCGGTCGAGGTGGCTCAGCCGGCTAGAGGAGGTAGAGATTTATTTAGATTATTTAAAGAATTTAGACAGTCAGTCTCTATTGACTGGGGTGGATCAAAACCACCTGTTGTGGAAGAAGATAAAGACTTTTTGGAGAAGAAGGAGAAGATGCATGATCTTGAGCAACAGCTCATTAATGCTTCACAGCAGGTAAAATTTCGTACTTGCTACTTTGGAACATATCAGTATTTTCATGGCTCTTTTTTTGTTTGTGTAGGCCGAATCCCTCGTAAAGGCACAACAAGACATGGGGGAGACGATGGGGGAAATGGGATTAGCATTCATTAAGCTAACAAAGTTCGAGAACGAGGAACCTGTCTTCAATTCTCAAAGAGCTCGTGCCCACGATATGAAGAATTTAGCCACTGCAGCTGTTAAAGCTAGTAGATTTTACAGAGAGCTGAATTCCCAGACTGTCAAGCATTTGGTAAACTAGATCATAGTAATAGATATGAAGAATCATTCGAGCTGGGCTTCGTTTACTAAAACCTATGACTTATTGATGTCAGGACGCACTCCACGATTACCTTGGCCTAATGATGGCGGTCCAGGGTGCATTTGCAGATAGATCTAGTGCTTTACTGACAGTGCAAACGCTTCTATCTGAAATTTCTTCACTGGAAGGAAGAACAGAAAAGCTAGAAGCTGCATCGTCAAAGGTCTTTGGAGGTGACAAATCAAGGATTAGCAAGGTAGAAAAGTTAAAAGAAACCATGAAGAACACTGAGGACGCTAAAAATGTTGCCATTAGGGAGTACGAGCAGATCAAGGTATTCATTAGACATGCGACTCATGACCAACAAAATATAACTTGTGCTGGCATACCATAATGTACTGAAGTCTTGTGTATATACGTAATGATCATGACAGGAAAATAACTGGTGTGAGGCTGAAAGGCTGGATAGAGAAAGACGTGCAGATTTTTTGAATATGATGAAAGGGTTTGTTGTTAATCAGGTACACTGTTATTAGATAAGTGTAGTCCTATTCATTATTAAATCTCTTCATAGAAATAGGCAATAAATAAGAGTGTTTAGCAAGATCGTTTAGCTTTGACACCAGACTCACTGTGTGTTAAATAAAAATAATGGCAAAGAAAAGTCAAGTGAAGTAATAGGGTATGCAATGTTTCATACTTTCATTAAATGGATGTATCAATGGATATGATTAGAGATATCGAATGAATGCGTTAAGATTGGCGGAATCTGTTCTTTTGCATACTGATAATGCAGAGAAATATGAGTGAGATTGTGAAATAAATCAGATGAATGTATGAAAACCGAGTTGTTCTTTTTTGGGATGTGCAGGTTGGATATGCAGAGAAGATTGCTAATGTGTGGACAAAGGTTGCAGAAGAGACGCGTCAATACGATAGAGAGAGCTCTTAACATGAGAGCAGCCTGTAATTTTTATTCTTAATCCTTCATTCATGGTTTCGCTTAAACCAATTTTACAACCACAGTGCAGAGGCAGAGCATCCTATTTTAGAGTCTGAAGTCTGAACTTTAATAAAAAGCCTAAATCATGTGAAGTTGAAGTATCGGTGAGCTAAATCAGAATTCACATGTAAAATTAACGTACTAAAAACATTACTTTTGCAAATGTAAAGCTTGACAAGTACCAAACAAGCGTGAGATTCTTCCCTTTTTATTTTATTTTTTAAAATCATTTCATATGTGTTTACACTCCTGAGCCCACCCAATTAGCTATTGACGAGACTTGACGCTACTTATCGATCTGGCACGGCCGCGACTTAGCCACTCCGGTACTAAATTGCGGTTCACAATCCTCGGAATCTCCGTTTTCATTTCGGATCGAAAAACCCTAATTTTCTATGAATTCTTACTCAAATTAGCTTACTTTTCAGCTCATAGATTTTTTTTATCGAGGTGTTAAAATTGGAAATGATGGGATCAGAGAATGATGACGGATTCGAAGAGTCCCATCTTCATTCAACCAAGGAGGAAGCGGAGAATCTCTTTCTTCGCGAAGATAGCGAACCTTTGACTAGTTCCGACTCGCGCCACCCGTCCATTGTCGTGACTTCGGCTGATTCCGATCCTCTTTTTGCGCCGTCGACTTACTCCAGCGACTTTCAGAGTCCTCGTTCGAAACCAAACAGTGGCGACAACAACAGCTCTTACCTCGAGCCTCCGTCGTACGCAGATGTCATTTTTAGTCCTTTCGATGATAATACCGTCAGCGAGATCAATGGCTCAGATGATGGCGGGAGCCGTCATAGTCTGTCTTCAGATTCATTATCTAGATCTCCGTCTTCTTCGAGCTGTGATTACATCAAGATCACTGTTTCCAGTCCTCAGAAAGAGCAAGAAACTACAAGTTCGATGATTGGGGGAGGAACCACTTACATCACTTACCAGATTATCACCATAACGAATCTCTCTGAATATGGCGGCTCTGAGTTTAGCGTGCGAAGAAGATTCCGAGATGTTGTTACATTGGCAGATAAATTGGCTAAGTCGTATAGAGGATTCTGTATCCCACCGAGGCCAGACAAGAGCGTGGTAGAGAGCCAAGTGATGCAAAAGCAAGAGTTTGTGGAGCAGAGAAGAGTTGCACTGGAGAAATACTTGCGTAAGCTTGCTTCACATCCTGTCATCAGGAACAGTGAAGAATTGAAGGTTTTTCTTCAGGCGCAAGGGAAGTTACCGCCGTCTATAAGCGTAGATGTGGCCTCTAGGATGTTGGATGGAGCCGTGAAGCTGCCGAAACAGTTGTTTGGTGAAGGTGGAGGAGCCTCTGCGGTCGAGGTGGTTCAGCCGGCTAGAGAGGGTAGAGATTTACTGAGATTATTTAAAGAACTTAGACAGTCAGTCTCTAATGACTGGGGTGGATCAAAACCACCTGTTGTGGAAGAAGATAAAGAATTTTTGGAGAAAAAGGAGAAGATGCATGAACTTGAGCAACAGATCATTAACGCTTCACAGCAGGTAAAATTTCGTACTTGCTACTTTGCAACAGATCAGTGTTTACATGGCGCTTTTTTGATGGTGTAGGCCGAATCCCTCGTAAAGGCACAACAAGACATGGGGGAGACGGTGGGGGAAATGGGATTAGCATTCATTAAATTAACGAAGTTGGAGAACGAAGAAGCTGTCTTCAATTCTCAAAGGGTCCGTGCCCACGATATGAAGAATTTAGCCACTGCAGCTGTAAAAGCTAGCAGATTTTACAGAGAGCTGAATTCCCATACCGTCAAGCATTTGGTAAACTAAATTATAGTAGTAGATATGAAGAATCTATTCCAGTGTCATTCGAGCTAGGCTTTCGTTTCATTAAGAGCTCTGAATTATTGATGTCAGGACACACTCCACGATTACCTCGGCGTAATGATGGCGGTCCAGGGTGCATTTGCAGATAGATCTAGTGCTTTACTGACAGTGCAAACGCTTCTATCTGAAATTTCTTCACTGGAAGGAAGAGCAGAAAAGCTAGAAGTTGCATCATCAAAAGTCTTTGGCGGTGACAAATCAAGGATTAAAAAGATAGAAGAGTTAAAAGAAACCATCAAGAGCACTGAGGATGCCAAAAATGTTGCTATTAGGGAGTACGAGCAGATCAAGGTATTCATTTAGTCATGAGACTCATGGCCAACAAAACAAATCTTGTGCTGACATACCACAATGAATTGAAATCATGTATATATACGTTTGTTCATGACAGGAAAATAACAGGTGTGAGGTTGAAAGGCTGGATAGAGAAAGACGTGCAGACTTCTTGAATATGATGAAAGGGTTTGTTGGTAATCAGGTACACTGTTATTAGATAAGTAAAGTCTTATTCATTATTAGATCTCTCTGTGCCCATAGAAATAGGCAAATTAGCTAAGAGAATGTTTAGCAAGATCGGTTAGCTTTGACACCAGACTCACTGTGGAAGAGAAAAGTCGGTGAAGTAATAAGGGATGCAATGTTTCATTAAATGGATGCATCAATGGAATATGATTAGAGATATGGAATGAGTGTCTTAAGATTGGCGGAATTTGCTCTCTTGCATACTGGAAATGCAGGGAAATCTGAATGAGATTGTGAAATCATTGAGTTGAATGTGTAGGAAGGTGTGAAAACATAGTTGTTCTTATTTGGAATATGCAGGTTGGATATGTAGAAATGATCGCTAATGTCTGGACAAAGGTTGCAGAGGAGACATGTCAATACGATAGAGAGAGAGAGATCTAAAAGTGAATGGCTTTCACGTCAAAGTATCGGCTATTCACATGTTCTCACTTTGTGTAGTTTACAACTGCATGCAAAATATGCCTTTGTGTGTTGTTTATTACATCATTCAAGGACTTTTGCTAAAACTATTGTAGCCGTTGTGAATATGAACTTTATGTGGATTTAAATGCTAAAATTTCATAAGCTAGCATAATGGGCCTATTAAGGCCGGGTCGGGTCAAAACCCAACAAAGTCCTTAACGTGACCCGGAAGATACTCTTTGTGATCTCATCTTCCCCAATTAGCCAATAGCCATTTACGAGACTTGGAACTATTTATCGAATCCATCTGGTCATCTTCCTGATCCCTATGTGTGGGCGTTCGGATCGGTTTGATTTGGGTTGAATCGAATAAATACGATCCGAATCCGAATAATATCCGAATTAAAATCTGAATTGAGATTCGGTTTTCGGGTTATTCGGATCAATTCTGAAAAAACCGAATTATTCAATTCGATTTCGGATCGGTACTTGGTTTTCATTTAACCAATTTAATTTCATTAACCAATTCAATTTCATTTAACCAATCAGATTAATTGGGACCAATATTTTCTGAGTGAAACCGAACCGAATAATCCGAGATCCGAACCGAATTAATCCGAACAATTTATTCGGTTTATTCGGTGAATTTTACAATTTTCGAATAACCCGTAATACCGAATAAATTGAAGTGAATAATCCGGTTAAACCGAATGCCTAGCTCTACTGATCCCCACCGCCGCGACTTAGCCACTCCGACATTAAATCGCGGTTCACAATCTTCGGAATCTCTGTTTTCATTTCGAATCGAAAAACCCTAATTTTCTGTGAATTTCTTACTAAAATCAATTTACTTTAGCTCATCGATTTATTATCGAGGTGCTAAAATCAGAGATGATGGAAACAGCAAATGACGAGGGATTCGAAGAGTCCCATCTTTACTCTACCAAGGAAGAAATGGAGAATCTCTTCCTTCGCGAAGATAGCGATCCTTTGACTAGAAGCGATGTTAACGGTGATAAAGCCTCCAACTCCGGCTATCGCAGCGCTATGTCAACTCTCTCCGACTCGCGCTACCCGTCGATTTTCCTGACTCAGGCTGATTCGGATCCTCTATTTGCGCCGTCGACTTATTGTAGTGACATTCGGAGTCCTCGTTCGAAACCAAACGGTGGCGAGAACAACAGGTCTTACCTCGAGCCTCCGTCGTACGCGGATGTTATCTTAGACAGCGAGATCAACGGCTCAGATGATGGTGGAAGCCATCATAGTCAGTCTTCAGATTTGCTATCTAGATCTCCGTCTTCATCGAGCGCTGATTACATCAAGATCACTGTTTCCAGTCCTCAGAAAGAACTAGAAACTACTCGATGATTCCTGGAGGAACCACTTACATCACTTACCAGATTACCACCAGAACGAATCTCTCTGAATATAGTGGCTCCAAATGTAGCGTGCGAAGAAGATTCAGAGATGTTGTTACATTAGCAGATAGATTGGCTAAGTCGTATAGAGGATTCTGCATCCCACCGAGGCCAGACAAGAGCGTGGTAGAGAGCCAAGTGATGCAAAAGCAAGAGTTTGTGGAGCAGAGAAGAGTTGCATTGGAGAAATACTTGCGCAAGCTTGCTTCACATCCTGTCATCAGGAACAGTGATGAATTAAAGGTTTTTCTTCAGGCGCAAGGGAAGTTACCACCGCTGCTTACGAGCACAGATGTGGCTTCTAGGATGTTGGATGGAGCCGTGAAGCTGCCGAAACAGTTGTTTGGTGAAGGTGGAGGAGCCTCTGCGGTCGAGGTGGCTCAGCCGGCTAGAGAGGGTAGAGATTTACTGCGATTATTTAAAGAACTTAGACAGTCAGTCTCTATTGACTGGGGTGGATCAAAACCACCTGTTGTGGAAGAAGATAAAGACTTTTTGGAGAAGAAGGAGAAGATGCATGATCATGAGCAACAGATCATTAATGCTTCACAGCAGATAAAATTTTGTACTTCTACTTTGCAACAGATCAGTGTTTATTTTCATGGCTCATTCTTTTATGGTGTAGGCCGAATGCCTCGTGAAGGCACAACAAGACATGGGGGAATTGGGATTAGCATTCATTAAACTAACAAAGTTTGAGAACGAAGAAGCTGTCTTCAATTCTCAAAGGGTCCGTGCCCACGATATGAAGAATTTAGCCACTGCAGCTGTAAAAGCTAGCAGATTTTACAGCGAGCTGAATTCCCAGACTGTCAAGCATTTGGTAAACTAGATTATAGTAGTAAATATGAAAAATCTATTCCAGTATCATTCTAGCTGGGCTTTCATTTCACTAAAAGTTATGACTTACTGATGTCAGGCCACACTCCACGACTACCTCGGCCTAATAATGGCGGCCCAGGGTGCATTTGCAGATAGATCTAGTGCTTTACTGACAGTGCAAACGCTTCTATCTGAAATTTCTTCATTGAAAGGAAGAGCAGAAAAGCTAGAAGCTGCATCATCAAAAGTCTTTGGCGGTGATTAATCAAGGATTAGGAAGATAGAAGAGCTAAAAGAAACCATCAAGAGCACTGAGGACGCCAAAAATGTTGCCATCAGGGAGTACGAGCAGATTAAGGTATTCATTTAGTCATGAGACTCATGACCCACAAAACAAATTTTGTGCTGCCATATCATAATTAATTAGAGTCTTATGTATATACGTATGCATGACAGGAAAATAACAGGTGTGAAGTTGAAAGGCTGGACAGAGAAAGACGTGCAGACTTCTTGAATATGATGAAAGGGTTTGTTGTTAATCAGGTACACTTTTATTAGAGATGTAAAGTCTTTTTCCTCATTAAATCTATCTCTTCATAGAAATAGGAAAATTAGCTAAGAGAGTGTTCAGCTGCAAGATCAATTAGCTCTAAAACCAGACTCACTATGTGTTAAATGGAAAAGAAAAGCCGGTGATGTAATAGGGGATGCAATGTTTCATGAAATGGATGCATCAATGGAATATGATTAGAAAATTTGTGTGAATACTTTGGCAGAATCTGCTCTCTTGCATACTGAAAAATGCAGACAAATCTGAATGAGATTGTGAATAAATGAGATGAGTATGTGAAAATAGAGTTGTTCTTATTTGGCATTTGCTGGTTGGATATGCAGAGAAGATCGCTAATGTGTGGACAAAGGTTGCAGAAGAGACAAGTCAATATGATAGAGAGAGCTCTTAACATGGAGCAGCCTGTAATTTTTATCCTTATTCCTCATTCATGGTTTCGTGCTTAAACCATTTTACTTTGTCTGTCTTGTATTTGTTTGTCTTTTTTTGACTTGTTAAATGATGTATATTAATCTGAATTTTTGTTTCAAAATTACAGCAACAAACAAAGCAGAAAGGAGTGAGAAAATAGTGGTTACAAGTTACAACAATTGGATTTGTATAAAATATGAAAGAAATGAATATGAATGATTATCATGCTTTGGAAAATCGGTGTAGGAATATGGTCTCAGGCTCGAACACGCGACATAGCAGAGGTGGCGATGGCAGCAGCAGCTGCGTTTGAGGCGTTTTGGTTAAAGAATGCAAAAAGGCCAGATCCAATGGCTTCTTGTTCTTCAAGGAACAGATCTTCAGGAGCACGAAACGCGCCATGGATAGCCACGGCCATGGTTCCAACTGCAAGAGTCGACATCAAGAGTGATCCAACGCTAGTCATGAACATTACAACCACAGTGCAGAGGCAGAGCATCCCTAGCGTCTCCAAGTCGGAGAACGTGCGTCCTCCGATGACTAATGGCTGATCAGATGGACGGAAAACGTAAAGGAAAAGCCAAGAAGCAGCCAGAGATGCGAGGAGGAAGAGAGCAAATGGATGGGAGATTAGAGACCCCGCGAGTAAGAGAGCTACTAAGGTTATGTAATTGGACCGGAAGTAGGAAAAGTTTTTCCTTACTCGCGACGCTGCCTCTGAGAGTGATGGTGGCCGGGAAAAAGCTGACCGGTCAACAAGCTCTGTCCATGGCCTGGCGTCTGCGGAAGCATGACGGACGGAGACTAGAACGCGAGAGAAGAGGACGCGTAGAGAGCTTAACAACTGTGGATCTCCGCCAGGGAGATGATCAGAAGTAGTCGAAGTAGGGAGAAGAGGAGAGGCCATTGCAGCTGATTTACTTTGCAGACTATGACAGAGTAACGAAAATGGAGATAGAGAGAGAGATCTAAAAGTGAATGGCTTTCACGTTCGCTGGCTTTCACGTCAAAGTGTCGGCTATTCACATGTCCTTTATTTTTCTTTTTAAAGAAAAAGAAATATTATTCTCACTTTGTGTGTAGTCTACAATTACATGCAAAATCTGCCTTTGTGTGTTTATTACATCATTCAACGAAGTTTGCTAAAATTATTGTAGCTAAAATTTATATGGCTTTAGAAGCTAAAATTTCATAAACTACATCATGGTAGCTAAACTTTATGTGGCTTTAGAAGCTAAAATTCCATAAACTGCATCATAGTTTTCATCGATAAATTTCGATTCATAGCCAAACTTCCCATACCCCTAATAATATGACACGGGATAAACGTAACTCTTGAAAATTGAAATGGTATTCAACCACTTGACTAAAGTTATTTCCCAAATATTTTACTATTATTTCTTTGATTTAACATATTTTTGATTTAATAATATGTTACAGTATAAGTACAGCAAAATTTATTACAATCTATGAAAATACAGGTTCCTAATACAAATCTAAAGGCCATGTCGCAAAACATCATAAAATAAGGACCTTGGTACTCTTCAGATGCTAAAAATCCAAATTGGGCCATGTCATAGTATAAAAACGCAGTGCGCTATACTAGTACAAAATAGATACGAACCCTTCTCTCTTTATGTCTCTGTTCTTCCAAATAACCTGCGTGTTATTTTGCCACAAAATTGGGAAAATTCGTTTATTTTGATGATAGAACGTTGAAGTGTGACATCTTCTTGGGAGTAGGGATGTCGTGTCTATGCTTTCCCTCGTAAGTAGTGATCACTGACTTAGGGTCTTGTAATGCTCTCTCAACGTGTTTCCTTACACAACATCCTGTAAATGTGCACTTGTAATAACACCTGTTCATCACACATTTAACTTTATAGCTTAGCTCAAGCCTCCTTTTCATTCAAAACAGAGAAGAAAAAAGGAAAGAAACACACCTTGGATTTGGATTGCCCTTAACGACTTTCTGACCATATTTTCTCCATCTGTAACCATCATCAAGGATGTCTATATCACTTGTTGTCTGAACCACTAATCTTGGCTCCTTCACATTCTCTTCTCTTTTCCTGCATTAATCAATTCACAACAAAATTCTATCACTTCTCATTTTATAAGATATTCAGTTGCTTAGTTATGTGTCTTATGACTCTCCTTACCATCTCTTGGCATCTGCTTCATCTTCACTAACTTCTTGACTGTCTACATGACTACTATTCTTATGTGTTCCTACTGCGTTCGAAGCTGATCTCTTCGTGGATTGAGGCTTTGGATGATTATGGCTTCCTTTATAGACAATCTCAATGATCTCCCCTTTCACAAGAGAAGTCTCCACTTTCTTTTTTGTGAGACAATTTGGGTAAGTGCATTTGAAGTAACTCCTCGGATTTTCGCTTCCTTTGACATTCTTCTGCCCATATTTGCGCCAATTGTAGCCAGCATCAGAAGTTATATACTCGACAAGGATTCAGACTTGGGTACATTCAGTTGAGGTAAAGGTTGAGTCACCATCTGAAAAGGCGAGAACTTAGAACTAGAATGTAACCTTAAGAGATAAACCAAAAGCTAACAAGTAAAAAGTAGGTCTTACAGATGATAAGAACAAGGAAGGTGATGTGTTGTTGTTGGTGAAGGTAAAATCTAAGTCCTCCTTCACATCTTCAGGTTTGACTTTATTCTTATCGATGAGCAAACCATTGTTCTTCGAGTTCATAGATTGTGTCGGAAACGTGCCTGTCGTTGGAGACGGCAAAATCTGTGATTACAGGATGGAAAAGAAAAAATAATTTGTAAGGAATTTGAGAGAAGACCATCTTTGAAGAAGCACAGAAATGAACAAATGGTGCTTGAAGTCAAAATGATAAGCAGAATCATAGTTTGAGCTGATAAGATATGATAAAAGAGAGAAGAAGATAGAGAGATAGATACGTTGGAGGAATTGAAGAGAAGAGGAGAATCGAGAAAGTCTGCAGGAGAACGACCAGGAGGCATAGAGAAGTAAGGCGATGGAGAAAGAGGAAGCGGCAATGGAGTTGATTTGAATTTCGGAATAGCTCTTTAGTGGTTGAAAGAACCCATCTATGGTTACGTATAAGACACTTCTTCTTCTTCTTACTTGCAGAGGAGGAAGTTTCCAGGAAAGTCAAGAAATGATTTTGACAAAATGAGAGAGCAAATAGGAAGCAAGTATATAGAATTAGAACAGTGACTCATACAAATGTTTGACTTTTCACAAGGCGGCTGAGATTACATCACTTTCACCATCCTTTTGTTACATTCCCCATATCCATTTTGTCACTGAATGCCAAACCAGATAAAGATATCTAATTTCTTAATCATTGTTACTTCTAAAACACAAGATTACAAAATCAATGGAGTGGTTCATACTTTAGTTTGAGGTTCCTTGATGTTTTTGTTTTTGTTTTTGTTTTTGTATGGAGCTTGACTTTGCCAAAATTCTACAAGTCATATAGATGGAACAAGCAATAGACCCTCTCATGTGAATAGATTGAAGCTTTAAACAGGAACTTAGCAACTTTCAGAATCTAACAGAGAGTTCATAGCCTGAATATGCAGATAGTCCTAGTTTCATGTAAAATCTGCAAGCTTGAATATTGACTTAGTAGAGCTACGAGGGATGTTGAGAGGCTTGACAGGCACATGGACCAGCTTTAGATTCCACAGCCACAAAGTCAACCAACCCATGGTTTTGTTTTTTAATTTATTAATTAAGGTCAACAAATTTAAACAGTAAATTACTAAAACGCTCTACTGAAATTTAAGCTGTTTTTCTTAGGTTTTTGCAAGCCAACAACATTAAAAGAAAGGTTCAAAACTTAGGCAAAAGAGAGTCTATGATATAGAGTAAAAACAAAATGGCCTTTAATAATGAAATTTAAGCAGCTTGTTGTGCAGATAGCCTCTTCCTAGCTTCCTCAATGATGGTCAACTTAATACCTTTGCCCTTTGGAAGAGATACCCATGGCTTTGTTCCTTTGCCAATGGTGAACACATTGCCCAACCTTGTGGCAAACTCATGTCCTGTTGAGTCTTGAATGTGAATAGTCTCAAAGCTTCCCTTATGTTTTTCCCTGTTTTTGATCACACCCACACGCCCTCTGTTTCTACCACCTGTAACCATCACAACATTACCCACGTCAAACTTGATGAACTCAACAATCTTGTTCTCCTCGAGATCCAGCTTGATGGTATCATTTGGTTTGATGAGCGGGTCTGGGTAACGGATGGTGCGACCATCATAAGTGTTCAGGTATGGAATTCCCTTCTGCCCAAACTGGATAGTCCTAACCTTGCAAAGCTTGAACTGCACAGAGATAAAACCACATTCATTACTCCAAAGGTTTAGTTCCCACAGAGTCAAGAGTGAAGAAAAAAGTAGTACAAACCTTTGCTTCCTCATCCCTGATGGAGTGAAGCCTGAAACGTCCCTTGGTGTCATACAGAAGACGGAAGTTCTCATTTGTCTTGGGGATGGATACAACATCTATATAAATCACATACAACTTAGGCTAGTGATCAAATACATGCAATGCAACGAAAGGGCGGGATTAACCAGGTTACAAATACGTACCCATGAAACCAGCAGGGTAAGTCTTGTCAGTCCTAACTTTTCCATCAACTTGGATATGCCTTTGCATCAAGATAGAGATAACTTCACGGTATGTCAAAGCATACTTCAACCTGTTCCTTAAGATTAGGACAAGAGGAAGACACTCCCTCGATTTGTGAGGACCAGAAGATGGCTTGGGAGCCTACGAGAAACATAAATAATGAAGATTATTATCACACATCCAAGTTTCAGGAAAATGTAATGAATGTCATTAAACATACAAGTTTGAGCCAAGAAAAAAAATCTTACGAATGCACCACCAAGTTTGTCAAGCATCCAATGCTTTGGGGCATTGAGCCTCTTAAGATGCTTCTTCAATCCTCTTGCCTGCAAATTCACAACAAACATAAAGGTCAAAACAACAGGAAGTGTCAAACGATACAAAGCTATCACATTTCATAAAATCTAATCAAAAGAACACCCCAACAGCGTAATTATCAAACATAACAGAACATCGCAGTCAAAATCCGATTTTGAAAACATTACAGTCGCTGCGTTAGGTGATTAGAACCCCCACGAAAGAGAACATACGATCTACGGCATCAAGTCAGCAGACTAGACTCGCCATAATCCTAGAACACTACCAAAACGACCACAATCGCATAACAATGTCTATGCAGAACTGAGCAATCACTGAACGCAGATATCTTCGGCACAAAATCAACAATTACAGAGAACAAATGCAAAAAGTTGAGAAGACGAACCATGTTTGCAGCTGCTCCGATTTCCTCTGCGGCTGCGCTTCAGGGCACCCTCCACAATTTATATCACAGCAAAAATTAAAACCCTAGAATTGTCCTCGTATATAACTATTGGGCAAATTAAGCAAGCATAGGCCCATGTAAAGTCTGAAGTACTATTGGGCTTATTTTAGTTAGCCTAGGCCCATTTAAAGTTTGAAAGACTATTAGGCTTATTTAGTTAGCATAGGCCCATTTAGAGTCTGAACTTTAATAGAAGGCCCAAATCAAAATTGACGTGAAGTTGAAGTGTCAGTGCGCTAAGTCATTGGTCAGTAAAAACATTACTTTTGCAAACGTAAGGCTTGATATGGAAACCGAGTACAAGTGATCGAGTAGTGATGATTACTTTACAAATTTTTACGCATCATAGTTTGATTTCTCTATGATGCAAAAGAAAGAAAAAAAAGATTTTAGAATTAGAGATTTGGCTATGAATACGGTTTGTCGATCTAATTATGAGTAAAGTTGACAAAAAAAAAGAAAAAAACTTGATAAGTAGCAAACAAGGATGAGATTTCTCTCCTTTTTTCATATATAAAAGAGATTTGACACGAAAAGAAAAAAGAATTTCAAACATAAATTGTAAATTATACTGACCAAAGTAAAAACATTTCATAGATTACAAGCTTAGTGTGTCTCTATTATTCATGTGTTCCTTGAAGTTGTCCATTGCAGGTTTAGGCAACGTGACTAGCACTCTAACACCACCTTGCATACTTGGTAAGAAAATACAAATATCAGAAAGATACTTAGGCACCAATGGTATAATATTCAGTGATCCTCCATATCCAAAATCAACTTCATCTAACAATCCAAGTTGTCTCCAATCAGTAAGCAACATGAACGCTCCATGACCTCCTTCACACGCTACATTCATCTTCATCATGAAAATTCTCTCTGTCTTTATTAATTGCTCCAACACATACCTCTTCTCCAATGCTGCTCTTTTAGCTTCTTTGATGAGCTTGACTACATGAGACATCAATGGTGAGTTGCTTAACACTCCAGCTTTCATTGCTACATTGGCTTTGACGAATACGTTTCCGTAGTAACCTTTTGGTAATGGTGGCTCCACTATGCGACGTATACCTATGGCCATTCCGAATAGAGAAGTCCCATCTGGACTCAGCTTTAAGATCCTGCACCTTGCTCTCCATACGTGAGCCGCAAGTATCTCTAGAGTCGTGACTTGCTCTACAACTTTTTCCTTGAGCTGAGTGATATCTTGGGATGTGACGTTGATGATCTCACATACCATGTCTTTGGTGGGTGTGTAGGGAGAAGTTGCCACAGAAGAGCAAACCTCCATGAAATCAACAAGCTTGGGATGTTTTTGCTCCTTCTCCACTTGCCCTATGTATATGTGCACACATATTGTTAGTAACTGAGCTCAAGAAATCCATAAGATTGACATGAACATAACCGATCCATGAAAATTTGAAGGTCGGGAGCCAAACAAAAAGTACAAAAGTTCTTTGCTTAGATCTAGAGTTGGTTCTGGACATGAACCATTTAATTCATTGTTGCCAAATAGTCTAAATTCAGGAAAAGTATAAGCCTAAACACAAGGTGAGTGATTAACTAGTTATCTATACCGTTAAAGTTCTTAGAAGTGAGGCAGTGTCTGTCCCAAACGGGAATGGTGGAAGGATGTGTCTTTCCTGCAGCAAACTCAGTTAAGGTTTTGAAAAACTGAGACGCTCCAAAACCATCACATAAGGAATGAGAAAGAGCTGTTACAAGAGTGACCCCTCCACATGTAAACAGAGGGATCTGCAAAGCTAGAGGGTTGTAACCATCAGAGGTCACATCAGTGCCACTAGGTACAAGCTGGTATAAGTCGTAGTCCATGCCTTCCAAATAGTTAATGTCAGAGAGACTACAGTCTGCAGTGGCCTTAACAAAGGAAACTCCTTCATCAGGATTGCACTTTAACTCCAGTCTATTGTCATCAGATCGCCGATGAAGTTTTCCGGCGAGAGGGTAGTAATAGACAAGAGCATGAGAGAGAGCTTACTCAAAACGAGAAGCTGGATCGTTGAGATGGTCTTTAACAGGTGGTGCGTAGACATAGATGGTTTTAGCGGGGGTTTCAAGGTAAGGATCATTGTCAAGCGTTGAGAGAGAAAGAGAGACATCAGGTGTTGTTTTTGAGGGTTTCACAATAACCACTTGAGATTTCTTCACCACCAAGGGACTTGATGAACTCATGTCTCTGTTTCTCACCTCAATTTCTATACCACATACAGTACTTATGTGTAATATATATAATATACAAGTTGTAATAAGATATGTGAGTTGGTAAGATATGACTTTGAAGATTACCAACAGAAACTGCAAAGTCAAATCTTACTTTTATAAACAGATAAAATGCTTGGCTTATCCTATTCCCTTTCAACTCTTAATTATTGTATTGAAAAAAAATTCTATTGGAGTAAAGAATTAGTTTTCAAAGTATAAGGTCCTTCATTAATTGGATCCACACATATAATAAAGGAAGAATTTGGAAGTCAAATGCATCGATGTTGAGGGAGAGAGAATGAGCAAAACGCGTTTTTTGTTTATTTTCATCATCGTCATGATTCTTATATAAAATGTTTCTTAGTGCTTTATTTGATTTACATTATCTTATAGAATGTACACAATATGTTACAGTTTGGAGGATATCAACATCAGTTCTTTTGAAACCATAAAGAGGCACGCACGATCACATGGTCACAAAGAGATGCATAATGCATAGATATAGAGACTTGAGAGAATGATGATGATCAGTCAGTGGTTGGGACACGGAATTAAGTCAATGATGCGTTGTACCAACTATTACTAAACAGCTTGTCTTCTCCATTTACATAAAGTGTTTGATAGTAATCATTTGTGTTATCTTTCTTTATGAATTTCGACTTGACCCTAAAATTAATAAAGAAATCAAAAATTGATCTACTTCTAATTCTACTCTGTATCTAGAGCCATTTTGGAGAGAGTTACACGGAATTAGCTAATAATTTGTTGCTGAGATGTTCTAAATCATTAATAATATAAAGGTTTTTCCTTTTAAATTGAGTCTAGGTAACCACCGACTCCGATCCGTTAAAGTAGACCGGAATTTCGAAACCTTAAGATCAACGCATCATCATTTTTTGTCCTTTTGCCTCCAATCAGTGAGCAGTATTAATGCCCCATTTCCTCCTTCACACGCTACATTCATCTTCATGAGCGTTCTCTCTTAATTGCTCCAATGCGTACCTTTTAGCTTCTTTTATGAGCTTCACTACGTGAGACAATGGTGAGTTGCTCAACTCTCAAGCCTTCATCGCTACATTGGCTTTGACAAATGCGTTCCCATAGTAACCTTCTGTGAATAGTGGCTCCAAAATGCCATGTATACATATGGCCATTCCGAACAGAGAAGTCCCATCTGGACTCAGCTTTAAGGCCCTGCACCTTGCTCTCCATACGTGGGCCGCAAGAATCTCTAAACTCATGACCTGAGACTGCCTCCTCTGCAACCTTTTCCTTGAGCTCAGTGATATATTAATGGGGGTGATAATAATGATCTCACGTACCATGTCGTTGGTAGGTACGTCGTAGGGAGAAGTTGCCAAAGAAGAGAAAGCCTCCCCGAAATCAACCAGCTATATAACACACACACATATAAATATAGTATACAACTTGTAAGAAGATACAAGGGATCGATTAGCTTGAAATGTAAGTTGGAAAAGATATGTTTTGACATAGAGGAATTAGAAACTGCAAAGTCAAGTCTTATTTTTATAAACAGATTAGAAATGGATCTGTGCGATGCACGAGTTTATTTTGAACCTCAACTTAATATTATAAAATTATAAAAATGATATTTTAAAATATATAAAATTACTGCAAAATTCTAAATTTTTGGATTTAACTCATGGAATAATCTCATTGATTACTAATTTTTGAAAGCCAATTTTATATAACAGGATATATGCTTGGTTTATCTTAGTTAAGATTAAGAAGCTCATATACATCACATGGCCAAACACACCGACGCGAAAAATATAAACAACACGATGTACACGCCCTAATTAGTGTATTGATCAAAAAAATGTATTGGAACTAAAGGATTAGTTTAGATCGTTCGATAAATAGATCTGCATATATAAAATAATGGAGAAACCTAGAAGTCAAATGCATCGATGGAAACGCCGATGTGTGAGGCAGCAAGAATGAGCAAAACGCGCTCTTTGTAGAGGCTAGTCATCACGTTTTCATCATCGTTATCATTTTATATAAATATTTCTTTGTGAGCGATCTTTTCTTGATTTTGTTATCTGCTCGTTTCTCATTTAGAACATACTTTATATTTTGGAGGATATTGACATCGGAATCGCAAAATAAAGAGGCACGCACGATCACGTGGTCACATACATATGAATATACATAAAGAATTTCGAGTTGGTTTTGAACCTTAAGTTGAACTAAGTTCATTTTACAAGTCCATGAAAAGAGATATTGAATCAAACAAAATTGTTTATTATTTTATGAGTTGAACAAAATTCAGGAATTAAATAGGAGATTTAAAAGTTGGCACGAAACGAAAAAGGATATTTTTGAAGTCACAGAAAATATAAAAAATGAAAAATCCAGAAAATAATAGCGCTGTAGGTGGGGAAGCTCACAGGAACGAGTTATGTCGAGTTCACTTTTTCTTTTAGCCAAGAACCGTGTTCTGTCTAGTTCACTTTAACGCAACTATATATAAAATCTTTATGTTGGATTTTATTTTATTTCTTCTTATAAGTATAAAACCAAAAAATCTATCAAAGGGGCAGACAGAACTCAAGCGCAAGTCAAAGCAAAGATCCGTACTTCGTCTTTCGTCTTTTCGATTGCTCGAACCGGTGATTGATTCTTCTTCCTTTTTCTTTTTTGAATTGGGTTCTTCTGGGTTTTGTTTTTCAACCTTTTTTGTTACTAAAGAGATCGAAATCGGGTTTGTGTTGTTGGTCTAATAAAAGATTAGTTTTTTGAGTCCTGATCCGATCGTGCCCTTTTTTCCTTTTCTGATTTTACAAATCCCAGTTGATTTTTAGAAGTAGTGAACCTAACTTGATTTGGAATAGCAAGTATCATCAATCAGTGAATTGGGAATAAAGGTCTTTATGTTCTGAGGTAATAGTTGAAACTTTGTAGAATAAGATGGAGAACAAACCAAGTGTATTAACTGATAGATATGAGGTTGGGAGATTATTAGGTCAAGGTACTTTTGCCAAAGTTTATTATGGAAGAAGTTCTCATACTAATGAAGGTGTAGCCATCAAGATGATTGACAAGGAAAAGGTTATGAGGATGGGGCTTAGCGAGCAGATTAAGAGAGAGATCTCAGTGATGAGGATTGCTAAACACCCGAATGTTGTGGAGCTTTATGAGGTTATGGCAACAAAGTCGAGGATTTACTTTGTTATTGAGCATTGTAAAGGTGGAGAGCTTTTCAAAAAGGTTGCAAAAGGGAAACTGAAAGAAGAACTTGCTTGGAAGTATTTTAATCAGCTTATCAGTGCAGTTGATTTTTGTCACAGTCGTGGAGTGTATCACCGTGACATTAAGCCGGAGAATATGTTGCTTGATGATAATGATAATCTCAAGATATCTGATTTTGGGTTAAGTGCACTTGCTGATTGCAAGCGCCGTGATGGTCTCCTACATACCACTTGTGGTACACCTGCATATGTTTCACCTGAGGTTATAAGTCGAAAAGGATATGACGGTGCAAAAGCGGATATTTGGTCTTGTGGGGTTGTTTTGTTTGTCCTTTTGGCTGGTTATCTTCCTTTTCATGACTCGAATCTTATGGAGATGTATAGGAAAGTAAGCAAAGCTGACTTTAAGTGCCCTACTTGGTTTGCTCCTGAAGCTAAGAGACTGTTGTGTAAGATGTTGGACCCTAACCCTGAGACTAGAATCACCATCTCAAAAATCAAGGAAAGTTCTTGGTTCAGAAAAGGTTTACAATCGAAGCTCAAAAAGATGGGCAAACAAGTCCGAGAGGCTCCTAGTTCCATGGAAGCTGGAGTTTTAGGTCCAAATGAAAACGGAGCAATCCATGAACTACCCCACCTTGCAAACCTGAATGCTTTCGATATTATCGCCTTCTCTTCGGGGTTTGATCTTTCAGGACTTTTTGGGGATGTACAACACAAGCGAGAATCAAGATTTGCATCTCAAAATTCTGCGTCAGAGATCATTGCTAAGCTAGAGGAAGTCGCCAAGTCCCTGAAGTTGAAGATAAGAAAGCAAGACGCAGGCTTGTTCAAACTGGAACGAGTAAAGGAGGGAAGAAAAGGAAATCTGTTGATGGATGCAGAGATATTCGAAGTGACACCAACTTTTCACCTGGTCGAAGTCAAGAAATGTAATGGGGACACAATGGAATATCACAAGTTAGTGGAGGAGGATCTTAAGCCTGCTCTAGCAGATATTGTCTGGGTTTGGCAGGGAACAAAGGAGAAAGACGAGCAATTACTGCAAAAATTGCAGGATGCAGAAGAAGAGCTAGAACCATAGTAGCTACCAGAGCAATTTTAGCAGGAACATGATAAAGAAGAGAAACTCTCTACAGATGAAGATGAAGCATCAAGAACAATCTAGCAGAGAATGGAAACCAGACACTATTGCTCCTACTCGATTCTTTATATAGCCTGCAAATATTGTAAATATTTTATTGTTGTAACAATCACGAGCCCAATTCACCTTGCTCTCGTAAAGTTTTGAACTTGTATTGTTTAATAAATACCCTATAGTGATTTCATTGACTAGGAAATTCAGTAGCAAGAAATTAAAGGAGTGGTTTGAACATCTGATTACCAAGATGTTCTGTTTTCAGAGTTTGATCTAAAGGGGTACTTTCGTCTTTGTCCTTGTAATAATTCTTACAAATGGATCGTTTGTATTTCTTTTTGTAATAACCAATTTCCAAAGAAGAGGATTTCAGTATTTATTACAGTTTTGACGAACTCTTTATATATTTTATTTATTTACGTTTATTTAATCGTACGGACGAACAATTCGGATAAAGGAAAGAAATCGCCGTTGGATCTGGTTTTGTGGGCATCCACGAAATGTTTAACAAAAATTTTCCTTGTTAATAAAGTAATTCTGGATACATAACTTGCCTTGAATTTCGAATCTGAAGGAGTTAGGTTTTCATTTTCACGTTAACTTCACAAGAAAAATTTTCCTTCATCGAACGGTTTCTGCAAAATCATGAGGAAGAAGCTCGATACTCGTTTCCCTGCTGTAAGTTTTTTTTGTTTTCGTCTCCAATTTCATGTCTTTTGACTTGATTGACTGGTCGGTTTGTTTTTCCAAAAATCATAGTTCTCATAGGTGAAGAAATTGTAGACTACGCGTCTCTATTTCTATGTTTTTATCTTCTATTGATTGCAGAATTGCTAATTTCCAATTAATTTCATCGTAATTTCTCAAAAGTTTATAGTTTTCAGTAGTTCTGATGATTCTGTGTTGAAGCTATACAACATCTTGGTCACTGAGTTTGAATTTTTTCCAGTTTGCGTGTGTTTTTGTTTTGTCTCATGATTGTATTCAATTGACTCTGTTTCTCTTAGTCAAGAATCTTTAATGTTTTTTATGATGGATAGTTATGATACTTTAAGCCCTAAAATGTTTGCAAATTTCAGGCTCGAATAAAGAAGATAATGCAAGCTGACGAGGATGTTGGCAAGATTGCTTTGGCTGTGCCCGTCTTAGTTTGTGAGTCACATAAAATTGTTACCTGCAAATAGGACTTGTCTAATTATTATCACTAACTTTTCATCTACCTATTACAGCAAAAGCTTTGGAATTATTCTTACAAGACCTTTGTGATCATACTTATGAAATTACACTTCAAAGAGGAGCTAAGACCGTGAGTTCATTGCACCTGTAAGTTGATTGCTTAAACATGCTTTTCACTGCACGCTGCTCATTGCCACTGCCCATCATTAATTTTCAGATGCTGTGTTATGAACTAACCCTTCATTACTGAACAGAAGAACTATTAGCCTGCTGGCTCTATTGATCTTTGCTTTTGTCACAGAACTCTGTTTCATAACATTGTTTTCCAGTCCTTATATTGATCTTTTACTTTCCATTATGCTATATCCAAATTTATTGTTTTCTAATTTCCGCAGAAAAAACTGTGTGGAGAGATACAATGTGTTTGACTTTCTGAGGGAAGTTGTCAGCAAAGTGCATGATTATGGCCATGGGCATGGTCACGTTCACGGTCATGGCCAAGCTGATTTAGTAACCATGGACGATCGCAGTATCTCCAAGAGAAGGTTGGATCTCTGTGTATATTTCCTAGCTACATATCCTTGGTTTATTTTTCTGACTCGTTATCAAGCTTATTTGCTTTCTTGATTGGCCAGAAAGCCTACAGGTGATGAAGTTTATGACAGCGATGAGGAATTAAAGAAAACCAAAGTGGTGAGCCTTTCTTCTGCACGTCATTCTCTCTTAGGACAATGTCAGGTTTGTGAATATGTCTTAATGTTTTTATGCTTCATATTTTGTTGTCATTGCAGCATGAGATGGGACATGCAGGATCCACTGGAAGGGGTAGAGGCAGAGGGCGTGGAAGGGGACGTGGACGAAGTGCAAAAACAGTGGAAAGAGAGCTTCTACATCGCAAAATGGAGATAGAGCCAACCATATTGGTAGCACCACCACTAACTCAAGATGATATTAAGATGCAGGCACCAGCACAACAGCCACTGCAAGACAGAGAGAAGAAGGATGAGGATGACCCAAAGCAACAGCTAAAAAGTCCAAAAGAAAGTAACGACTCAAACTCAAGGTTAGGTCAGGGTTTTGATCTAAATACACAATCACTCGACATGGAGATAAAGCCAACAGTAATCACATCCTCTAGAGAAATGAAACCAGAGGTATATCCATGTTGGTCCATCCCAGAAATGGGCAATATAGATCCAATGCAGCTTGCTAATATAGGTAAAAGACTAGACGAAGATGAAGAAGACTATGACGAGGAGGAAAGTTGATAGAGACCTGAGGCTCGTTAGTGGTGTTGAAGTTGGGTTTGTAGGAAAGATGGCTTAGAATTTTAAATAGAGTAGCAGCATTAACCAGCTTCTAAGATGATAAGATTCCAACTATATTATTGTTTCTTTAAGCCATTAGTAACAGTAGAAATTAATGTTTGTTAACAATGTCGTTAATATTAGGTTATAAAATTATTATGATATTTAAATTTTATTTCAAAATATTAGATTGTTCAAATGCTGTACACATATTAGTAATTATTTATTTTATTCTTTACTTAGCTACCTACATTCAGATTTTATAATTATATAATTATAAAATAGTGAAATGGTATTAGTTTTTAATGGATTAACGTGAGAATTTTTTGATCATATATTTTGTTATAGCAAGAGTTGTTCATTGTGTTAAAATAAAAATTTCAGAATATGTCGATGATATCAAATAGTCATGTTAGAAATAACAATATGAACAGATAAATATTACCTTCACTTTTTTGCACTAAGACAAGTCGTATATCCTTAATTTCTTTTATGTTGTCAAGGTACTTTTTGGTGAAAGCGTCAACACCATACATGCATGGGTGGTCATGGAATACACATTGTACTCTCTATGATAGAGATACTTTCTTATATCCTCTCTGATATAGGTTTTTCCTTAAATTGTCAACCACTTTTTGAGGTGAAATGGTACTAGGGAAACTACCATTCTCGAAGTCTAGTAAAACCTAAAAAAAGACGTTATTTTAGACGTTAGATAAAGTTATTCCAATCTGCAAAAAATATTAAAACATTAGTTAAAAGTTAGCCCAAGCACACCATATTTTATCACCTTCTTCATTTTTTCTCTACTATTTTCTGACAGTCGATAGTCTTTTGATATTAGTTTTGTTCGCCAGAGTATAATAAGAACCAAAATATTGTGTTCTAGACGTATGAGTGGTCGGTTTGGTATCTTTAACATACTGATGAAGACCTAGTTCGCTTCTCCGTTGCTTGCATCGACTTTTACTTTTCTTTTTTCCCGCATTTATTGTATAGAATTGTAGGTGCTCTTATTGTAATTATTATTTACTAAATGACAAGATTCCAGCCTTTATTATCGTTTCTCTTAAGCCATTAGTAGCAAAACAAAATTAATATTTGTTAACAATGTCGTTGAAATTAATTATAAAGTTATTATGATATTTAAATTTTATTTCAAAATATTAGATTGTTTAAAAACTGTACATATATTAGTAACTATTTATATTATTCCTTGCTTAGCTACCTACATTCAGACTTTCTATTAATATAAATATAAAATAGTGAAATAATATTAGTTTTCATGGATTAATGTGAAAATTTACATATCACATATTTTGGTATAGCAAGAGTTGTTCAAGTGTATTAAAATGAACATTTCAAAATATGTAGATGATATCAAATGGTTATGTTAGTAAGTAACAATATGAACAGATAAATATCTTATTTAAAGATTTTATATGATTAAAAGTAATTTTTTTATTTTGGTGATTATTTAAAAAATATCAGATTTTTATAAAATATAGGTATACGAATTAATAGATTAATACTGATAAGTTTTGTAGTGTTATTGATGTAAAAGTCTAATATAAATACTCCGAATCATATTCGTTAAGTTATTATTTAATTCTTGTGGCTTAACATGAAATGATTAATTTTAACTACTCGGCGAAGTAATGAGATTATGGGCGGCAATTGAAGTGTATGATTTGCAAATATAATCCAACAAATTTTGATGTTTTTGCAATCCAGTTCTTCGCAAATAACTCACCAAAATACTTATATACTTTACATTTTTAAATTAAACTTGTACATTACATCTAAATCGAAACATAATTATTTTTATTTTTTCATTCATTCTAAGAATTTGAAAGAAAAATAGGTAGTTATTGCATTAATGATTAAACTTATGTAATTACATAGACATCAGATCATGTATATGTTATATTTTCATAGTGTTAAAGTTGGAATAATGGAAAAATGAGGTATTAATAATTGCAATTAAATAACTATTTTTTATATCATGTATTAAAAATAAGTTGATGCGGTGAGGTGCCATCCCCCCTTTACTTTGTTTCATTTTCAAAGGAAAATGATATTTTTGAAGAGGAGTATTTTGAAAAGTGCATTTCGTAAAAACATATGATAATAAAATGATGAATAATATCATAAATCAATATAAATAGTTACATATATATAACACATAAAAATATATAAATATATTCAATAAAATATATTCTGTATATAGCATCTAATATGAAAATAAACTAGTATTTAGTGGATTAGTTATGAACACATTAAGTCCTATAGGTTCATATATGTTAAACTCCTAAAATAATTTATGATGATTTTGATCGGTTAATTTTAAACCAAACTGCAATATAAATATATAATTAATTAATCGACTATATATTAATATATGTATACATTAAATCTCCTATCTTAAATCTCCTATCTTAATTAATAAACAATGTGAAATTCTAATTCTCGAACTTGAATAAAATATAAAGTGGTAAGTTCAAATCTCACTATACTTCAGTTAAAAAACTTAGGTTTTATATCAGACATCGTTAATCTAATAGTTACTTGTTTAAAAAAAAATTAATTTACAAGTTCGGAGCCCATCACATAGTCCTCCAAAATTCTTGAATACCTCATCATTCACTTTAAATTTGTGGAGACACGAAAACGTTTATGGTATCCTCCTGAGTCATTAAAAATTAATGACACATCGTATCTGAATTAGTTAATTAGAGATTTCAATTTGTAGCCGTTCGATTAGAAAGAGTGATTTACTTTTGTGAAAGGGTAACTTAGCTTTTGAATGATATAATAATACCAAATGGTCCAAGTTCGAAGATTTTAACTATCATCTCTAACCTTAATGCCTTCTATGTCATTTATTTGCTTACCTCAGAATTCACTACATTTTTGATTCCCATAAAACCTCTCATTATCTGCCACGTGTCCCTTTCTTTTCCCCCATTTTTCCAATAACAACTTCTGTTTCTTCTCGAATCATGTATTGCATGTTACAAAAATGTATTACCTTAGTTTATTTTTAATTTTTTAGGCATCTTCTTAGTGTGAATGTTCAATTATTGGCTACAACATGTAATTATGTTGCGGGCTAGAATTTAATTCTGTCCGAATAATGAGATCATATTTTGGAGGATTATAGTAGGGAATAAACAAATTCATTTTATACTTCCTATAAAATAAAATAAAATAAAAGATCCTAAAAGGTTGTGTTTACATGAATTAATATAGACACTATCTTGAAAAATTATCCCACGTTTCTCAGTGCATAGAACTTCATAGAGGCCAATCTATATTCAACTTCTCATAGTTTGAGGCGACGTGAACGTAGTAAAACATATATCAATCGCTCATGTAGGTGTGATATATATAGTGGTAGTACTGAAATTAAAAATTTAATAATATGTTATCCCAGATTCGAGTGCATTTGAAAATAAAAATCACATTCACACACGATATTAAGAGTATCCACATAGCTTACATGGCCTCAAAAAATTAGTCGGATTTTATGACATGAAGACCATTGAATCGATTTGAAAGAAAAATCTTTTGTTGGTCTGGAATTCCTGGTGTTCATGGTGTTTACTTGAACGGGATTAACCTAATAATAAAAATAAAACATATATCAATCGTGAAAGTTTCCATCATAATAGTTACTCATTAGATCGTATCATAATCCAAATCCCAATCCATGGCTGATGCTGATACGTACAGTAGCGGTTAAGTCTCACCTTTTGGTTAACATTTTGACACAGGCCAATGATTACGACGATCGAATCAACATTGGACAGATATGCTCAACACTTGCATAATTGGCCTAATAGAAGTGTTTTTGTTATTATATAATTTAAAAGAGGACTCGATCTGTAAATCTGAATTTCCAATCAGTGACTAAAGAAAGAAAATGATAAAATGATATCAACCACAAAACTAAAACATATATTAAACAAATGAAAAACTATGTCATACGTAACTAAGTTACATCTTGCTATAAATACATAACATCACTTCAACTCCAAACACACACAACACTCAAACTATTATGTCGATGGAGAAGCTTAGTTGCTGTGAGAGCTTTCTCACAAGCTTTAAGCCTTACTTCGCTATGATATCTCTTCAATTTGGTTATGCCGGTATGAATGTAATTACCAAAATATCCCTAAACACCGGTATGAGTCACTATGTCCTTGTCGTCTATCGCCATGCAATAGCTACCGCTGTTATTGCACCTTTCGCTTTCTTCTTCGAATGGTTAATTTATATCCATTTCTTTTGTTACATTTCAAGATTTAGTGTTAATGGTTTCTAACTTTTAAGTTTCTGTATGTTTATACAGGAAAGGTCAGCCAAAAATAACGTTCTCCATTTTCATGCAACTCTTCATTCTCGGCCTTCTAGGGTTGTTACTTATCCACTGTTTCTAATTAAATACTTTGTCTTTGGGAAAAAAATGAGAATTTAACGTTTAATTTTTCCGATGAACTCATTTTTCAGGCCAGTGATTGATCAAAATTTCTACTACTTGGGGTTGAAATATACATCGCCTACGTTCTCGTGTGCCATGAGTAACATGCTTCCGGCCATGACCTTTATCTTGGCTGTATTATTCCGGTATGTACTAAAAATACACAAATATGTAGAATACTATTAAATAAAGAGTCGTGGAAAAATGTCTTTCGTCAAGTGGTGTGTGTCATATTTGTAGACATTAAAGACTTGCATATATCCCACGCATGCAATATTGTTAGGAGTTGAAAAGAATAACGTAGTAATGATAATGATGATGATAGGATGGAGTTGTTAGACGTGAAGAAACTATGGTGTCAAGCGAAGATAGGAGGAACTGTGGTGACAGTAGGAGGAGCGATGGTGATGACAATATACAAAGGACCAATCGTTGAGATGTTTTGGACCAAACATATGCATCATCAAGACACAACATCATCTGAAAGTACTTCAGGTGATAAAGATTTTCTCAAAGGCTCTGTCCTTCTCATCTTTGCAACACTTGCATGGGCCTCTCTCTTCGTTCTACAGGTACACATAAAGAGAGATATTTGTTCCACTAGAAACTCAAAGATCTTTTTTTCAATTGTTATTAATATTATACCTTGGAAGGTTCCTAAAATAAAGGAGAGACAATAATATATATATACTTATGTTGAAAAGCATGCATTTAACTTTTACAAGTAGTGGCTAATTGTTTTTTTTCGTTTTATGTGATTAGGCGAAAATACTGAAGACGTATGCAAAGCATCAACTTTCATTGACAAGTCTAGTTTGCCTTTTTGGAACATTACAAGCAATTGCTGTTACATATGTGATGGAACATAACCCTTCTGCTTGGAGAATTGGCTGGGACATGAACCTTCTTGCTGCTGCTTACTCTGGAATTGTGGCATCAAGTATCTCTTACTATGTGCAAGGGATAGTGATGAAGAAAAGAGGACCTGTGTTTGCTACTGCTTTTAGTCCTTTGATGATGGTTATTGTTGCTGTCATGGGTTCTTTTGTCTTGGCTGAAAAAATCTTCCTTGGAGGGTATATTTCCACTTTTGCCCTTTTGTTATAAATCTGAGCTAACCAAGATTGTGTTCATAATTCAAATGTTTGGGACATGCAGAGTGATTGGTGCGGTTCTGATTGTAATTGGACTGTATGCGGTTTTATGGGGAAAGAATAAAGAGAATCAAGTGAATATATCTGAACCCACCAAGATTGACTCGAGTAGTCAAGTAACCAAGGATTTGGAAGCTAATGGAACTGAAATGAAGAATACAGAAGGTGATAAGTCTACGCTCTCGACGATTGTAATCAGTGTTCCACCATCGGTAACAACTATGGAGAAGACAATCCAAAAGTCATGAAGATGTATTGCACTGATTAGCCTATGGGGAGAATACACTGTTTTGGTCGAATCAGTATTCTTTGTCTTTAAATTTTTACTTACATCTAAAAACAGTAAAGAGTATAAGAGCCCCAACTTGCTGCTTTTAAAGTTTTGTACCAAGGCTTTCACTCCTATTGTCTACTTAATCATAAATAAAAGCGAAACCACCAGATTGTGACTCAATTAGATTCTGAGTTAAAGTAGTAAAAAAAAATCTCTATAACCACGAAACAATTTGTGGCTAGATTGAGCTACAATAACAACAATAAAATATCATCAAATAACTATGAAAGTAATTAAAAACTCACAATTTTTACTAACAACAACCGTATAACAACAATATAATCTAGAAAATCTCGTTACTAAAAAATAGTATGATTAGGTTGTAACTTTTAAAATATTTTTTGGCTATTTAATAAATTTTCGTAGTTTTTGGAGCTATTATCTAGTTATAAAAAAAATTGTGGCTTGTTTGTGGATATAGACATTATTTTCTACTATCAATGATCAAGAGACATCTCAAACTCATGCAAATAATCAATTTACGATTTATTGAGCTTTCAACTTTAATTATATGAAAATATAACAAATATTAACTAATTGAAATCTGTGAACATTAGGTAATAAGAATTAAGAAAAAGGTGTAAAACCGGTTCACCTTATTTGAATGGAGAGTGGGGCCAAATCGGACAAAGGTGTAGCTAATCTAGATGGAGCTGGTGAGTTCCTACAAATAGGACACGTGGCACTTGTCCGGAGCCATTCATCAACACAATCAGTATGGAAACAGTGATTACATTCCGGTATACACCGAACCGGTTCTTTAGCTTCATAATCACATAAACATATCGCACATGGGCCGTTATTGGGCCTTGGTAATCTCCGGCTATCTCCCAACACTATCCTTGGATACGACTCGATCACCGGCCGGTCCAACCCGAGTTTCACCTCAGCCGCGGTGGATGGCGAGTTAAGAACTCCGTCGATCGTTACTTCATCTCTTCCTAAGGATTTTGACTTTATGCAGATGTATGAGCCCAACATTATAAAGGAGATTAGAACTAAGATGCTTACGGCAATAGCGATGCCGTAGCCGAGCCCAACTCCACTGACCGGAGGACTTGTAGGAACCATATATGAAGAGAGAAAGAGAGACAGAGATTAAGACTAGAGAATGTGGAAGAAGAAGAGTTTTTGTAAGAAAAAGAGGACAAGTTTGGCGTAGTCCGCGGGAAACACAATTAAATGTTGCTGCAGAACATTAATTTTCACACCATTTAAAATTTTGAGTTAATGACGAAGTTATATGATTGTCCTCTTAAAATCTTTCATCTTCTTTATATTATAATGGGCCGTTGACTCAGGAATTTCAGTGATTTTATGAGATTCAGCTCGAAAACCGACAGAACATAACAAGTTATGGAGTCTTAAATTTTGTTTCTTTACTACTATTGAATAAATAAATGTATTCAATCAATGATTTGTGTTATTTAAATAATTGTTTAAGTCTTCTAAAATTGAGTAACTGAGTTCCTTATGGTATGTTGGTTATAATGATCTGATATTAAAGGTTCGATCAATTTCTATTACGTATAATAAATTTAAAAGAAGTTAGGGTGTGAATTTTCGACAAAAAAAATTATTAAGTCTTATTGATTCAATTGTTGACAAAATAAAAATTATTAGTGATTTTTAAAAAGGGAAATGTGTTGTCAAATGATTTAAATTCTCATTCGCGATATTGTTTGAGATTTTTGAGGAATACATGGATTATCAATTATGTATAGGACTTTATGGTTTCCAATGTTTGTGAAAAAAAATCCATTAATATTAAACAAGTAGCTTTTGTGTTACTTGTGAATTCAATTCAATTTCTCCAATTATTCAATCAAGATTGGGCCTCATGAGATCAGCCCAACTTTTTCTGTTGAACAACCAACCAATAACATAAAACTTATCTCCAATAATTTATTTTTTAAACTATTATAATGCAGCGGATATGAATCAAACTTTGGTGTCAAGTGATTAGTTGGATCATTCTAACCACCAGAGTAAGAGTAACTCGGCACCAAACCATGATCTATGTTATCACAATTGTGGTTTTTTTTTTGAAGTTACCTTTTCTTTATATAATTTGGGAGACAAGTATAGTTTCATTATTATACTGTGCCCATCAATAAGTACTACCCCACAAAAGTAGTGGAAATCTGAAGAAAGTAACTTTTGCATACAACAAACACTATCGGAGGAGTAAAGAAAACAGATGAATAATAATCATCATCTTATTTTATTGTTTTTGGTTTTAGTAAAAATCATCTCTTGCCGACACAAAAAATTGAAAAAGAGACATAATGGCATGCTTATATAAAAATAACTCAAACCAGCACCCAAGTGTGTGCTCCTCTGGGCCGCATCAATAGAGCAGTCCCAAGCTACTTCTTCCTTTGAGTGCCCTGTCCTTCACTCTATAGTACACTCAAAGAGCTTTTTTTTGTCGGTTTTGGAGCTAAGTCTCTCTCTTAGAACCTATCTGAATCATTGAAGACAATCACTTTTTGTTATTGGATGTTTAGATATTTGAATGCATCTGTAACCCACTTTTGGATTTGAAGATAACTTAAAGGATTTTTAAAAGACAACTATGGAAAAGGTCTCGTATCATTATTGTAGATTTTCCCTCAAAGAAATTCACCGGCAATATTAGGACAATGGCGATATTAGTACAAACATTTAAGTAACATATCCTGGTCCCTTGCAACATTATTGTTATTGGTTCTTCTAATTGACCGTTATTGTTGTACAATGAGAATTGCTAATTTGAAATTATGTTAAGATAACGTTGTAAAATAAAAGTTATTCCACCTAAGCATTAAATAAATACTATAATAAAAAATCACTTTTCACCCAAAAGATGAAGCTAAACACACACAACCCAAAAGCTAAAATCTCATCAAAACCCCATTTCCATTTAAACCTAAGTTTTAAAATTTTCATTTCAGTGGGAAATTATAAAGACAGAGCAAAACATGTACTAACCAAACAACATTTTCATATGTTAAATGACTAAAACAGGTTTGTTTAATAAGAAAATAGTGGCAATATAAACCTTTGATTTTTTATGATATACACATACTATTACTACCATATAATTAAGGGATCACAATCTATTTCTACCTAGAAAGTTTGATATAAAATTTAATTCACTCGAACTTTCAATGTCTCTTTAATTGCACAAAAATATTAAGTTTACGGCTTAATTGCACAAATTTGCGGTTAAACATTTAATAGTTAACCGAAGTAGATCGATACAGTTCATACCAGATTATAACCAACCCAATTTGCTATTTACGACCTGACTTTCGACCCGAGTTATGACCCTCCTCTCAACTCGAGTTCTAATTAACTCTAAATTCACGCATTTGTCTCCGGTTTTACCGAGAAGAAGAAGTAAACATTGAGTTCAGGCAGTTTGAGTTCGATTTCGTGTGAGAGATGAGTTCAAATGCACGCATTCTTGTGACCGTAAACATTGAAGAAGAAGATGCAGGCAATGGAGATCAAAATCCAGAAGAAGAAGTGCTTGAGTCAGAGGATGAAGATGCTTGGGATCGAGAAGCTTACCAAATGGAGAATAATGTCCTAAATTTTACAAATGAGCCACACATTGAACACAATGTGTATCCTGAGAGTGACGACGAAGCAGAAAAAGGGTTCAAAAATCACAAAACTGACAAAGGCTCAGGTCGTGGTCCAGGTTATCTCCATGTAGGTATGATCTTCTTCAATGGCGTTCCGTTTAAAGAGATTGTAGTTGACTATGTTCTTCGAACTGCGAGGAATATTAAACAGTATAAGTATGATAAGAATAAAATAGCATACAAATGTGCTGGTAAAAGGTGTGATTAAATGATATATTGCTATGTAACTGGGAATTTAGAGGTTTAGTAGGTAAGAGTGTTCAATGATGTCCATTCTTGTATTCATAATGGGAAGGTTGAAATGATGAAAGTGCCTGTGATAGCTAGGCTATTTGTAGAGAAGATTCGCGCAAACCCGAGTACTTTATGCCTAAGAAAATGGTTTCATTCATGTTTGAGAAATGGAGGATAAAGGTGACTAGGCTTCAATGCCAAGTTGCAAGGAAGAAGGCTTAAGATAGATTAAACATGAATATGATCGTCAATTCTCTCATCTACGTGATTATGCTGCAGAGATATTAGTCACAAATGAAAACTCAACAGTAGAGATTGATAGTGTTACAAATTACGAGGGTTTAGAAGTATTTAGCCGGTTTTATGTGTGCTTTGATATCCTTAGGAGAACATGGAGAGAATCCTGCAGACCATTGATTGGAGTAGATGGTTGTCACATCAAGTCAAAGATGGGTATATTTCTTGTTGCATTGGGCAGAGATGCTGACAATAGAATCTACCCTATAACTTGGAGTTATGTCCAAAAAGAGAATACTGCAAAGTGGACATGGTTTGTGAGAAAATTGAAAGATGATCTGGGTCTGATGGATGAAGATGATTTTGTAATGATCTCTGACCGACAAAAGGTATGTATGTGTTTGTATTGATGTGTTGGTGTTCTCAACGAAATCTATTTTTAACTCATAGATGAGATAAGATATTTGTCTTGATGTGTTGATTCGGGAACAAAATCTATTGCTTTAGTAGATTATTATATTAACTTGTCGGTTCTTTATTGCTTTGGGAGTCAAAATTTGTTGCTACATAGACTATTATATTCTTTTGTCTATTGTATGTTTTATATGGTTGATAACATATATGGTTTATATACTTTTTGTTTTTAAAAAGAGTAGTGTTCGGATATATGAGAACATATATATGGTGGGACATAGCTTTATTATGTCTTTATATGGTCTCACCATTTGGTTTTATTATGATTTTTCGAAGTCTGCTTTTTGTTTGTTCTTGGTTTTATTATTAGTTTTCTTTATATGGTTCTTATTGTCTGCTTTTTGTTTTTTCTTTTGTGTTTATAAGGGTTGATCAATGCTGTTTAAAGGGTGTTGTCACGTATTGAGCACTGAATGTGTGTGCGTCATATATATAGCAATCTGAAGTCAAGGCTTGGGAAGAAACAATTCAACAGAGTCATCTAATGCATCCATTGTTAAAGCAAGAGAGAAACCATTGGTGCCTATGCTTGAGACCATCTGCAGGCTTGCAATGATACGTATTAATACTCGCTTCTCAGCTACTATTGTGCACAAAGGGATATGTACACCATATGTGGCTTAGTTTTTGGCAAAAGAACACAAGAGAGCGGTTGAGTGTATAGTGAGTAGAAGCACCAATTCAATGTTTGAAGTAGAGCTTGGTGGATGTAGTTATCGTGTTAGCTTAGACATGATGTCTTGTAGTTGTAGGAAGTATGATATATGCGGTATTCCTTGTGAGCACGCATATGGTGCTATTCTATATAAGAAGCTACAACCCGAAAACTATGTGTGCCATTGGTTATGCACATCTACTTGGAAGAGAAACTATGCTTAAGGTTTAGTCCCACTTAGATTAGCAGAGTTCTGGCTTAATACAGGTTATGCAGACATTCACAAGCCGCCTCCTCCTTCAATGCCTGGAATACCAAAGAAGTGCAAAGAGAAACGGATCAGAGGCAGAAACGAATCACCGACAAGGACACAACCAAGACAGCTGAAAAGAGTCATGCACTGTAGCATTTGTGGTGCACTGAATCATAACTCACAATTCCATAAATCTGGAGTTGCACAGGTTCTTTATACTTTCTTTCTAACACTTTATTATCTCACAATTCCATAACTCAAAATTTCAGTCAATGTTTTACTAACACTTCTATTTATTGTTGCAGGCTCAAACTGAGGCTATAGTACTTACACAAGGTGAATCATCCCAAAGGTCTATGACTCAACAAGGTGATCATCACAAGCTTGACAATGTTGACTAGAAGAACTTCACGGTCTGCGACATGGATATTCTTTGTTATGTATTTTGTCATTTTGCAATGTTTTTCATTTGTTGTCATTTTGCAATGTTTTATTAAGTATTTTGTTTACATAAACAAGGCACAAGAAAGTTGCAGGTTTTTGCTTTGCTGTCTTGTAAGAATGATGATCGGCTATTATTGCTATTATGAATGAATGTTTTGGTATTTTAATGCATGTTTGTTGCCTTGATAACAAAGTCAATTAACTTCAACATTCAAAACCAAAAGTCACAAGACCATCAATATTCATATTACACTCATTTCTACCATATTCAGACACAATAACATTAAGATCAATTTAAAAGCCAACATCACATAGCTAACTTGAACTTACCATAACATAAACACAAACAATTACAAAATCAGTTTTATGAGCAAACCAATGATAAAAAACCACTAAATGATACTATCATAGCTGACTTGAACTTGTTCTTCGACTCCACCATCACATTATCCACCTTCTGCAATATAAATTCCTCAAACCTTTCAAACAACTTCTCAATCTCCTTGTTCTCTGTCGAAATTTTCTTCACCATTTCATCAAGCATAGCAATTTTTGAATTCAATACTTCAAGCTCACTCAACATTGCATCATCAAGCCACTTGAATAAATGCTTATCACCTTGAAGCTACACGAAACAAAATCAAAATTTTTAGAAAACAAAATCCAAATTCCAAATTTAAAATTTTCAGAGTACAAATTAAAAACTCAAATTCCCAGAAAATAAAGAACTGAATAAACAAGAAAAACATAACAAGAACAACAAATACCAGATTATATGCAACATATGCACAACGATAGTATCTTCGGTTTGGGTTATTCTCAGATTTCTATTGCTTTAGAAGAACCTTTTCTCCACACCAATACTGCTTAGGAAGCCCAACGATTTTGTTTATCTCTTCAATTCCTGCTGATCCACTCAAATCTCCAGACTCGTTACTCATTTTTTTGTTTCAAATTTCTACGGGATCGAGAGAAAATTGAGTAAATGTTCTTCACGAGGATTAATCAGAACTCGGGTCGAGAGTCGGGTCATAAATAGCAAATTGGGTCGGTTATGATCCGATCTAAATTGTACCGATCTACTCCGGTTAACCATTGAACGCTTAACCGCTGATTTGTGCAATCAAACCCTAAACTTGATATTTTGTACAATTAAAAAAAGATTGAAAATTCGGGTGAATTAAGTTTTATATCAAACTTCCGAAGTAAAAATAGATTATGCTCTCTATAATTAATATAGTTTATAATATAGGTTGATGTTATATGCTTGGTCATTAGCATCTCAGACCACCATATATACCCACTCATGCCAACACCAATTAATATCCCATTACACACAATACAATGATCACTCTTGTCTTATTCCTCCTGCAACTTCTTTTCATCGTCCCACTAGCATTTGGATATGGTTTAAACCACCCAAACTGTGACCTCACCAAAACCCAAGACCAAGGCTCCACCTTAAGAATCTTCCACATAGACAGTCCTTGTTCTCCTTTCAAATCATCCTCCCCACTCTCATGGGAAGCACGAGTACTCAAGAATCTGGCTCAAGACCAAGCCCGTCAACAGTACTTGGGCAGCCTCGTCACCGGGAGATCTGTAGTCCCCATTGCCTCAGGCCGTACAATGTTGCAGAGTACTACATACATTGTCAAAGCTTTGATTGGGACTCCTCCTCAGTCACTTCTTCTAGCCATGGACACTAGCAGCGACGTTGCCTGGCTTCCTTGCTCCGGCTGCATTGGTTGTCCTTCTAACACCGCCTTTAGTCCGGTCAAGTCCACCTCCTTCAAGAACGTTAGCTGCAACGCTCCTCAGTGTAAGCAGGTATAATTTCTACTTATAACACACATACGTACTATATAATAAATAAGTTCACGGAATGTTTTTATTAATTAATTAATTAGTTGCATTCTCATTATAACACTTGCACTTTCATAGCTTCATTAATTTAGCACACACATACTGTATTTTAATATTAGTGACATTCGATTTATTTTTCATTATAATGATGTGAGAATGATGAGAATATTAATGCTGCCCAAAATGAAGATCTATTGACTCAAATATCAGATCTAGAGTTTACTCAATTTAATTAGACCATAAATATTTTTTTTATGTGAAACAAGTTTTTCACAGAGAATAGTGGGTCCACGTGGTTATAATTGACAATTCCACTTAGATTCCAAAAAATGGTTCACGGGAATTACAGAACCCACTAAACACTTGACCGACACAGACAGACTTCACTGCTTTAACTAAATCACGTGAACACTTACTTACTTGTTTCAGGTACCGAACCCCACGTGCGGTGCACGCGCGTGCTCGTTCAACCTCACCTATGGAAGTGCCTCCATTGCGGCTAACCTCTCTCAAGACACCATCCGTCTCGCCGCCGACCCAATCAAATACTTCACCTTCGGTTGCGTCAACAAAATCGCCGGCGGAAAAACCATTGCACCGCCACAAGGATTATTGGGCTTGGGCCGAGGCCCACTTTCACTTATGACACAAGCTCAGTCCATTTACAAAGCCACTTTCTCCTACTGTTTGCCAAGTTTCAAGTCTCTTGCTTTCTCGGGATCGCTGAGACTCGGCCCCAACTCTCAGCCTCAGCGCGTGAAATACACGCCCCTTCTTAGAAATCCTAGAAGGTCTTCCTTGTATTACGTCAATCTCCTAGCGATCCGCGTCGGTCGGAAAGTTGTCGATATACCTCCGGCTGCTATTGCTTTCAATCCTTCCACTGGCGCTGGAACCATCTTTGATTCCGGTATTTACTCTTAACCGGTTCAATTTCAGTTAAAATTGGTTTTACATTTCAATTGATACAATTCCACATTATCTTAGACTAAAAGTATCATAAATGTGTAATATAAGTGTATTTGGTTCATATTCTTTGGATTTTTATTGATTAAACCATATAATGTGCAGGTACTGTGTATACACGACTGTCTAAACCGGTTTACGAGGCGGTGAGGAACGAGTTCAGGAAACGCGTGAAGCCACGCACCGCCGTGGTATCGTCACTAGGTGGTTTCGATACATGCTACACAAGCCAAGTCAAAGTACCAACAATAACATTCATGTTCAAAGGAGTGAACATGACCTTACCAGCAGATAACCTAATGTTACACAGTACCGCCGGAAGCACGTCGTGCCTCGCCATAGCTGTTGCACCGGAGAATGTAAACTCCGTCGTGAATGTTATAGCAAGCATGCAGCAACAGAACTATCGTGTCCTTATCGACGTTCCCAAGGGACGACTCGGTTTGGCACGTGAACGATGTTCTTAAAAAGATGAAATGAGACAAATAAGAGACTTAATCATATTTAATGCAGAGACTTTGTTTGTTTGTGTTTTTTTGTGTGTTTTTCATTTTTGTCCTTTTTCATTTCGTTTGCTATTAGCAGGACTCTTCAATTGTGTCATTAGAGGACTGTGGTGTGTAGCATTTGTTTTATCTTAGTCATATTTGTGTTGTTGAATTCTCTTAAGATTCGGATCTAAACTAATTAAAATAATGAAACTTTTCATTAGTTATCTTGTCCTTACTGTATGCGATTATATGAAATACAGCGTTTCAAACGAATAATATGGAAAACACATTAATTTGGTTAACATTTAACATTTAGTTATCACATTAATATGTAACCAGTAACCAAAAGTTCCACTACTGGTTCAACCCATTTTATTTTATATCACCTAGATATTGACTGACAAAGCCAAAACAGAATAGACCGACAAAGTTTTGAAAACTAAATCCTAATAAAAGGAACCAGAAAATTTAAACACATAAAAATGTTAAAGAAGAGACTTAGTTAAAGACTCATTAGCAAAACATCCACAAATTCAAAAATCGAAGTTTTCACTCAAATCAACTGATTCAACATAGTCGATAAATCATGTTATAGTAAATATAGTGTATCTCACAATATTTACGTACATCACTACAAGAAAACATGTGATTTGCGATGAAAACCAGTTTCGTAGTGGCCTCGCAAATCACCATTTGCAATGGGCTTGCGACGCAACTAAATTCCTCGCTAGTCGTTACTTGCAATCCAGTTTTCCTCGCATATTTATCGCAAAATTTACGACGGAAAAAATACAAGGCTGATACGTCGTAAGGGATTCCTCGCAAAGGCGAAGCAAATTTTGCGAGGTATCTGCGTTGCCAAATTTTGCGAGACAGTTGTGATGTCTATTTTGCGAGGCAGTTGCGGGGCAAGGCTTGCAAAGAATTTGCAAGGCACTGATTGCGAGAAAGTTGTGAGGTAGTCCTTGTGTGCTTCTTTGAGGAGACTCGTTGTATTGCCTATGCGAGGCCTTTGCGATGAAAATTTGGTACATCGCAAATCCACTGCAAATACCTCACAATTTTGTAAGAGAAAACCTACATCATAAGCTTATCACAAAATCGTTAGGGAGTTGCGAGGGTAATTTTTGCCTCACAAACACGTGACAACACCATTGCAAAGGTCTCGCAATTTTGCGACTCTTGATTCCTCGTAAATTTATGACAAATTTGCGATGTTAGAAATTACATGTTTTTTTGTAGTGTGTATGAAATAAAAAATATATGACCCTAAATAATATTTATTTGTATAATGGTTCGGTCAATTATAGTGATATTTATTTGTATGCATTTCTTTTATCCCATGATGGGAAGTGTGGTTCGAAGCCCACATGATTTAGGTAGAAAGCAATGCATAGTGGCTAAGCACTAGGCCACGAGGTCCTTCTAACTGAAAACCATTTTAGTCCGGTTAAATTTTAAATTTGTTAAATTAATTTATTTTTGTGTGGGTGCAGATAAATGATAGGAATTAGTCAAACAATTGTCAAAAGTCACATATCCAATTTTGTGTTGGAGATGTTAAAAAAAACCAAATTTGTGTTGGAATCTTCGTATGCCATCAATACAATTATTTATTAGAATTTTAATGTTAAATAATATTGGTCTATACGTTATCTCATCATTACAAAAGAACAAGATATATTTAACTTATGAAAATAAATTGTTAGCACTAAGTTGCCACTTCCCTTATAAAAACCCTAATTGTTATTTTTAGGGTTAACAATCGCTAATTGGTTTAACCATGTTTGTATTTTTCTTAACTGGTTTGGGTTATTAAACCGGAGGAAAAAAGAATTTGTGGGTTCGGTAGTTACACGCGTATCCAAGTGAAAAAGCCCACCACATAACACACATCCTTCTTCTCTCTTTATCTTCTCCTTCATTTTCCCGGAAGAAGAAGATATCACAACCAAAAATTCCCAGGATCTGCTTAAATCTGATTAACCATGTCGAACGTCTTGCTTTCCCCTAACGGCTACGTGTTTGCATCGCCCAAGCCTCTTGTCAGATTCCATAATTCGAAGTCCGGCGGACGAAAGTATCTCGTTTCCGTCGTGAGAGCTTCTTCCGATGATGCTGATTGTAATGCCGAAGAGTGTGCTCCTGAAAAGGAGGTAATTAATTCAATCTTGTATAAGATGCTGGAAAATTTTATATTTGTTTAATTCCTCGCTCAATTCTAGAATATGGTGATATGTTTTTGTTTTCATTTAATATCAAAAACCTCTTAAAATTGCCTACTTTGTGAAACCTCAATAGCCAATATACCGCCAGAGATTGTTGTTTATGATGTGATGACGTGATTACAACAATTGGAATGATCTTATTGATGGGATTTGGTGGCTGAAACACAGGTTGGAACCGTGAGTATGGAATGGTTAGCTGGAGAGAAGACCAAAGTGGTGGGAACATTTCCTCCTAGTCCTCGGAAGGCGCGTGGTTGGACTGGCTATGTTGAGAAAGATACTGCTGGTCAGACTAATGTTTACTCTATTGAGGTTGTTACCTCTTACATTCTCCACTTATCTATCTACTCATATCTGTATATTTTAATTTAGTTTAGGTTATACGTAACATGTCGTTGATGTAGAGAATCAAATTATGAGCGAGTTTGGAGGGCTATTGGTTTTCAATTGACTGAAGAAAGCTTCCATCTTTGTCGAAGAAACAGTTGTGATGTTTGTTATAGGCAGTAGAGTGTATTGGGTACATAACAACATGTTTAATTAGGTTCGAGGAGAAAAAGATTAGGTGAGCCTTTTAGATCTTAGAGAGTTAGGAGATCTCTTCAATAGATGTCCAAGAGGTATTAAAGTTTGATCATAGGTTCTTCGCTGCAATCATTGAATCAATTGTAATGAAGAAAAGTACGGTTCTTGATCTTATTAGTTATGTATTATATTTGGTTTACATGCATCTGCTTGCGACAAAATATGTCATGCAAATCCCGCGATTTCTTTAGATGGGGCTCTTGGCTCTTCGTTACTCTTTTTATTGACTCAATTCTATTGCTTTTTGCTGAAGAATAGTTTATTGTGATACTTTTGCAGCCTGCAGTATATGTTGCAGAGAGTGCAATTAGCTCAGGTACTGCAGGATCATCGTCTGATGGGGCTGAGAACACAGCAGCAATCGTAGCAGGGCTTGCCCTTATTGCAATAGCTTCAGCTTCCTCTATACTCCTCCAAGTCGGGAAAGATGCTCCAGCTCGACCAAAACCAGTGGATTACAATGGACCATCTCTTAGCTACTACATCAACAAATTCAAGCCTTCAGAAATTGTTCAAGCTCCTGCCCCAGACCTCACGGAAGCTCCTCCGGTGGCCCAGCTAGAAACCACACTGCTGGAAACTCCACCTGTGGCTCAGCAAGAATCATCTCTGCCGGAAACTACAACTAGTGAAGCTCCGGAGACGTCTTCTGTTCCAATAAGTAGCACCTCTTAAGGGATTAGCCTAGGATTATATATTTGTGTAAAGATGAGATGAAGCATAGACCAATACTTTATGCATTCTGTTAATATTCGGATATATATGTATACTATCTCCTCTATGAGTTGGTGATTCAATCAAATATCAAATCCTATTCCACGCGTCTGGACAATCGGTCTGTCTAGATAGATTCACAAAGGGGATTACATTGTGTCGGCTCTATCTCTCGACATGTTCTGCAAGCCAAGAGATCTCCACCTTTGTTGGGTCTTAATAGCTTCAGAAACTCTTATTCCTTTTATTGATCTTGAATTGTCGATTGCGATTACGAACACAACATCAAATACTACTGAACCTCTTGACACTTAGTTCTGAGTGGATCTAACTCTCCCTTCTTCTGTAGGAGCTTGATAAAAATTCTGGTACCACTCAAAATTGGGTTACCAGATCACACGAAAACAGAACACAATCTGTTATCCATTAAGCTTAAACAACTTCACTAGTGGTGATTAAGCACGAATCTATGAAGTTTAGAACCCTCCACTAGCGTCAGAGTCTTAAGAAAGTACTGTACTACTAAAAAGGCTGAAATATTTTTTTGAACTAATTGAAAATAGTTTGGCGATTTTGGGCCATTTCTTTTAGGTCTGTTTCAAGTTATAAAAGCCTGCTCAATTTCAAAGGAGATGGACATTTTCCTAAATACAAGGCGTCTCAAAACAACTCTTCGAAAGAAACATAAGTCCAACTGATTATTTCTGATTTCAACACTTAGCTATCAATGTTATGCAAATTCGTATTTATCCCACACGAAACTAATATATATCCTCGCCTTGAATTATCCATCTAAATAGACTTTTCACTTCCAAATTTATTATCTTAACAATTACATAGACAATAACTAATTCATCACCCAAACCATAAAATCTATAAAGTTAAATTATAGGATTACATGAAGTCAAATTCCAGTAAAAATACGTCAAAAATAGATATAATAAAACTACTTTTTTCAAAAATAAATTTTATGGGAGGGATATGAACTATTCTTTTGAAAAGGTGCAGTCCACGGATAGAACATTTATCCATGTATTTAAATAGACCGAAAGTATGGACCTATATCCGTGTAAGGGTGAGTATGAAAATATGTTTTCGTTTTGCATAACAGAAAAATCGAGCATACAAACTCTTTAAAATCTTATATCCGTTTCTTATCACTTGACTAAAAGGTCCTTGTCAAATTTAATTTCTTTTTCTGTAAAATAAATCAATTAAGAAGTTTAGTTTGGTTATGGACCATCATCAATCCTTACGTGATAAACATGAGGATAAAAATCACGGCACGGATCTGCGTGAATTTGGTTTAGAGTCGTAATCAAACATAAGTAGCCGTCGCCACTAAAGTAAAGTAGTCCCAACTCACTCAAGTCCTGTACTATATTTGTCGATTGTATTTTTGTCTGCTTTGTCGACTTAATATTATATTTACAAAATAATCAATTTACTTAATAAAGACAACAACGTTGATAAATGATAATTATCACATAAAAAGAGCAACGTATGCTCACTCTAGTTGCCTAATACATCAACGCATCTGATACTGAGATTGTGCCTTTAATGGCTTGTCGACATATATTTTCAATTAGTTGTTCTACTTGTTGATAGTATCATTTTGTTGCCAAAAAGTTGTGGATTTAATTTTTTCGTTTCTTTCCATTTTTGGTTATGGCCACATATTTAACGGCATGTCGATTGTCGATAACATCTGATTTTAAAGAGTGATATATAGTATATTAAATAGACAACCATTACATCATGCATGCTTGTTGATTTTTTTTGTTTACTGCGAAGTTTTGATAGAAATTCTAGTTTTTGTGGACTATAGGTAGTTTTTTAGATATATCATTTTGAAATACTTTTTTCTTGTATAAACTGAGATTTGAACATGTAACCTCTCATATCCACCTACATGGAATACTGCCAGTCTCCATGAACTCGGGTTTGTTGATTTTTATTTTTTGATAATTTATTCCGATAGAAGATTTTTCTTTGAATTTAACAAAGATGTAAAAATGAATAGTTAAAGTAGCCCTAGATTGGAACGAATCTTGCAATTTTAAAATGATAAATTCACAAGATCTATGTATCGTTTAATAAATAATATTTTATATGAGTGAGAAGACAACATAAAAATATTGATTTGTACGTGTTTTGCTGTGCGAGAGCCGGAGATGAGTAATTTAATATGTTATGGTCTCTAACTATCAAGATATAAATCGGTTTGGTTTAATTATATGTAAATGTATTTGGTTTAACCTAATTAGCTGGTTTAGAATTGTGTATAATATTCTATTGTACAGTACATTTTGGTTAAAAGGAATAATAGAAACATTTGAAATATCTTTCTTCTCTGCAACTAATATGATATCAGAGTAACTTTTTCGCTTGTTACTTTGATTTTTCTTCAATTGAATATTAAGGTATAAATCGGTTTGGTTTAATTATATGTAAATGTATTTGGTTTAACCTAGTTAGCTGGTTTAAAATTGTGTATAAATGTACAGTACATTTTGGTTTAAGAGGAATAATAGAAACATTTGAAATATATTTGTTCTCTGCAACTAATACTAACCTGAATTAATTGCGGATAAATGTTTCTTAACTTTTTTGGTTCAATAGATATTGTCGAGATTAATGTGTTGGTATTTGCCCAGGTTTTTTTTTTTCACAGGTTAGGCAGTTTAATTATAACATCTGGATGTCCATACGAGACGTGTGGAATTGCACGTGTAAGCACGTGGGTTATATGCAGTGGTTACATATCATTTATACGTATTTATGTGAGTATATGCTTCTAGATATAATTTTTCTTTTATGAATCTTCGACTTCCAAATGTAAAATCTGAGAAAAAATCATCTTTCAAATTTGAGAAGCAATGACGGATCGGTGTGTTCATATTCAGACAAATGACTTTGTAAGCGAAATTAATGGGGACAACAAATATGTTGTAATTTAACACGGTTTTTTATTTTACTAATATGACTATCAATGTAAACAAAGCATTATATTGGGTTTGTTGCCTATACGCTTCAATCTAGATACTTTTCCTAGACTTCACACCTCATTATCCCACGAGGTCATGATTATCGTAAAAATCAGATTTTAGAAATTTTTTTTTTTGTTGACAACATTGGATCGACAAAGCCCGATTTATAGCTTAAAACCTATCCCCAATAATCTCTTTTTTAAGCTACCATAATGCAGCGGGTAGGAATTGAACCATGGTGTCAAATCATTAGCTGGATCATCCTAATCACCAGACTGAGAGCAACTCGGCAATTTTAGAACGTTTTATTTACGTAAATATAAATATTTAACTTTAAGAAAAAAAAATTTAATACCATACTAATTAATTAATATCACAAAAATGGCGATGAGAGTGCAGCATAACGTTGGTTTAAAAGATAATCGCGCCGGAAAATGACTTTGGTTGGATGTTATTTTTTTGTTGTTTTCATTCGAATTCAATTTTAGAGAATTATGTTTACTCTGCGTAATTATATATAATAAGAGATTATATTTTTACAGGGCTCGAAACATCAATCATTTTGAAGCATTTGGAGATGACACATCAACTTCTACTTTTAATTAAAGCAACCAATTGAATTAAAACATTGATCCACATCATGCGTTAGTAAAACACATCAGCATTAATTTCACTTATACGTACGCAACATCTTGTCTAAATCTGAAGGCTCAGATGAAAAAGTTCTTATTGGTGCTCTCATTTTTTATTACGAAACGCCATGTCCTCATCATAAAGGGAAGAATATAAAGGAGATATAGACATATAGTACTTGAATTACTGCAGAGAAGATGAAAATGAGAAGTAATTTAGATCGCTCGAGAGAGTTTACGATGGGATGAGTGAGTTTGTGGCGAGATTTCGAGGGGAGCTTATATAAATTTTAGAGATCATGATTTGGGGAGTGAAATATTTTAAGAATAATTTCAAGAGATTGGTGAGAATGAAGAAGAGTGTTGATCCTTCCACTTGGGAGTAAGGCTAATGTTGTAACAGAGCCAGTAAGATAAATATCGATTAAATTTATTTATAAATTTTTTTTGCGCTTTTACACAGATATATATTTAATATTATTAAAAATTTAAAATATTTGACTACAAATTAAATTTTATTAATTAAATTGTTGACTATATGTATAGTCATACACCATTAATGGTCGGTGAAGCATGTTTTATGTTGGTTCATGCAATACTTTTTTTTATATATCAACTTCAATTATTAAAATTTGATTCATATTCAAATTATTCTAACTAAAATTAGATGAGATTCAAATTCATTACTTGACGCCAAACTAGATTAGATGCAATTTACCTCGGTCATCAACTCCTCGAGGCTCATGCAATACTCTCAATTCATTCGTTTTTTTCCATCCGTAGTAAATCAATAAAAATCTATCGATGACCTAAATCTTAAATTATATAATGTCCAATTACATAATTAGTTACTAAAAAATGACATTTAATATTTGATCAAATACATTTGTTTGTGAGGTCCACATTCAGTTACCAAAATTTGACTTTTTGTCTGCGATATTGTGAAAGCAAGCAAGGCATATATACCAACTCGTGTTATTCCTTAAAAATAAAAATAAAGGCATGTGATTTTTCTCTTAAAAAATCCAAAGTTGAGTTCAGCCTAGAATTGTTGGACCAAAAGCTGAACTCTGTGACAGCAGGCAAATCCTTACTTTTATCAAAAATATAATATATATATTTATAAACCAAACTTACACTAACTCCAAGGGTAAAAACAGACAACGACACATCCTTGTTATTAAAAGAAATAAAAGATTCGATTTAAAAAAAATCTTTCCACTTTATTGAGAAAAAAATAACTTTTTAAAAAATGTAAAATTGAAGTGGGCCAAACTAATTAATATTCGCACGCACCATTTTATTTCCACGTGCGTAGTAACAACTTAACTCTTGTTATCTTCTCTTTCACAATCGCATCTCATGCATTTGCGTGATGATTATATAAACACCAAACTTCTTCAGGAAATCATATATTAAAACTTAAACATTCCATTAAAACAAAACACTTTCTTTCTCTTTCTCTCTATATATAACAATGGCAGCTTCAAGCGTTAAGAGCATTCCCATGGCGATTCCAAATTTCAACATGTGTCAAAAGTACGAAGCACTCAAAGCAGGCCAAAGAAACGAACCAGAAGGTGAAGAAGATGAAGGATTAAGCTATGAGTTTAAAGAGATGTTGGATTCTCTTCCTAAGGAGAAAGGTTGGCGAACTCGTTACTTATACTTATTTCAAGGCTTTTGGTGTCAAGACAAGGAGATTCATGCAATCATGTCTTTCCAAAAGCATTTTCAGACTCTTCAAAACGACCTTGTTTTGGCTACTATACCTAAATCCGGTACAACTTGGTTAAAAGCTTTGACTTTTACTCTTCTTAACCGAAACCGGTTTGATCCGGTTTCTACTGATCATCCTCTTCTCACTTCCAACCCTCATGATCTTGTACCTTTCTTGGAGTACAAGCTTTATGCTAATGGAGATGTTCCTGATCTCTCTGGTTTACCTAGTCCCAGGATATTTGCTACTCATGTCCCGTTTGGTTCTCTCAAGGGTTCGGTCGAGAAACCTAGTGTGAAGGTTGTGTACTTGTGTCGAAACCCCTTCGATACATTCATCTCCTCTTGGCAATTCACCAATAACATCAAATCCAAGTCAACGAGTCCGATCTCTTTAGAAGAAGCTTTTGATCTGTATTGCAAAGGAGTAATTGGGTTTGGTCCGTTTTGGGAACACATGTTGGGATACTGGAGAGAGAGTTTGAAGAGACCAGAGAAAGTCTTCTTTTTAAGGTACGAGGATCTTAAAGAAGATATTGAGTCTAACTTGAAGAAGCTTGCAAGTTTCTTAGGACTTCCTTTCACTGAGGAAGAGGAACAAAAGGGAGTTGTGAAGGCCATTGCTGATCTATGTAGCTTCGAGAATCTGAAGAAGTTGGAAGTGAACAAGTCAAGCAAATCGATTAAGAACTTTGAGAATCGTTTCTTGTTTAGGAAGGGAGAAGTGAGTGATTGGGTTAACTATTTGACGCCTGCACAAGTGGAAAAATTGTCAGGCTTAGTGGAAGACAAGTTAGGTGGATCTGGTCTCACTTTCAAGCTCAGCTAAATCTATGGCCGCGTGGTTACATGTCTACTCTTGTTTTCGATGTCCTTTTAAGTTTAAAGGCAGTTGTTTTTGTTGTCAGTTATTGACAATGAAGCAACGTCCACATTTTAGTTTGTCGGTTTCGATTTTTATTTTTAAACAAAAAAAACTTTGTGAATTTGCCATTATGTTTCTATTTGTACTCAAGTATTCCAGTTCATGGATATGTATGATGGATTTTACAAATAGCTATAAATGCATATATATTTATATTTATTTTTTATTTTCTCTATGGGGTCTAGACCGAAATTTAACTAATATCTCAGAAACCAATACCAACTGATTTTTTTGAATAAAACCTAAAACCAATCTTCCGTAAAACCCTAACAATAATATCGTGTGGAACAAACATGATTTGTAGAATCAGATTCTAATAAAAAAGCAATAGAAATGAGATTTAATAATTTGACCAAAGATATTTTCTCAGTAAATTTCGGGTACTATATTTATAATTTTAACCAATTTTTAAATGGTATGAAATCTACTAATCCACAACAAGTACACGATTATTGTGCCATAGTAGTAAACAAGAGACTTACCTCAAAAGATCAATGTCACACGAGATAAAATTCAGATCGCCGACAGGAGAATGTAGCCACGATAGAACGGTGTGGATTGCTTCTATCTTTTGGATAAAAGTATTTCAAATTAAAATCACAAAGTGAATTGAAAAGTAGATTAGACAAAATTATAACTACAATGCTGTCCAAACTTATAACACTAGATATCATCTACACAGATTTGCATTCTCCAAGGTTTTCCCCGCATCACGAATTCATCATTGCGAGTAATTTACCAATTAAAATGAATTAAAAAAAAAAACCAAAAACAAAATCAACAAAAAAAAAAAAAGTTTTAGAAAAAATGACGAATGTGGTTTTTCTTATATTTCCCCTAAAGTGACGTCGTTTGGTTTTGTGTTTTTAAACCCGAACGAAAAAGATACTGAGCTCAGGCCCACTGTTTCCATCAGGATTCATCATGTAATAAGTCTCTGAGTCTCTTGACCCAATCACTCTCTCGAAATGTGCTCTCATGTAAGTCAAATCTCCTTCTTGTTGTCCTCCTCCTCCTCCGCCGTTTTGCTCCGTCGTTCCGCTACTCACCGGTAACACACCAGCTCCCATTGAAACCGCGTGAAGCATCTGCATCACCACTAAATCCTCTTCCGTTGGTTGTCTCTTCACACCATAACCCGATTTCTTCCCATTACAGTACAATGCCCAAATTGGTTCGTCAATGATTTTGGTTTTCTCACTCGGTTTCTTCTCACATTCCAATGCAATTCGTACTAAACCGACTCCAAGATCTTGGAGAAGTTTCCCCGTTGGAATCGCTAATTCCAATAAGAGAATCGGTAGAGAACGCGGATTCTCCTGAACCGCTAAATTCACTCGCGTTTTTCGGTATCCAAACAACGTTCCCGTGACACGTGTCCCTCCATGAACATGATTCTCATGGAGTCGTGTCCCTCCTACAGGGAATTTACACATTGGAGACATGATCGGAAGTGATCGAAACACAGACCGGACTCTACGGAAGAGCTTCGTCGATTTCGAGCCCGTTGTTTTGTTTTTTCCAGAAGGTTGCTCCAATGTGATCTCAGGCCGTACAGTCGCCGTTGATTTCTTCGACCGTGGACTCCCAAGAGGAGACATTGTCGTCGGAGTTAGCATCCTCGGAGTTAAAGGTGGTGTCGCCATTACAAAATTCTCAAAGATTGAAATGTTTTGTATGTGAAAGAGTAAAGATCAAAACTTTATACAATCTTAAGGTATACATGGAACGCACGTTGAGTTAAATTCTGCAAACGTGAGTGTACGACTTTGTTCATAGATTATTAATTTAAGTTCGCCGGTTTTAGTTCATGGTCGGGAGATATGGACTAATCTAACATTGACTAGTGTCTGTTTTGTTTTGATTAAAAGTGTTGATCTTTATGCTTGCTTGTAAGATTTATTCTCTGCTTTGCTGTTTTCAAAGGTTGTTTACCACTTACATATGTTTTAGTGTCTCCTATCTTCTTCAAGGAATCTCTTTTCATCAATTTCCTAATAATAGATTTTTACATGGGTGCCATTCAGATAATGAACTTTCACAGATTCACTCAGTAAATAAACATCTTGCGACAAGAAATTGAAATCCAGAACAAGAGTCGGAGTCTTCTGAAACAGATCAAAACTGAAGCTTGGAAAAGTCAAGCAAAGCGCACACACATGAATATATGTATATATATATATTCACAAACGCAAGGTATTTTCCAAAGATGATGAGGTTGAGTTTTGTATTTTTCTCCCTTATCCTTGATTAGAAGAAACTCTTTTTGGTGCAGGCAAGTTTCTCATGTTGGATTCCATCTTGTTGAATGTGAGATTGGCGATAGCTCTGTCGATTGAATTTGTTTCCAGCTCAGTTTTCCGACTGCAAGATGTTGAAGGTTAGTATATAATATCCTTCTAAATGCAAAGTCTGATGAATGAAGAAAGCTCTTTTACCTGGTTCTATCTTTGAACTCCTCTGAGTTGGGATCTGACTTCTGTAGTGAGTTCTTTGCAAGCCGGTAAAAGGTATCGCGGAAGCACTTGCGGGTATCATCAGTCAACTACAATTAAATGTTGCACAATCTGTTACATGATGGATCAAATCATAAACCAAGATTGTACTTGTAAGCAAGATCAGATCATCACACTCACCAATTCTGAAGCCCTTTGTAGATCCTGCAACACGACTTCTTCAGCAGATGCCTCCTCCATGTTTTCCTCACTCAGATTCATCGGTGCCTCCTCCTTGAACCAAAATAATTTTCCAAGATTAACATCTCTGCTATTAACAACAATAGTCATACAAGTAACCCGGAAATCTCATTCAGACTAAGCCACGCTAAGATTCCTCTACCGGAAAGGATGACCACTAGACAAAGATCACGTAGCCGTCTTTTCTACTATTTTGACATTTGTGAGACTATATCAAAAGAATCAATTCTTACCATAAGTGGTATGTCTTGACAAGTTTCCCAGTTGTAATTGAACAAAGGGACTTCTCTGCCATCAGTTGTGTCGAGAAACACAGAGGAGGAACCGGGCCTGTTGTTATCATCCGACTCCTTGAAAGAATGAAAATTCCCATTCCCTGGAACATCCTCCAAAATGGAACTTCTTCAGTAAAAACCGGAAAACAAAACAGAGAGATATAAACATCTAATACTATTGAATCATTCATTTATGTGTTCATTATATATAGACATTTGTATCTGCAAGAGTGTGTAAGGCTATACAAGAACATGTCATCCATTTGTTGGATTCCATCGAAGTCATGAAGCGAGCGGTCAAAGCAACCACTAGCTTTTAACCTCTTTGATTCTTCGTCTACTTCTTCACTCGTCCCCATCTCCATCTGACTGTATAATCCTCCACTGAAGCCATTGTTAATCACATCATAATCAAAACATTTCTCTACAGCAGCTTGTGAGGAGTTCATATTCCATCCATTTCCCCACATATCAGGAGCTGGGTACGAATCTGAGGTCTCTTGATAGTTAGGCACAACTAGATCCTCTAAATTCCTCCTCGAATAACGATCCATGAATACTACTTCCACCTGCTAAAATGCTTACTATTTTTAGAAAAAAACAACAGAAATCTGAACTTCTTAAGATTTAAAAAATAGAAAGAACTCACCTTTGATCAGATCCAAATCAAAAAGATTGTGTTTATTATGTCTATCTTGTGTAGATTTGTGAATCGAAAGAGAGAAGAGAAAGAGCAAGTTGAGGGAAGTGGAGAGCGCGTGAGATTGAACTTTATTAAGTGGCTCAGGATTCACAAACGAGATTTGTGGCTCAGATTACTCCTCCATCTAAAGCACTTCTTTCATTGGTCCACGTGTTAGTAATATCTTTTTCCGTGAGAGGTCGGCACTCATTTAAAAATAAATTAAAATAAAATTATATTAGCTACTGGCCAACTTGCACGTTTAAGGCTTCTAATCTTAAACAGGAGAGACGCATGCATTTACCATTTACATATTTTTTGTGTTAAACAAAAAATAATAAAAAAATTAAAAATCTACATGTAAATTAAAAAGAGGGGAATTCATGCTTTATACCTAAACTGCATTTTATATATATATATGTTAATGTTAACATTTTTTTTATTTGTTAATAATACATGTTAACACTTATATATTATAAATATAACTATGAATAAATAGTATGAAATCAAATTTTATTTAGGGTCCGACTAGTATATATATATATTGTTTTTTTGCTTTTATATTTTTAATTTTTAGTTAAATAATATCGAATTCTGTTAATTTATATCATTATTTTTTAATTATAATTCGATGAAAAATATATGTTTTTTTATTTTAACTTTGTTTTAAGTTAAGTTTTGTTTTCTTTTTAATTTGTAAAGTAATTTATTTTTATTTTTAAATTGTGTAAAATTTTTTTATCTTGTAATGATTTTCTTATAAAAAATATAACATTAGTTATAATAACAAATATATAAACATTCTAAAATTTAGATGATATATTTAAGAAAAAATATAATTAATTTGTTATAAGAAAATCAAAATATTTAATTTTTATTTTTATTTTTTTATGTTCGATATTATCTACATAATTAAACAAAATTTTGTTTACTGTGGCTGCCTGCTGATTACAGATAAACGACCAAAAAAGCTAAGTTTACGGATATACCCTTTAGATTTGATAGCAGATTTGGTGACACGTGTCATATTCAGTCGATTTTGGACGAACATGTGTCAATGTTGGTCTAGAGAGGTGAAGACACGTGACAGACGGTTTATCGGTGGAGTGGGACCTAATGGTTGGAGTTTGAAAAACAGCATCTTTAAGTGGATAACGTCCGTTCTTCACTATCTTTAGTAAGCTCTGTTTTCTTAATCAAAGTTGGTTACTATATTCTCCAAATCTGAACTTTATAAAGTTCGAAAATTGATATAAATTTTGGCTTGTGAAAGTCCAATTGCTGAAAAGCTCATAGGCAACTTGCCAAGTAGCCGCTCCATTTTGTTTGCTACTTCTGGCATCTAGAGTTTGTCCCTCTTTCCTTTCGTGGGCTATATATGGCCCACTAGGCCTGAAAGATATATTTATGGGCTTGATAAAAAATCCAGTTTGGCCCAAAGTTCAAAAACATAAAAAGGAAGCTGCTTGGGCTAATACGATGAAAAATTCTCTGATGAATCATATCAGTATTGAAATAAAAACGATTCCAATTTGTAAATTTGACCAAGGAAATAACATTGTTACTGACAAAAAGATAACATTTACTTTTAAATGAGTTAATATAATTGGAAAATCCATTTAGACAAGTGGTGGGATAATTGCAAAAATACATTTCCAGGGAGCATATTTTGTGATATTTGAGCTTAAATTTTGGAAAATTCGAGATTTTAGGGTTTTCAAAATTCTAAGATTTTAAGGTTTCATGTATATTCTTAAGGATTTAGGGTTTTCAAACTCGAGATCATGTTTGTTGGCTCAAAACAATGTTGCCTTTTACAGTTTTTTTTCTTTTCTGTGGATGTAAGGTTTTGATGAGAAGAATGTTATTTTATAAATGCCTTATAAATTTTCTCGCTCATCTCTGCTTCTTCGTTCTGGGGATTTTTTCCTTTCTCCCAAATCATCGAATTCATGCATTTTGAATGACTTAACAGGTTTAAACTCAGATTCGTTTTGTCTTCTTTGTTCTGCCGATCTCTTCCTCGCCTAAAGATTTTGATGAAGATTATGATTCTCGAGTGAGAAATCTGACTTTGAATCGGTTAAAAAAAGGTATTATAAGTATGGAGAGACGAAGATGAAAATGAAGGAGACGACGAAAGCTATGGTTGTGTGTAACAGGGTTTGAAGCTTCTCGTCATCTCTAGTTTTCTTTCTTTGTTTTTAATCTTCTTTAATTTTGTATGGGGAAAGGGCAAGTTAAATTATGCCCTTTATTCAAATCGTGCCCTATCCTCAGTTCTTAGTTTTTCCTATACGAGATTCAGCATATGGGTTTTAAACTAATTGGTGGGGTTTCTATATATCTAGTTTTGATAATTTGATTTGAGATTCATGGCTCATTAGTTTCCTCAATCTGTTTTTGTTTTCGATATACAGCTCGCATATTTCAATGATATAAGTAAATGGTGGTAGTGATTTTCAGATGTCAAGCTTTACAGTTCCAAAAATTGCTGGGGGTAGAATTGGTTCTCATTCTTCAAAGATTTTGGGTTTTTTGTCTTATTTAAAGAAAAAAAAATGTCTACATGTTATAGATGTTTATACTTGTTCCTATTAACTTGGAATCTGCATGACTGCCACACAATATAGGATATTACTAGTTAAGACACCGAGCAAACTTGAAAGTTGTGAATCTCTTGGTTTTACAGTAGTCTATAACTTCTCATGGAAACCCAATCCTGTATCATAACAATCAACAAACCCAACACATAACCAAATTCAATAGAAACCTGAGAAGCAGATATGAATCAGCTTAAATAAAATCTTACACACAGTTACAATGCTAGCTCGATCTACCTCAACACTCTTCGACTAAAATTGATCAACAGAGTTTCCACAGATACACGAACACCACAAATTTCAAAGTTCCAAATCTAAGAAAGTTCAAATCACGAAAACCTTTATAGATTTTCAAATAAAAATACATATATACAGTCAAATTGCAGAGGTATGGCCCTCAGATACAGGAATCAAAGCTAATCAATGGCGAAATCGTTTTAATTGATTCAAAGTAAAATAGAGAACATACCATCTTCGCAGGATGCAGTTGAGAGAGAAAAGACGGTAAAGCACTGCATCATCTTTGTGCTCTAAATTAGAGGTTCGGTGGGAGTGGAGGAAGAGGAAGAACGTCCCCGTCGTTCACTAGTTCTCATTCTCGTTCAATCGGCAGTGTTCCATTGTCGATCATTGTCGATTAAGGAGAAGGGTAAAGTAGGAATATTGAGTTGTTTAAGGGTATGTTTTGTAAACCAGTTTTGACAGGGGTATTTTTGCAAAGGGGTAAAGGAAAAAGGGTATTTCTCAAAATTTCTCTTAAATCTATTGTGTTCTTCACCATAGCTCACCAGCTTAGACTATGAATTGTCCATGCAATTGTTGGTAGAAAAATGATTAATATAATTAATATCCAATAAACTATTATTAGAGAATAGGAATACTAAAAGCTTAAATGTCTAATTACTTAAATGAATAGTGGAAATTATACCTAATTTGCTGTATTATGATTTATGAATGAAGTTGAGACTTTGGATTTGACTAATTCAGTGTTCTGAATCACAAAAGAATTCAAACAAAGAAATTTAGGAGAGATAAGTAAGAGTCGAGACAAATCAGCAAAGATTTATTTTTTATTATTATATTTTTCTTTCTTCCAAAATATACAGATAGATCTTTCGTCCTCAGCCGGCGTTCTCTAAATTTTCTCACATCTCCTCGAAATTTCTGCTCGAAGTTCACCATAACAGTTCATTATTCCCCTACATTTCGAGATCATAATCCATAGCCTCTAAATTCTTTCTGAATCGATCCTTCTTTTGCACTGTTCTCCGAGAATCCGTCATCTCACGAGGCTCGATCTCGCTAGTAAGTGTTCTTCCGGTGACGTGAGAAATCTCAAGGAATGTTTGGTAAGTTCACTTAAACTGGACTTCTAGTGCTAAATTTAACATTTAATGTAGTCTCTAGTTCTTTAATCGGTTCATTGAAGTTCTCTCCATTTGATTTGCGGCTTTCGTATTCACAGTTTAATTGGAAATCTGAGATTCCGTGGACTATTGTAGCTGGATCGAGATGGAAGAGTATGATTTCTTTCTTCTTTTGATGCGGTTATTGCTTCGTTAATCTGTTGCTTATGCATTATGATCTATCTACTTCTATAATTTCTTCTGTATAGAGAAAATGCTGTTGAAGTTCTGCAGAGATATCGCCGGGATAGGCGGAAGCTCTTGGATTTTATGTTGGCCGGTAGCTTAATCAAGAAAGTTATAATGCCTCCTGGGGCTGTGACTCTTGACGATGTTGATTTAGATCAAGTTAGTGTTGATTATGTCATTGACTGTGCTAAGAAAGGTAATAATAGCTTGCTGTTTCTTTCTTCTGCCTTTTCCGTGATCCTTTTGTTTCTAGAGTTAATATGTATTGTACTTTGCATATGGTTTTAATCCAGGTAAAATGCTCGAACTTGCTGAAGCGATACGGGACTATCATGATCACAGCGGACTGCCTTACATGGTGTGATTCTCATTTGTTTATCTTTATTACACACTCACATGCTTTTCTTTAATCCGCTCCCTTAATGCTAGTCGACGATGCTCTAACTTTTGTTGGTAGGCCTTACTTTATCATTCAGTGACTAGATTTGTATTACTCGGAGAATCTTGCCACATTTTGAAGGACAATGCAAGTTAAAAAAACTACATTTCTGGAAGTTTCATTTTATGGATGATCTTTTCACATATATAGCTTTCCTTACTTTCTTTATCTACGCCTGTCATTTATATGCTAAAAGTTACCTTCTCCGTTTGACTCCATTTGTATCAGGACACTTTCTAATGCTTGGGTCTTATGCATATTTCAGAATAGCGTTGGTACTGCGGATGAGTTCTTTTTGGCTACAAATCCTGAATCTTCTGGCTCACCTCCAAAAAGGGCCCCGCCACCTATTCCTATAGTAACTAAATCACCCTCTCCCATTGTTACAAATCCGGAGTGGTGTGAGTCATCAACTGTGCCACCATCAATGCAATCAGAATCAATTGGTTTACCACATGAGCAAGAGCTAACTGTTGATGACATTGAAGATTTTGAGGATGATGATGATCTTGAGGAAGTTGGTAATTTCAGGATCTCAAGACGGACTGCAAATGATGCGGCTGATCTTGTTCCAAAACTGCCCTCCTTTGCGACTGGTAAAATATCTGAAATTTCATATCTTTATTATGAAGTTAACCTGATACAAATACTATTGTTAATGTTATATGATTGATAAGCTTCATTTGATTATCCAAAGTGTCTGGGAACCTCTAGGTTTGGTAATTTATCATGTACGACATGGCATTATAGTTCAAGAAACTAAGGAATACTTGTTTTACTATCATTACTCTATACCTTCCAGTAGCCTGAGCTAACTATGACTGGATTATGAGTAGTACACACATTAAAAATTAATAACCCGCTAATTTGCTAAGAAAGTTGCAATTTATTTCTGTTTCAGGTATAACAGATGATGATCTACGTGAAACTGCATTTGAAATCCTGTTGGCTTGCGCTGGAGCCTCAGGGTATACAGAATATTGGATTGCTTGTTTTTATTCTTTTCAATTTCCTTGTTTAGTTGAGGTCTGCTTGTCATTTCAGTGAGTCTTGCTGATATTGGTTTTTCTCTTTCAAATGTTTTCAACATCTGTAATCATGTAGAGGCCTCATAGTACCAATAAAAGAGAAAAAGAAGGAGAAAAGCAGGTCTAGGCTGATTAAGAAGCTTGGTCGCAAAAGTGAGAGTGTCTCTCAGTCTCAGAGTTCATCAGGATTGGTTGCTATTTTAGAAATGATGCGGGGACAAATGGAGGTACATAACAATATGAATAATCGCAGTTCACCCACTTTGTGTTTGTTGTGTATCTGGCAATCAATCCCCGTGGGCTCATACAGATTTCTGAGGCCATGGACATCAGGACAAGACAGGGGTTGCTTAATGCCCTATCCGGAAAAGCTGGAAAAAGAATGGACAGTCTCCTGGTACCTTTAGAATTGTTATGTTGTGTGTCTCGTACCGAGTTCTCCGAAAAGAAAGCATATTTACGTTGGCAGAAAAGGCAGGTAAAGACCACCTCTCACATCACGTTGTAATATCGACCACTTCTTTCATTTAGTAATAGTGTTTTATCATCTATTAACTTTTTGGTATCACAGTTAAACATGTTAGCAGAGGGGCTCATTAACAATCCGGTCGTTGGATTTGGAGAATCAGGTCGTAAAGCAACTGACCTGAAGAGTCTTCTGCTAAGGATTGAAGAGTCAGAGGTATTTTTTCAACTTTATATTCATGTGACCTATTACATGGTGTAGACATCAGATATTGAAAAGGTTCCTTTTGGAATCTCCGTGTTTATTATGGATATGATGGTGAACATGCACATTACATATGTCACTGTCAGCCCAAATCGCTTTTAAAACTGTAACTAGCTTCGTGTGTTTACATCTTAACTTAATCAGAATTAAAAAATATGCTACAATGCTACAAAAAAATCCCCGAACTTTTTGGTTTTCTATTGTATAATGTCCAATTTAGTGTGCAGACATGTCAATACTGCACTCTTTAATAAACCTATAAGATACCCATATTTTGTTATATCTGGCCAAAATAGCTCGAGTTCTTCTAGAAAGGGATGTCATTACACTGCATCAACCGATGGAAGAAGACTAATAATAACACAGGATAACTCAGGAACATGTGTAAATTCCTAACTTCATGACGACCTAGCAGACGCATACAAAAAGTTGGATAATTAAGTGGTATTAAAATATACAAAGGATCAGATGGTTACTATTTGTGAAAAAAGCATATAGCGTCTATTTCTGGCAGTATTCCCTATTACAGTTCTATGGCGTTATCCTATATACTGTATATTGAATTGGCTTACATCAGCGTATTTATAATATTTTCGTTTGCTTCCTTTTCTATCTATAGTCTCTTCAATCCGCAGCTGGAGAAGTGCAGAGAGCAGAATGCTTAAAATCTCTTAGAGAAGTTGCTATTTCACTTGCTGAGAGACCAGCTCGAGGTGATTTGACGGGTGAAGTGTGCCATTGGGCTGATGGATACCATTTGAATGTCAGACTATATGAAAAATTGCTTCTCTGTGTCTTTGACATATTAAATGATGGGAAGCTCACAGAGGTCTGTGAATCTTGTCAAGACCTTATTGAATACATGTTCATGGTCATCTAAAGATCGTATTGATTTGAAATTTGAATTTTTTTTTTTCTTTTTCTTTTTTCTTTCTCTCAGCTGTTCACTCTGAGCTGCTTCCTCCTATTTTTTCTTTCAGTGACAAGTTGCCTTTCAGTTTATTGTTGCATAATCTATAAAATGTTTATGAAATAACATTGGTCATTTTATTTTAGGAAGTTGAAGAAATTCTTGAGCTTTTGAGGTCGACGTGGCGTGTTCTTGGAATTACAGAGACCATCCATTACACATGCTATGCCTGGGTATTGTTTCGACAGGTAATGATAAAAATCAAATTTCCTTTTGATGTTATTGAGGCTTCGTCTTGGATGTCTTCCGGTAACATTATGAATGTGTTGTGTGGTTGCAGTATGTAATCACTAGTGAACGAGGACTTTTGCGGCATGCTATTCAGCAGCTGAATAAAATCCCTCTAAAAGAACAACGTGGGCCTCAAGAGCGCATACACTTGAAAACCTTGCAGTGTAGGGTTGAAAATGAAGAGATATCCTTCCTGGAGTCCTTCTTGTCACCTATAAGGAATTGGGTTGATAAGCAGCTGGCTGACTACCATCTGCATTTTGCCGAGGTTTTATCTTAAAACAAATGCGTTTAGACACATAAGTTACTTCCATTTCAATTACAGTAATTTGTATATAGGGTCAGTCATCTTCTTTCCTTGGTCCGGTGAGCTGTATGCTTGCTTATGGGATATTGCGATTTGCATATCAAATGGACATATAAGTCCCAGTAGTGTTTAGAAAATTAACGCATTGTTTCATTTGTAGAAATATTTCACATACACATGCTCACACACGTGTGTATATATGTATGTATATATTTGCCTTAGTTTTATAAATCAGATATAGAGCATGTCCACCTCAGGCCCCTTATCTACATTTGCAGGGTTCACTTCTCATGGACGATACAGTCACAGTTGCAATGATAACTTGGAGGCTTTTGTTGGAGGAATCTGATAGAGTATGTAACCTGCTTTTTAGTGGAGCGATGGGGACATAGTTTCCCCAACATGACTTCTGCACTTGTAACTGAGAATGATGGTTTATTTTCTCTACAGGCAATGCATTCTAATTCTTCAGATCGAGAGCAGATCGAGTCCTACATTTTATCTTCCATCAAGAATTCGTTTACAAGGGTAAGTATTATATTAATCCCCTAGATGTTTGACTAACGATTGCATATCAGTTTTCATTTTTGACCATTTTAAGAATTTAGCAAATTCTCTTTCCAATGTACCCGGTTTTTGACGCATAATATTACGAAGGGTATAATGAGGCTGATTTTTGCAATTTACAGATATCAGTTGCCATTGATAGATCAGATAGAAATAATGATCATCCGTTGGCAGTGCTTGCTGAGGATACTAAGAAACTTATGAAAAAGGATTCTACAATTTATATGCCAATTCTATCTCAGAGGCATCCACAGGCAATTGCGTTTTCTGCATCGCTTGTTCACAAGCTTTATGGGAACAAGTTGGTAAGCTTGATGCTAGCGTCCCATCTTATTATTTTTGGTTACCACATCTCAGTGATTAATGATATCTTGACTTTGTACTTTCTTTCAGAAACCTTTTCTTGATGGTGCTGAACACTTAACTGAGGATGCCGTCTCTGTTTTCCCTGCGGCTGATAGCCTTGAGCAATATTTACTGGAGTTAATGACTTCTGTCTGCGGAGAGGACACAAATGGACCTTACTTCAGAAAACTAATTCCATATGAGGTCAGACTCACGATAATTTACTCTACATGGCTTAAGCCATCTTATAAAGAGGGTCAAATTCAGTGAGAATCATGTTGGCTCTCATATTTGTCAATAATTTAGGTCGAATCCCTCTCTGGCACATTGGTGTTGAGATGGATCAATTCACAGCTGGGAAGAATTTTAAGCTGGGTGGAGAGAGCATATAAACAAGAGGTGAGATTAGTTGTACTTGTACCCTTTACTGATCTTTCCATAATGACTTTCACTGTCTTTAATTAATATTATTTCTATTCAAACTCTAACCATCTTAGCTTTTATGTATAGCATTGGGACCCAATATCACCTCAACAGCGGCATGGGAGCTCAATTGTCGAAGTTTTCAGGATCGTAGAAGAGGTAGGGGTCTTATTTACGCTTTATCTGTATCTTTGTAATAGTAGCATATGTATATTGTGTGGTTTTGAGCACATTTTCTGTTAGATTTTCTGAGTCTCATCAGATGCTAAAGGCTTATGTTTATCTTGTTGAGCTTACTTTAATAGGTTGCTTAATTTGTTTTGACCTTGTTCTTATTGAATTTAAATTAGGCTTGGTTCCTAATTATCTGGGTAAGAAAGATTAATAGACTTGAAAGAAGCCGTGATATCTTTCTTGAAGCATATGTTGATCTCAGTAAACAATAATGCTTTCGCTTCTCAAAGCGTGTGTAATTGATGTTTTGGGTAATCTTTGATGCAGACGGTTGATCAATTTTTTGCGCTGAAAGTTCCAATGAGATCCATTGAACTAAATGCTTTATTTCGTGGCATCGACAATGCATTTCAAGTATATACCAATCATGTCATGGAGAAGCTAGGTATGCACCATGTGACTGATCAAATCTGCTTCTGAGCCTGAAGTTTAAAAAAAAAAAAATTTTCCTTACGAGCCTTTGTATTTATCAACCTGTACATTGTTTCCGGTATACTGGAATATTCTGGTATCGGATTTAACCGTTCCAGCTAGCAAGGATGATTTGATTCCACCTGTACCTGTTCTAACTCGTTACAAGAAGGAAGCAGCAATCAAGGTTTTTGTCAAGAAGGAACTATTTGAGTCAAAACTGCCTGATGAGAGAAGGTCGATCAACATTGATGTTCCTGCAACTGCTGTGCTTTGCGTTCAGCTCAATACTTTACATGTACCTTCAAGACTCGCTTCCTCAGTAGCATCATTTAAATTTTTTTGCTGCTATCTATAATGTTTTTATATGCTATTTACAGTATGCTGTTAGTCAACTGAGCAAGTTAGAAGACAGCATGTGGGAGCGCTGGATAGTGAAAAAACCTCGTGAAAAGATTGTCATCAGTATGGACCATCTCTATGTGCCTATTTATAGCTGAAGTTCATTTTCCCTTACAAAAAATTGTTTTTGGAAAATAACTTATCGTAACCATATGAATGATACATTCCCGTTTTGGCTAACTTCATAGGAAAATCTTTGGTTGAGAAGTCAAAGAGTTTTAACCAGAAGGAATCTTTTGAGGGGAGTAGAAAAGATATTAATGCAGCTCTGGATTGTATCTGCGAGTTTACTGGTGAGATGTCGTATGTGTACATTCTTGAAGGATTCATTATGAAAGGGTTAACATTAATATTATTCTTTAACATTGCAGGAACTAAGATTATCTTCTGCGATTTAAGGGAGCCATTTATTGAAAATTTGTACAAGCCAAGTGTTTCTCAATCTAGATTGGAAGGATTAATTGAATCCCTTGATACGGTAAGAAATCTTCTGTTAGACAAGGCATTGTAAAGCTGGGCCAGTTATTTACAGTTTACAAGAGGTCTGAACTGCCATAACAATGTGTTGGTAATACGATTCAGGGATTTTAAAAGTATGGTGCCTAGAAGTCACTCGTGCACAAAATTTCTTGACTGTTTTGAGATTTCTGTGGCGCTTTGGCACCAATGAATAGCAAAGGCACTTTTTCTTGACATTGCTAATTTAAATTTCTAATTACTTTTGACCAGGAACTTGGACAGCTATGCAGTGTCATAATGGAGCCGTTGAGGGATCGGATAGTCACCAGCCTACTTCAAGCATCACTTGTCTGTAGTTAAATTTGAGTTTTTTGTTAAAAGAATAAACAAGCTCTCAAGTATTTGCGATTTGATGGATTATATTCATAATCTACCAGGATGGATTGCTTCGTGTCCTATTAGATGGAGGCCCGGCACGTGTATTTCATCCAAACGAGGCAAAGCTGTTAGAAGAAGATGTAGAGGTCTTAAAGGTAACTCTTTCTTAAATGGTCATCTTATCTTTATAGCTTGAATTGCCTGTCTTTAAAGCTAATATGATTATGATTTTTTATAGGAATTTTTTATTTCTGGCGGGGACGGACTACCAAGAAGAGTGGTTGAAAACCAAGTTGCCCGAGTTCGTCTTGTTGTAAAATTGTATGGATACGAGGTTAGTACAACTGCTCTTCATTATTGTTTTAACATTTTAAGGGTATGCATTCGACATGGAAACTGTTTGTTCGGTTTGGGAACATTTGGTTCAGTTTGGTTCTGGTTTCGGTTGAGTTTCTATGTCGATTGGTAATTTGCCTTGCATATAAAATACGCAACAGACACGGGAGCTTATCGATGACTTGAGGTCTAGAAGCAGTCTAGATATGCAGCAAGGAGGAAGAGGCAAACTTGGTGCGGACACCCAAACATTAGTTCGAGTGTTGTGCCATAGACACGATTCAGAGGCGTCGCAGTTTCTGAAAAAACAGTACAAAATCCCAACATCCCACGCCTAATCATAATCCATTATTTGCTTAATTTGCTTTCTTTCTTTTCCGTCTTTCTTCAGGTTCAAAATCATTTGTATAATTGATCAATTATCTCACAAGTACAGGTTCTAAACAAGTTGCAGTTTTACCCGAGTTTGTTTAGGTGTTATTCCTTTGACTTATCCTTGATTTTTTTATACAAATGTTAGTAGTTTGGAATTTTGGATGAATGTTTTTATATCCTTAACATTGGTTGATTCGATATGTCAAGTCAAACTGCATTCACTTGGTACTCTGGTCTGGGTTTTGCATTAAAACCAAACCAGCCAATCGGATGTCTGAATTATAGGTAAGTAGACTATTAATTAAGCTTAATTCCATCTAAGAGAACTTTTAGCTGTTCGTCTATATTAGTGACTACAATTGACATTAACTAAATCCTAATTTATTTGATTATACAAACTTATCTTCAAAAATCACAAGTATTATGTTTTTCGTTGTAATGACTTATAGACCGTTCAAATGTGAACCTTTGACTCTGTATTTTAAATTTATAACCTTTGAAACTTTCTTTGACTATGTTTATCCAATCTAATGGCTTGATTAGTACTTTTTCCTAGAAACTCCTCACGGGAACCAAGTTCCAACTATAAAGATTTTCAACGAATTGTATAATTGCAGATTTCAACTATCGGACAAATACACGGATTCTACATTTTTAGAATGGATACAGTTCAAACTCGATCTCTTTGTTTAAACTAAGATGGTTCTCTCAATATTAATATTCACAAAACCCATATTAAAGAATAATTTTCTTGACCAGCCAAACACACGCAAACATCGTCGGTTAATTTCTCTGTTGTCTATATAAGTATGTATATACACAGACACAATTCAAAGAGTTCAAATTGGAATCAAACCAAAAAGATATATTAACTAAGGAATCAAAGCAATCAAGAGTCAATAAAGGAAGAAGCAGGAATATGTAATGGATCCGTATAAGCAAACGAGCAATGTGTATACGTACGGAGTTCCCGTTACTACGCAAAACACGAACGTTATGGTCGTGAGTGACGTATTCTGCTGTCCTTATCCGATAGAACTGATCGTCAAGAAAAAATGTAAAGGACTGAGTGGTGCAAAGCTTGAGGTCGTTGACCTCAATTCTAACGTCGTTCTTCGTGTGGATGGTCCTAGCAATAGCTTCAACAAGAAACGTGTTCTTCGTGACCCTGCAGGTTACCCTCTTCTCACTATGCGCGAGAAGGCAAGCTATTTACTGTATTAAAATGAATATGATGTTCATATGTGCATATATAACTGATTGTTTTATATGTTTTAACAAAAACTATATAGTTGACGTTGTTGAGTCAACGATGGACGGTTCACCGAGGTGAAGGCTCAGATCCAACGGAGCTGATGTTCACAGTGCAACGTTCTTTTCCTCTTCAATGGAGAGCTCGTCTCGATGTCTTCTTTCAGACTAATCAAGTTCGTAACTTCAGTGTCGTAGGCACTTACTTCGATGACTCTACCAAAGTCTACCTTGCCGACACTCTCATTGCCGAGGTATCCAAAGAATCTTACTAACCTGCAAAATCAGAACCCAAGATAGATTTACAGTAGAGACATTTAGTTAACTGTTACATGTGACTTTTGTTTTTATTATTTGTCAGGTGAAGGAGAATTCGACATTTGGAGGGTTTTTCAAAGGGAAACAAGACTTCGTGGTTAGAATAAATGCAGGCGTTGACTATGCCTTCATCGTTTCTCTTCTGGTCATCTTAAACGAGAACAACACTATCTTTTAGCCCTTCTACGTTTTGTTTTACGATTTGCTGTTAGAAACTGCATGATTGTGTTTATAATTTGCAATGATATTGTACAAACCAAAGGATTTTTGTGTGAATTTACTTACCACAACAGCTTAAGAAACATCACAATGGTACCTGATTCTCTTGTAAGTTAAAACGCTAGTCTCAGACTCTCGGTCTGCAAATGCTGTGCACATGTTAAGGACTATTATGATATCAACATCCATTACACTCATACATTACAACACAACAACATGATCATATATTTGTATAAGAGCTAGATGTCTAAAGTAGTCAAATCTTATGCTAAGCATCTCAAATTCTGCTGGCCTTCTTTGAAGGAGAATCATTGTACAAAGTGGCATGCTTGGTTCACTCTCTTGGTCTGGCAAGCCATAGAGAGCTAAGAGCACGTAATCGCAATGAATAATTGTGTACTGCAAGAAGAGCACGAGCCGATTGTCGGGTTGTTAATATTCTTACCATCTGTTGATATGTTTGTAGCCTTAAGTTATCAGCCTGCCACAAACAAAATGATGGTGCTTTCAAATTACTGCAAGGTACTTTTTTCTTTGTATGTAAACAACATAATTGTAACGTACCTGGCGAATAAATCCTTCAAGGGTACCTAACTTGCCCATCGCCATCGCCATCTGACCCATGTAGCTAGCGACATTCCCTGATGAACTTGAACCAAGTGTCCCGCTCGATAGCGTATCAGCGAGTGATTGTTGTAAGCTGTCCATCCCTTGAGACAAAGCATCTTCTGCTTGTTGAGAAGACTGTTGCAGGCTATTTATGTCTAACGATTGTTGTTCTGTCAACGGCTCCAACTGATTTGCTACAAGCTGTAGGGGAGTATGGAGTTAGAAAACTTGCTGGTGAAAAAAATCATTATCAGGGAGAGAGTTGATAGACTACAATTGTTTGGTGTGTTGTGCCTTAACTTATACCTTGAGAAGTTCTGATGAACGGAAACCACCGAGCCACAAGAAACATCTCTCAGCTGGTGTTTTCCACATCCCTGATAATAAATGGAAGACATCGTTCTTAGCTGCGTTGCTCTTTATCCTGTAAAGCTCCTCATAGTGAGCTATTACTCTGTCTACAATTATCCGAAGCTCAGAATCAGTTGCATGAGAATCTAAAGCAGAACTCAGCTCCTTCATCTGTTTGTTTTTATCTTCCTGCCACCGTCTGTATTCTACATCAAATGCCAGTGCTCCTGCAAAAGAGAAGCATAAATAACTCGTCTCACATGATAACTAACAAAACTATCCTTACTACTTGATAACCAACAAAAGTTGCAATTTTATTAACCAGATCATTGCTGTAACTCATGATATGAAGAGAAACTCTTTGGGTAGAGATTTAGCCAACTCACCATCTCCAGCGGTAGAATGGGCTTGGTCTCCAGAGCTTGAGATAAAGACACCCTACGATTAAGAGAAACTGCTTATGTACAAAGAATAGCAAATATCCACAAAAAATCAGAGCCGAACACAATTGAAACCTGTTGCCTTGCTCTTTGCAGCTCCTGCTCAAGTTGTGTTAGCTTCAATCTACTATTCTCTAGCTGCTGAACATATGCCTACAGTAACCAATATACATGTTAGAGTTTGAAAGTAACTATACGTGTGGAAAACATAAAAGGAATTGGAACAATGAACCTAAATCCATGCATACCTTCTTCCTCAATCTACTTTTCCTTGCAGCCTCACGATTTTGAGCGAGCCTACGAAGGGTCTGTTGATTACAATTAACAAGAAAAACATAAGTGGAAGGCTCAATTACAAAAACAAATCCTTCCAATTTAGAGCTTTCTATATCACCTTTTGATCCATTTTATTCTTTGAACGGTCACTAGAATCAGAAGCACCAATACCCAAATGCCCTTCATCGAACTGCACATATACTGTTTTATTTCAAAACTTTGGCCAATTAGTGAGCATAAAGAAGCAACACCTATAATTTTACAAGCTAACCATTAAGTTATTGTGATCTGTGTCACCATCTGTTGAGACTGATGTTCTTGGACTAGTATCTCCCATTTTTCTGTTCTTACAAATCTGTCACTGAATCATCAGACAAAAACCAATCCAAGCGCTGTACCCTTTAAATAGTAAACAGGAGCCAACCATCAGGGTTTGAGAGAAACAAAACTATTATAACCTGTGACATAAAGCGAGACTAATAAAGGTGCCTCTTTGGAAATACGAATCTACGACTATCCACATATTACAAACTCAGAGTGTAGCATATAGTTCTCTAATCCTAAATAGTCTTATCTATATAGCTCAGGCCAAAAACCAACTAATTGAGTAGCATCAAAGAAAGCAATAAGCAAGCCTAGATGATTTAAAGAGAGAACCGACGAACTAACATAACATACCCCCCAGAAACAGAACGTAAAGACACAAAAAATTCTAGCCTGTTAACATCTAATCCCAAACAATTTCACTCCTTTTATAGTGTTGGATAATTTTGGTTCTTGAACATGTACATAAAGCAAACGAAAATTCCCTCAAGGTCAAAATTCTTCCATCAGAAAAGCAATCATGAAAAACAGAGGCAAAATATGGGAACTGAAGAACTAAAACCCTAGAAATATTGAAGAAGAAACTCACCTGGAGAATTGACTCTTGAGCTAAACCCCAAAACAAGGGTTACTCGGAAAAAGGAATTGAAACAAAGATCCGAAAAGATTCCAATCTTCCAAAGACTTCTACTTGTCTAAAACCCACCAAATATGATATCAATCATCAGAAAAGGCTGCTACTTTTGTATCTTCTTTGAGGTCTTTTAGTTGAAAGATCTTGTGTTTTCTTTTTCCCGGTCTCTCAAACAAAACAGGAAAGGAAAACAAACTGAAGTGATGGTGGACCAGAAGATGCTGAGGGTTAAAAGTCCTCTGTCTGAAAATGCAACACTCTTTTTAAAAATCAATATATTCTTGGTTTTGACAATGACAAGTCACTTTTTAAATATACTTGTTTAACCATTCAGACAATTAGTTAAAAGTTAAAACACTTCCTCTGATTAAATTAGGAAATGTCTAATCCAATAAAATTATCCATCACTTATTTGAAGGTTTTTTATGTTCGCAATGCATGTATAGTCACTTCATAACTAAATTAAAGATTTAATATTTTAAATATAAAGCTAGATTATATTTTGATCTTTTATAATCCTCATCTGTGTGCAGTTTGCATAAGATATTTGATAAGATTTGAGATACTACAGATAAAAACACACAAAATCCAAAAATAAAATAGCTTTATGTTGTTAAATGATTAAGGTACAAAAGTTGTAAGAAAAAGAAACACCTTTACCACACGAAAATAAACAAAATTTTAATAACCTTTCTAAGATCATCGAAGATATAAACATAAAACTTTCCAAATGCTAAAAGAAAAAACTGACGGCTACAGCTAAACAACAACATCAATTACACCAACCATTTAGAAACATAGAGACAGAGTCTTTGTTTCCCAGAAATTGCTTATTTGTTGATGGATTGGTAGGACGAATCTGAGAAGTGTTAATCAATAGTCTCTCCTGGTTTGTGTCCATATGGATTTTGTACAGCTGGCAGTGACCAAAAATACAAATTCATTCTCTGGGTCGAGCAAGCCATAAGGAGCTTAGAGCTCGTAGCCGCGAGGAGTAATCATGAATTGCAAGTAGAGCACGCGCTGATTGTCGCGTTGTTAATACTCTTATCATCTGTTGCAATGTTTGTAGTCTCAAATTATCAGCCTGCCAACACCAACCAAGAGATCATCAAATATTGGAGTACCCTGTGAATATATTCCTAAGGTACTATCATCTCAAAAACATCACTAAGTGTTGTACCTGGCGAATAAATCCTTCGAGAGTCCCTAACTTTCCCATTGCCATGGCCATCTGACCCATGTAACTTGCGACATTACCTGATGAAGAACCAAGAGTCCCGCTCGATAAAGTATCAGCTAAAGACTGTTGTAAGCTCTCCATCCCTTGAGACAAAGCATCTTCAGCCTGCTGTGATGTCTGTTGCAAGCTATTTATGCCCATCAACTGTCTCTCTGTCATTGGCTCCAACTGATTCGCCAGAAGCTGCTTGCACACATTATTAATATGACCATTTTTTAGTTTTTTTGTTAAAAGTTGTCCCTATGTAAAAACAGATTAAACTAGTGAAGCCAACACGGAATTTGACCTGACCTTGAGAAGTTCGGATGAACGGAAGCCACCGAGCCACAAGAAACATCTCTCAGCTGGTGTTTTCCACATGCCAGATAGCAAGTGAAAGACATCATTTTTAGCCGCATTGCTCTTTATCCTGAAGAGCTCTTCATAATGAGCCATCACCCCATCCACTATAGTTCGAAGCTCAGAATCACCTGCATGCGCATTCAGTGCAGACCTCAGCTCGTTCATTTGCTTGTTCTTCTCTTCCAGCCATCGTGAATGTTCAGCATCAAACGCTAAAGCTCCTGAAGAACAGGAATTATACATGATCAAAACAAACCCATGAGACCCATCATCATTTAAATTCAAATCTACACCAGCGCTAATTAGATGGAACTGGTTTTGCAATCAGAATCACTCTGCCATTGACCCTGATAACCCAGCTATTGACATGAGATGATATGATGTAATTAATTGAGTCAATAGAAAGTGAATATATAAACTTATCATATAAATCAGTTACAAGCCAGAAAAAAATATAACTTTGCAAACTAATGGAAAATAAGCAACCCACCATTTCCTCCAGTAGAATGGGCTTGGTCTCCTGTGCTTGAAATGAAGACGCCCTAAAAGCAAGAAATTTTCATTTATGTATACAGAATCACAATAGAGTAATCAAAAGTAAAAGAAATGAGAAAACAAATTAAAACCTGCTGTCTTGCTCTTTGCAACTCCTGCTCAAGCTGCGTAAGTTTTAAGCGGCTGTTCTCCAGCTGCTGAACGTATGCCTATGGAAGGAGGGAGCAATTAGAAAAACTGAAGGTAGTAGCAAACAGCTATGCTTCTAGGGATGCATCAATCCCAAAAAGAAAGTAGTCAAGAAACAAAGAACTAATGGAAGGTATTTACTTTTTTCCTCAATCTGCTTTTCCTTGCCGCCTCACGGTTTTGAGCAAGCCTACGAAGGGTCTATGGATCAAAATAAAAGGAAACAGAAAAAAAGATTATCATTGGGCTCAATAAGCATGAATAGCGTATCTACAGGATGGACATATCACCTTTTGATCCATCTTGCCCTTCGATCGGTCACTAGAATCAGAAGCAGCAGTATTCACTAGTCCTCCCTCCGACTGCGTGAAATAAACACCCGAAAAATTTACTGATCCATTAAAATCACAATTGTTTGAAGCAGAAAGGTGAGAGAATATAGCCAGATTCTGAGCTAACCCCAAGATCTCGATGATCTGTGTCTCCATCTGTTGAGACTGATGTTCTCGGACTGGTATCAGCCATAATACTTCCTCACCACCTTTCCGTGCGAACACTTGATAACAAATATACAATATTCACTTGTGGCCTCTCCTTTAGTAGAAACTTCTTAAGATTTCTCTACTTTGCACAGATTCAAGCTGACAGAAGCAAGCTAATTCAGTGAGGTTCACTTGAATGAACAGTAGAAAACTATTAGCTGTAACAGAAGACAGATGAAGAGTAGCATACTGAAAATGCTGACATACCCACCAGACTCTGAAAAAAAGCAATCTTTAATGCAAGTCACAGAGTAGAATGATAAAAATCAAACCCAATCAAACAATAAATGACATTGAAGTAGCTTCAGTACTTACAGAATAAATTCTATTCAGTATTCACATCCAAGTAGACTCAATTTCTAATTAGTATTCAAATCGAGTAAAGCAAAAACTTAAGGATTCAAAAATCTAGCAACAGCTAAATAGAGCTAAGAGGCGCATAATATGTTAACATTTAAATCCAAATACCGAAATTAAATTATTTTGGTCGCTCAAAATTAAGAATAGCATCAAATATAGAAAACATAAAAGACAGAAAACTCTTGAAGCTTCTGAAAGTCAACTAGGGTAACTTCAAAGGCAGAACATAAAGTTCGGAAGTAGCTTCTGTTGACTGTTAAGCAAAACAAAGAAGGAGAAGAAGACTCCCCGAAAAAAACCCTAGAAACAAAGTTGGCATAAGGAAGAAACTGACCTGGTAAAAACGAAATCTTTGTGGAGCAGAGTAAAAAAGGTCGTTTCGAAATCAGATTGAAACAAAAGAAGCAGAGAGACACGATCCGAAATTCCAATCTCCGAGACGTCGTTTTGTCTACAAATCTACCAGTTCCCAAAGACCCTCATGAAATTTTACGGGAAATTTCAAACTAAACCCTCATTATTGTTTCTTCTCCCATTACCAACCCTATTCTGTTATAACTTGCAAAAACCACCCCATTATTTCATTTTTTAATTTTTCAAGTAAGATTATTCAATTAAGACAGCACCAATCGAGAGAGCCTGTCCGATTTAGTTAGCACCTAAATACGAATTTAAAAAACAAAAGAAAAATTGTGAAAATGATGTTTGACAAAAAGAAAATCAGTAAAATAGAGTAAAAAATCCATAAACCGATTCACTGTAAACATCCAATCAAAACAAACTTTCATCATGACTGTTTGGCTTAATATATCTCAAGTGGTGGAAGTAGGTGTGGGGTGAACTCACTGGCCGAATTAGAAGGTTTCAGCCTCGAGAATATGAGAAAGAAGATGCTCTCACTCTCACTGTTTTTTTTTTTGATAAAGCACTCTCACTCAGTCACTCTCTTTCATGTTCACGGGGCTCTCTCTCACTCTGACTTTCTCACTCTCACTCTCACTCTCACTCTCACTCTCACTCAGCAGATTCGCTTCTTTCTCTATCTCTAAACTCCTCTCTAATGGCCACCAGATTCAAGCATTCAATCTCACTGGCTTTCACAATCTTCTTCTCTTTCTTCTTCTTCACGACCTTCTCTTTCACAGAAAACGAGGAACTTGGTAATCTTCTCAAATTCAAGGCCGTCATTCATGATCCAAAAGGCTCTCTTTCAGGTTGGTTAAACACTTCTTCTTCTCATCATTGTAACTGGACTGGCATTACATGTACAAGAACTCCTTCACTTTACGTCTCTTCCATTAACCTTCAAAGTTTGAATCTTTCTGGTGAAATATCTGACTCCATTTGTGACCTCCCTTACCTCACTCACCTCGACCTCTCCCAAAACTTCTTTAATCAGCCAATCCCACTTCATCTGTCTCGGTGTCTTACATTAGAAACTTTGAACCTCAGCTCTAATCTTATCTGGGGCACAATCCCTGATCAGATTTCTGAGTTTAGTTCCTTGAAAGTTCTCGATTTTGACAGCAACCATATCGAGGGTAAGATTCCAGAAGATTTAGGATTATTATTCAACCTGGAAGTTCTCAACTTGGGAAGAAATCTGCTCACTGGTATCGTCCCTCCTGCAATTGGTAAACTAAGTGAACTTGTTGTTCTTGATTTGTCTGAAAACAGCTATTTGGTTAGTGAGATTCCTTCTTTTATTGGGAAACTAGACAAGCTTGAAAAGCTTCTGTTGCAGAGGTCTGGATTCTATGGAGAGATTCCCACTTCGTTTGTTGGTTTGACAAGTTTGAAAACCTTGGATCTATGTCTGAACAACCTAACCGGTGAAGTCATTCGATCCGTAGGACCTTCCCTGAAAAACTTAGTGTCTCTTGATATCTCACAGAATAAGTTATCTGGCTCATTCCCTAGTGGCATTTGCAGTGGCAAAAGGCTCATTAACCTTTCTCTTCATTCTAATTCCTTTGAAGGGTCATTTCCTAACTCCATTGGTGAATGTCTAAGTCTAGAGAGGTTTCAAGTGCAGAACAATGGGTTCTCTGGTGAGTTTCCAGTTGCATTATGGAAATCACCCAAGATTAAGACTATCAGAGCAGATAATAATCGCTTCACAGGTCAAGTGCCTGATTCTGTGTCTTTGGCTTCTGCATTAGAGCAAGTTGAGATTAACAACAATTCCTTTTCTGGTGAAATCCCGCATGGTCTTGGACTGATTAAGAACTTGTATAAGTTCTCTGCTTCAGAAAATGGGTTTAGTGGAGAATTACCTCCAAATTTTTGCGACTCACCTGTTCTTAGTATTGTAAATATCTCTCACAATAGACTCAACGGGAAGATCCCAGAACTGAAGAACTGCAAGAAGCTAGTCTCTTTGTCTCTGGCAGGCAATGGATTGACCGGAGAAATGCCGCCATCACTTGCTGATTTACATGTTCTAACTTATCTTGATCTGTCTGATAATAGTCTTACTGGTTCAATCCCTCAAGACTTACAGAACATGAAGCTTGCTCTCTTCAACGTGTCATTCAATCGATTATCAGGTGAGGTACCTCAGTCTCTGGTCTCCGGCTTACCAGCTTCCTTTCTGCAAGGAAATCTCGGGCTTTGTGGACCTGGTTTACCTGATTCTTGCTCCTCTAATCGGTCTAGTTTCCACAAATCAGTTGCTAAACTGATGATGATAGCTCTGATATGTTTAGCACTTGCTGTCATTGTTTTTCTCGTGGTGGCATATCGGTATTCCAGGAAGAAAGTTCAATTTAAGAGTACTTGGCAGTCTGAGTTTTATTTTCCCCTCAAGCTAACCGAGCATGAGGTGATGAAAGTGGTGAATGAAAGCTCTCCCTCCGGGAGTGAAGTATATGTTCTCAGTTTATCAAGTGGGGAGTTAATAGCTGTGAAGAAGCTCGTGAATTCTAGGAATATATCCTCAAAAGCTCTGAAAGCTGAAGTGAGAACCATAGCAAAGATACGACATAAGAATATTACTCAAATCCTTGGGTTTTGTTTCACAGACGAAATGATATTTTTGATCTATGAGTTCACACAAAATGGTAGCTTACATGATATGCTATCGAGGCCTGGTAATCAACTGCAGTGGAGCATTAGGTTGAAAATAGCGCTAGGTGTTGCTCAAGCATTGGCATACATTAGCAAAGATTATGTGCCACACTTACTCCATAGGAACCTTAAGTCAAAAAATATTCTCTTGGACAAAGATTTCGAACCCAAGCTCACTAATTTTGCTCTTGACCTTATCGTTGGAGAAACTGCTTTTCAGTCTATGGTATACGCAAACTCCAAATCCTGCTATACTGCACCAGGTAAAATGTCTATGACTGCTAAAATAAAGTTATGAGGTTGTGAAACCTTTAATGATTTTTTTCTTGATTGGATCCAGAAAACAATTACAGCAAGAAAGCAACAGAAGAAATGGATGTTTACAGTTTTGGTGTTGTACTACTAGAACTTGTAACGGGGCAAAGAGCAGAGATAATAGAAGAAGGCACATCTGGGGAGTCCCTAGACATAGTGAAGCAGGTAAGGAGGAAGATAAACCTGACAAATGGAGCTGCCGAAGTTCTTGACCAAAAGATCCTGACCAATTCTTGCCAGCCAGACATGCTAAAGACCTTAGACATTGCTCTCAATTGCACTGCTATTGTTGCAGAGAAACGACCTTCATTGCTTCAAGTTATTATGCTTGAGGGCATCAGCTCCTCTCTCTCAGCTTCTACTGAGAAGCTTCCAGTTTGCGCATAAATAATTATCCAAGAGAGAGAGGTTCTTAGCTCATTTAAAGCCTTTATTGTAAAAGTCAAGTGCAAGATGGTATGTTTTGTTTGTGGAATATTTTGAGATATGTATTAATGTACATTGGTCATTTGCTGTTCAAGAAAAATAAGGATTGGGTTTTGAGTATATATCTGTGAGCTTGGAGTTTTCGCTTGTGCTTTTTAAATCAAAGCAAAGTCTTTGGGTCAAAAAGCCAGGCTTAGGCTTCTCCAAGGAGTCTGTATCTTTCGTTCGTCTGAAAGAAACTAAGGTTGTCCTTTTCTTCAACCCCTTTAATGATGTTGTAGTATGGAGGAGATTTTGATGTTTCTACCTGTTCGTTGCTGTTGTATCCTTTGTTTTGTGACATAGAAAACTTCAGTGTGTCACTGAACTCTGCAACAACATCTGTCAAGTGGCTGCAATAAGGAAGAGAATATGTAACTAGATTGACTTGCCGAGGAAAGCTTCTAGTTGCATCTCCAGATCTTCTACTCTCATCTATGCTCTGTAAACACAGAAACAATATCGTTTATGATGTCAGAAAGAGAAAGTTGCTTTGAATCTATTCACTGAAGGACTGAAAAAGTAAATCAACCTGAGCGTTGAGTTCCTCAAGAACAGTTCCTGGAACAGGGTACGGACAAAATTCATCAGGGGTGAAATTGCATAATATCCGTTTTATCAAATTCAGACCAATTAATGGGCAGACCTGCGAAACACAAAAAAAGAACACAAAAAAAGCTAGATAAAGAAACCAAGAGACTATAAAAGATCGCAGCTTCGCATTCTTTATAAGCAGTACTAAACACATACCTCATCTCTGGTGGAACTGTCCACAAGCATTTCTTTTGGAAACATAAGGAGATCGCTCAATTCATTCAGCAACTGGAAAGGTTTAAATACTTCATCTCCTCTTTGCATTGGTTGCTCATTTTCCGGAAAATCATCAACGTCGATCTCAATGATGTCTGTAAGCAATCTCGTCCAGTAGCCAACCTGATTGACGTGTATATTAGCATACATGACTCGGGACTCGTGTTTACAACTTTTCTCCAGATGACAATCTTGGCAACTAAAGTAGTAAGTTGGGGAAATGGGACATGAATGACTTTAGAAGGTTTACGTGAATACCGTGTTTTTTAGTTTTACGCCAGATTCAAAGCTCAAAACCCCTGCTGGAATTGGCAGAACTCTTGGATCAGCAATGGGATCATAGACAGGATCAGTTGGTATCTGCTGAGCCGACTCACGAAGAATAGCATTGAACATAGCCACATCAAGTCTTACGATGCATTGTTCCATAACCTAGTTAGAGAGAACCTGTCAAGTAAATTATAAAGAGAAAACACCATTCCACTGGAAGGAGGAAGGAAAAAGGAGTGTACCATTCTCGTCAAAACATGAAAACAACCACATCTAGCCCCTGCTGCTTGAACAGGACAGAGCTGTTGAAAAGCTTCCTCAAAAACTTTTTTCCATAGGTTGACAGAAAAGCTCTCTTTTAACCGGTCACATGTTGCTGGTTCTGAAAAATTCTCCATCATTTCACCCATTGTCGAGTCTTCTCCTTGGAGTCTCATATGAACCATCATTATCTATCAGAAGGAGTGGGAATCTAAAGCCATTTAACATCTGCAGATAAAATTTTTTAAAAGGATGATCCATCGCTTTTTTGGTTTTTACCTCTGACCATATAGATCCAACGGCTTGGCTGAATAAACATGATTCAACTCTTCTTAATGCCGCTATCAGAGTTCTTGCATCTGTCCAGTCTTCTTCAAGCAAGTTTGATCCATTTAGATTTGTGCCACCAAATTCCTGTGAAATGATCTCTCGCAACATGACAGTGTTGGACAACCAGTAAGTTAACCTGAGCCAAAATAAAAGACAAACAACATTATAAGGTTTACCAGATCTTATAGAAACATACATACAAGACGAATAAAAGTCTTTTTTGATTACCTTGGTACTTCGTTTCCACAGGTTTTCAGCACCAAGGACAGTCCAGACACAATGCTTTTTGTTACTGAGATTAACTTGTTCTCACTTTGACTTTTTCTAGCAAGTGCGTAGAGTGTAGAAAGGTCTCCTGCAGGTCTGTGTAGCTTATGTGATGAGCTCTCATGTTTTGGAAATACAGAGTATAGTGACATCTCAAGAGCAGCTACTACTCTCAGCTCTTCTTCAAGTTGCACAATTCGAGTTTCCAGGGTCCCAATCTTCTGAGTCAAAACTATTTCTGCTTCACTCCTTTTGTTTTCCTTGTACACAGGTATTTCATTGTCACTTTCAGTGTTATTAACACTATTTAAAGCATCTTCAAACTCATCATCTTCTTTTGCCAACTCAAAAGGCGTGGAATCGACTGCTTCAGCAGAAGAATAATCTTTGTGATTGTCAGAGTTTCTATAAGGGGAGAAACCAGAAAAAGCTTTTTCCTGGCTTTTAGTGGATCTTACTGTCTTTCTAGCAATACCGTGGAAAGTATTGGATCTTGATCTAACCGAATCAACGTTGGTTCGTCCCTTTGATGTTAAGGGTCTATCCTGGGAGCTTTTGCTCTTGGAAACTGTTGATCGGCTATCGGATTTCTTATTTTCAGGGGAAAACAAATCACCTTGAGACGAAGACACAGACTCACTATTTGTTTCAGCGTCTGATTCATCACCGTTTCCATCTTCTTCACAATCAACCAAATTCCCACCATTTCTTGATTTCTTGTTATCGTCATCCATGTAATGCACGTTCACATTGTCATAGACTTCTGAAGACTCGGATCCCGTTGTTGAATCATTTACAGCGACTGGAGAAGGCTCTGAAGCTGTCGCATCCAAAACTCTGGAAACCAGCTGAGCCGCATTCAAGGGCTTCAAGCCATTCACTTTACTACACGGTTTCTGATCTTTCTTTACCGAATTGGCAGCCGTTCTTGGCTGCGTATTAGTCGAATTTCTTGGCCTCTCAAATCTTTTCATCGCCTTCTACTCCCGAGAAAAAAACGAAGAACCACCTGGAAAAATCTCTGCAGAGACTAACGATGAAGTTGAACTTCTCAAGATTTCCAAAAGCAACAGCACAGTTAGATGATTAACGATGAAGTTAATCACATTCTCTGCAGCAGAAAGCAAGAAACTTTATTGTCTTAGTCAAAAAAAAAAATGAGAGGGAGATTAAATGATTAAGGCTGTTGAGATATTCATCAGAATTATAAACTTTAGAAGCAAGCAATAGAACATGTATCACTGACTTAATTGTCGAACACCTTATGGACATTATTTAGTTTCGTCATAACTCGTGACAGCAACCGATGTTTCCTCATAGACAAACAAACATTTCATTCATGAGATCACACAATTCATAAATTATATTTTAATATATATACTTAAAAAACAATCAATCAACTTGCAGAGTAGTTTTCGCCACTAACCACGACAAACGGGAAAATCAACAAACAACTTATGAGCACGTCTTTGTCTCTTACCATTTCTTCATTAAACACTCAAAAACCAAAAATCGAGTTAACAATGTGCACGTCTTGATCGGATTCTAATGAAACGAGATCGATGAAACTAACAATGATGATGTAAATGAAAATCAGAAAAAATCAAAGAGTGATGATGATTGCATTGATCAATGTGTACAAACCTGAGACAAAGCTGGTGCGAGATCCAAGCTTGGTGATCTAAATCCGGAAGCAAGAAAAGAGCAGAGAAGAGTAAAATGGGAGAATTTTGAGGAAATAACAGTTATCAATGACTCAGAGGTTTTAAAGAGGATTAAAAGTCTCTCTCTTGATTGGTCGGTGATTAGTTTAAATCAAAATAGGAAGGATCGGTTACACCTACAGGTCTTCATCTTCTTCCCAATACATTTTACCAGATTTTTGGCCGCGTTTCCATATTAATATACCTTATTTTATATATTCCTAAATTCATATTATGGATCCAGTAAACCGGAACCAAATCAAAATAATTCAATTGAACCGAACCAATACAGACTTAATTTCGGTTTGAGATTGATGAATGAATAATGCCTTATCTGCATCACATGGGTGTGCACTAGTTACAAAGGAAGATGAACATGCTTAGACATGTGGAATCTCTAGAGAGTGTGATACGGCATGAATTACAAAATTGGAAGAAGAGAACATATCTGGATTAACAATCTGAACTCCAGAGATCATAAAAACTGGAGATAAATTGACATTTCTTCTGGTGATTATTAGATCATGGTATGGATCCAATGTTTTCACTGAGGCTTTGTCAGGCATTGAAGCAAAATCTTTGTAGGTAAGACGTTGAGTAAGAATGTGATGTCTCACAACTTCATACAGTAATGGAGAAGCAGATGACAATGACACCAGATTTGGTGTGGCTAGAATCGTTACGCCGGTTATGTTCTTGTGATGATCTTTGACAATTCTGTTGACAACAGAGTGTAATCCAATTGCAAATGGTACAAACCCATTTGAACTTAGAAGCTGAACAATCCGAATCCAATCTATTTTAACCAGACCGTTGTCTTCTTCACTGCTTTTGTTTGTATCAGATTGACATAAAGATGACTGGAGAAGATGATCACTGTGAGGTTGCAGAGGAGAGAAAGGTCCAACAACTCCGTGAATAACCAATGAATCTCCAAGAAAAATGTCGGGATGTGAAATCTGGACATGGTTCACTTCTGCTGATCTTGATTCTTGATTTACGGTGGAGATTTGGACACTTTTGTGGTGAAGAAGCGTTGGGAGACAAGTTCCTTGAGGCTTTTTCAGAAGGTCGTTCATCGGAAGTATAAGAGGGAGTGTGTGATACTGAAGAAGCTGCTTCAGAAACAAAGGAGGAATTGATGACGTGTTGAAGAAGGAAGCATCTTCGATGGCAAAGAGAGTTGTGTTAGGAGAAGAAGAAAGGAAGATCTCGGGGGAGATATGGAGGAGAGTGGCGATGGCTTTGAAATTGGATACGCGTAAAGCGTTCGAGGCGTTTAAAGAGAGAGAAGATGAAGAAGAAAAAGATGCAATGGGTACTGAGGCGTCGGATTCTCGAGGTGAATGTAGAGTGGTGGAGATGGCCATGAAAGCTAATGCAACGGAGAGGATGAAGTAAACAAAGCAATCTGACGAACAACAACCCATCGCTTCAAAAAATAAACCCTAATTTTGTTTCTTGGAGAAGAAGATAGTTCGTCAAATAAACGTTTTCTTGAATATTTGAAGTTCGTAAAAAGAGTTTTTTCGATTTTACCGTTTGAGTTCAGTCTCGTCATCTTACTAACCATATATATGTGTACGGACACATTCAAAATCAACAAAATTCCTATACAGAAATATTTTGGAATTTTGGAAATTAATGCAACATTACGCAGCCAAACATTCTGGTTCATTACAAAACTACTAGAAGACAAACTCAGCTTTGTATCCTTTACTTTCCTCTTGACTTTTTGGTTGATCTCTGGCTTGCAATCCTACTCCGAGCAGCTTCAAATTCTTCTTCAGTGGGCTCTGCTTCCGCATTATCACCATATCTAGAGATGAGTGATGAAAACATTGAATCCACCTTCCGTTTCCTCTCATCTCTTCGCTGTGCAATCAACAAGCAAAGATCTGTCTCTGAATCTTTTGCTGACCTACAAGCATAGACAAATTGAAGCAAGGTGATCACAACAAGGTCAAGTTTAATTGCGCTGAAACTAAATTGAAACCAAGGAAGAGATTTTACTTCTTCCTCTTTCTCTTTATCGTCCTCTTCCTCAATGAACTGGTAGGCGGTTTCATTTCTGAAATTTTCTTTGCCCATTTCTCATATGCTTTATTTGATTTCACTTCACCTGAAAAAGGATATCAGATTATATCACACCATAGACTAATTATCTGCAGATCTCCCAAGTTTACCTAAAATTTCAGATAATGATCTTAACTAGTCTAGAACCAAACTTAAATCAGAGAATTAGGCTGCAGAAATAGATGGTATATCCAAGACTCAGCACAAGGGATAGGGTACAATTTACACTCATCCTCTAATTGGAGAAGGCACAATATCAATTTCATTCTTTCGTAAGCATTCATTCATGTACAAGGAGAAGGAAAAACTCATCTTGTAACATCAAGGGTTCCTTAATGTGAAAGAATATCTTGCAAGATTGTAGTAACAGCAAGATATATTACCTGCCGCAATGGCCTCATCAAGAATGTCTTTGAAACGGTGTGAATCAAGCTTGGGGTCTGAGCAAAGCATTGAGCAGAATAGCCTAAAAATGCAAACGAAACATATATAATCAACTCACAACATCAACAGTATTGAGGACAAGGGATGATGTTACCTGTTCATTTTACCCTTAAACTTCTTGAAAAGCTCGATTAAGTCTTTCTTCTCTGACTCAGATCCCCTGTAGTTTGCCTCAAAGTCTTCAATATCTGCTTCAGTAACCTAAAATCAGCAGCGACATAAAAACAAATTAGTGTAGGCAGCAGAAACAGATGTGTACATATCCCAGAAAGATATCAATTGTAAACGTTGCAGCTACCTTCTTGTACATAGCTTGGAAGTATTCCCGGAAGTTCTCAAACGCATCACCAGAAAGATCCTGACAAGCACAGACAATGCCCAATTTTAAAGAAATTTCATAATACTATCACAGAAGTTAAATGCTTTCTTTTCTCGACCAAACTAAACAAACAAAGAAAGTAGTAAAAGAGTCTGTTTTATGTGCATTGGGTTTTCCAGTAAAAACCATGGAAACTTTACCAAAATAGGAAATGAAGGTTAATTTCTGAAACTTGAGGTACTATTTGAAAGAAAAAATCAAGAAACAGAGACTCACATCATCATCAACTGAGCCGGTTTGATCATAGACTGCCCTTTTCTCTTCATCCCCAAGAATTGACATCACTTTTTGCAGCTGCTGGAATTTCTCTTTAGCTTCCTATATCAAAACAAGAGTAGAACTTGTATCTAGTTGTACCCAAAAAAAACTATGCTAAGTACAAAAAAATTTCTCAAGGGTATTCAAGCAAGAAAAGAAACTTTAACCTCATCATCCTGATTTTTATCTGGGTGAAGTCTCAATGCCAATTTATGGTATGCTTTCCTAATTTCCTGTTGTGTAGCTGTTCTTTCAACTCCAATAACCTTCAGTAAAGAAAGACATTAGTTTGTTTAGTAGCTTTCTCTTTCTTTCCGGGAAAACTTAAGAAGCAAAGGTAAACCCAAAAAAGACTTGCTCGAAGCACACTTTTGGCTAAACAAATCACTCTAATACCAAAACCCTAATAAAATTGATATCATCGAACAAACCCAGATAGTTCACATACAGGACAACCAAAATCTACGATTAACGCTCTAATCTACTCAAATCAGACATCAAAACACCATTTACCAGGACTGTATACCCAGAGAGTACAAATTTGACGGAAGCTAAGTAGCAAAAAATCGTAAGCCCTAATAAAACCCTAATTGCTTGACAGAAAGAGCAGAAATCGCGAAGAGAAATCCAAAATACATGGTAAAGGCTTGTTCTCTCACAAGATCGCCCATCATTATCCTTCTCAATCTCATCTTCTTCGGTTGTCGAAGGTCTAGATTTATTTTTCCTACCCATATAAACCCTTATGGATCGATGCACTCGTTGTCGTCGGAAGAAAAACAGAATAACTGGCACTGTTGATTCCAGTCGGCGAGTTAAATGCTTTCATAGACTATGATTTTCTGGCGCCAATTTTTTCTCGTTCCCCGCCATTGTTATGTGAGAGAAACCCATTGAATTTTTATCACTAAAATATTAATATTTAGAGAAAATTATCAAAAATACTAAGTTCTCAAACGGAATATTTATAAATTCTCATTTCTTTTTCTCTCCTTATCTCATCAGACTCATTTGTTTAGTATATTTCTATATTGTTATATTGACATAGATAGACTTCTATGTTGTTATGGGCATGGTCCAATATCTTTGTTTTCTTGTATATTGTCATATTTCATATATAGACATGCATATTGTTTCTGAGAAATTTTCATATATTTCTATTATATTGGTCTAGCCTATTTTGTATATGAGAATTGACATCCATGTCAATAACATGCATGTGTTTCCGAGAAATGCCCATATATTTTATATATGGACGTAGACAAAGCTATTATTTTATATATGGACATAGAAAAAATTAAATGTTTTCATTTATGGACATGGACAAAAATTGTTTTATAAAGGACATGTTCATGACCATAAGTATTCATACAATTTGGATATATACAAAATTTCGCGTTTATTATAGATATTTCATCATTCGCTTTTGTGAGGACATGGACATTGCCCCTATTGTATGAATATAGATATTGCCCTTATTTGAATTGTATATGGGCACGTGTGTTTTACAAAAAGAAATGGACATGTGTAAGGCGGAAGACATAGACATGCATATGGACATGGATGATTTGGTCTCTGTTTTTGGACATGGACAAATATCATAAAAACCTTAAGCATCATATTAAAATGGACATACTCCAATTTTACGTTGCTGACGTGGACATATAACATTACTATATTTATGTATCTCGACATAGACAAACTTCTCCATCCAACGTGTATTTGTGTATATGCCTTAAGCAGAACAAATGCTGATATATGAATGATATGGACATGAACTTATTTATATGTCCATGTCCATAGGACAATATTGTTCATCGTTCAGTGCTATATTCCATGTCTCACAAGAAAGATAAACATATTGACATATCTAATACAACCATATTGGCATGTATTTTTCTATGTCTATATAAAAGCGATTTATATTTCAATTTGTCCATGTCCAGAAATTCAGTAATGTTTGACACAAGGCCTAAGTGTTATGTTATTTGTACATGTTCATGCCTAAGTGTTATATTATTTGTACATCTCCATATACGTAAAACAAGAAAGTAACACACTCATTCCAATAACGGCATGGGTTGCATATAATGTGAGTTAAAGCTGGCAAATAAGATGGGCAGACATGCTATGATTGGACATTGCTCACTAGCTATAGCTGCATATCCATCCGTTTAACATAGGGAATATGAAAATTTTTCCAATATTTTAGTATGAAAATATAACACTTAGGCAAAGTTTCCTTTTTTTTTTTACGAAAATATAACTCTTAGGAAATTAAGATATAAGGATTGTAAATGTAGAGAAATATATATGGTTAAATATGTTTGATATTGTGAATAAAAAAAATATGAGATATAAGATATAAGAAATATGATCAGTAAGAAATGGAAACTAAATAAAAAATACATTTTTCCAAGAGGCTTGGATTGAAAAGAAGAATGGAAGAAGAGAGTTGATTGGACATGGTAGGTGACTATATCTGTAACCTACAAAAGGGTTGTATTATGTACGATTTGAACTAAAAAACATTTTACTGAGGAACAATTGATATAGGAAAACTAGATATAAGTAGACAAAAGGTGGAAGAAGACTTAAAAATACATGTATGTCTTTATCTCTATCAGATATAGTATTAAAGACATGGACATATAAATACATATTGTTGTTATGTCCATCAAAGACAAAATCAAATAGAGACAAGGAAAATTGCCGAAAACATCCAAGAGAATGAGATAATATAACAAAAAAATAGTTAAAGGAACAAATTACATTCATGTCTCTATAACAAAAAATAGTCTCTAAATCTCCACCTCCATGTCTTCCTTCTCCTATCAACAAACCCTGATTGATGGACAAATTACCTTTAATTTGAATCATATTTCTCGACCAAATTTATCTCCAATTTGTCCCCACCTATGCTTCATAATCTTCAACATTGATCCTCGTCCATGTCCTTAGACCAAACCCCTAATTTACCCAATTAAATCTCAACAATCAAAATCATTTCCAACTCTTTCAATTCACAAATCGACTCAATTTCTCAATACCCAAACCTCGAAATCTCGTTTTCAGTTTTTATATTGTACATTTTACTAAATCTGATTCCCTTCTTCGTAACCTTTTTCCTTTCTATCGCTTTCACCTTCCTTCACTTTACTCTTCTTAGAAATGATTTCTCACCTTAATCATGACCATAAAACTTGTGTCTCACCTACCAAAATTCTTTGATTTTACACGCTGTCATTCTCAACAATATCAGGGTTACTATTGTCTTTTTACTCATAAAAAAAGTATGCGGGAAAAACTCAAAACGTGTGGGTATTTCACGTAATTTAGTTCATCTTTAGGATATTTTTGATGAAATTCTCTATATTTTATGTTGAAACTTATGTTTGATTTTTACATTCATAATTCATAGGTAAGAAATGTGCATGAGTTTCTCACTTATATAATTTTAATATTTTATTTTTATATTTTAATTGAAAAATATAATAATAATATATTATTAAAACTAATTTAAAATTATGCAAAATTGAACTTGACACATAACTAATTTAATTTTAGAGTTTAGAAATAAATCAAAATTTCAAAATTATATCATATAAACTATTTATTTAACAATATAAACTAAGGATTATTTGAGTAATATAAGAAAAGTATTCAACCAATCAAATAGAGTCATGTGTCCAAGTTTAAAGTTTCTAATCAAGTCATAGTTTCTCAAATTAGGATGGATCCTCACTAAATTTTTCACATATATTAATATTTTATTTATTTGATATTATTTTTTATTATTTTATTAATAAGAAACCCATTAAAAATCTTGTTGGAGATACTCCGAAGACTCATCAGATATTTTCACTTGTTAACTTAAAATAATATTATATCCAAACATTTATAATCAAAATAAATATTATATACAGATATTCAAAATTTTCGTCTGAAAGTCATTGTCATTGAAGAATCCTTTACTGGTTTACTCTTAGATGCTTCATGGCAAGAAGACAAGTTTAATAGAATCTTTAAACAACATAAAGCTTCATTTTTTCTGATTCTTGTTTGAGCTTCATATATACAGAAATGATTGCTGTGAATTTGAACACATCATATGTTCCTATATCTTGTTCACATTCATAATCAGTTTCCTTCTTCATAGATTCTTCAGGTCCTTAAGCCGAAACGGTCTTCCTCCAGGACCTCGAGAACTTCCCATTCTCGGTCATATGCATCTCCTCTGGTCAAGCCTCCCTCGTTCTCTACAAGACTTAGCTGACACATACTGTTGGTTTATAATTGAGTTTTGTGATCTTTAGAAATATTAGTAATGTACATTAAGGGTTGTGACGTTTAGATATGGTCAATGTCGGGACTTTTAGATTAAGTCTTATTGCTGGAAGGTCACAATTAGGAGAGATGCAACTCTTAGATTATGTCTATTTATTGTCTATATAAGCAGTTTTGTATTTGATGTAAAACCAACAAGTTTCAGTAAAATGAAAAGAGTTTCTATTTTGTTTTTTCTATTACTCTGTCTCGTCTTTCTCTTTTCTTCTATAAGCAAATCGACATTCCAACACATACGGTCCTCTCATCAACATTCGTATGGGATCATTACGAGTCTTCGTTGTCTCAGACTTTGACACAGCTAAGCAAATTCTCAAGACAGTTCGTGTTTGGTCCGAGACAGTTCAATGTTTACAAAGGAGCAGAGTTCTTCAACGCACCTTATAGAACTAATTGGAAGTTCATGAAGAAGCTATGCATGACTAAGCTATTTTCAGGTTATCAGCTGGATCGATTTGTTGATATAAGAGAAGAAGAAACGTTAGTGTTACTGAGATCGCTTGTTGAGAGATCGAGAAATGGAGAAGCATGTGATCTCAGTTTGGAGTTCACGGTTTTGACCACAAAGATACTGTCAAAGATGGTTATGGTAAAGCGTTGTCGCCAAAACTCGGATCTTCCCTTCGAAATCAGGAAGATTGTGAGAGATATACTGGCTTGTGCCACAAAGTTCGGGTTCATGGAGCTATATGGACCATTGCGGGATCTAGATGTGTTTGGGAATGGTAAGAGACTAAGATCCTCCATTTGGCGGTACGATGAGATTGTTGAGAAGATACTGAAGGAATATGAAAATGATATGAGCAATGATGATGTTGAAGGAGAGAAAGATAAAGATATTGTTGATATCTTGTTGGACACGTATAATGATCCAAATGCTGAACTCAAATTGACTATGAATCAGATCAAATTCTATATCCTTGTAAGCTTCTTTCATCATTTTCTCTTAACTTCATTAGAATTTGCCTTTTCAAAACTGTTTGCTAGTTCTTTTGCAGGAGTTGTTCATGGCGAGCCTAGACACTACTTCTGCAGCTTTACAATGGACAATGACAGAATTAATCAACAATCAAGATATCTTCCCGAAGATCATAGACGAGATCAAATCTGTTTTAGGGAAAACAAATCGGTTAATCAAAGAATCAGACTTGCAGAATCTTCCTTATCTACAAGCAGCTATCAAAGAGACATTGAGACTTCATCCAGTGTCACCATAACTACGCAGAGAAAGCAACAGAGACATGAAAATCAATGGATACAATGTAAAATCCGGGACAAAGATCTTCATCAATGCTTATGGAATAATGCGCGATCCGACTACCATAATGAGTCACGACTTTTTACCATCATATAAGATCAGCTTAGTATCAATCTCATAGAAGCACACAAACGAAAATGGTCGATTTACAAAACTACTTTGCAATCATCCTTTTATGCCTCGGAGTCAGATTCTTAATCCAAGCCATTAGCAATGTATTACACAGAAAAGTACCGCTCCCACCAAGTCCAACTGCTTTACCGATCATTGGTCACATGAACCTCCTTGGTCCTATAGCTCACCAAGCACTTGACAAGCTCTCAATTCGCTACGGACCCTTGATGTATCTCTTCATTGGCTCCATTCCTAATCTTATTGTCTCATCAGCTGAGATGGCAAATGAGATTCTCAAATACAATGAGCTCAACTTTTTGAACCGTCCAAAAATACAAAACATTAACTACCTTACTTATGGATCATCCAATTTCTTCTCAGCGCCTTATGGGCTTCACTGGAAGTTCATGAAGAGAATTTGTATGGAGGTGCTCTTCAGTAGCAGAGCATTAGATGGTTTTGTTTCTGTGAGAAGTGAGGAGTTGACGAAGCTTCTGATATGCGTTCTGAAGAAATCAGAAGCAGAAGAGAGTGTTGATTTCGGGGAACATCTAAAGGAATTGACGAGTAGCATCATAAGGAGAATGATGTTCAGAGAAAGACAGTCTGATAGTGAGGACAACGGAAGAAGAGATGAAGTTATCAAAATGGTGGTGCAGTTGAATGAATTAGCTGGCGTTTTCAACGTTTCTTAAACGTTTTGGTTCTTGAGAAGGCTTGACTTGCAAGGAAATAAGAAGAGGCTCAAGAATGCTGGAGACAAATATGATGTGATCATAGAGAGAATAATGAAAGAGCATGAGTCTATTAAAAAGAAAGGTGAAAGAGCAAGGAACATGCTAGACATTTTGCTTGAAATATATGAAGATAAAAACTCAGAAATGAAGCTGACTAGAGAAAACATTAAGGCCTTCATCATGGTAATTGTCTTCTCAAGTCCCATCCATAACATTCTTGGTATATATATGATTTTGAGAGGATCTAAGATTTGATTCATTGTTATGCAGAATATTTATGGAGGTGGAACAGATACATCTGCAATAACAGTAGCGTGGGCTTTATCAGAGCTGATAAATCATCCAGAGATCATGAAGAAAGCACAACAAGAGATAGATCAAGTGGTGGGAAACAAAAGAGTAGTTGAGGAATCAGATTTGTGTAATCTCGTTTACATACAAGCCATTGTGAAGGAGACAATGAGGTTGCACCCTGGAGGACCAATATTCGTGAGAGAATCTGATGAAGAATGTACTGTGGCTGGATTTAGAATCCCTGCAAAATCTAGAGTAATATTTAATGTTTGGGCGATTGGAAGAGATCGAAATCAATGGGAAGATCCATTGGAGTTTAGGCCTGAGAGGTTTGAAGGCACTGAATGGAAGGTCATGAGTGAAAAGATGATGTCTTTTGGAGCTGGGAGAAGAAGCTGTCCAGGAGAAAAAATGGTGTTTAGATTCGTTCCAATAGTTTTAGCTGCAATAATACAGTCTTTTGAGCTGAAAGTGAAGGGAAGTGTAGAGATGAATGAAGGGACTGGATTATCTCTGCCTAGAGCTAGTCCTTTGGTATGTGTTCCTGTTGCTAGAGAGGATTCACAATCATTTTCTCCACTTGAACCAATGGTCAACTTCTAGCTAATGGCTTTAGAAGATGAAAATGAATAAGAGAGAAAACATTTTACCACACTTTTTTAAATTGGTTGTAACATACAAAGAATGTGAAGCATCAAACTGAACCAATATTAAGAATTATCCATTTGATACTTGAGATCCAATAGTAGAGCAGAGATCAACCTAAGATGACAATGCAGTTTCTTAACCTCTGTATCATCATCGTCTTCATTTTCTCCTTCCAATCTCTGAAAGCTGCTCCTCAAATGACAAAATTACTCTACTCAAAATAATGAGATCCCTAAACAACCCTAAAATTCTCGATTCTTGGGACCCAAGTACCGACTGCTGCACCAACTGGACCGGCGTCGAGTGCACTCACCGCCGCATCACCGGTCTCACCATCACTGACGGAGATGTCTCCGGTGAGATATCGGAGGATATTGGCGACCTCCGTGATCTTGTTCTCTTAGATTGGAGCAGTCTCTATAATCTCAGTGGAACCATTCCACCTTCCATCACCAAGCTAAAGAAATTAAATTTCCTCCGGTTTAGGATAACCGAACTCTCTGGTCCAATCCCGGGATACATCAGCGAGCTTCAAAACGTAACCTTCTTAGATCTCTCATTTAGTCGGTTCAATACCCGGTTCGATTTCGCTTATGCCAAAGCTTGAGGTCATACAGCTCAATCACAATAAATTAACCGGTTCTATACCGGGATCTTTCGGTTCCTTTGTAGGAAAGGTCCCAGATCTCTACTTGGGTAATAATCACCTCTCAGGTAATAATTTTGTTTGCCTAATGGTGTTTATAATAACGTTATTCATAAGTTGATATATGATTGCAATGCAGGAAAAATACCAAAGTCGTTATCCAAATCCGACTTCAACACTGTGAGTTTGTCAAGAAACAAATTCAGTGGAGATGCTTCAATGTTCTTTGGACATAACAAAACAACCGTAAAACTAGACTTGTCTAACAACAACTTCCACTTCGATCACTCAGAGGTAAAATTCACCACGAACTTGGTGTCATTGGACCTTAGCAACAACCGTATTTACGGAGAACTTCCTTTGGAGCTGAACAATCTCCGTTTTGACCATTTCAACGTAAGTTTTAACCGTCTCTGTGGTAACATCCCACAAGGTGGTCTGCTTCAGAGGTTCGAGGTCTATGAAATCTCCAAAAACATCTGCCTTTGCGGTGCTCCGCTCGAGCGTTGCTAGTCAATTGTTAATGCAAAAACAGTGAAGAACGAACTAGTTACTAGTTAGAATCGAGAACTTAGATCTTTGTCTTTTCGTTAATTTGTTGTTGTTAATTTCCACATTAACATCAATGGATCAAATACGTTTTGAAAATGTGCTACGAATATATTAAATGCATGATTAGTTCATGCTTTTATTAATTACTCTGATCAAGATACAACTGTCTTTTAAGACTAGATTGATTATATGGAACTTGTTTCTTATAATCTTCACTTGCAACTCGGAAGAGGAGCACCACACAAACACTTGTTGTTAAGATAAGAATCAGCATCAAGTCTCTGAAAATACTCTCCTTTGGGGATGGGTCCACACAAGCTGTTATAGCTAACATTCAAGTTCTGAAATCTTGATTTGCTCCATTCAGCTGGAATACCCCCTGTAATCTTATTGTGATTCAAGTCCAAACTGACAACAGTTTTACCGAGCTTAACCTTGGAGAGATCGAATTGGAACATGTTTCTTGATAAATCAATAATCCCTGTCCCTTTTTTAGCTCCAAACATCATCGAAGCATCACCTTGAAGCTTGTTCCTGGATACATCAAACCGGTAAAAGTCGAGTTTGCCTAGTGATTTTGGTTTCGTACCAGTGAGCTGGTTGTGTGATAGGAAAAGGTCAGGGACTTTTCCTTTAAATGCTCCAAATGACTCTGGTATTGGACCTAATTGAATGTTTATACTTGAGTTAGAATAAACAACAACTTGTTAATGAGATTAGCTAAGAGTCTAAGACTAATGAAGACAAAGAGAGTTAATTCACCTGTAAGATTGTTCCTATTAAGTTCAAGATACCCCAACTTAGGTAGTGTAGAGAGAGAACTTGGTATGGAACCAGAGAGGTCATTGAAAGAAAGGTCAATGTATTCAAGATTCTTGAGCTGACTTAGAAACTCTGGAATAGGACCAGAGAGATTGGTCCAGCTGAGCCTAAGAGAATCGAGATTCTTGAGCTTGGCGATGGTTGGTTAAATGGGTCCAGTGAGGTTACTGAGTTTGCGGAAGATAAGGGATTTCAGATAAGGTAAGTCACCAACTTCAGGTGGTATCTGACCAGAGATCTCACCGTCTTGTATGAATAGGTCAGTGACACGGTTGTTAACGCTAGCATCGCCACACTCGAGGCAATACCAAGTGCAACAGTCCTCTTTGGGGTCCCAGGAGGCAAGATGGTAAGGATTGTTTAAGGCTTTTTTGATCTTGAGGAGTGAGATTTTGTCATCTGGATGACAAAGATGTTTAGCTAAAGAGGTTGTGAGAAGGAGCGTGGAGAAAAACAAGAACAATGATGTTGTCTTATCCATTTAGTGTTTGTGTTTTGATGGAAACTATGATTGATATGTGTGTACATATTTAAGCTATGAATGTGATACACTCATACGCTTAGTAGTACTCCATTTTTGCTGACTAGACCACGTGAAAAACACGTTCAAGTGCATATTATCAAAAAACAATCTCTGTCTCTGTTACACAGTCCCTTGGGGACTTAAAATTGACAACTTTCGTTGCTTTGTTTAATTTTCATAGAGAAAGGCAATGATAGAGCATCATTCAGTCAATAAAGTAAAAACATTCTCGTAACGAAAAAGAGAAATCAAATTGCACAAAAAACAGCTCAATCATGATTCATGCGTTTCAGTTAACATAACAGGAAAAAGAAGGAGAATGATTGCAGTAAGGTTTCTATAGGACTTCGTAGAGATAGAGATAAGAAACACCGTTCGGTTTCGGTTTTCTAATGGGCCTTCCAAAATTGGGCTTATAACTTGGGTCCATAATTATTGATAGAAAGAAGATCTTTTGTTCGTCGTCCTTAAACCTTTTTGTACTATGAATCCATCAAACAAACACTTTGCAAATGTGCTATGAATGGATCAAATTCAAGTTTTTGATTCTTATTTATTTAATCGTAGAGATAAGCTTTGGTTTACTTGCAAGGATCAAGAGGTGCACCACACAAACACTTATTGTGAAAATAGTTGTAAGAATCATTTTCCTGAAGGTTCCCTCCGGTTAGTCCGGTAGGGATGCGTCCACACAGTCTGTTGTAGCTAACATTGAAGATCTGAAGAGGAGTTTCAGTCCACTTAGCCGGAATATTCCCAGTGATGCCATTGTGATTTAAGTCTAAGACACCAAGTGACTGTGGGATCTCAACCTTGGAGAGATCGAACTGAAACATGTTCCTCGATAAATCAATGGAGAACGTCGTTTTGTTGGCACTAAACAACATGGTTGCATCACCTTCGAGCTTGTTGCGGGAGAGATCGATAACATCAAAGTCGAGGTTGCCTAGTGACTTGGGTAACGAACCAGAGAGCTGGTTGTGTGATAAGCGAAGGTCAGGGACTTCTCCTGGAAACGACCCGAATGACTCCGGTATTGGACCTAATCGAGGGGAAAAAATCAAATTTTTAATCTGATTGAGAAACAAAATCGATGCTTTTTAGGAAAAGAGAGTTCTTTACCTGTAAGTTTGTTCCTGCTAAGTTCAATGGCTGTGATTTTAGGTAACGTAGCGAGAGAACTTGGTATGGAACCAGAGAATTGATTGAAGGAAAGGTCTAAGAACACGAGATTCTTGAGCTGGCTTAGAAAATCAGGAATTGGACCAGTCAGATTCATCCAGCTAAGCCTGAGGGACTGAAGGTTCTTAAGTTTAGCGATGGAAGGTGGGATATTACCGGTTATGTTAGTGAGTTTATGGAAGAATATTTTCTGAAGATACGGTAAGTCACCGACTTCAGAAGGAATCTGACCGGAGATATTACCGGAGAATATAGTTAAAGCGATGACACGGTGGTTAACGGTGGCGTCGCCGCACTCGAGGCAGTACCAAGAACAACAGTCAGTTTCAGGGTGCCAGGAGGCTAAGTGGTAAGGGTTGTTTAGAGATTTCTTGATCTTTAGGAGAGTATTTTTGTCATTTTCGTTACAGAGATCTTTTTTAGACAAAGAGGTCGCGAGGATTGTGAACAAGAACAAAAGAGAGGAAAGCAATGTTGTTGTCTTATCCATAGTGTTGTACTATGTTCTGCTTGGTGACGATGTTGTATTTTGTTGAGAGGTGTAATTATATATAGGGATTTGATTTTATCTATCAATACTATTTGGTCAATATGTATGTCGGTGTTAAATATGTTTGGTAATGCTAGGATTATATCTTTCCTTTCAAACCACACATTTATTAGGCATTTGTTTAGATACTGTAGATACCAAGTACACTATTTGTTAGAAGTTTGTATATTCATGTGATCTAAATGTTGGTTCGTGCTGAATTTTTCTCAGTTCGGTAGTTAATGATGAGTTTGTATTATAGATCTCGATCTAATCGTTGACAAAAAAATGTTAGGTTCACAAAATTTTATAGACTGAATTCATTTATATCAAATGCTAGTATCATTGATGTATTTAGTAATCAAACCGAATAAAGATACAGTTGTTTTGTTTATTGACTTAAAGATTCTTTGGAAAAGTACAGTAATGGCGTTGCTGCTTGCATCATTACTTGCAATTCTCGAGAGGTACACCACACAAGCACTTGTTGTGAAAATAGGAATAAGAATCAAACGTTTGAAGTTTGCCTCCAAATGGTATGTGTCCACAGAGTCTGTTGTATCTAACATTGAAGAACTGAAGAGGAGTTTCAGTCCATTGAACTGGAATATTCCCAGTGAGACCATTGTGATTTAAGTCCAAGACACCAAGTGTGTTTGGGAGCTTAACCTTTGAGATATCGAACTGAAACATGTTTCTTGATAAATCAATAGACCATGTCGTTTTGTTTTCTCCAAACAACATTGAAGCATCACCAGAGAGCTTGTTGCGGGAGAGATCAATACGGTTGAAATTGAGGTTGCCTAATGACTTGGGAATGGAACCGGAAAGCTGGTTGTGTGATAGACGAAGGTCAGGGACTTATCCTGGAAACGATCCAAATGACTCTGGTATCGAACCTAAAACAAAGAGATTGATTATTATACAAGGAAGACGATAATTGAAACAAGCAAGGAGAGTTCTTTACCTGTAAGCTTGTTTCTGCTAAGTTCAATGGCCGTGATATTAGGTAACGTAGCGAGAGAACTAGGTATGGAACCAGAGAGATCATTGAAAGAAAGTTCTAAGAACTCAAGATTTTTGAGGTGACTCAGAAAATCAGGGACTGGACCAGTCAAATTCGTCCAGCTAAGTCTGAGCATCTTGAGTCTCTTGAGTTTGGCGATAGTTGGTTGTATTGTACCAGTAAGGTTAGAGAGTTTCCTGAAGACAAGAGTCTCAAGATACGGCAAGTCACCGACTTCAAGAGGAATCTGACCAGAAATCTGACCGGAGAATATAGTCAAAGCTGTGACACGGTGGTTTACGGTCGCATCACCACACTCGAGACAATACCAAGAACAACAGTCAGTTTCAGGGTGCCAGGAGGCAAGATGGTAAGGGTTGTTTAGAGCTTGTTTGATCTTGAGGAGGGTAGTTTTGTCATTTTGGTTACAGAGATCTTTAGACAAAGAGGTAGTGAGGAATGTGAACAAGAACAAGAGTGAGGAAAGTAATGTCGTTGTCTTATCCATAGGTGTGTTGGTGTTTGGTATTAGTTTATGTGGTTTGATGGAAACTGTGATGGTACATTCATACTAAATAGAGGCTTTAGAGGAAAAGAGATATTTGATCTCTGAGAACCTTAGGTCGTAATAGAGACACACACACATGATGGTCAAGATATTCCGCGTTGAATTTGTTTGCTGGTAATGCTAATAACACGTTATATGGATATAGGGTCTAACTGGTGTAAGTTATATCTCCTGGTGGCTTTGGAAGTTTTTTTTTTTCCTCATAAAAAACATTCATTAATAGAATTACTCCATGATAACATATTGTTTCACCAACAATACATCTAACTTTTCGAATTTAATTTTTTGAAATATTTATTTCAAGTGTATCACATGGTTGCGAATGTTGTAGCCAATTTTGGTTTGAGTGTATTGAAGATTATCGATGGTGATTAAAATTGGAAGAGGAATGTTTAGGATTTGAGTGATATAAATGCGACTAGGTTTAACGGTCATTAATTAACGGCTATAATTTGACCGTTTGAAGAGATTTATCCTAAACGGCTTTATTCATTCTACAACAAATAAGCCATCGAAGAAAAGCCTATATATGGGCCTAAATACGTAAATGAGGCCCAATTAGGTTTAGAAGACAACTGGCCTTCTCAACATTCGGTTTCCGGTTTCGAATTAATGTAAACCAAATTAAACCGAGAAAATTGGATACTATGTAGCAAGTATGTTTGTTTTTTTCTTTCAACAATTATAGAATTACAAAATTCGATCTATAGCCTAAAACCCACATTTAAAATTTATCTTTTAATTTATTAGTGTAATAGGGAAAAATCAAATCTAGTATCTGAGTATTTAGCTCGATTATCATAACCACTAATATAAAAGTAACTTGACATGTAGCATGTTGTTAAGTCGCTGAATTTGATGGTGGGTGGAAGTTTCTACATAAATTAATACATAATGATATAGTCATCATTACTAAGTAGGCAGCAAAAAAGTAGCACTAAAGTTTGATTCTTGATAAGTTGATGCGTGGAGATTATTAATCAATGGGCCTTCATAAAACATAAAAATTTGTTATTCCTTTTTTACTAAGAAACCATATATATTAATCTCAAATTCTTTTCCGTCTAATAATTTAATATCAAGGTTGGGTCTTATAATAAATTAAATTATATTTTAGAATATGAGTTTTAAGTTATGTATCGAACTTTATTAATCCAATAAAAATAATTCATATGATAATTGAACATAGCTGAAATCATTAGAATACTAAAAACCCACAAAAATACAAGAATATCCCAAAACCTAAAAGAAGCTAAACTACACTAATACATGTCAAAAGTAAGCTAGAACAGAGAAAGAACCAAACTCTAAAAATATGAACCTGAATCCAGTGATCGAAGTCACAACAACACAAGACAAGCCATAACTGGTGACAAAACCTCCTATATTGAATAATATGTACCTAATGAAGAACTATGATCCTATTTTATTTATAATTTACATTGGAATCAAATGATAAAGAACAGATAGTTGATAAAAAGAAACTTTATCCCCCCAAAAATAGGTTTCTCGAAAATGAGTAGAACTCATCTATGGCTTGTTACATGAATCCTAGTGCGGGCATTAGGATTTAAAATGGCTGGATAATAAGGTAATGATGTTACTCAATCATATAATAATCACTCTTTTGCTTTTTTTGTATAAAGTTATCAGACTCAAAAAGCTAATATTTAGATGCTTATTCCGATCAAAGAGAAAGTAACACTATCTATCTATATATATTTGCTTTTCTGAAAGAAGGAAAGAATCAGCTTCCCTCTAAAAGAAGTAGAAACACAGAGAGAATAAGACTAAAGTTTTCTTTAGTTTTTTTGCTTTTTCGTTGTATTCCTCTTTCTCTGTGTACCAAGAATTGTTTCTCATTCATTATCTCTCTTTCAATGCTGAGTTTTTATCATCTCCCAAATCAAAATTTGACTATGCAATACTCTTAACTTCTTAATTTTCTTTCCATTTCTCTGGTGCAACCAAACACTAACAGGAAGTTTTATGGCAAGATCTTTCTTAAGGTGAGATACTTACTATACAATATAAATGAATATACATGCATGTGTGCTTCTTTAAGCTATTCTGTGTTTTCCTGCAAACACTTTGAATGACTTTGTGAAAACAGAACAAAGAAACAGAGTTAGATATTCGTTAACCACTTAGTATCGTTTAAATCAGGTAAGGATCTTATTAGTCATCTTGTTTAAGGTTAAAAATTAATAACTTAATGCTAATTGTTAAGATTTTAAACTAGTTCTATGGAAATACATTAGTTTCTTTACATTCAAGAAACTGGTTAGTTCTCTGCAATTCTCAGACTCTGCAACTTTCTGCTTCTGTTTTGTATGCAGGTGCTGAATCAAAGAGTTTTAAGAAGAAGAAAAACAGAGTCATTAGGTTCAAGAGATCTAAAACTATGGCAGCAAAAGATGGAGCAAAGAGCCAAGAAGACTATAAGCTTAAAGACATGAAACCAGAGCTTGGAGAAAGATGGCCACATGGAGGACAACGTGGAGGAAGTGGATGGATTGGTACTGAACGAGCTGCAAGCACATACGACCTTGTTGAGCAAATGTTTTATCTCTATGTTCGAGTCGTCAAAGCCAAGGATCTTCCTCCAAACCCGGTCACGAGCAATTGTGATCCTTATGTGGAAGTGAAAATAGGAAACTACAAAGGAAAGACTAAACATTTCGAGAAAAGGACTAATCCGGAATGGAATCAAGTTTTCGCCTTTTCGAAAGACAAGGTCCAATCCTCTACAGTTGAAGTGTTTGTGCGAGATAAGGAGATGGTTACAAGAGATGATTACATTGGGAAGGTTGTGTTTGATATGCGTGAGGTTCCTACAAGAGTTCCTCCTGATAGTCCACTTGCACCTCAATGGTACAGATTAGAAGATCGACGAGGTGAGAGTAAGAAAAGAGGAGAAGTTATGGTAGCAGTTTGGCTTGGGACGCAAGCTGATGAAGCTTTTCCTGATGCTTGGCATTCAGATGCTTCCTCAGTTCAAGGAGAAGGTGTTCAAAGCGTGAGGTCTAAAGTCTATGTATCTCCCAAACTGTGGTATCTGAGGGTTAATGTGATTGAGGCTCAAGATGTTGAGCCTAGCGACAGGAGTCAACCGCCACAAGCTTTTGTTAAGGTTCAAATTGGGAATCAGATTCTAAAAACAAAGTTATGTCCTACCAAAACGACGAATCCAATGTGGAACGAAGATCTTGTTTTTGTAGCTGCAGAGCCATTTGAAGAACAGTTATTCTTAACGGTCGAAAACAAGGTGACTTCAGCTAAAGATGAAGTCATGGGGAGGCTAATCTCACCATTGAGTGTGTTTGAGAAAAGATTAGATCATAGAGCTGTTCACTCCAAATGGTACAACCTTGAAAAGTTTGGGTTTGGGGCATTGGAAGGAGACAAGAGACACGAGCTCAAGTTCTCAAGCCGAATCCACCTGCGAATTTGCCTTGAAGGTGGTTACCATGTAATGGATGAATCAACTCTGTACATAAGTGACGTGAAGCCTACGGCAAGGCAACTATGGAAGAACCCTATTGGAATCCTTGAAGTAGGAATCTTGAGTGCTCAAGGGCTTTCGCCGATGAAAACAAAAGATGGTAAAGCAACAACAGATCCGTATTGTGTTGCTAAGTATGGACAAAAATGGGTGAGAACAAGAACCATCATTGAGAGCTATAACCCTAAATGGAATGAGCAGTACACATGGGAAGTGTATGATCCTTGTACAGTCATTACACTGGGAGTTTTCGATAACTGTCACCTTGGTGGAAGCGAGAAATCAAACAATGGAGCCAAAGTTGATGCGAGAATAGGGAAGGTAAGGATCAGATTATCGACTCTAGAGGCGGATAGAATCTACACTCACTCTTATCCTCTTCTAGTTCTGCAAGCAAAAGGGTTAAAGAAAATGGGAGAAGTCCAATTAGCTGTGAGATTCACTTGTCTATCTTTAGCTCACATGATCTATCTTTATGGCCATCCTCTGCTTCCAAAGATGCATTATCTCCATCCCTTCACTGTGAACCAATTAGACAGTCTTAGATACCAAGCAATGAGCATTGTCGCATCGCGGTTGGCTCGAGCAGAACCTCCTTTAAGGAAAGAGAATGTAGAGTATATGCTTGATGTTGATTCACACATGTGGAGCATGAGGAGAAGCAAAGCTAACTTCTTCAGGATAGTCTCTGTGTTTTCAGGCTTGATTGCTATGAGCAAATGGCTCCGTGATGTCTGCTACTGGAAGAATCCATTGACGACGATATTGTTCCATGTTCTCTTCTTCATACTGATTTGTTATCCAGAGCTGATACTCCCAACCACATTCCTCTACATGTTCTTAATAGGACTATGGAATTTCAAGTCCAGGCCTCGTCATCCTCCACATATGGACACAAAGCTCTCTTGGGCTGAAGCAGCTACTCCTGATGAACTAGATGAAGAATTCGATACTTTCCCGACTTCAAAAGGACAAGATGTTGTGAAGATGAGGTATGATAGATTAAGAAGTGTTGCAGGTAGGATTCAGATGGTTGTTGGAGACATTGCAACACAAGGAGAAAGGTTTCAAGCACTGTTGAGTTGGAGAGATCCTCGAGCGACTTGCTTGTTTGTGATCTTTTGTCTTGTTGCAGCGATGATCTTATACGTGACGCCATTTAAGATCATAGCTCTTGGAGCTGGGATATTCTGGATGAGACATCCTAAGTTCAGAAGCAAGATGCCTTCTGCTCCAAGTAATTTCTTCAGGAAGTTACCTTCAAAAGCAGATTGTATGCTTTGAATCGTACAGCTTCCCTTCTGGTCCTCTCTCGATGTTACTTTATTATTTGGGTTGATGTGTGTGCGTGTGGGCCTCTACGCTGTCACTTTATTATTTGCTCAAAAATGTTAAATTCCATTATAATCCTTTGTTCGGTTTAGCCTAAACCCATAAACTAGTGGGCTTAACTATAATGGGCTGTTTTTTGTCAACTAGTGGGCCTTATTTAACCTTTCTTCTTATTAACCAAAAATATATATAATAAATAATAATAAAAACAATCAGTGACAAAAAAAAAACAATTACCAATCAAATTTTACATTATAGGAGAATTGTTTTTGGGAAGTGTCATCTTTTGTGTCTTCATAACCAATTTGATTTTAGAAAGTACTAAGAGTTTGACTATAAATCATATTATTTTCGTTCACAAAAAATTCAATTTTTATTGCCGCCCATTATTCATTTGGTGTATGTACAAACTACTTTTTATCAATACCGAACACAACTGGCCGATTTATTAGCCGAGTTCCTATATAATATAGATAGTGGAATTCGATCTATGGATATGCAAGTACGTTTATTTTAGTGGACTTCCTATCTACAATATACTAAAAATCACCTGAAAAAATTAGAAACTTAATAAATTTTGTTTTTTGTAGAAATTAATTGGAGACAGCGAAGAAATGAAAAGTAAAGAAGAAAGAGATGTCGTTGAAGCCAAAGCAAGACGGTACTGAATTACTGATCCCAATTCTCTGACGGTATCCTTCAAAACTCACCATTTGTCATCTTCCTAACTGGTCAATGCTTTAATTTTGACCTAACATAACAAGTAACAAGCCTCTCTCTCTTCTCTTCTCTCTTGCATGCAACTGCAATTGTTGCCAGACCACTCAATTCTCTCACACATTCTTAGTATATATATTCTTATGTCTCAACTTGAAGATTAAAAACCAAGTCTAATTCTTTTTTTTTTTTTAATAACTCGAGTGATTCAATTCAACTGCTCTATGAGCTCTAGTTCTTTTTTTTTAATAGCTCGAGTGATTCTATGAGTTCTAATTCTCGGGTCAATGGGTTATATGAGATCAGTCAAAGAAAACTATATAAAAACTTTAAGAATGCCATACACAAATACATGTCTAGAGAGGTTCGAATCTGGGAGCACCAAGACTCTTGAAATCACGCTCAACCACTAAACCAGACTAGTGCAAGCCAAGTCTAGTTCTTCATTTGCATATAAGAATTAAGGTATGGCACATTTGTCTATCCTCTGCATCTTAACATTTAAAAACAGATATGAAGAATCATATAACAAAAGAAGCCAAACAATGTTTCCCTAATTGTACTGCGTATTTGAGTAGAGAGACAATATATATATATATATAGATAATAAAGGGTCAAGCTGGCTAACTAATCAACCTATATCTTCTCTTTCATGAGTGGTTTTGGTCTGACTCTTAGCCGTCGTGGCGAGGACGAGCTAGCCAGAGAGAACTTAAAGCTTGAAGACGATGAAAGTACTCTGCAACAGCTAATAGACATCGAGCTTCTTGACGAGTCGTCAACAATTGATTCAGCCTATGGACCGTTTGGTGCCTCAAACTATCCGCCTGTAAGTTTTACTTTATGTATTAGTCCAATAAGCATTATACGTAGTAAAATCCAAACCAAATATGAACAAAGTTGCCTTCATGTTATTGACTTAGACTTATAAAAAGACAATGAATTGAAATAGTCTCATAAAACGGAGGGTAAAAGACAACCATTGATAATCCATAAAACATTATCAATTTTGTAGAAATTAGAATATGAATCAAATGGTTCTGCATGACTAATTTGCAAATTATTTTCAACATTTTGATCAAACAAAAAAATAAAAAAATCAAAGGTTGTTAGTTGTTACTATACAAAGATAAGAACACGAGACTGAATTGTCAAAAAGGTGAATTCTGTGAATTCCATAATTCGGTCCCACGCCATGCTTCATTATATATATATATATATATATATATATACATATATATATATATATATATACTTTTAGTCACTAATTAGAACCATAAATAATTAATTATATATATCAAAATATTCCCAAAATTAAATAGCGACAGACTCTAATGTATAAGTAAAGGAATTATTACTCAAGTAAGTGTTTTGGAAGGATGGGATACTTGGGCAGTTACGTTCATGACATCATGTAACGTTATGGGCTTCAAGCTATACATGTTCTTCATTTGATGTGATATGTGTTTATATATGTAAATTAATACATATATTCAATGTGGCAATTGTCACGTGCATTCAGAAAAGTGTAAACATATTTAAAAAAAAAAAAATTGAACTCAATATACCTTTTTTTAGTAATTTAACCCCATATTTTTTTGATAATTTGGTTAATTTAACACTCTTCTTTTAATCCGACTAATTCCAGAAAGAGCTGTTAAACAATGTAAATCACTAGACCTAAATCCAGTATCCATTTTGGTAGGAAATGATACTTAAAGTTAGACTTTTGTAATTATCTATTTATATTATTTTCCAAATTTTTATTTTATTATAATGAAAGATGTCAATGTGTATATGCATGAATGTTGTTTTAGATTAGTTTAAAATCTCCATTTGCATATAGAAAATGAGATTACGAAACTAAATATAAAATTAATAAAGTTAGTTTCTAAGAAAAGCAACCCGACCAAGTTGAAGACAAGAGAAATGTCTGTTATATACCTACTTGTATAATGTCGGAATCAAAAGGCTAGATAATTTTTCATTTCTTATACACTTATATATATATATATATATATGAATTCATAATCAATAAGTTTGCAAATTAGTTCTAACATCCTCTTCTAATCCATACAAAAATCAACCACTATTATATATTTTATTATTACTATTCTTGTATTAACGAATATCCTCTAACCAGAAATGGCCGACGCTATACCTATACCTATATGTACGTATGAGTTGCACACACATTAAAGCATCTATATAAATTCAGATAACGTGTTATACCAACTATATATTATATAATTATAAGGAGAAGTTCAAAGAATCTAACCATATATATATTTTCTTACTTCAATTAGGACCACATTCCCTAGTCTTGTATATCATATATATATATAGATATAATATAATATAAAGATTAATATATATATATATATATATATATAATAGCATGAACTCTCTCAATATATTAAAATTCATGTGTTGCTAAAACAAAACTACTCCTAGCTATAGAGCAACCAAGAAGAATTTTGTTTTGGACCCTAAGCTTTTTATTAAAGAATAAAAATTATTTGGGTCGTAATATTTAGTAAAATAAAAAATATTTTATTACGTTAATTTTGGGGAAAAAAATTGATAATATTTTGATAATAGACCCTCAATCATTTTAGGTCATGGGTACGCTTGCTAAACTACGGTCCTAATAATAACGTATAAACTTTAGATGAAAAGAGATAATATGAGGGTACCTGGAGAACGAAGCCTTCAAGAGCAGAGAGCTTGTTGAGAGCTAAAGACATATGTGACATGAAATTAGATAGATGAGGAGGTAATTGTGCAGAAGAAGCAGGCGAGAGAGAGTCAGAGACAATGCTATCAGAAAGAGATTGATTCAATGCTTCAAGCCCTTGTGAGAGAGCTTCTTCGGCCTCTTGTGTGGATTGTTGCAGTCCACAAATCCCAACTATTTGTTGCTCTGTCAATGGTTCTATTTGGTTTACAATAACCTGAAATTCATGCGTTTCAAATTAACTTGAGAGAATTATAAGTAAAACTCATAAATAACGTTGAATGCATTAAATGTTTATTGTACTATGCACGAGTTACTATAGCTACACTCAAAAATCTCTTATTTCCTTTTTGTTTTCACTAAAATGGACATACGATTGAGACATTGCTCAAAGGTTTTGTCAGATATGCACACTATATTAATTTATATTATTAGTATACTCTCACAGTTAGACAGACTAGACATAATATTTTGAATAAAACATAGGTTTAAAAAGGGTTTCAGGGAAAGAAAAAAGTTCTTTTTGTTGCTTTTTATTTATTTTATATGTTATCTTATTTATGTGTTTGTTTCCCCTACTTCTATGGACCAATGCATAAATCGAAAAAACAGAGGCACTTTCTTTTTCATTATGCCAAAACCTAATCATTTCTAGAAAGACTTCACCATCACACAATTGCATGCACTCTTTATTTTATTTTTATTTTTATATTATTTTACGTGTAACTTTATTATTGTCTCCATATATTTGGTTTTAAAAAATATAACCCACCCCATGCAATGTTGTGTAGCTCCTCCAACAAAATCACTATAGTTTATGTCTTGTCTTATGTTATTACTATATCGTACCATCTATTATATATATATATATATAGTACTATGTATATTCTATGCATATGTACGATAAAAAATAAAATAATGTCACAATTTTATTCATTATTATATAGTTTGCTAGTAACCCACAGAAACTGATAATGTTAATTTAATGATTATGTCCTGAAATAATCTATTTTGTAAGATCAAATTTAATATAAACAGTCTTAAAGTAAAAGTTCAAATTTTTAGAATTATCTACTGATATATTGATGATGAGTTTACAACAGCATTAGGACTAATCTAGACATATTATAGCTAAGGTTCTTATTATATTAATGTTGTTAGATGGTTGTAAGAAAGGAGGAGATGAATGTGTGTACCTTAATGATCTCAGATGGACGAAAACCACCCATCCACAAGAAGCAACGTTCGGCTGGAGTTTTCCAAGCTCCAGAAATGAGATGAAACACATCAGTCTTAGCCACCATTGCCTTTAGGTTAATCAAATGGTCATAATGAGTTAAAACAGTGTCCACAAACATCCTTAGCTCGTTCTCGTTCAAATGCTCTTGTGTTGCAACTCTCAGTTCGGTTAATAGTCTCTGTTGCTCCTCTAACCACCTCGCATATTCCATGTCAAACACCTGTGCTTCTGCTAATTCACATTGAGTAAATACGATACGAATCATGAGCAAGTACCTCATGAACCTTTTATATATATATCACTTGAAAAATCTCCACATTTCCGATGTGGGATATTATAACATTGTTACGTACCAGAGCTGATGTTGCCAGGACCAATGGGAAGTCCACCTTGTTGTTGATCTCCTCCCACAAGAGACCCTCCAAAGAATACGCCCTAATCATCAGAAATCAATGGTAAATTTAGACTTGACTTAGATGTATATGTATTATGTATATGAAAAGATAGGTAAAAATTTGTACTTGGGATCTGGCTCGTTGAATCTCTTGTTCAAGTTGGGTCAGTTTAATTCTACATGACTCAAGTTGTTGAACATAAGCCTGTCCGTAAAATTTACAAAAGTCAATAACTTTGATAGAAAATTGTGTCTACAACTTACAAATACTAAAGTACATATTTATATATAAGCTGACCTTTTTTCGTAATCTGCTTTTTCTTGCTGCTTCTCTGTTCTGTGCAAGTCTTCTTAATGTCTGTTGATAAATTAAATTAATAAAAAATATTAAACACCAAAAACAAAAAAAAAAACAAAAAAAAGAGACATAATTAATATTTACACATTTATGTTATGTATATATATTCACTCACTTTAGGGTCTGATGATTTTGGTATGTCATGGTCTGATGAAGCAAGACCCTTTCTATTCTCTTCCTTCTGCCATAACATTTCAAAAATGCTTCATTTGTAAATTATATTCTATTTATAAATTAAAATATAAATGAAGAGATCGATAGAGACCTTAATGGATTCAGAAGCTTGAGAGGGTTGATGAAACTGAGAATGATTGGTCGTCAAATCCATTGATGGCTCAGAAGATGGTCTAGTCGAACCACTAGGTTGAGCAGATGAAACCAATCTTGTATTATCGGTCTTACCAAACACACAAACAAAAAAAACAATCAAAATCAGTAATGAATAGAAAAATAAGAAACGTATAATAATTGTTCTGACTTGATATCATATGAAATAGCTAGTAGTTGCGCTGACATTATATTAAATTAGAAACAGAAACCAACCAAAATTGTCACATAGTAATTATTATATAATTACATTTTGTGTAGAAGAAGAAGGTGGCTCTATATGCATAGGCTGAGACGGGAAGATGTTAAGAGTTGACGTTGGTGGTCTCATGATCTCCAAATTCTCTGCAACAAAATGATGATTCATGACTCATAAGTGATGTCTTTGAACTGGTCTGGTTTATAACTAGCTAGTGGACTAGTTCTAATTAAGAACAAAGAGGAAAGAGAAAAAGGGTTTGGATTGAAAGATTTGATGTCTGAAAAAGAGAAGAGGATCTGGTCAAAGCTGAAAGTAGAGTACAACTGATTTGCAGAAGAAAGATTGAAACATGCTTTTGCTGTGTGACTCTTAAAAGGAATCTTTTTTCTTATCTTCTGAAACCAAAACCAAATCCCCAATTCCCAAAACAAACAAAAGCATACGAGTTGTGTGATGATGATGAGGTAAAGGACAAGGAGTAGTTGATGAAGGATCATGATGTCCTTGTCCATCTAGATACAGGAAGAGTGATGGGTCTAATTCTCCAATATCATATCCATCTTTATTCCTGCATAAACAAACCTCTTAATTAGCTTGAGATTCATCAAAAAAGTATTATATATGACTTAAGAGAAGCTCTTAATTACATGAAGTTTCCATGAGATAAGTGTTGTTGATGATGATGACCTTGCATCATATAGATGATGTTTTTTTGTGATAGTAACAGCAGAAGATGATGATGAAGAGAGAGATAGTTTGATCTTTGATCTCTTCTTCTTCTTCTTCTTCTTCTTCTTCTTCTTCTTCTTCTTCTTCTTCTTCTTCTTCTTCTTCTTCTTCTTCTTCTTCTTCTTCTTCTTCTTCTTCTTCTTCTGATGATGATGATGATGATGATATATATGATCACTTGATGATGCTATCTTCTTATATTATTTTTCTTTCTCTAAATTCTTGGAAAGAGATAGAGATTATGTAACGAAGCATTTAAAGCTACTTTGGTGTTTTTGAGAGAGAGAAGTCGGTTATATTAAAGTGGAGAGGGTTCCAATATTAGAGAAGAAAATGGAGATTGGAGAGAAGAAGCAAAAGACAAACTCCTTTTATTTTTTTCTGATTATTATATTTTATAAAAGTTTCTTCTACCTTAAAATATTTGAAGACGACTTTGTATTTTATATCAAACCTGAGAAATTTATATTCTGATAAAGCGGTCAAGAACATGTCTTTTTCCATCTCTCTCTCTAGAAAAAATTGCTTATAACAAACTTGTATAACTATTTTTTGTTTCTTTTCTCAAATATTATTATTATATTCTCTTATTATTCAAATACATTTTTACAATATTAGATTTTTATTTTAGATTTAAAGATTGTACTTTTACAATTCCATTAGATAATTGGATTATTTATGACTCATTAATCGGATCGGACCTTCAATAACCACCAACCCATAGTAAATTAATTAAAAATCAACAGACCGGAGTAAATTGGTTCGGTTAGCAAAAAACCGGATTTAAGTTGATGAAACTTGCGTCCTTCGGACTAGAAACAACTTAACCAGATCACTCCACAACTTTGTCCTTAAACCGCAATACTTCGGAGATAAATTCACCGGAAAGCGTCGAAGGTCTGGAAGAAAATGCCGGCACAAGATGATGTTCAAAATCTTCCGATCGATATCACCTTCTCTCGTCTCGGAGGTAATGCAGAATATCAATTTCGAGTAGACTTAATTTCATACATTTTTTGGCTTTTCTTTTGCGTGTTCTACGTTTGAATTTGAATCGGAATTCCAGTTTCTAGTCTTAATTTGATTTCAATTTTGTTAATTGTGAAGAATGGCTGGTCGATCGGAAGAGAATTCCGGCGGATTGGAGGAAGAAGGTGGGAGCGATCAGAGTCAAAATCATGAAAGAGTTCTCTTCTTTGCCTAAAGAAATCGATCCATACTTTCAAACCCTAGATCCTGAAGGTTAAATTTTCAACTTTTATGTCTTATCAGTTCGTCAAGCAGAAAATAGGACAGACTGCAAAAAATTCCTCTCATATGTTACTATGTGGTTCGCAGCTAAAGTTTTACTCTTTATGTTTGAAAATGCCAAAGAGGTTTGATTTGCATCTTTGTGAACACCATTAGCTTGTTTGGAGTTTGGTTATGTCTGTTGCTGATTAGGAGGGGACTATAGGCTTGATGTGCTTACTGGTCGTTATCTCCTCCAAGTGACCCATTTTTTGTTTTCAGTGATCGGTTACTTGGAGGTCAAAAAGATATATGATGTTCTCCTGAAGACAACTCCGGAAAGCCGGAACATCTTTGGTAGGCTTTCGGGTGCTTCTGTAAGGAAAACGAACTTTGTCTCACACTTTTCTTGTGCTGATTATCTCGTTATATATCTTGTCATCTGTTATTCTCTCATTATAGGGTGTCTGGGAAGCAATTTTTCGTGCGTTTGAAAAAGATCACATTTATCTTGGGGAGGCAGCTCAGATAATAATTCAGAATGTCAATTACGAAATGTAAGTTGGTTTCTTGCATGGCTCTACTTGATTCAGCAGAAATATTTTACTCACTGTCTGCACTTTTGCATTTCCTAATGGTATTTTTTTTCTACTTGCAAAACGTGAAGCCCATATCTGAAAAAGCAAGTACAAAAAGTTCAACAACAAATGGCAGAACTTGATCGCAAAGAAGCTGATATCAAAAGGAGCATTGTACTCTCAGCAACAAAATATGAGGAAGCCTGCCGAGAGCTTGGATTGCAGGTTGTATTTTAAATTTGGCTTGGTCTGCCCCATAGGTTGTTAGAAGGATGACATAAAGTTCTGAACATCTTAAATTTCAGGGAAACAATGTGAGGCGTGAACTTTTGGAAACTGCAAATTCGCTTCCTAGTACTTTTAGCAAGATTCTGGAAGTTATCAACAGTGACTCAGTATCAGGGGCAATGGAGTACTACTCTGCCTATGTTAATGATGTTCATACTGAGAAGGAAGTAAGACCGCTCTTAAATTTATTCTCTCTCCCTCAAAGTTGTTTTTGTCCTTTCTCCTGGAGGTTGAATTTACCGGCTTGTAATTTGTCTGCAGAAGCCTGTGAGGATTGTCTTACAAAACTTGAAGGACATTCGTGAAAACCCTCCATCGTTAAGTGTCTTGAGCGCCTCTGAAGTTCTTGATGCTGACAATATTCGGTTATCTGAGAATGCAAATGGTACAGATGTGGCTGCAGACAGCATTGATTGGGATATTACGCTTGATGCTGCTGAGATAGATTGGGATGTTAGTATGGTGGAAGAAGTTGATAGTGGAAATGATCTAGGGTCATATGAAATAGTCAATGCCAGTGATATTCCTGAGAATTCTTCATTTAAAGTGGAAGAACGCCAAGGCCCTGAGGTTGATGTTTCTGAGATTTCTTGGGATGTAAGTGTTGAAACACCTCAGGTAGAAGAAATAGCTGATTCAACTATGCCAGAATCAAATCAGACAGAGTTGACAGGTTCTACAACTCAAGTCATCGGAAGTGGAGGAGAGAGAAGCCAGCTGTTGCAGACAGAATATAGGAATAAGATCCTTGATGATTTGTATGAGGTACTCTTATCCCTAACTATTTAATGTTCGGTTTAATCCTAAAGATTCTTCTTGTCCACGACTAGACATGTCATGTGGTTTCTCTTGTGTCCAGGTCAAGGCATTTTTAAACCAGCGGTTGATAGAACTGAGAAATGAAGATACTCTGTCCTTGCAACACCACGTGCAAGCAGTTGCTCCCATGGTTCTTCAGCAGTATCCTCCTGAAACCATTGAGCCAATGGTGGCTGATATTTCCATTGCCATCTCATTACTAACAAACAAGAAATCTCGGGATCTGATCATGATCCTCAACTCCAAAAGGTGCTTTACGATAAATATCTTCTGCCAGGAGATCACGGTGAGTACCATAACTTCTGATATATGTTTTTTTTTTTACAGATTCCTAGATAGGCTTGTTTCAGAGCTGGAGGAGAAGAAGCATCGTGAAGTGAAGTTAAAAGAAAGCTTGAAAGATGTGGGTAGAAGACGCATGGAGCTCCAGAATTTACTCTCTTCTATATGGCCAAAACAGGTAATCTCATGGTCTCAAAAAGCAAAAGTTTTAGTTCTGTTTTGAACGGAATCTGGAGTAAGAGTGTCAAGTTTATCAGAAAATTGGACTTGGAAGGGGCTCTCCAAGAAATTCTGTGTATTGATATTGGTTTTCATTACAGGAAGCTGCGCTTTCAAAAACAAGAGAACTAAAGGAGCTATGCGAGAAAAGTCTCTCTTCCATGTTTGATGGAAGACCTGTGAATATAAGAGGAGAGATCAATACATTGTTGAACGCTGGGATTTCTGCGTAGTTTTGATCTTTGTGATTGGCTAGAAAACATAGTTTCAGAATACCAAGTGACCCTGTTTCTTACTTTAGGATATTGTCTATGTTTCAAACTCTTTTTTTCTTTTCTATTATAGACTAAGAACAACTCTTTTACCAAGACTAATACATGTAGTATCATTATATGCTAAGAATTATTCTTTGTACAGTAAAGAATATGTGGACGAAAAAGAGATTCTGAATATGAATCGTTTAACTAGAGAGGTAGCTGAAGGTAGGTGAGGAGATGAAGCGTGTGCGTGTTGAGCAGAAAGATTTACTAAAAGGGTCGGTCTTGTCTGCTACACTACTGCTTGCTTCCTTGTTCTGTTTCTGTATCAGTGCAGTGAGTGCTTCCACGATCTCTGAAACCGCTGGTCTGAACTCCTCTGCCTGCTTATGATAATATATGATTAGTTATAATGCATGTCGTAATGATCAAGGAGTTTTATTGAGAATACCTGAGTGCATAGGGAGATAATGTCGGCGTATTGTGAGGCGACTCTTGACGAGAATATGCCGGCAATGCCTCCATCAATCATTTGTTCTATGAGTCTGGTTGATGCCCATTTCACCAGTAGCTGTTCTCCTCGGGGTCGTGAGCTGCAACGTGCATCAAATAAGGTTCAACTTAACTTAGTTTAGTTTAGATGAAATCCTTGCGTACCTGTCAAATGCTGTTCTTCCTGTTAACAGTTCCAAGAGTAGTACTCCCAGTGCATAAGTGTCACTCTTTGTGCCACTGCTCCCTTCTTGTCCATGTTCTGGTGCTATGTAGCCAGTGTTTTGTATCGCTATCTCTGAAGCCTGCTCATAACCGACGCAGCATTATCAGAAAAAAAACAAAAAAAACTAACTACGTGACACATCATCTCCTGTCTTCTTACTTATCCGAAGTTTGACACTGTTGCTTGTAAGTGGCCTTAAGCTAGCAAGTCCACAGTCAGCAATATGAGGTGTTAGTTCTTCGTCTAGTAAGATGCGTGTTGCTTTCAGATCGCTATGAGCAATAGGAGGGCAAAACGACGAGTGCAAATAGCTGAAAGTATATTGATTAACCAGATAAGGCAGAGTATATAAATATATAGCTGCAAGGATTGAGAACGAGATATTCTTAGTTTTAGAAGATAAGATTCTTACTCCAGGGCTCGGGCAACTCCAATAGCAATGCGGAAAGTGGCTTGTATATCTCGTCATGCATAGCGTTGTACAACGACAAATGCCCGATGCTGCCCATTCTCAATGCAGAAACCGAGAAGTGTCACAATGTTTGGGTGTCTTAGTTTGGAGGCTGTCTGAAGCACTTCAGTGACTTGTTCCTCTTCATGTAGTGACAGCGAAGACATTGGGATGTTTCATACGGCAGCAAACTGTTTAAAAAAAAATTGATACATCAATGATGAGAAATTAAAGATGGAAGTTTCCCACTTCAATTTTTCGAAGAGAGAGAAGAGATGATATACTTGACCATCAGGCAACTTTACTCTGTAAATAGAACCAAGAGGACCCTCCCCCAGTAGGTTTTCCTCACTGAAATTGTTTGTTGCCAGTTGAAGCTCTGCAGCTGAGAAAAGCTTAGCGAACGATGGATACTGACATGTAGCGGAGAAGCTTTTTCTTCTTGCAGCTTTATCCATTCCTGACAGGTGGAGAAGGTAAATGTCTGCGCTGGGGGAACTGGCGGTTGCTGGCTCCTTTTCATCTGTGGGTTATCTTCAGTTGCAACAACATATTCTGTTACATATGAAGGTAAAATTATCAGCACAGAGGAATCATAATGGTCATTGTAACAATGAGGGGAGAGACAAGACAAGCATAGATCACCTCGGCCTGTACTGACTGGAAGAGTGTATGCTGTGCTACTGTTGCTTCTGTGACTAGCAGCAAGGTTTTGTGCACGTCGGTGACTCATGCGGATTGTAAAAAGGGCAAAGAAAGTTCCCAGCAAAGCTAACCCACCAACCAGTAAAACGATATTTCCTGCCCCTATGCCGTTCTTCTTCTTTCTGATCTTATGAGGTCTTGGAAAGTTCATAATGGCACTCGACTGTGTTGTTAGGTAGCCAGTAGCATTTTGTATCATCGGTCTGACATCCAAAGGGAATTTCCATGGTTTATAATTGGGCTCTACATGGAACATGTTTCCCCAAATCCTGCTCAGTAAAAGACCAGTGATTATCATGATTCTTAGGTGTCTGAGCCCATTTTTGAGAACAGGGAGTAAAACTCACCACAGACGAGGAATGGACTGAAAATGACTTGGGATAATACCACTGAACTGGTTATCTTCGATATTCCTGAGGACATATGCAACATACAAAGCGTTTTAAGATCATAAAAGAAGGGATTTGCATAATCAAAATACAAAGAGAGCTAATTACAGGTCAGCTAAAGGAAGATCCGCGAGATAGACGACTGACCCTGTTAATTTGTTGTTCTGGAGGTACCTGCAGTTTTGTTATCACAGAAGAAAAATCATTTTTAGGTAACAGGTACGTGCACAAAGCAGATTGCACATAATCCCAGATACTTACAGTGAAGTGAGATTCATTAGAGATCCAAAAGAGCTAGGAAGATCCCCCGTCAGGTTATTGAATGACAGGTCCCTAGCAAAATCAATGTTATTTGAATATGATTGGGTATCTTGCATCTATATGATGATGAAAAACTAACAGAACTGAACAGAAGACTCACATATCTTTAATCTGTAACCCAGAAAACACATTTCCAAGAGGTCCAGATAATGAGTTATGGCTCAAATTCCTAGAAGACAAAAGGAACCCATTATCTAACAGTAGAAAGATAAAGCAATGATAAACTATTCCATAGCTATTCATTTTAAAATAAGACACTTTCAGATACTGAAGAGATGTCATAAGAGGCAAGGAAAACGGGATACTCTGGGTCAGATTGTTGTAAGCCATGTTTCTGTAATCGATAAACAATGAGAATACTTGTGACTTCACTGGAACGTAGGCATAAATGATGAATGCATTTATTTAACGCTTACAGATGAGTCGCATTTGGAGGCAAACCAAATGGAATTTCACCTTGGAGATTATTGAAGCTAACATCCCTAATACAAGGAAACATTGAAACCAATTGATACAATGATTTGGTCTCGTCATAAAACTAACAATCTAGAACAGGAAAGTTAGCTTACAGGTTCTTCAAATTGTGGAGACGTTGAAGCTGGTTTCCAAGGCTTCCCGAAAGATTCAACTCTCGCAGTTGTCTGGGCTAAAGTGAATCAGATTTTGTTCGAACCGGACTAAAGAATTTGGATAAAAAAAATACTGAGGAAAAGTATTAACAGGGAATTACAGGTCTATTGTAGACGAACCAGAACAAGAAACTCCCATCCAGGCTTCTCCGAATGGATCTCCTCCCTCCAATTTCCATCCTCTTAACTGCTGTGGATTACTCAGGGATTTGTACAGATCTTGGAGAGCCAAAACTATCGGAGAAACATGAATAGACAATAATTACATATAGTCGAAGATTAAACAGTCATTCTGTCGAACAGGTTTTGGTGGTGATTTCAACATGAACAAGTAACAAACACCAAAAGGTCTAACTACTCGCAATCAAATCCTTAATTTCCAGTCAAGAAAGGGTTTCTGTGTTAATCGAAAAATATGAAACATAAGTTAGTTTCGAAGTAAAGTACGCATTTACTACTATCATGATCGATTCCACTAACCTTTTACTAAACAGAGAAGAACGACGAACAAGAAATCTAACTAAGATTCATGACTGAGAAAAACAAAACAAGAATCTGGAAATTACCTTCGAGCGGATCCGTATCAGTCTTAACCAGCACAAACAATATCACCGTAAAAAGAATTGCAACGAGGAATTGCAATTGCTGTCTGCTTTTCATCGCTAGGATCTCAACTCCAGAAATAATGGTGTTTAATGCAGAGAACTCATACGTTTAAGCTTTGTTGTCAAACGAAAAAGAGGGAGAAGAAAACAAAGTTGTGTACTTTTCGCGCACTTTCTCTCGCTTTCTGGGAAACCAAACAGAAAAAAAATCCGAAGGAGAGAAAATCACAGAAGGGTTTTAGGCGAGACGATGAAACTGAATAAAATCCAAAAGCGCAATATTCCACGTCAGCTAAAAACAGTTAGAGACGTTGGAGTCATCTAGTCAAACTATAGATTACGCGACTCGCTCTGCCACGTGGCCAGTTCTTATTCGCTGTTAGACTGTTAAGGATTATTCTTCAAATTTGTGTTCATCGTTATGATTTGTTGCCAGCTTGACTATAATAATCTTAATTTCTCTCATTAATTAGCTTAATCTTCTCAATGGCAATTGATTGCTATAGAACTTGTAAAAACCTACATAACAATCTTGATCATGGAGGATGATAAAAACTGGACAGATCTGAAGTTACTGCTCCACAAAATTAGCATTGGTGTGGCCAGTAATATACAGCTTGATGCAGTCTTGTTCACTTCTCATACATAAGCTGTCTCTTCAAATCCTCTAAATGCTTAGGTCCCTCAGGGTGACGATTTACGAATCTAGTGGCAAAGATTTTGTCTGAGCAGACAAGTATTGTACTAACCGCAAGTGTTGAGTCTGCTTTGCCATGTGCATGAAGCCAAGAGAGCATTGCAAATCGAAGCTTCATTCGCTGAAGAGTGTACTTAAGACATGAAGGGAAAGCCACCAAAGCTGAAAGAGGATAACCTAATTCGTTTACAAGGTAGTTCACCTTTGATTCTAGAAGATCACATGTTTGGGAGAGGATAGTAGGAGATGCTTTCACCATATTTTTGACATCTTTCTCATTAATGCCTAAACTTATGAGGACATTAAATCTCTCTTGGAGTTCAGATCTTCTGCCACGGAAATTCTTAAGTGCTTTCTCCATTTCCTCTGAGTTTGCTTTGTATCCGAGGTCTAACAAAAACTGAGTCTTCATTGTGTTTAAACTTGTGTCTATTATGGTAACTGAAGGTAGTGGCTGGACTCTCAACCCCATGATCCATTTTTTCATCTCTTCTGGGTTTTCTTGAATGACTTGACGAAGCCCTCTTTTCCCACCTTTCAAATTTTCAAGCAAGGTACTGGTTTGTTTCAAACGAGATACAACAAGCCAGGAAGAGTGAGAACGGAAAACCTTACCGATCACATCAGCTTTCATCTTAATACCTTTCAGGAACAAGAAGCAATGTCTTAGATTCGAAACACATTTCCATAAACTCTGAACCTCCGGGAATTTCTGAAACAACAAAAAGAGTTCACTTTTGGATATCCCTAGTTTTGTTTCAAACCCTGCTAAAATCAGTGTCCAGTCCCCTGAATCCTCGAAAATCAATCTTGGGTGCTTCCTGATTAACTCACTTAGCTCATTCTCATCGACACAAATATTTTGAAGAAAACTTAGACACCTATGCATAGAGGTCCAATCATAAGATGCTTCCTCTGACAAGTTCTCTGTTACCCATTTAACACCAAAACCCATAGCTTTTAGCATCTCCATGACTTTAGCCAGATCAACATTCATATTACCAATCAAAATCCTCGGGCTACAAACGAAGAGTTTTGTTAGAAACAGTTTTCCAAATCCCATATTCTCATACGCCTGAATCTTGGAAGCTAAAACCCCAGTTTCAGACCCAAAAACTTCCCTAGCTTCCTTGAAGATCTTCCCCATCTTCTCCCTTCCAATTCCATAATTCCAAAAGATATGGTAATTATCCAGCAAAAAAGCATCTTCATTTAAGAACATCTTATCACAAGGAATCAAATGACTGAACTCTGATGGTTTCAAACCTAAACTCTCAAGGAATGGCTCATACTCATTTACAGGATGAAACAATAAAAATTTAGTGATGAATCGGACGATATCATCATCATCATCAGCAGCAGCATCATAACCATTTACCTTCTTCAAAAGATTATCATTAAAAACAGGAGCATTTTTACTCATACTCTCGGCAACCAGAAACTGCAAACCCCTAGTTTGATAGAAGTAATCAAACATCGCAACCTGGGCCATTTTCCTAATCTCGTTTCGAGTTCTAAGACCCCATTTCTGCCCGGAAACTTCAGCATCGACTACAGTTATTTGGGTGGCGAAATATCTAGGGTTTCCTGAAATTTGAGGGCTTTCTGCAAAAGCTTGTGATACCCTATTGAAAAGACAGATGAATCTAGGGTTTCGCGTAAGAGACATTACCAGTTACGCGGACACATGGAGATAATGCTCAATACGTAACACAGGAGAACATTTTGTCTAGCCGAAGCAAAGAGGACGACTGAAATATCTCATTTTCAGTGTGAAGAAGACGAGACAAGTTGGAAAAAGTAAAAAGAACTAACTACTAACTTTTAAGTCGATCAGTTGAAAAAGTAAAATGAAAACCCATGTCTTGTATGAATATGAATATGAATACAATCTTACAGATTAATGACTAAAGATTAAATCTTTAGAAGAGGGTAACTAACAAAAATTCGATAAAAGATGATTTAGGTCTACTGCTACAAAATGTTAAAACTTAAAGATACAGTTTTTTCAAATCCTCCAAATGCTTAGGCCCATCCGGATGGCGGTTTACAAAAGAACTGGCAAAAATTTTGTCCGAGCAAGCGAGCAAGGTACTAACTTTAAGCTTAGGCTTTACTTTTCCTCGTGCTTGAAGCCAAGAGAACATTGCAAATCTGAGCTTCATCCGCTGAAGAGTAAACTTTAAACATGAAGGGAAAGCCACCAAAGTCGAATGTGGATAACCCAATTCGTTTACAAAATAGTTAACCTTTGATTCTAGAACATCACATGCCTGAGTGAGGATATTGGGAGATGCCTTCACCATTTCTTTGACATCTTTCTCATCCAAACCCAAATTCACTAGGACATTAAATCTCTCTCGGAGTTCAGATCCTTTGCCACGGAAACTCTTGAGCGCTCTCTCCATCTCCTCTGAGTTTTCCTTGTACCCGAGGTCCAACAAAAACTGGGTCTTCATTGTTTTCGACTCTGTGTCTATGTTGATAGTTGGTAGCGGCTGGATTTTTGATCCCATTGTCCATTTCTTCATTTCCTCTGGCTTTTCTTTAATGACTTGACAAAGCCGGCTTTTCCAAGCCTTCAATTGAATAAGCAAGCTACTTGTTTTCTTCAACCTACATACACCAAGCCACCAGGAGTGAGAACGGAAAATCTTACGAATCTCATCATCCTCCAATTCGATCTCTTTCAGGAACAAGAAGCAATGCCTCAGATTGAAAACACATTTCTTCACTTGAATCTGCGGAAATTTCTGAAACAACGAACACAGTTCACTTCTAGACAAACCAAGCTTTGTTTCAAACCCAGCTAGAATCAATGTCCATTTGCCTGAATTGTCAAAAATCAGTCTTGGATGCGTCCTGATTACCCCACATAACTCATGCTCATTGAAACAGATTTCTCTAAGCAAGCTTAGAACACGATGCACAGAGATCCAATCATAAGATGCCTCCTCTGATAGGTTCTCCATTACCCAATCATAGTTAAACCCCATGGATTTCAGCGTCTTTAAGACCTTAACCAGTTCAACATTCATATTCCCAATCAGGATACTGGGGCTACAAACTATAATTTTCGATAAAAACAATCTGCTAAATCCCAAATCCTCATAGGCCTTAATCTTGGAAGCTAAAACCCCAAATTCATACCTGAAAACTTCCTCAGCTTCCTTGAAAATCTTTCCCATCTTCTTTGGATCAATTCCACAATAACACAACACATGATGGTTCTCCAACAATAAACCATCTTCATTCAAGAAGACCTTATTAGCAGGAACCAAATGATTATACTCAGTGGGCTTTAGACCTGAACTCTCAAGGAAAGGCTCGAATTCATTGACAGGATGAAACCGTAAGTATTTGTTAATGGATTGGTTGATATCAGAAGCAGTAACATAATTCACTTTCTTCAAAAGATTATCAATAAAAATTGGACTGTTCTTACTCATACTCTCTGCAACCATATACTGTAAACCCCTAGTGGAATAAAAGTAATCCAACATCGCTTCCTCAGCCATTTTTCGAATAGTGGGAGTGATTCGAAACACATTTCGAGTTCCTCTCACACTCGATTTCTCGCCGGGAACTTTGGGTTTACCGGTGACGGTTCTCTGGGTGGCGAAACATTTAGGGTTTTGGGTACATCGAAGGGGAAACCCAATTTCAGAAATTGAGGATTTTGAGGAGGTTTCTAAAGAATGTTGCGATACCCATTTGAGAAGAGACGTTAATCTAGTAGGGTTTCGCACAAGTTTCATTGCCTGGTTTATAGCTCAACGAAATCGAAAGCTTTTACCTTTCAATCTTTTCCGAGTTTGGTTTGAATTCGACTCACGGAGCTCAAGTTGCTGCAGTTGTTTTGCCATCTCCAAGGATCATCTTAAAAGCTATACTGGAGAAGACAGATGAAGCATGAAACTCTGGTCTGGATTCGACTTGCGTTTGCCTATACTTGTTACCTCTGTAAGAGTTTCTTTCCGAACATAGTCTAGTAAAATCTTAATTAGGTTCCGCGTAATTACTAATTACACTTTGCATATAACCTTTTTCTTCTTCTTCTTTTTTTTGGAACCAAACAAATTTGATATCCACGACCAAAAAAAAAAATTTGGTATCCAATGATTTGAATCTTTCCATCGTCATTATTCACTAATTTATAACACTTTATATGTATTACAAGATTTGCAATTTTAAGTAGCTAAGGTACTTAAATGTATTACACTTTACAGAATCTTTTCTTTTTGGTATTTGATCATCTCCTGGAGTTGTTGATTTTGTTCTTCAACCAACAAGTATAATTCTCTCTGCATCTGCGGGAAAAAAACACAAAAAATTAAAACCAGATTATTTATTAAAAAAAAATCTAATTATCAAATCAAAACTGAATTAGAGTCAGAAAAATGGATAGAAACATTAGCCATATATAGTTGGAAGAGATCTTAGTATGAAAAAACCTTTAATTGTTCTTGGAGATTTTGTCCCACTACATCTTGCAGTCTCATCAACTCTTGGATATTTGAATCCTTCGTATGAATCTCTAATTCTTCTTCGAGTTTTGTTTCTGCAGAATCATTTTACAGAGTAAACAGATAGTTAAAAGAATATGTATTGCTTAGTGTTCGATGAATGAGTTAATAAGAGTTACTTTACCTTGTGTAGTATGAACATGGCTTAGTGATCGATATTTCTGATTTAGATGGACAAAAAGAAGAGAATAAGTAAGAATGATATGCATGTATATATGTACAATATAGAGACTGATCAAATTCGAAAAGAATAGTCATTGGTCGCTGTCATTGATCGCTAATCGCGATTTCTATTTCTAGCGACCGGCAAAAGAACATGTCCCTAATCTAGTTAAGAAAATGATGTGGTACTGACTTGAAGATGGCTCTTGACATGGTAGATGGTCAATTCATGTGATCTCATAAGCTTCAATATCCCTTTGGGTGTTGCTTCTACGAGTTCAACAATCAATTGTTATTCAGAAACGAAATCCACACATATATATATGAATATTGTGAAGAGATTATGCATACTCATGGGGCCACCAAGCTGATTCACACACTCTAGAAACTTTTCGTGAAGATCTATTGTCCACATGATCCGTTTTTTAGTGGAAGGTGAGCTTATTAACTCAGAAGCTGATTCACAACCTGAAGAGCTTGGTGACTGCTGTTCCTGTTAAGACCATGAACCTTTATTATAACTCATCCTCTATACATACAAATTCATCAGTTAACTTAATTTTTTGTCCTAATTAGGATTTATCCTATAATTTAGTCATGTGGCAAAAAAGAATAAAAAGCATGGAAACAATTTGCTATCAGAGCATCAAACCGAAGATGCCAACTGTTCACCGATAGCCCTAAAACCTGAGCCGTCAACAGCATAATAATAGAAGCAACCAGACACTTACACTTACCGTGACAACATATTACTTTTTCTTTTTTAGGGTTAACTAAGAGGTTCCCAACTGAAATTCATAATTCTTTAAAAGCTAGGGAAGCCATGTGAATACTCCAAACTAAGTAGAAATGATTAGCAATTTCGCGCTTGAGCAGAATCGATTCCTAACCAGGGTCAAAAAGGCGACTTCCTTCTTCAAGTGGAAACTATTAGACTACTACCAATTGATTTGAGGAACAGTTACCTTCTCTACCATAAAATTCATCTTCCTACGAGACAATATATAACAAATTCAACCTACGATCTATAACATCTTTATAACAAGCACAATTCAAGTATTTGACCATATCCAGGCAAATATCAGCACCAATCAAAGCTAAGATCTATCTTATGAGTTAAAACTTAAAAGGAGATCAAAGAAGAAAGTGCATACCGTTGAAAACTGAGTTTTCACAGAGTCCAAAGAATGCTTTGAAAGCGAAGTGGTCTGTTTAGTATCGGTTGAAAAAATTGCAGAGATATCGTAGCATTTGCAGCAATGAGTACTGTGTTTACTGCAACTCTCATACAAAGAATCATCATTTGGTGTTTGTGTTCTTCCAAACTTCATATGATCTTTGTTTTTTGGTTTATAATGAATCCCCTTGCTTGTGGAATGTAATTCTTGGATCCAGTTTGTTTTTGTCTTATCGATATTATGATTTTTGACTTTTATTAACGATTAAAGACGTTGCATGTTGAAAGAAAAACAATCTTTAGATGGTTGTACAATAAGATATAGAGAACATAAAAGATAATAATTATATAGAATGACGACATTGTGTCAACGAAATGGTGAAATTTCCATAACGACATTCACTTATTTTTCTCCATGTGATGATCCTCTTAAAATACTACCAAAAGAACATAAGATAGCCTAAACCATCATAAAAGAAATTATTCGAACATTACCCTATATAATGCTAATATGTGACATTACCCTAATGCTAATAACACATCACTGTATCCAATTAAATAATTTAATATTGTTTTTTGGGAATAATTCCAAAGTGAAATACAAAAAAGAAGTGTGGAAAATCAAAGGTATTTATTCAGTCAACTCATTAACTTCATTAGAATAGATAATATAATGAATTTGGAGGTACAAGTCATATTCTTATAACACTCTAACACTACGAACAAGAATGTTTGTTTTAGAAATCAAAACATCACAAAAAACTTTTAAGTCTTAGAAAATCTTCGAGATAAAGTTTTGGAAAATCTTTGCTCCGGTTCTGCCATCATCTTTAATACTACTTCAATACTTTTTTTTAATATATTTTTATAATATATCATTTTAATTATTCTTTTTAAGTTATATTTCTAAAGTTTTGAATTTTTACTAAGTTTGATTAAGTGGTTAAGTATTATCGGCTGATTTCTTGTCTTTTTTTCACAAAATCCACTGATTTTTCTACTCGAATTTAATTTATAAAATATCGTTTAACTCACGTAATATTGTTAACGGTTGTATTGAGGCTTAAAACAATGACCATGTACCTGACTTAGAATAATTGGTCTCTGGAAAATTTCAGGCCCAGTGAAATATGTAATGGACATTCTGTTAAGCATAAAAGTAAAACGCTTTTAACAAATAGGCCAGCGCATTAGGCCCATTATATCAAGAGTTTATTAGACTAGATAGGGAAATTTATATGAACCGCTTGCCAACCCAATTTATGGCTGGTCTGGTAGTTTGACGTGCCGTTGATACCAATGGTCAGTGGAGAGACCAAAACACCTCAGAGTTGGCGTGTTCGAGTCTAGGACCATTTACATGCAATAACCATCTCTTGAAAAAACGTTTTAGAGGTTGAGGCATATTAAAGAATGCTAATCACTACGAGTAAAGTGTTAGAATATCCCACATTATAATTGGAAAGATGGAAATTTTTTAAATGATATAAGAGATTCATGAACCACTTCAATTAATTTATTAAATTAATTTTGAGTTGAAAACTCATAATTCTTAATATGATATCAAAATTTAGGTCTCACACAATTGTTAGTATATTTCACATTGGAAATATAAAAAAAATTTTAAGTGATATAAAAAGTTTATGAGTCATTTCACTGAATATTCAAGTCCATGTATGGAAGAACAAAAAACTGAATATTCATAGTAGAAAATTGATAAAGAAAACAAAAGAATAAAACGTGGGGTTTCTCGTGCACAATGTTAAAAGTCGCGTTACTAATTGAAGAAAGAAACTATCTCTTTAAATGTAAGTTATTAAAAAGAGAACAATTAAATAGTTAAATTAAGAATAATCTCACACTTTTATTAGTCTATAATTGACTATAAGACCCCATCACAGAACCCACTTGCACACATTTAGTACCTGATTCTGTTTCCAAGTGTTAGTGTGTGTAGCACTTTGGACATTCTCTTGTCGCGACTCTTACAACTTTATACGACTTTCGATAGAGTAAAAGAGAAAAATGCTTTAAGTAAGCCTTTTCTATTGTATCCAATATCTCATATTGTTTTTCTTTTAACTTATCTTTGATTCGGCTTGAGTTTCTCCATAACTTGCTAACACCAAAGCTTCAACGTCTTGTATCATTAAAGGTGAAGGAGATTGATCAGAAGCTGGAAGAGACAATGGTGCTACACCTTCTGGTGTCTTGATCAGAAGACTCTCCTTTGTTTTTTGTTGTTGCTCCATCATTTGTTTCAATTGTTTCCCTTGTTCTTCAATTCTTAACTGTAGATTTCGCTGAATCTAAAGAAATATAGACACATAAATCAATACGAGTGTGGTAAATACAAAGATTGTATCTATGTCATCACAAAATAGTTCATTAAAAGTGAGGATAGCCACAAAATGTTCAAACATATAATAAAAAATAATGGATGAAGACCCGTATATAAGCCAAACTCTAAATTTTATTGCGCGGAATTACTCCACTACGAAAAATCAAATTCCGGTAAAAATAGTTGCAAATATAAACGTTTAAGTAATTGACAAAAACATTTTTTCCCTTTTTACTTGGTCTTAAAAACAAGTTTTGATGTATAGCTAAATAATTTGACAAAAAAAAATGTATAACTTAATAATTATTTTTATACAACTATATATAGATTAATCTAATCTAAATATTTGAGAAATAATGAATTAAAGGTTGGTGAACCACTACATAACCCCATGAATACTGGAATTAATGCCATATATTGTAACATTTGTTATTATTTATTTGTTTAAAAGAATCTTAATTATGTATGGTTAAGAAAGCTATTAAATATAGATTATGTAACATACCTCTAGTTGTTCATGAAGATGCCTTTGAACATCTAGTTGAAGCTGAAGTGCCTCTTTAATTTGCACTCCTCTGCAAATATTTTTGAAATAATATTAACGTATTTTGTTACTATTACCACTCTAAGCCATTGAGTCATTAACATAACTTTTGGCATAAAACAAAGTTTAGACATACGTTTTTGCGTCAAGTTGAGATAGCTCTTTGGAACAAAGTCTCTTCTCAAACTTGCCTGCAACACAAAAATCTTTCTATTTGTTATTATTTCAAATTGTTTAAAAGTTTTTTTTAATAAAAAATGCAGAGTTTATTAGTATACCTTCGTGAGACTCAGGCATGTATTTCGCAATCCTATACTTCTGAAATTTAACCCAAATATTATTTAATAAAATCTTCTTTCAAGGAAAAAAATGAAAGAAATCTAGAAGAAGTGACCTTAACCTGTAAATGGCTTTTAACATGAAATATTGTGAGTCCATCAGATTCCATGAGCTTCAATATCGCCTTGGGTGTTGCCTCTGCATAGTTTACACTTTTTACTTACCCACTTAAAACAATTATAAAAATACTTTTATTTGAAAGATATATATATACATAAATCCAAATAGTACATGTAGCATATATATTATGTTCAAAAGGAGAAGCTTTAAATCCTCATGCAAATAGTGTTATATGAGAACGTTATAACTTCATAAGATGACTTTTGATCTCATGTAACTGTTTGAGAAGATTTATCACTTGAATGATAAAATAAAGTCGAAAACTCGTATTAATGTACATAAAGATTATATATATGAGGTACAAGTCAGATTACAAACGTGTTTTAGATCTGCCGAGTAGAATGTTTGTTTGTAATCCGATTTGTAGTTCATATCAGTAATCTTTTTGCATCTTAATACGAGATTTTCGACCTTGCTTTACCATTCAAGTCGAGTGCTAATTAAACCCCCTCAAACAGTAACCATACTATGGTTATACATGGACCGTCCGTGATTCATATGCATATCTAATATAAGCTTTTTTTGGGGTAACCAAGAAGTTCTAGGCTTTAATAACTTGTAAAGACCGAAGACCAAAACACGTTAAACTGGTCCCCATTTTGCATCACTAGCTAATATAACTTTATGCTAATATTATCAAAAGAATGAGAACATTTTGTAATGTTTTTGGACTTACTATCAGCTCCTCCAAGACAATTAACACACTCCACAAACTTCTCATGTAGATCTTGAGTCCACCTAATCCTTGTCTTATGCACACAATTAGGAGCCATAGAACCTCCATGTGTTGAGAATGAAAAAGGAGAAGAAAATCTTGGATGGTTTTTGTTAGGTTGATGATTTGATGATGAGAAATTCAGATTTGTCACATTAGAATTACTATAAGTCCTTCTATATAGTTCCTACAAAGAAACAATCAAAGAAAGATCAATATATATCATTGTTCAAGAAAAAAAAAAGGGATTTATCGGCTTACTTGTTGATGTTGACTTGCTGCAAAAGAAAGCGAATACGAGGTTGATGAAGCATTTGTTGAAGCGAAATCATTAGCACATGATCTTTGATATAATGGATTCAAGTAATGATCTGAAAGAGGTTGTTGCATAGGAACTATTGATTCAGATTGGTCTATTGATGACGGATCTAAAGATCGGTGATTATACGATTGAAATGAAGAAGGATAAGGCTTTGAAGATGAACATTGTGCAGGAAAAGATTGAGAATCATATGAAGGAAAACAAGAAAAGGTTTCTGTAGTCGTCCATGGAGATGAAGTCTGATTGTATTGACTCATATTAAACGGCTGAGGCGGTTGCGGTTGCGACTGTAAACGACTTTCTTGTGAAGCGTTTGAGAATTCAAAGTTGATGTTATCCATCAAAACCGAACAAGAGAAACACAAATTGTTGGTTTTTGCATCAGAAACATATGATCTTGGTGTAGACCTTCAATGATTTATTGAAGAAAAATGTCTAGCAAAAAAGTAATAAGATTCGATTAAAGAAACAAAAATAAATAAATCGAGGGAATATATATAACGATCGATATGAAATCTAAAGTTTTTTTTGATTATTGAGTTTTGTGGAATCTCTCTTACATTCCTCGAAAGTCTTCAGGTGCAAGAGGGATGAGTATTGATATAAGGCAAAGGCTTTACATTTGATTATTATCAAAATGGATAGGAGTGCGCATTTTTTTATTATCCAATGGCCATAATTGCAAAAGTCCAAAAATCTTAGTATTTCAATAACAATTAGTATTATTATTATAAAAATTTATTTTATGTCGGTGATCTTTAGTCTACTAAATGCAGACGCATTTGGATATCCAGGAATCGAATCCTACTATCTACATTATATAGAAACTTAATTAATGGGTCGGCTAGCTATGGTCCAGTTTTGATAAAAAAAAATAGATTTTATTTTATTAAATTTCCACTAGCCTAGACCTTGTCGTTATTCTTCTTCATTTGTAGAAATATTAGAACCGGGTTTCCGTTCACAAAAATAGTAAGGTTACACGGAAATCAATTATAGTACCATTAATGCATTTAAAACCCTTATCCTCTTATATATACCATGCATATATATTAGCATTTAATGCATATTATATAACTATATATATATATAGATAGACCATTCTCTAGGCTCTTAATCCAGATATAATGATAAATCTGCTTTAAAGTGAATGATTAACATATGATTTAGAAATTTCTGTTCTTGTGAATTATATTAAACGATAACATTAAAATAGACATAGATTTGTTTTGGAAATCAGCAAATAATAAAGTTATCTCAGGCTACTGAAATTTGGAAAGATAGTAATATGCCATGTTCAAAAATATCTTATACACTAGTCATACGGAAAATCACCGTATAGTGTATATCTGTATGTACAACTATTTATACGAGAATTATACGATAAATATTTTCTTAAGAAAAATAATAAAAATTTAAAATATGTACTATGAAAAATTAAAAAAATATACAAACTAAAAAGTCTCAATATAAAACAAAATAATGAAAACATTAACCTTCAGGAAACTCATAAAAGTCTCTAGAATGCAATGCTAAATAAAAAAGTTACACAATTTAACTCTCAAACTCATATTATTTTATTCCATATAGATCTAACACGTAATATTCATCATACTCAAACTCAAAATAATACAAAGTTATATCATGTTTTTTTCTTGTTACACGATAAGATAAAAGAACATGAGTTTTATTAAGTTAAGTAATTAAGTTAGGGTTAATTTATAAAATGACATAGTTTTATAAAAAGCTTTTTCTGTTAGAAAAGAATTTGAAATTGTATATATGATGCTGTATATATATTGTACATACACCGTATCTACGGTGTATTGTCTTCCACCATATAAGTATATAATATAAATACAGTATAGTTCTTCATTGTATAATGTATATACGGTGTACATATAGCCTATACGACCGTATTTTAGAACACATTCTGTATTTGAGTGTTTATGAAAATAAAAAATCACATCATGCCGTGCGTTATGGGTATTTATATAGTTATTTCGGATTTCAAAAATAAATGAATCTCATAATCTATTGAGTCAGCTTGGGAAAAAAAATTCATGTCTAGTCCAGAGTTCCTGGTATTCATAGTGGTTATGATATATTTGTTGAACGGATTATCCTCCTTAAATAATAATCACCAAATAATAAAACATGAGAGGCCAAGAAATACCAAGTTGGACCATCATTGATACATTTGAGCGATCGTCGAGACAAATAATAAAACCAATTGTGCGTCATCTCTGAGTCACGAAAGTGGCTAATAGTGAAAGACGTGTGTATGAAACATATTTATGAGTGCATTTGAAAACTAATTAATGGTTAACTAATCTTTTTAGAATATTACTAAACGTTTTTTATTTCATTTTCAAATATAATTTGTCACCTAATTTATTTTAAAGGGGTAAAGACTATAGAAGAACACAAACTATAAAACTATGATGCACATTCACACACAATTTCAATCTTTTTTCTCTTTATAAGATTTATAGTTTGGAGGGCTTGGAAAAAGTAAAATTTTAGTTGAAATAATAAAAGAAAAAGTTTATTTGGTTAAAAGGTTAAGTCCATATTTGTTGTATTTCCTATCAGAATTTGACTTTAGAGAATTGTATAATCCCTACATGTTTGAGGTTTTAGAAGTTAATTTGTGATATATATTGAGTTTTGTTGGTACAACAACAAAAATTACTTGTAAGAGATTATATATATATACACATATGGTTGACAAATATTTTAAGTTTTGATACGTGAAATTAGAAATTAAGACAAACAAATTGATAGTTAAGTATATTTGTAATATATGAATTGTTAATAACGCAATGGCCAATCAAGAATGAAGTTGAGGTTGTCAAAATTAAAGGTAGATTGGGTTTCGGATTCACTTGCACCATTGAATATAAAAACGATTAATGTTAAATTATTAATAAATCAGTGCCCAATCAAAAGAAATTTGAGTTTGTAAAACGTTTACTTTGTTCGACCCAAGATATGGGAGAATATATTTTACACGAGCATCTTTTTTTCTAATAATGTAAACATAATAGTGATTCTAGCATAAACTTTATATAGTTTTTTTGAGGCGCATGAATTTGCCAGTATTCAACTTAAATTTTTAGATGATTTGAGGTGAAAATGATAAATCATCTTTTATCCAATAATAAACTTAAATTTTTCTTTTTAAAACCAAAATTTAACTAATGATTTTTGAAAAACACCATCAAACTTCTTATTATTGAAATATTTTAAACGTTTAGTTTTTATGTTATTTTTAAAAAGTGAGTTTCACATCAGTTGGTCGCCACTCTGCGGTTCTAAACGCATGATATGTTTAGAATTTGAATTATAAAGCTGAATTTGTCGATCTATAATTGTGCAATATATATTTATAAAGAATTTCTTTAACTAAAAATACAAAAAAAATATTCATAATTTCAAATATTTTTGATGATTTATAATAAATCATATTAACTTTTCTAAATTCATCCAAAAAATAATCTAAGAACTTATACAATCATAAAATTCATTATTCAATACATTATTTGAACATATTAGGCACATTAGTGTCACATGTTTTGCATATGCTTTTCTATGTTGGTTTAGGTCGGTTAAGTGTTATATCTAATTGAGGATTTAGGTCTGTATACAGCGGCCAAAAAGGTCTGATTCATTAAGTTTTTTTGATAATCTGTAAACAACTATTCTCTCAATTGATTTTCAATAAACAACATTTCTCTCTTGGTATCCGATTCTACATGGTATCAAAGCTTCTTTCTCTGAGCTTCATCTTCTTATTTCTCGTTAAAGCAATTTCTGGTTCTTCATCATGTCTGGTGTTGAGAAAGACGCATGATCGATAGTTTCGACTCCACCGGCGATATAGCCGTATTCTCTGTCAAACTCAGACAATCCTAGAGCCTTGATTTCTCCAATCTTGTTGAATGAAGAGAATTATAATGAGTGGTTCATGGAGATGCTCAATTCGTTGCAAGTTAAAAGGAAATTGGGATTCATCAATGGAGTTCTCAAGAAACTTACGCTAGATGATGAAAACTATGAGAACTGGCAGACCATCAATTCCATGGTCATTGGTTGGTTACGAGCTTCGATCGAACCCAAGGTAAAATCTACAATGACTTTTATCTCTTATTCGTGTCAGTTGTGGAATGAATTGAAGTCTCGCTTCTCTGTTGGAAATAATGTTCGAATTCATCAGCTGAAATCTCAATTAGCTTCCTCTAGACAAGGTGATAAATCTGTTCTGGGTATTACGGAAAATTGTGTTCTCTGTGGGAGGAATTTTCGATGTATAGATTAATTCATGCTTGTTCCTGTGGAGCTGGTTTAGAAATTACAAAAGAAAAGAGCAAGAAAAACTTCACCAGTTCATCATAGGGCTTAATGATGCAAGATTCAGAAATCTTTACACGACTCTTATTGGGATGGATATGTTGTCGTCTCTTGGTGATGTGTACTCTCGTGTGATTCGAGAAGAACAGAGAGTTTTGAGTAATGTGGATTGTGAAAAGCAACAAAATGTGATTGGCTTTCTTGCCCGAAGAGATGCAGGTAACCACTACAGGAAAACACGCATTTTGTGACTGCAAAGTGTGACTGAAAAATCAGTCACAAAGTGCGAGACTGAAGTGAGACTGAAAAAATAGTCTCACTTCAGTCGCAAATATGAGACTGGAACTTTCAGTCTTACATCAGTCGCAAAAATGTGACTATGTTGAGACTGATTTGCGACTGAATTATAGAGTTGCAAATCAGTCGCAAAACGTAATACTGAATTTTGGCTGAAATAATTTTTTTTTAGCAGTCATAGATCATTTACAAATTTTGTGACTTATCTGCGACTGAATTGCAAAAAATGGTATCAGTCACAGATCAGTCACAAATTTTGTGACTGATATGGGACTGAAGTGCAAAAAATGGTATCAGTCGCAGATCAGTCTCAAATTTTGTGACTGAAGTGTGACTGATTATTAAATATATCGATTTTTTTCAACGTAGTCGAATCATATTTTTCCAAAATTGCAATTTACATTGTTACATGATGTTTACACATCATATTATCCATTTAGGAATGATTAAAATTGATGTTTTAATGATTTACATGAAATCACATTGACGTATATGTAATTATACTCCTTAAACGATATTATAATATGCCTCGATTTATTCTTCAAATATCAAAAAATTCTACAATTGTTTTTATAATTTGTTTATATTATGTTTTCTATTATATTCATTAACATTAACACTTTGAAATGATATTAATTTCATCAATTTTGCTAACCTGAAAATTTCTGGGAAAATTTGTAAAATCGAACAAAAATCAAATAACTAATATATATTAATGCCCGTAAACAATTAACGAAAGAGTCTAGTAGCCTAGTGGTTACCGGACTACAACAAAAATAATTAACACGCGAGGTCACGGGTTCGAGTCCTGACTCGCGAACTTTTTAAAAAAATTAAATTTTGAGACTGAAATATCAGTCTCAGTTTAGTCACAAAATTAGAGATTGATTTGTGACTGAATTTAGAGACTGATCTGTGACTGATTTCTATGACTGATTTGTGACTGATATTTTTAGTCTCTAATCAGCCGCAAATTGTGTGACTAAACTGCAACTGATTGTAACAGCGACTAAAGCTTTGCGACTGATTGTATCAGTCTCACTTTAGTCTCAGTTTGTGTATTTGAGACTGATTGTGTAGTCTCAAATGGCATGTTTTCTTGTAATGAACAAAGGGCGTAATGATTCTTTCATTCTCAAGAACAAAAATGTTGTTGTGTCTTGCGTTCACTGTGGAAGGTTTGGGCATCAGAAAGCAAATTGTTGGCATCTTGTTGATTTTTCTGAGTGGTGGACTGAGAAGAATAACAAACCAAAACGAGGTACATGCAGTGGGCGTGATCGAGGGTGTGGCTCAGGCTGTGGTAGAGGTAAAATGGATGTTGCTCACACAACAAGTTCAAATGCAATATTTTTTTCCAGACTTCACTGAAGATCAATGGAAAGCTTTGAAAGGTATGATCAATGCCAAAACAGTTGCAGGGAACCTGATAAATTATCAGGTAAAGAGGCTCTCGGTGATGTGATTTTGGACACTGGCGCGTCTCATCACATGACTGGGAACCTCACTCTTTTGCAAAATATAAAGCAGATGTCTCCTTGTGCAGTTGGTTTTGCAGATGGCAGCAAAACCTTCTCTATCATATGGGAACTTTTGTTATTTCTGACACAATTTCTCTAGCAAATGTCTTGTTTGTACCTGCTTTGAACTGTACTTTGATATCGGTTGCAAAGCTGCTTAAGCAAGTACAATGTGTAGCATTGTTTACTGATGCAATTTGTATCTTGTAGGACCTTTCAATGAGGATGTTGATTGGAGCTGGTAAAGAACGAGATGGAGTGTATTACTTCTCTCAAGCCACAACAAAGATCAACTCAATGCGTAGCTTTAATGATTTTTCTCTTTGGCACATGAGATTAGGACATCCATCATACTCTGTTCTTTCTCATTTTCCCTTTCTTAATGTTGATTCTGATACTCTTCATTCTAGGTCTTGTAATGTATGCTTTCGAGCAAAACAAACTAGAGAAGTATTTTCTGCCAGTATAAATAAAGTCATAGAGTCTTTCTCATTTGTGCATTGTGATGTTTGGGGACCTTATAAAACACCCTCGTCTTGTGGAGCAGTGTCTTTTCTTACTGTACTTGACGATTACTCAAGAGCAGTGTGGACATACTTATTGTTAGCAAAGTCTGAGATCAGACGTGTGTTGCATGAATTTTTTGCTTACACTGAAAAGCAGTTTGGCAAAACAGTTAAAATCGTATGAAGTGACAATGGAGCTGAGTGTATGAGCTTGTCTTCTTATTTTAGACAAACAAGAATCATCCATCAGACTTCTTGCACGTACACACCGCATCAAAATGGGCAAGTTGAAAGAAAACATCGCCACATTTTGAACGTAGCTAGGGCTCTTCTTTTTCAAGCTAACTTACATGTTACTTTTTGGGGCGAGGCGGTGTTGACTGCAGTCCACCTTATCAATCGTACACCTACTACTTTACATAAAGGTCGTTCACCTTATGAAGTTCTTCACGAGAAACCATCTGACTACAAACTTTTGAAGGTTTTTGGGTCTGCTTGTTATGTTCATAGAATGTCTAGGAGCAAAGATAAATTTGCAGAGAAAAGTTCTTTGTGCATTTTTGTTGGTTACCCTTTTGATAAGAAGGGTTGAACAATTTTTGATATAGAGAGGAATGAATTTTTTGTTTCTTCGTGACATTGTGTTTAAGGAAGATCTCTTTCCCTTTGTCTCTGATTCTCATATTATTGTGCCTTCTTCTAATATTGTCGACTCTCTTGATGAAGATTGGTTGCCTTAGCTCTCTACTAATCAAGCTTGTAACATCTCACAAGACAGGGGGAGTGATTGTTCACAGTCACCTCCAACTTATTATCCATCTACCAAAACAGTTCTCCATGTACCAAAAGTTTAATTGGTCCAAAGTAACTTGGTTATGTTCTGTTTTTTTTCAATGTGAGTAGAATTATTCGTTATTGTTGACAAAAAATGTACTTAATAGTATTAGTAATTGGTACGACGCACAGATTACATGCTTTCCATAAAATATTTCACTGAAGAGATTCAAATTCTACTTCCAAAAGTTTGTAGCATTCCACCTTTAATTACCACCCAAGAAGTATTTTATAGTAATAAGAAATTATATTTATAGGTATGACCACGTAATATTAGATCAGTATCCAATTCCATTCCATACTCTTTAGCTTATTTTAATTTTGCTAAAGTTGTTCAAACATTAGCTTTCTTATCTATTCAATAAGTATGAAATGTTTTAACGAAAAAAAGTATGAAATGTGTTCTCCAATATGAATGCATTAATCAAAAAGGCATTGTTATTAATAAATAAATAAATAAAGTTTTTATGATTAATTAGTAAAATATCTATTTTTACAAATTTTTCAATCAGAATTCGAAGTCAAAGACTCACATAGTTCTTGTTGATCCAATTGCTTACAAAAAATTATGACCTTATATACAAGTATGGTCGGATCATAACATAAGCTACATAAGTCATGACTTAGGATCTCTATATATTAAGACAAAAAATTCTTAAGAATTTAAAGAATTTTGTCATATTTAGAAACCAAAATTTTGGAATTTATAAAATTTTATAGTAATTAGGATTTAAAACTATAAGAGTATAGAATTTTTTACCTAAATTTTTTAGATTTTGTTGAATTTTTAGTAATTAGGCTAAAATTCTTTTTTCTACTTTATTGTCTTTACGAGTTTTTGAGAAATTTTGAATAGAGTTTTTCATAATGTTGGATCGGCTATGTATACAAGAAACATTCAAAGCTATACTAAATTTGACATGAACAAATTGTTATTCATTAATTTTACAATCAAATAAATTTTAGGTTGAAAATTTGTGTACAATTTTTTTTCCATCAGTATAATTTGAAAACGGTCACTAAATCTATTTATGCATTTTCGCATTCACCTAAAAAAATATTTAGTCACTATTTGAACTTGAAAAACAAGATTGTTGTTTATCAAACAATTTATATTATATATATTAATTGTCATCGAGTTATTTATATTTTACGTCTTGCTTTAAATGATCTGAAATGGTTATTTCTTTTAGATAAATTGAAGTCGTTGCCCAAAAAATTAAAATAAAAAGATTAGTAAATGAAAATAACATAAGGTGGACCTCTCTAATTAATGTTACAATATTAAAATGTAAAGCCACAGTGGAACAACTGTAAGATTCCCCCTACGTGTTAAAATAATGTCCAATACTATTCTTACAAGTTGCACTTCCCACTTTTTATTTTATTTTTTTTATTTTACATTTTTTCAAACAAGTCTTTCATTTTTTTACTTTGTATTATTTCTTAATTATTGTTTTATATAATTAAACTTTATATTCGGCTTCGCCACTCAATTTATTTTTGTTTTGATTGTTCAACATCGAGGTGAATTTAATTATTTATTTGCGTTAATATTATTCTTTTTGTTGGCAGAAAAGATTTTTGTTTTATTTTATTTGTTTTGTTAACAGAGACAAATTTCAGTAGAGGGACGACTTTGTTAAAGGCAATATATTTGAAGAAACTTGACCTAAATTTGATGTTTTATCCATATATTTATTTATTCTATCCATATATTTGAAGTCCTCGATAAATCGTTTAAAATAAAAGAATCACGATCTGTTAGCCGGAATTTTAAGAATATAATAGTTACATATCAATTGTATAAATTATATGAAATACGTTCCGAATCTCCACATATGAACAAGCAAAATCATAAATTCAAGAAAATTAAAAGCAATCTATAACTTTTCCTCAATACCAATGAGCATCCTGCTAAATATTTTAACTTATTCTTCTATAAACAAAATATATAATCTTAATGAATCTGGGGATTCATCAATTAGGGTTTCAGGCTGATACATGAATTTAAAACTATATGAGTTCGATTTCAGTTTTAAGCAATTTTGATTGAGTTTGTAATATTTCTGTTTCAAAACAAATGAATTTTTATTGACAATAAATCGACAAAATCTGATCAATAACTCAGTTTTTCTGTAAAATTCTAATAATATTAGATGGGGATTAGACGAATTGAACTATGGTGAAAAAAGTGACTAAAGACATTTCTCCAATTTAATTGTTGGTGAAAAAAAAAAATAGAATAAATATTGTTTTTAGTTGAATAATTAAAACTAATAATAAAAAAATACATGTTGTAATTTTCAAATAATTCATATAAGTTTTTAAATTTGATATGTTTTCTTAGATTGAATGTGAAATACTTTTAAAAGGATATATTTTCTATGTTAATAGTAATATTCTACGACCAAAAAAGTGATAAACAAATCAGGCAGAACAATTTGTGTTGCTTGCATTAACTGTGATTGGTTTATTATCCTAAGAGACTTTGGAGAACAAAGACCAAATCAAAGCTCATATGTTCTGAAGTTCGAAGAAGCAAAGAGAGAGACTCTTTCAGACCAAAGGCCTTGTAGAAAGCCTAATTGATTTTTTGTTTTAATGGGTTTAAACTTTAAAGAGATCATTTGAGCCCATTTTACAAAAGCTTTTAGTCTTCATAGTCGGCTCGTGACACAAAGTCTTCATGATTGAGAAGACTCGCTGATTCTTATACTTTATTGTCTACTGATCTCGCAATCAAAAGCCGTGTCACTATAAAACGTAGATATCGTAATTACCTATCCCACTAAACGCAGTTTGAGTTCCATCTTATCTGATCTAAGTCTAGTCTCAGATGCTACTCTTCTTTGTTGATTCATATGATCAAGAGAAAAAAAAAGTTACATCAATACATATCAAAGTTGGGGACATGGTTTATAAGATGACCGATAGGTCAGTGACTTAAATTTAATACCAAAAATCCAAAGAGTCACGAGTTCGATATTCATTCGGGAGGAGATTTCACATTGGAGTTTGTCTAGTCCGTAAGAAGATGTAAGGTGAAAGGAGATAATGTGTTTTATGTGGAAGATGATATGAGGTTTCCACTGGTCATAATCGATGATGCTATAGAAACCGGAACAGTGTACAATCTTAATAGTTTGATTTAAGATGGTTGGTGTTTATATAGTAGATGTAACCTCACAATAATAAACAAAATTAAGATTCACAATAATCAGAGAAAACAAAAAGTAGATGTAAAATTAAAATTTGAAATATAGGAAGCGGGGTTATAGAATTATATTTCGGGCAGTGATGGTCATAGATTCGATTTAAGGATCCTAGGGATTTGTTTTCGGACATAAAAGTGTTCTACAAACTACATGTGGTCTAAGATTCGTCATCTACCTTTATTATACCCATTTGAATCTAAAGTAAACTTGTAAGGTTCAACATTAGACATTACAGACTTGTTTTTACACCAAACTGTGTTTCAATTCATGACAAAACAACAAGAACTGAACAATACAGATCTTAGCTGTCAATTGTCAGAAACTAGCAAAGATAATGAAAATTGTAGTTGAATATAAAGGACAGTGTGCAGAAGCAAGGTTCAGTGACAGAAGACAGTAATATTTGTTACTTGAAACTAAAGTCACTTCTCACTATCAAATCTCAGATTTTCCTAGTATTCGTCAAACATGTCAGAATTAGTGGGGTCACAATCACACCATAACTAGAGTGGAATTCCCTTTAAATACTCCAAAAGTATAAGGGTATTTTAGTCATTCCACATCCTTCATACAATCTTTCATTATTCAACTACAATATTAAAGCCCTTCCTAACCAAAGATCTTGTAACCACAGAGAAAAAATGGTTGTGTTGTCACTCAAATCATCGTCTTCTATCTCTTCTTCTTCTTTTCAATATTCATCTTCATCAACCTCAAGCTCCATGAAACTCAAAACCCTAATCCAAACTCTCATCATTTCCCAAGTTTGTAGACTAATCCGAGAAATCTCTAGAGCTTCATCGATTCTAGTTAAAGTCTTGAGGAAGAAGCAATACAATCTCTTCTCAGCCTCGTCTCTACTTTGTTCAAAGAGAGGTTCTAAGAAAGATAAGAACAAGATATTCTTCGGCTCTTTCAGACTTCACTACAACTTCTGTTCCTCTCATGTAGTTCCTGTCTCTGCAGCAGTACGTCTTCCTGATGAACTCTACTTACCTCATCTTCAATACGAATCCACTTGGGACTCAATCTACTCAAATGAATCTATGGATAGAAAAAATAATGAAAATGATGTACAAGATTCATCTCATGAGCTCTCTAGCTATCTAAAACAACTAGAGGATAAAGTTAAAGATGGTGAAGAAGAAGTGATGATGAATGAGATTGATATATTGGCTGATAAGTTCATAGCAAACTGTCGTGAGAAGTTTATGTTGGAGAAGGTTGATTCATATAGAAGATCTCAAGACATCTTGAAAAGAACCAGTTGATGATAATTATGATGATGGGGTCTTTTGTATCTTTCATTTCTTTTTATGTAATTTTACTTTCTCTTTTTTTTCTTTCACATAATTTGAATTATCTCAATATGTGTATTGACTGCATAGGGATGGATTGTGTGGTGTTTGTTGTGTTATAAATATGATGATGATGATAATTTATGGTGGTGATTTTTAACTTTAATATACAGTCTATAAAGGAAAAGATCGAGAAGATGAGATTGGAATGATTTTTATTTTATTTTGGATTTTGTGGTTTATGTTCCTTTGTTACTATCTTCTGATATTGTTGTTTTCTTCTGTTGTACATGGGGACCAAAGTTTATTTTGCTTTTATATATTATCTGATTTTTCTATGCTCAGATCTAACCACTTTTTTTTTACACTAAAATTTTATATATTAATAAATTTAGAGGGAATACGGACGTGAAATATTAAAGACGGTGGAAAACATATATATATCCCAAAACATAACCTAAATAAGAGAAGTTTTTTTATAGCTAGTTTATATTAATAAACTGCTATTCTGAACCCAAAGATCGAAGTCAACACTGAATTACGAACTAAAAGCAGATGTTAAAATTTTCTATAACAACTGAGAGTACCTCGAAAATAAAGATCAACAGTAAGAATAAAATCGAAATTTATTTTAGAAATGATAAATTCGAAACAATGTCATCGATAGAACTCAATAAAAGATTAGACAATGAAAAAAATTTTAGAATACGGACCAAAAGCAAAACCAACCTCTATACATGAAAATATCCAACCCAAAAAAAGGCACCTAAACTAATCGGAGAGGAAATGAAGGATCTATCAAGGGTTCCAATTTGACCCCTCTTATTTGACTTGTTGTGTAATTATTTTATGGAGACATTTTGCCACAAACTAATTAGTTTATACTTTGGCAAAGAAATTTGTTGGTCGTCGATTTCCAGATCTTTTAAAGATGGATTTGCACCACATTTTCACTAACATTTGGGCCAAACGGGCCTATATTGTCATTCAAATAGGCCCAAAAAGATATTAAATAAAACCGAGTCGTCGTTGTAATGAACGAGACTTCCCGACCGAACTGAAGTTTCTCTCTCCTCCAACTTGAACGACTGTCCGTCGTCGATCTATCTTTCTCTTTATCGCACACTGTGCCTAGCCCAAAACTCACTATACTTCCACTTCTCTAAAGATCAATCTCTATCGATAGAAAATAAAATTTGTTTCTTTTTGTCAAATTTCTTTGACTTTCTCGTTATAATTCCCTTAAATTTACCCTCTCATCACTCGTACGTCGGATCCCATCGGCCCTTTATTACCTCTGCATTGGGAGTCAGATTTCTAATCTCCAATAATTAGGGTTTCTGTATAAAGATTGCATTTTTATGACAAGATTCTGAATACGACGGTATGTTAATCTCTGATTTCGTACTTAGTTTGAGCGATGTATTCCTCTTCGCGTTTATAATTTGTTTGGTTCAATTAGCGATTAACAGTTATAGGGTTCTGATTTAGCACTGAACAAATTTTTTAACAAATTGTTCTCTTGGTTAGGATATAAGGATTTTGTCTCTGTTTTGAACCAGTTTCAGTCTATACTCTTTACTCTTCATTAAGCTACTACATTCTCATGAGGCCTCGACTGTCAAAATTATTCCATATTTTCTGATAAACTATCTGATTTGGTGGTGTATAAGCTATTGATGATGTAAGTATTTTCAACATACAGATAAAGGCTTTAAAAGGGGCAGTTTCATTTGGATGGAAAGTTTATGGTAGGTCTATTCAGTAATATGGAAGCAAAAATTCATACACTTGAGCAGGAAGCTTATTCTGCTGTACTAAGAGCTTTTAAAGCGCAATCTGATGCCATTTCTTGGGTAAGTTCCTCTGTTTCCTTTGCTTTGAAAGGTTACTCTAGTGTCAATGTGTCATGAACAATGTATTTGGCTTCCAATTTAGGGAAAAGAAAGCATGATAACTGAACTACGTTAAGAATTGAGGGTATCTGATGATGAACACCGAGAGCTGTTGAGCAATGTCCATAAGGATGATATTATCATACAAATAAGGTACAAAAAGTCTGAATTGTGACAACAAAGCTACTGTTACATGATACTGTGCTGTATTTTGTATTAATATGCTGCATGATGGAACTTGACCAACAGGGATTGGAGACACGGAGGCGGAAACCAAGTTGTTAGACATGCAAACTATCAGTCCCTTGATATAGTTCCTAGTCCAACTTTTTCAGCTTCTCGGAAGAAACAGAAAACGTTCCAATCTGTAAGACATCTTGTTCTACAGTCAGACTATATGTGTATTTGAGTATGGTTTTGTGTTACATCTTGATCAAGTTGTTTGTGATACGAATGCAGTATCCGTCGATTGGTTCAGCCAGAAATAGGTCATTTAGTAACCGTGTAGTATCAGCAAATGAATCCGCTGAAGCTCTTGTTGGAAGAAAAGTGTGGAACAAAATGGCCTGAAGACAACAGCTTCTATGAAGCAGTAGTTACACAATACAATGCAGATGAGGTATCTTCTAATGGCTGAGACCTTTATATTGAGACATAGTCAGAATGAGACCTTTGTATTAACATCGAACATAGCTTAAGTATCGTGTACCTGATGCATTCATTGTTTTCTCACAGGGTCGCCATGCTTTGGTATATGATATAAACACTGCGAATGAGACATGGGAATGGGTTGATCTTAAGGAGGTAATCTTCACGAGTTTTTGAAACTATTAGGTATTAAGTTTTTCTTGCAAGTGCTGCCGATAATATCTTTTGGATAAAGACACATTTGTTTATGGAGGCAGCTTTGATTAGTAAAATTATGATTGTAAACAGTTTATAAATTGTATCCACCAAAAGTTTTAGCAGAATCTGAAGTAATTCATATATATAATTGTAGATTCCACCGGAAGATATAAGATGGGATGGAGAGGAGAATGGGATAACTTTGAATGTAGGACATGGCGGCGGAGCAGCCCGTGGGAATCAAAGAACTTTAAGCCATGGTGGTAGAGGGAGAGGTCCAAGAACTCAACCAAGAAGAAAATATTTAGCAACACAAAATGGTGGTGGGAGGAAGTTTTTAGATGAGATTGAATTGTTCAACACAGACTCACTTGTGAAGGAGGTGAGTATCTCCTACCTCTACATTCTGTGCATGAAGTTTTCCTTTCTTTTAGTCAAAAGAGTTTTTGATGCCTCATTATGTCGAAAGAGTTTTCGATTCTAACCTTCCTGACCCGCTTGAGCTTTAGAAGGCCAAAAAACTGCTCAAGGTGAGAGATAAAATCATTGTGATTGGATTTCGATTGAGAGAAGCGGTTAATTGAAACTTGGTGTTGTTATTGGATTGTGCAGGAACATGAACAGTCGCTTATTGCAGCCATTGCAAGAGTTGCAGATGCTTCTGATATCGAAAGCGGTAATAACATGAACTGAGGCCTTTGTTATCCAATGATTTTTTCAGTGTTGAAAGGGTCATATACTAAACATCATTGACATAATAACATAACTTGACAAGCCTGTTGATTGTGACTCGTTCATTATCTGAAAAACCAAAACTTTTAATTTCTCTTCTCTTTGGTTTTCTGTGTTGCTGCTGAATCAGATGGCGAAGAACCTTATTCGCATGAGCTTCCAATGTCACATGGATGACAATGGTTAAATAAAGATCCGTATTCACTATCAGCATTAGGACAGTGACCTGCATGAATTCTTCTTTTTCATCTTGATTGGTTTAAGGGATCAAATATTGTTCATCGGATTCAAGCGATCACTTGAAGATGGAAACATTAGTAGTCTTCGAAGTTGTGATTTCAAAATGTATGATAATAATTGTTAGGAATTTTTGTCTGTAAAACGCAATATATTCTTTTAGAACGTGTGTGACCGTTAAGATTGTCTAAATAATTTGCTCAAAGCCAGATTCTGATCTAAGTTAATGTAAAAAGAAGTCGATCCAACCATGTATGTGTATACAGTTAAATATGCTTTGAGACAAAATGCTGCTGAATAAAAGCCCGGGTCCGGATGGGTTCTCAGCTGAGTTCTACCGCTCATCTTGGCCTCTAGTTGGGGGAGACTTTATAGCTGCAATTCAGGAGTTCTTTACAGTGGCAGACTTCTTCGGGACTTCAACAACACATATTGCTCTAGACCCAAAAAAGTCTGATGCATGCATGCTTAAGGATTTCAGACCTATTAGCTGCTGCAACTTCCCTTACAAGGTGCTATTTAGGATCATCTCTGCTCGTCTCAAACCCATCCTTAAATCTTGCATCTCTGGTAATCAGGTGGCTTTCTTAAAGGGCAGAACTCTGGGTGAGAATGTTATACTTACCACTGAATTGGCTCGGGGTTATGACAGAGCTAATGCAGCCAAAGCGTGCACCTTTAAGGTGGATATCCGCAAGGCATCCGCCTATCTTTGTGAACTGGGTGAAGCAATGCATTACTACTCCCAGATTCTCGATTGCTTTCAATGGGGAACTGGCTGGGTTCTTTCCGGGTGCTAAGGGTCTCCGACAGGGTGATCCAATATCTTCTCTCCTATTCATCATGGCTATGAAGCCTCTCTCCAGATTACTGGACAAAGCAGTCAGATCTGGTAGCATACTGCCTCACCCGAGATGTGCATCTCCTTTGGTTACCCATCTGCTTTTTGCAGATGATGTGTTGGTATACTGTGATGGTTCCCCAACTTCTGTCCAGGGTGTTGTGGAGGTGTTAAACTGCTTTCACTCTTACTCAGGTCTCGAGATGAATGGGGCTAAGTCTGAAATGGTTTTCAGTGGTTACGCTACTGATTATGTTGCTGACCAGAGTTTACTAACCAGTATTGCATCCGGTAAGCTCCCTATACGGAATCTTGGTCTTCTGCTCAGTTCTAGGAAGCTGACTCTTACAAACCTGCTTCCATTCACTGAAAGAATCACGCAAAAGCTGCACTCATGGACTGTCAAGTCACTCTCTTTTGCGGGGAAGATTAGACTTATCTCCTCTGTCATTTACGGAATGGTCTTATTTTAGAGCCAGGTGTTTGATCTGCCAAAAGCTTTCTACCGGAAGGTTGATTCTCTATGCAGTGCTTTCCTATGGAAGAACAAAACAGCTTCATCTTCGGGTGCACGTGTAGCTTGGAGAGATGTCTGCAAGCCCAAGAATGAGGGAGGCCTCTGGCTGAGATCTCTTGAAGATTTTGAGACTGTGTTTAGGCTCAAGCAGATCTGGAACTACTTTACCAGCTCGGGTTCATTGTGGGTTGCTTGGTTAAACCAGAACGTGTTCCGTAGGAAGAGGTTTTGGTCAACTCAAGATGCTCCTAGATTCTCTCCAACGATTAGAAGCTGGTTGAGACTCAAGTCTACTGTAAAGTTGTTTCTCAAGTGCGATGTCAATGATGGCTGCTCTGCTTGGTTTTGGTATGATTCTTAGCTCTCCACAGGGCCGTTGATTGACTTCGTGGGTTCTAATGGACCATCCTCTCTTCGTATTCCGTTGGATGCCCGTGTTAAGGACGCTGTGCTATATGGGAACTGGCGACTTCATGGAGCTCGATCCGAGCGAGAAGCTGAGCTACATGCTTTGCTAACTGGTGTTAGTGTTCCCAATGCATCACAAGTCTCGGACAAGTACTCCTGGAGGTCGAGTCAGTCAATGTACCGGAGCAAATTCTCCTCTAAATGTACTTGGTTGGCTCTGCGTAATCCATCTCCTCTGCTGGGTTGGTCCAAAACAGTTTGGTTTCCAGAAGCAGTTCCTCGTTTCTCTTTCATTCTCTGGCTCGCTGCACTGAACCGTTTGCCAACCAAGGATCGGCTGTTATCTTGGGGACTTCCGGTTAATCCCTCATGTGTTCTTTGCTCCACTGTTTGAGAAACACACCTCCACTTGTTCTTCGACTGCGCATTCTCCTCCTTTATTTGGACTGCTTTCGTGTCAAGATTTATGACTGCTCCTCCGTCCTCTTTGGCTGCGGCTCTTGACACTCTATCTCATCCAATCAACCCACCTAGACGAGGGCTGATGCTTAAGCTACTACTCTAAACTATCTTATACACCTTATGGCAAGAAAGGAATGGGCGTATCTTCAGAGCGGTTGTTAAACCCGTAGAAGCTATCAACGCAGCTATTGACACTTCAATGCGCAATAGACTTATTTCTCTTCGATCAAACATCAAGCCGTCTTTGTTGGCTTATTATTTTGATCATGTTGCTCTCCCCTTATGATGTGAGTTTTTGATGTGTATTTCTTAAACTCTAAACTGGTTCGTTGAGCCCTTTTTCTTTGGTATATAATTAACATTTTACCCCCAAAAAAAAACATAACATTTAATTACTCAAATGATTAATCTGAGTCTGACCAATGTTACTATGTTCTTGACACGTGTTGAGTTACATTCATTCAAAGGCTTGATTATCTGCATTACAAACTTGTTATAACGGCTCCTATATTTCCTCGACACGGTAGTAATATCTCTATATAAATGTAGACGCGTGGTAATAACGGTTATTTAATTTCAAACAGTCTAAATTTCAAAATCATCAGAGATCATGAGATCGCAATCGTTTCTTGCATCTCCACGCGATCGAAGATCCTTCGCTGCCTCTTCTTCGTCTCCTTCAAATCGAACTCTATAAGGTTAGTGATTACAATCATTGCCTCTTTTGTTTTCTACCTCTTCCGATGACTGAACCGGTCTAGTAGTAGTTACTGAATTGCGAAATTTGAATTAGGTTTTTCTTCGATGAATGCATCTGTTGATATGTTGATTAGGTTTTCTTCGATGAATTCATGTTTCGCTTCAAAATTCAGTACTCGCTGATCTCGTCTTCAGGTACACATCATCTTCGATCACTGGTCAATTCTTTTACTTCCGAATATCGTTTTCTCTCTGTGCGGACTTGCGTATTTGATCCTTTCATGATTTCTGGGTTTGTGTTTGATCTGAGTGTTATGTTGGATGATGCTCTGTTTTATTCATGATCCTGTTTTCTTAAACTGCAATTAGATTATCTGTTTTTGATTTTTGTCATTAGTGTACGCATTAGCAATCTCTCGATCCACGGTTGATGAGACATCAGATTCAAGGGCTTTTCAAAGAACAACATCAACATACCGTAATTTCGTTTCAAGAGATTCCAATTCTCAGTTTCTAGCTGATTCTGGTAGATACTAACTTTACATATTCGTCTGCTTGTTCATGAGCTTCTAGATGCCTCTCATACTTAAAGATCAAAGGACTTGATGATGCAATAAGCTTCTCGGTGCGTAGACACAACCCTTTACACTACTTTAATTCATGGAATATAAAATCATGTCAGTATTGATGGAATTGTTTGATTTTCATGAGTCTCTGTAAAAGCCATTTAAGGAAGAACAAAAGAAACCGATCAGCATATGGAATGGTTGAGATGGAGTTTACTTGAAGAAGAAGGTTGAGATCAGAGCATCTCAAAGAATCCAGTTTCAAAATCCTATTCAGGTAAGTTACTTTTTTCAGTTTTCACTAACCCAAAAGAAGAAATCAAAACTCAGTCCAAATCATTTTTGTTCTTTTCTTTCTTTTTGTTAAAGGATTTTCAAGTCCAAATCATTCTAAACTTTCTATAACCAAAGGAAACAACTACTAACTTAAGATAATTCGTAAACATTATTTAGATAATTTTTAAAATTGTGTAATTAGTTACTAAAAAAACTTGAGTGATAAAAACGTATAATTGTGAGACTAACCAAACATGGAATACAGTCTTTTGATCGTTAGATATTTCATGTTTAATATGTTTTACATTATGATGTTAATTACTCGGTTTTTTAAATTAATTTGAAAATTTAGAATATTGCAAAAAAAAAAAAATCAAAACTCAATCAAAATTATCTTAACTAGCCCAATAAATCAAAAGAAACATTTTTAGACAGATAGTAATTCTCATTTGTCAAGAGAAAACAAATTAACATACCAAAATTTTTTTAAAGTAATTTTAAAATTACATAATTAATATAAAAAAACATGAGTAATAAAACATACCAAATATGGAGTCCAGTCTTTTTAATCGTTAGTGATTTCATGTTTGATGTTAGTCATTCATCTTTTGAGTAATTTGACAATTTAGAAATTTGCAAAAACATATAGTAAAACTGAATCAAAATGATCCTAAACTTTCTTTTTTTCTTTTTTCATATATAAAATAGAAAGAAGGTGGGTAACATCCCAATCTTCTAGTTACATCAAATTTTGTGTTTTTGTCTTTGGTATGAAATTTTATCATAGCGTTCGATTAAATTATTCGGGTTTGGTATGAGAAGTTTGGATTCAGAAAATTTATAATTAAAAAAAATAGCCGAATGGTAGATAATATATATTCGGTTCGGTTCGGTTTTTAAATTTTTATAAAATAAGTTATACTTATGACCAAATTATATTTTTATTAATTTTTTAACACTAAAATGTAATTAAAATAAAAATATCCTATTTTTTCATATATTAAAAACATATTTTTATATTTTTAATTAAAATATTAGTTATTTTTATGAATATCGGTTAATTTTATTCGGTTTCACATAGTTGGGTTCGGTTCAGTTAGGAAAAAGTTAATTCGTTATTGAAGATTTTCCATTCATATAATTTTATATATCGGTTCGGAATCGGTTTCGAAAATATCGGTTCAGGTTCAAAAAATTTTACTCGGTTTGAAAATTATGTCCATGCCTAATTTTATCAACAACTAAACAAAATAAAAGCTCATAGACAACATTGAAGTCCCTAGAAACTAAGGTCCAAACAACGAACCAAACATGCCCCAACTAGGGAATAATAAAGCCCCAACATTGCCATGGAAATCCAAATATCGCAAATTGTAAATTTTCTTGAGAACAGAATAAAATGACAAAAGGCATAACACCATAACTTCATTTTTCATAAGATTAGTACACTTCTGAAAACAAAAACAAATGTTTTCTTGCTCCGACTTGATAATATCTCGATAATGAGGCTTTGGAACCACCAAACAAATACCGATACCGATACAGTAAGACACTCTCAGAAGGGAACGGTGAAGTCGCCTAAATGCTACACCAGTCACTATTGCAGAGGAAGTTTGCATATCAACCGGTTGAAGGCCAAAGAGAAAGATCCAACAAACAAATCTGAAAGAAAGTCAGAACAATGTCTTTTTCCAAACCAAAAGAACAGCCACGACCAGCAACGATTACATCTCCAGAGCCAAAGCCAAGAGAGGAATCGAAGATCTCAACTCGAAGAAAATAGATTTCAGATATGAAAAGAGTTCAGATTTACACCAAATCAAATTATTCAAAAGTAAGGAGAGATAACACAAGATCTACCGGCAAACACTCACCATCTACCGATAAACACTCACCACTGATCCCCAACCTTTTAATAATGGCGGAGCTCTAAATGAGAGCTCTGTAACCCTCATTCTCGATAGGACCTCGCCCAACTCCTTATAAAACTCGTTGATTTGAGATACCATCTTCGAATATTATCATACTGGAAATCGCCACTAAAAATGCCTTTAAAATATTTTGGTTTATTTTGTTTAATTATGAAATCATATAATTGTGAAAATAAACTTCCTAATTCAATTTTTTTTTCAACCAATATATTAATAGAAACGAACATCAAAAGATGAACAAAACGTTTACAACACTAAGCCATTAATTGACTCTCTACTAGAATGAGCGAGAACATCAGCTTTATGGTTTAGAGATCTCGGGATTACAGAGGGAGAAAGCGCGAAAGAAAAACTTTAACCTGAAGAATTCTTCCTGGTATGGTTGGAAGTCCAGCCACTCTTCTGGATGGGTTAACATCTTCAATACATTCGTGCAATTAGTGGCCATCTCCACCTCCAGATACTGGATAAAAATCAGGGATTTTATAGCCCAAAGAACAGATTCCACCTCTGAGTGTAGTGTAGACAGACTCTGTCGTATTCGCCTTGCCCCCTTACAACCCTTTAAAACAGCATCGGGAAAATAAAACCAGCCTATTCTGGAATACATATATGTACTTTTCTACGACGCATCAACAAAACACCGGTAACCTGTAAATGCCGAATTAACACTCAACGGGTTAGACACCCTTGGCCATGGTGTAGAAGACGTGATTAATCTTGCTTAGCTAGCATATCTACTTTTTCGCCAAGCACTTGACCATTCTTTCACATCTTGTTCCGCTTGTAATAATACTTCCCGGGGATCTTTACATGATCTGGAGAAGCAAACATCATTTCTCACTTTCCAGATATGCCAAATTTTAGCCATGGGAAATAATAACATTTACCGAATCTGGAATCCTCCAAAGCAGATAGTCCAGATTATACCAGATCGAGTTCTCTGGGAAAACATCAACGGGCGAGGGAACAAGGGATAGTGCCCATGATTGAACTGCCGGGGGACATTAAAAAAATGACATGATTAATGGACTCCTCCTCTGCCCCACATCTACTACATCTCGGATCACCGTTTATTCTTCGACTATTCAGATTTTTCTTAACTGCTATACAACCCGATAAAGTTTGCCATAAAAAATGTTGAATTTTATTTGGGCACTCCAGTTTTCATATTTTCAACTGAATTGCCCTAGGAACCAATATCCAAAAAGGAGTTGTTCTCCTTAGTTGTATATCCTGATTTTACAGAATACCGATCTGTTTTTGTATAATACCAACTCCAATAATCTGATCGTACTCGTCTTGGAATCAGTATACCCCTAATTAACTGGACATCGGTACTTCCTAATTCATTTACCCAATTTTTTTTGTATTATTCCAAGTTATATTTTCTTCGTCTATCTAAAAATTTTCTTCAGATTTACTTGTGTTGTAGCAAAAGTTAGGATAATTTTGATTGAGTTTAGATATTTGTTTTTGTAAGTTTGTAAACTGTCTTTTTATTTAACAAAATCAAGTGATTTTAACATTAAATGGGAAAACGTATTAAACATGATGAAATCTCTAATGAGCAACGGACTGATCTCCATGTTTGGTGTCAGAAATTAATTAAAAAACATCTAAATTTGTTTTGGTATTATCCTAAATTAAAAAAATTGTGTTGAAATAATGGAAATTATGAACTATCTTTGTTTTAGTGTCAAAACCATTATAAGGCAAAAAAAAAAAAAAATTCATACCTCATGAGTCTAAGTAAGTAGTACTTATTGAGAAAAAGGACCAAATTACCTTGACAACGATTTGAATGCATTCAGAACATAATGAGTCTTTCATTGCAGGCATATAAGACACAACTTCTTTAATTTGCATACCTGTCCAAATTTCATTGCACGATAATACGCCAAATCTGTATACATCAAATTCAAAGTAACATCATCAAACTCTTTGCAACAAAAGAAAAAAAAAATCACAAAAGGTTTTAAAAGGCTACGTTCAGAACAAGAAACTCTCATCTTGGCAGATCACTTGCAACACTTTTTTTTTTCTTTGGTAAAACTTACAAAGATCGCTTGGATTTAGTAAAAGGTCGCTTAGATTTATTCATAATTTTTTTATTCCTTATCTCTAAAAAAATCCTATTTTGATCGGATCAACAACACTTTTTTCCATTACACAGTGACCAAATCAGTATGTGAAAGAGAATCTAATAAAAAATTTAAGAAGGAAAAGAAACGATAATGAGAAAACCTAATTAAGAACACAATAGCATTCGCTGATCCTTCTACAGATCAAATTTCGCATGAATAATAGTATTTCAGTAAGTAGATACTAAGATAATCTCATGTAAGAAAACCTAATTAGTAATCCTTAAGAGACAACACATTACTATTTCGCCAAAACTAAAATCGGAAGAGACACAAAACGAAAAATAGATAACGAAGATCACTAACCTTTTATGAAATTGGATTGGAAAAAGAGACAGTGATGATTTAACCGTTTGTAATTAGAAGCGGTAGATCTCAGTGATCGGAGCAAAGCACAATGATCATGAATTTTTCTCTCTGTAAATTTGGAGACCGTTTGATTAGAAATAACTCTTACGCGTCTATTATACAGCGTTTGAAAATAAATAGCCGTTATTTAGGGTGATTAGATTGTTTCCGTTTTGTTTTGGGGTAATTTTATTAGATTATACAATTTCGGGATGAATTCGTTATTACATTAGTCAATTACGATACCAAATCAAAATAAGTTTAAATTTTGAAAGACAAGATATGACATGGATGCTCGCAAGAGAGGACGCCCTGAAGCTGCCTCAAACAACTCCAATGGCGGATTCAAGAGGTCTAAGCAAGGTTAGCTCTTTTAGCCCTTCCCCTCCTTCGTATTGTCTCCAATTGAGTTTCAATTCGAGATCTTCACAACAAGAGAGAACTTTTTTGGTGTCTCTCACGTTTCGTTCATATCTAGTTGCAACAATCCTTTATCAATTTGTCCTCTTTTTCTTTCAGCTGTAGAAGTTTTGGTTTTCCTATTACAGAAAACAGATAACAAGTTTTTCTATCAAAAGATTGTTCCTTTATCATGTGGGCTAATTCTTGTGTTGTTATTGTGTTCGCTTCTTTAGTTCATTATAGAGATTACTCGAAAACCCTTTTGTCTGCTTCAGTTCAAAGATTCTTTAATTGATCAGTAGATTTGGTTCTAGTGTTGGAGCCAATGAATTTGGCAAAAGCTCGTTTCTTACTCTCTTTTGTATTCTGCTATTTGCTTGCCCTTCTCATGCTCATTTGATTTACCAATCTACTCGAATATAAAGCCTTTAGCCTTTGTGACCAGTCAACATACTGGATCTGCTTGATTGATATATTAATCTATGTCGACTCAAGGCATTGATTGCAATATCAATACCCAATAACCCTGAAACCTGTTATGTAGATACATTAAAGCAGGATAGTACATTGGAGATAATTCCAAAGTGCATTTACTGAAAATTTTAGAAAAGTTTAGTTTAACCATGTAAAAGCACTTAATGTTTGCAACAGAGATGGAATCAAATTCAACTGGTTTAGGAAGCAAATCCAAGCCATGCACAAAATTTTTCAGGTTAAGATAAAAAAAATTTCCTGATTGGATCCTGAAATCAAGAAGTAATATTGTATACTAAAAATTGTACTAATGAAGTGGATAGTTGTTATACAGGTACATAGCATTGTTCATCCTTAAACGAGTTAAAAAGTCAATGTAACAAATTGTGCTTCCTACTATGAATGGATAAGCTTAAATGGAGTATAATTTATGGAACTGAACTCTGCTGGTGAATCTAATATACAAAATCCACCAAAAGTTGTCTTTGTGGCAGTTGTTGTAAACTATGTTTTTTATTCATCTTCTATTTGATGGTAAGGAATCTGTAATTTACATATGCAGCATAAAACTGGTATATATCAGGTAAGGTTCTTGCGTATGCTTGTGCTATCCATGAGTCTTTCGTCTCCTGAGGAACATGTTGTTCTTTGGTGATGCAATTATAGAATAGGATTCATCATTTTTGCTTTACATGTTATTTCTACGTCGAGAAGGTAACAGTAGTGGAACAGCCTAGAGATATGTCATTTAGTTCTTTCTCGGGTTTACTTTGCTGATGCATTATGCTTTGTATTGCAGCACTTCTGGATGTCCGTTTGGGGACAACTGCCATTTCTTGCACTATGTACCAGGTGGGCACAATGCTGTGGCGCAGATGACAAATCTCGGAACACCAGTTGCTCAAGTTTCCAGAAACATACAAGGATCTGGTGGTGTGGGAAGATTCTCAGGGAGAGGAGATCAAGGACCAGGCCCTGTTTCAAGTTTTGGTGCTTCTGCTACCGCAAAGATCAGTGTAGATGCTTCTTTAGCCGGTGCCATCATTGGAAAAGGGGGAATCCATTCCAAACAGATATGTCGTGAAATAGGTGTGAAATTAAAGATTCAAGATCAGGAAAGAGAGCCAAACTTGAAGATTATCGAGCTAGAAGGAACATTTGAACAGATCAATGAAGCTAGTGGAATGGTGAGAGAGCTTATAGGGAGACTTGGATCACCTGCTATTACCAAGAGATTCCAAGGGATTGGTGGTGTTGAAGGAAAACCACATCCCGGTAGCAACTTCAAGACGAAACTCTGTGACAGATTCGCTAAAGGGAACTGTACATATGGAGACAGATGCCATTTTGCTCATGGTGAAGCTGAGCTACGCAGGTCAGGAATTGCTTAGTTTTGTCTTTAGAGTCTGAGAACAGATTATACGCTTGTGTTTCTATTCTGATAAAGGCAATGTTAGCTTCAGTTTTATGTCTTACTGTCTTTCTCATGTCGATTTTGTCTTATGGAAATTGGTTTAAAATACTTGATAATACTCAAAATATTAGACCAATCTGTCGGTTTCTGAAGATTCAACGTGTGCTTAATTTACCATCACTATTGAGAAAACAAATATTAAGAGCTAAGTGCTTAATCAATGACTCGATGTCGATAACATTCGTTGATGGAAACGGAAAAGTCGGATCTAACACGTGGCTCTTCGACATTCTAATCTTCTCTACGACTCTACCACTTATCGTACACGTGTAAGACATAGAACTGCAACACAAAGCCTACCACCTCATGTTTCATGACACGTCTTACTTAGGTGTCGAACTAAGAACTTTTAAATAATCACAGTTTTCGGTTATAAGAACACGTGGCAAAACAGAGAAGCCTATTTTAAGGGACATGCTCCATGAGCAAAGCATTGGACAAACTACGAAGTTATCAATCAGAGAATATCGTTGTAACATCTTTGAATTTCAAGAAGAAAAGGATCAAGAGTTTTGGTAAAAATGCAGTCTATGAAAGAAACAGCTTCGAACATTGCAGCTTCTGCAAAGTCTGGTATGGACAAAACCAAAGCTACCTTGGAGGAAAAGGTATTGTGATTTTATCACTTTTTCAATCATTCAATATTCAAAACTAAATGATTTTTCTGTGATTCGTTAACGATGATATTTTGTTATTCAAAAGGCAGAGAAGATGAAGACACGAGATCCTGTTCAGAAACAAATGGCTACACAGAGGAAAGAAGATAAGATCAATCAAGCTGAGTTGCAGAAGAGAGAAGTGCGTGAACACAACGCAGCCATGAAAGAAGCCACTGGAGGTTTAACCGGAACCGGAACCGGTTTGGGGTCAGCCACTCACTCAACCACTGGACAAGTTGGACACGGCACTGGGACTCACCAGATGTCGGCTTTACCTGGTCACGGGACAGGACATCTAACCGACCGCGTTGTGGAAGGTACTGGCGTGACTCAACCAATCGGAAGGAGCACTGGAACTGGTCGGACCACTGCTCATAACCCTCACGTAGGTGGTGGTGGAACAACTGGATACGGAACCGGTGGGGGTTACACTGGATAGAAAGTGTTCTCGTGTGTTCATGTTGTTTTTTTCAAGTCTTGTCTTTGTTATTGATCTTCTCACGTGTAGAACTTCACTTTCGTCTTGCTTTTATAAGACGATACTACTTTCTGAGTAGTTAATAATAATTGTATGTTTAGAACCGTGTTTACCATAATCTGGTTTGAGTTTCAATAAATAAATATAGCATAATCTTTTTAACTAGCAGGGGAATTTGATCTCTAGATCTAGATGTACAAAGTGTGTCCGAATGGATTTATTAAAGTCTACTACCATTCATTACGTGTTTCACAAAACAAAGTAAACAGAAAAACAAAAATTGAAAATTTTAATAAATAAATTCAACTTTAATTTACACAAATCATAATTTTCACACTTTGCTTCAACCACTCTCACACACAGTCTCTCCTCTAAAGGCTTTCCCTTTTCTCCAAAATCTCTATTTTTTTCTCTCTCTCTGTTTTATCTGTCAAATAAAGTAATAAACTTTGCTTTTTCGCAATCTCTGATTTTGCCTTTTTCCCTATTCGTTAGCTCGTTTTCTCTTCACCTGTTTCAAGCTTTGGATCCACCACCACATTTATCTTCTGATTTCCACCAACAAAATTAAACGGGTCTACGGCGACCTAAAAGTGTAATTCTCGTGGAGGAGAGAGCAAATGAGGGATGTTCTCCTGGTTTACGAGAATGGCGCTTTTTTGTTTGCGACCTATGCGGCGATACGGCCGTATGAACAAGGATGATGACGATGATAACGATGATCATGATGAAATTAACGGTGATTCATCTTCTGCTGATTCACTTACTTGGTCTAGGGAACTTGAGAGATATTCATTCGGAGATTTCTCCATGGCTGTTGTGCAAGCTAATGAGATCATTGAGGATCATAGTCAAGTTGAGACTGGAAACGGTGCCGTTTTCGTCGGAGTCTACGATGGTCATGGTGGACCTGAAGCTTCTAGATACATCTCTGATCATCTCTTCTCCCATTTAATGAGTTAGTCTTTTTTGTTTCCTTCACTAATTTTTGTTCTGAATCCTGTACTTGAAGTCAAACAATTCCACTCTGTCTTCTTCTGATTTGCTTAAGATGATCGGAATTTTCGTGGTAGATGTTGAAATCGATGTACATCTATGAACAGTGAACTGACAATCTTGACTTTTTTGTGCAATTTAGATATTTGGTGAGTTAGACCAACTTCTTATATGAAAATTACAGAACTTTTCTTTTGGCAGATTATAATTGTCTTGGTCCCTCGACTTGTTTGTTTCTGGATTTTGTAGCTTTCTTTGTTGCAACTTGTTTTGAAGCTTCGTCTTGTTCCTTTTTGCCGGAAATTTTAGATTATATTTGGTTCATTGGCTGCTTCCTTAATTAAAGTTTTTCCTTTTAGGAATTTCGAAAGAAAAGCGTTCGATATCAGAAGAGACTTTGAGGTCTGCATTTTCTGCAACTGAGGAAGGGTTTCTCACGCTTGTGCGAAGAACTTGTGCGTTTAAACCGTTAATTGCAGCTGTTGGATCTTGCTGTTTGGTGGGAGTTATTTGGAAAGGGACCTTGCTTATTGCTAATGTTGGAGATTCCCGTGCTGTGCTTGGTTCCATGAGTAATAATAATAGGTCAAACAAGATTGTAGCTGAGCAACTGACAAGTGATCACAATGCGGCTTTGGAAGAAGTTAGACAAGAGCTTAGGTCATTGCATCCTGATGATTCGCACATTGTTGTCCTCAAACACGGTGTGTGGCGCATCAAAGGCATCATTCAGGTTTGCAAAACTCTCTTTCTTCTTCCCTTCAAATCATATATCAACGTCCCTAACACTATGGTAAGGACAAAGCTCTGCTATTCTTGTTCCAACTGACTAAACCAGAGAGAGTCGATTATTTAGAAGGCTCTACATTCAGTCCTAGTGTGGCTTAAACTCTGAGTAGATCCACTGTTGTCTTCTTGGCTTATCAAAGTATATGAGAATATTGTGTTTGATTCTTGTGCAGGTGTCTAAGTCAATTGGGGATGCGTACTTAAAGCGCCCAGAGTTCTCTCTGGACCCTTCATTTCCACGATTTCATCTCACTGAACGGCTACAAAGACCGGTTTTATCAGCAGAGCCTAGCGTCTACACAAGAGTCTTACAAACAAGCGACAGGTTTGTAATATTTGCATCAGATGGACTCTGGGAACACTTGACCAACCAGCAAGCTGTAGAGATAGTGAATAAACACCCTCGTCCTGTAAGTTGAATGCCTAAGATTCATAAATGGTTACTTCCCTTGTTTTTGCTCTCTGTTTTGGGATCTCACTGATATATGTATATGCACTCAGGGAATAGCTCGAAGGCTGGTGAGAAGAGCAATTAACATAGCTGCAAAGAAGAGAGAGATGAGGTATGATGATTTGAAGAAAGTGGAGAGAGGAGTGAGGAGATTCTTTCATGATGATATAACAGTGGTTGTGATATTCATAGACAATGAGCTTCTAATGGTGGAGAAAGCCACTGTTCCTGAATTGTCCATCAAAGGTTTTTCTAATACTGTTGGACCTTCCAAGTTCAGTATCTTCTTCTCTTAATTTTTTTTACACTTCTTTGATATTTCTCCCACAGATATGCCTAAAACCAAACACAGATCGATTGATTTTGTACCAACATGTTGATTTTAGATACAAAATTGTAGTCATAATCCTCCAACTCCCTCTCATTTGTAATGCTAATAATCGAAATCTTAATGTTTCCATTTCCATTCTTGTTTTTCCTTTCATTTTCTGTTTCAGACATCGATACAAGCACAGTCTTGCATAAGTCTGAGTTTCAACAGGAACAATTATAATACACTGGTTTCATCGGTAGAACAATCAAAATATATACTCGTAAAGAAGCAACCTCATTTCTCTTAGAAAATGATTAATATCACCGGCCAGTAAGCTCGGTGAGGGGATCGATCTGGCTCCCTTGATAAGAGTAGTCAGTGTCACTGAAAGATGGAGGCATCGCTGGCCACACGAAAGCCGGTCTCTCTGTAGGCACATGAGGTGGGCTAGTCTCACCTGTCAAGACCTTCAAAACCATCTTCATGGGCGGTCTTTGGTTCGGATTCGGGTGGCAACAAGCAAGTCCTAAGAGCACAACGCTTTTCACCTCTTCTTCATCCAACGAAATTCCCATTACTGGATCTGCTGCATCCATGATGGTTCCATTTCTGTATAGCTCCCATAGCCAATTCACAATGCTATTGTTGTAATTGTTGTCGTTCGCATTGATCAAGAGGTATTTTGGTTTCTTCCCTGAGACTACTTCGAGCATCAAAACTCCGAATGCATACACATCTGTTTCTATTGTAGCTCTCCCGTTGAGAAAAGTCTCAGGAGCCATGTATCCTGGTGTTCCAGCGATATCCTTTGTCAATGGTGTGTAATTTCGCTTTGCTGAAGCATCCTTGCAAGCCCGAAATCGCCAAGCTTCGCATTGAATTCTGAGTCCAGCATTACGTTGCTGGCTTTTATGTCTCTGTGAAGTATCCTCTTCTCGCATCCGTTGTGAAGATATTCCAAAGCTTGAGCTAGTCCTCTTATAATGTTCTTCCTTGTCTCCCATGTTAGGTTTGATCTTGACCTGTCTTCCAAGAAAAGAAACCTATCCAAACTTCCATTAGGCATATACTCATAAACCAGAAGAAACTCCTTCCTCTCGTAGCACCATCCCAATAACTTCACAAGGTTCCTATGATTCAGATTACCAATCGTTGTAATCTCCGATATGAACTCTTGCTTCCCTTGATGCGATTTCTCTGAAACTCGTTTCACAGCTATATCTCTACCTCCCCATTTCCCCTTAAACACCACCCCAAATCCACCTTGCCCAAGTTTGTTCTGCGGGCTGAACTTTCCAGTTGCTTTCCTCAACTCTCTCAGCTTAAACTTCTGAGGATTTGCAACACAATTGTCTAACTCAGCTTCTATATCCGGATGTGTTTCCCCAGCCTGTGATCTAGCTCTCATGTAAAAAGCTCCAGAGAAAACCCCTACTACAACAACCAACACAACAGGGATAAGGATCCAAACCCATAACAATTTTCTATCATCGATCTCTAAACCTTCAAATCTCCATGATCTCACACAGTTCAGCTCTGTAAAGTTGCTTGTTGAAGCTGTAAATCCAATGTAAACCGTCCCCGGAAGATGGAGTGAGAGATCGATATCCCTTGAAAGCACCAAGTTCTTCTCATCATAAACCTCCGAGGAGTTTTTTGAGACATAAACAGATAGATTCGTACCATTATACATCACATGTCCCGTAAATTCAACTCCGGAATCGATCTTAATCCCTCGATTGCTCAACGATTCTTGAACAACAGAAGTGATGTTATTCACATTTAAAACCCACATGATTCCCATCAATATCACTAAGTTCGTTCTTTCTTGTGTCAAACTCAACCGCAACGAACCTCGACTCCGGATTCCGATTTGTGTTCTCGTTGATCAAGCCAAGCCACATACCCGAGCTGTTGCGAGGAACTGTCCTCTCATGTGTGAGAACAAAAGCTAAGCCTTCACCTCCAGGATCTGTTTGGTTTGAGATGTTAAGAACGAAAGTGGTGTTGAATGTAGCTTTCTTATGTTTGCTCCATAGCCTGAAAGGCTTCTTGTAGAGTGCACGACCTGCGTGATTTGTAAGAGGACCACCAAGAACATCAGGAGTCACTTGGATTGCTCCAAGGACAATGTATGAGTTGTCTCGGATCAAGTCTGAATTATTGCTCTCTATGAACTCAGGAAAATCAAACTCCAAGCACTTCACTTGTGTATTGCTCTTACAAGCTATTGTTAAAATCAAAAACAGAAGTTTGCACTCAAGGGAAAATCTCATTTTTTTTCTTTTCGTTTCGTTTGTGTGTTTTGGAGTTCTGCAACTCCAGAGAGACAATAAAGTTAATCTTATGTAGTGTCTTTTTAAATTGTTTTTGTCAATGATTTAGTGTCTTTAATTGGGTTTGAATACATTATCAATGGCTTTTACTTGGAAATTCTATTTAGTCATAACATGACTGCTCTAACTTGAAAATTTGGGTTTTACTTTTCAATAAAAGAAATATTTTCTTTTACAAGAAACAAAAGAATCATTTTTCTTATTCTTCAAACAACGAGTTGATGGGTCTGGCCAAAAAAACAACTAGTTGATGGTTAAGTATTGGTAACGGTTATTGGATAAGTATTACTTAGCTTTGAAATTATTACTAAAATTGTGTTATATTTTATTTTAATTAACGTCCATACTCCATATTATATTTAGACTAAACTGAAGATTTTGAAGAAATCTCAGAAGAGTTCTTCAAATTCAATAAAATATACAAAATCAATGCATAGACTTTGAAAACGTATAGTATAATCTTGCGATTAACAAAATAATTAATATGTATGTATTACTAAGGTTTAAGAGGTAATCAATTGGGGAAAATAAGGGAGATTGAGATAATCATAATTTTTGATTTTTGATTTTAAAACATCACACGATTGGTCCGGAATGTTGTGGTTAAGTGTTAAGGGACGAATTCCAACGCTTAAAACTAAATCACAGTTATTTCAGACATCCTTACACAGATATGAATCCATACTTGCACCTCTTTTAAGAAAATAATCTAAATATATCCTATAAATTTTAGGAATTTCTGAGTAATTAAAAAAAAAATCACACAATTAAAAAAAAAATGGACGTAAACATATCCTACCATAATTTTACAATATTTTTTATAACAGTTTCTACAAGTTTTTGTTTCTTACTACGGTTTTCACTGGTTAACTATGTTGCATCACAATAGACGTGGGCTGCACAAATTTTAGTACATACTCTGTTTGACACAATCATACTTTTTTGCTTTTTTGTCATGTGCCCCACCGAAGCAATTTAGTTCGACACTGAGGTAAGGAGTCCATTTCTCTTTTGCGAAAAAAATCATGTGCTATGTCTTCTATTTCTCGACATATTATCTAGATTCAAGGATTCTAAAGGAAATCAATCTGAAAAAACAAATTCAGGTTAGGCATGAATCTTCATCATAAATACTCTCAGAACTTTAGCATAAATATCTATGCATATCAATTCAGATCTAGTTCTTATCCAGAATGATCAAATACCTGATCAGTTCTCAAGTACCTAGAATATTTTTGGGTATTCAGTTATTTTTCAAATAGTCATATATTTTTGGTTATTTTTAGGTATTTTGAGTAATTTTTTAAAAATATTTTGATTAATTTTTAGGTATTTAGGTTTTTTGAATGTTAAGATGTCCATATATTTTTTTAGTTATTACAGTATTCAGGTATTTTCTAACTCATTAAAATATTTATTTGAACTGACCCGAACCCGAATAAAATCTACCTGAAACTGATTTGAAATAATAATAAATTGTATATGGATCAAAAATTCTTTAGTCAGAAAATTTGAATCCAATCCAAAAACCCCAATGCCTAAACCTAGTGTCTACTACTCGCCTACAAAAGACTGACCGTCACAATGAGGCATATTATATATTTTCTATGTCCTAAAATAATCGATGTTTAAGGTTTTTGCATATAGATTATGAACTATTTAATATTTTTATTTAAAATATTATTTTTAATCGAATTAATTACTATTCAACCAACCAAAAATTAATTTACATAATATAAATAGTCAAAAAAAATACTATTAATTTTGCATTCAAAACTAAAAACATCATATAATTTGATACAAATATTTCTTCCTAAAACACTAGTTATTTTAGGATATAAAAAGTAAGAAAGAAGAAATTGTTTTCTTGAATATATAACATAAGTATATATGTATAATCAATAATGAAATAGTATATACTTGAAATAATAATTATTATTTTGAATTAAGTTTATCCAAGAATGAGTAAAATCTTTAATGAAAAAGTGATGGTGTACTATAAGCCCTTTAACAAAAAAGAAAGTAATGTGTATACAAATTTGAGAATATTTTGGATAGTCCGAAAGCTTAATGAATGATTATAAACCCACATGGGAGTTGGTGATAACTACAACCCAAAGAGAGTATGAGCTGAAAAGATTTCGAATATTTGGATCCAATCGACTAAAACAATGTAGACGCAAAGACTAAAGATATAAAAGGAATAATAACTGAAGAGTTTTAGAAACCTTTTTACAAAAATTAGCAAAGTAAATATGGTTTTCTAATATTTTCCCTAAAGATCAACAGGTGTAAAGTTCCCTAACAACTATCAACTCATTCAAAAAATTTAATAATTTCTCATGGAATTTTAATAAAACGAGTTTTGTTGACTGTTAACTTTTTAAAGTTCTTCAAATTCTAGAAGAGCCATCTCATTTTTTGACTAAGTAAACAAATACGCTCTTAGCTTATTGGCTTAAGTTACATCGATCATATCAATCAGCTATTACAATTCACTCTATATAGATGAATCATAAGTAGGTTCAGACTCAAACAGTAAAAAGAAAAACAAATCAAAACATTAACTGATATCAATAATGGCTACTACTTGTTATGGTTTCTTCACCATTACCCTTCTTGTTCTCGTTTCTTCAATACTGTTTGGGAAATCTTCTGCTCAGTTAAACGCAACGTTTCACTCTGACACGTGTCAACGCTTCTGCAATCGTCCAAAGTACTATTCAGCAAGCTCTACAATCTGACCCGAGGATCGGAGCCAGTCTCATCCGACTTCACTTTCACGACTGCTTTGTTAATGTATAAGAACATAAGCTTCACACTATATGATCTTTCTAATATGTTTCATCTCTAAATCGTTACTTTGGTTCTTTGAAAAGGGTTGTGATTCTTGCTTGATGACACTGGAAGCATTCAGAGCGAGAAGAACGCTCCTGCTAATGCGAATTCAACTAGAGGATTTGATGTTGTTGAGAATATCATAACTGCACTTGAGAATGCTTGTCCTGGAATTGTCTCTTGCTCTGACATTCTAGCTCTTGCTTCAGAGGCCTCTGTGACTTTGGTAATAACACTCTCTTACCAACATGTCAAAAGTTAACTTCACACACCATTTTCAGGTAGTGAATTGATAGAAACGAGCTAAACGTCGGCCAAAATTGATAGGTCTACAGGTTTACCTGCAATTTTTTAAAGTATACATGTTCAAACATTTTGGCAACAAATATAAGTGATAGTGCAACTTAAGCCACCACATTATAGTCGCTTTTTAAAGGATTTTACCTAGTTCCTTTAGTCTTAGTTGTAGCTGAACTTACGACAACGGTAATATATTTTAGGTAGTAAATTGATTGAAACGAGCTAAACATCTGCCATAATTGATAGGTTTACATGTTTACCTGCAACTTTTAAAGTATACATGCTTAAAATGTAACATTTTGCCAATACCGTTGGTATAGTAGTAAAGCGAAAAAAACTTAGGACATCATATTTTGTTTTTCGTAGTTCGGGCGTAGCTGAACTTAGGACACCTACACTATCTTAGTTTGAATCATCAGACTTATAAAAAATGATCAACGTTTTGAAAAGTCAAGAAAGGATTGAAAAATAGTTGTGTTTGACAAAAAAAAAACATAAAAAACATGAGCATTGACTTTGGCCCAGTGGACCTGATGGGCCAGATGAAAAAGCCTGTTTTAGCATACCTATATGTTTGATTATCTTCAGGCAGGAGGTCTTTCATGGACTGTGTTACTAGGAAGAAGAGATGGTCTCACTGCAAACTTATCCGGGGCCAATACCTCGCTTCCTTCTCCCTTCGAAGACATTACCAACATTACAGCTAAATTTGTAGCTGTTGGGCTAATTACAACCGATGTAGTATCCTTATTTGGTAAATCATCCAAAGGTTTAATTATTTGCGGAACAATTAAAACCCAAAAAACCCTAATTAATGTGGTTCAATGTGCACAGGAGCGCATACGTTTGGGCGTTGTGACTGTGTAACGTTCAACAACAGACTATTCAACTTCAATGGCACAGGAAATCCAGACCCAACTCTGAACTCAACACTTCTCAGGACTCTTCAACAGTTATGTCCTCAAAACGGAAGCCAATCAGGTATCACTAACCTTGATCTGAGTACTCCTGATGCGTTTGATAGCAACTACTTCACCAACCTTCAGAGTAACAATGGGCTTCTTCAGTCAGACCAAGAACTGTTCTCAGACACCGGTTAAGCTACTGTCCCGATTGTTAATTCTTTTGCAAGTAACCAAACTCTGTTTTTTGAGGCGTTTGTTGAATCTATGATCAAAATGGGGAACATTAGTCCTTTGACTGGAAGTAATGGAGAGATTAGACAAGATTGTAAGGTGGTTAATGGACAATCATCAGCTACTGAAGCAGAAGACATTCAGTTACAATCTGATGGACCAGTGAGTTTTACAGATATGTAAAACACTGTTGGGAACAGTTTCACGGTTTGTTTAATAATTACTTGAAAGCTAAATCATATATCTATTAAAAAATTAAGTTTGGCTGGAGACAAATACAAACTGGGTGTTAGGGACGTGTTGTAAAATTTAATGTTTAAAACCTCTACTATACCTAATAAAATTGATGTATTGCACAGAGTGGGTTTGACCCTGTTAGATTGAAATATGTGAATGGTCCCTGATTTTTAGGACTCCTAATTAGTAAAAAAATCAATTATATATTATATATATAGTAAAATATATAAAAATATATAAGGTAATTATTAGGTCACATGAGATCTTGTCCTGATATATATATTGGTTTATAGTGAAATTTTGATATAAAAATAGAGAAAATGTTAAGTAAAACGTGAATGGGCTCTGATTTGATTTCTACATAAGATTTAAAATGATTTTGAGATTTTAGATGAATTTAAGGTAATTATTATGATTTGGAACTAAAATCCTAGATAATTCACGAAGCTATTAAACCTAAAGTTACAGAAGCGGATAATGCTAGTTTGATAGCTATTCCGACTGATGAAGAAATTAAGTCAGTCATGTTCTCAATAAATCCCGATAAGGCTCCCAGGCCTGATGGGTTCTCCGCCACATTCTTTCAAGCCAATTGGGGAACTGTAGGATCAGAGATAATAAGAGAAGTTAAGGCATTTTTCTACACATGATCCTTCCCCAAGGACATCAATGCAATTTACATTAGGCTGATCCCGAAGATAGACAGTCCTGTGAAGGTAGCGGATTACAGACCCATCGCACTTTGCTCAGCCTTCTATAAAGCAATATCCAAAATCATTACAAGCCGACTGCAAGTAATTCTTCCAAAGTTGATCTCTGAGAACCAGTCCATATTTGTGATGGGTCGCGCCATTGCGGACATTGTGTCACGCATGAGATCTTGCACCTGTTAAAGACCTCAAACACAAAGAAGCAAAGTCTTTTAGCTATCAAAACTGACATGAGCAAAGCCTATGATAGGCTGGAGTAGGATTTTATCCGAGCTGTTTTATAACTGTTTCGTTTTCATGGAAAATGGATAGATTGGGTTATGAAATGCATTACCTCTATCTCGTATGCATTTCTAGTGAATGAAACGCCTCAGGGAAAGGTTCTACCCCAGAGGGGACTGCACCAAGGTGACCCGCTATCTCCCTACATTTTCATTATATGTAGTGAGGTGCTTTCAGGGCTATGCAAAAGAGCTCAAGAGAAGGGTCACTTACCGGGCCTTAGAGTCTCACGGAACAGTCCAAGGATCAATCATCTGCTTTTTGCAGATGATACAATGTTCTTTTGTCGGGCAAATCAACGCAGCTTATCCTTGTTGAAGCGTATCTTGGAGAAATATGAGTCAGCCTCCGGTCAATCAATAAATGTGCTGAAATCTTCAATCTCATGCTCAAGAAGAACACCCCCAGACCTGAAAGAGAAAATCAAATATGAGCTTAACATGCACAAAGAGGGAGGCAATGGGAAGTATCTGGGCTTACCGGAGCATTTCGGATGCAAGAAGAGAGATCTTTTTGAGTATATAGTGAGCAGAATCCAATTGGAAAACGAAGAGCTGGTCCACAAAATTCTTATCAAGTGTAGGGAAGTTGACTCTCCTTAAGAGCATTCTATCATCAATGTTGCTCTATGCTATGACGTGCTTTATGCTGCCTCTATCACTCCTAAAGAAGATTCAATCAGTTTTAACTCGGTTTTGGTGGGATGATAAACAGGAAAAAAGAAAGATGGCATGGATATAGCGGAAAAAATTAACCAGATCAAAAGCAGATGGTGGATTGGGTTTTCGTGACCTCCAAGCCTTCAGTGATGCGATGCTTGCAAAGCTGACTTGGCGACTTCTAATCCAACCTGAAGCTTTAGTGAGAAAAATCTTACTAGGAAACTACTGCAAAACTAGAGTTCTGATGGAAGTTAACTCTAGTGCATCATCTTCTCACAGCTGGAAAGGGATTTTAGCAGGAAGAGACCTCCTTAAACATCATATCGGATGGTCTGTAGGAAACGGTAAGTCTATCATTCTGTGGCAAGAGGCTTGGTTGTCTACAGATTGCAAGCAAGCACCTATAGGCCACATTCACTGGTCCAAACTGCAAGAAAAAGTGGAATGTCTAATTAATCCAAGCACAAATGATTGAGATCTAAACCAGATTAGAGCTCAGCTCCCTCAGTACGAGGATGTCATTTTGAGTATAAAACTAAGTCTTTAGGGAGCACCAGATGCAAGGATATGGACAAAAAAATCTATAGGAATCTACTATACAAAATCTGGGAAGCTTTTGAAGAACCTCGTTAACCCACCTCTGATGGGTTATGTGGCGGTATCTCTCTCACCATGGTTATGTTGGCAACTATGGAATGGGAGAAACAACCTGATTTTTAACAAGATATCACAAATTCCATCAGAGACTTTGCTAAGAGCTTTAACAGATGCTAGGAAATGGACAACAACACAGTCACATAACCTAATCCAGAGAAAATCTCACATTTTAAAACCAAGACACTCAGAGCATGATTTTACATGTTCCATTGATGCTTCGTGGAGACATGACTCAAAATTTTCTGGTTTAGCTTAGGTTATCAAAGCAGCGGATGGCACAACTGTATCGAAATCAGGAAAAGGAGCTCGGAATGTTCGATCCCCACTTTAGGCAGAAGCGATGGCTATCACATCGGCAGTTGATCTGGGAATCACCTCCATGAATCTCTTGTCGGATTCGCATACGCTGATCAAGGCGCTTCAACTCCATCTTCCAATCCTGGATTTGCACAGAATCCTCTCAGATCGGAAGATTTTATCTCTTAATTTCTTGCTTTTGAACTTTACTTTTGTTTCTAAAGAGTTAAATGAAAAAGTTGACTCTCTGGCAAAGAGTTATGCGGCCTCACCTAACATTTTTCGAGACCTTTAATTTTCTTTTAGTGAATGATAGTCTTGGGCATCAAGTCCATAACCGAAATCTAAACCCGAATCTGAACAGATGCAACCGAACCATTTAGACTTTGGATGTATCCAAATAACTGAATGGTTTTTTATCACAAGTTATTTCGGATTTGGTTATAAAGCAAACCAAACCAAACTCAATATATAACCTAAGTCATGAGGGTATAAAGCTCATACTTGAATCCGAACCTATCCAAACGAACCATATATAGACTAAAAACTAGTTATAAACATGTGTTTTAGGTGAAATAACTGATCCGATACTGAATTCATTAATATTATACAACTCCAAAACCAAACCAAACCCGAACCGAATCCAAACTAAACCAGAACCAAACTTTAATAATAACGTAATGGACATTAAACTCTAAAACCGAAAAAACCAAAAATCTGAAGTAACCGAACCGATAACCGATTGGTCTCACCGAGGTCCGGGATAATCTTTTATTCCATAGTCCGGGGGTTATTTACAACTAGCCAATTCAAAATTTTCAGATGTACTAACAAGTGCATCTTTGATGCAGTCATCGATTCTCCTGAGAGTTTACAATTATAGCAGAAACTTTCCGATCATTTCATCATTGTAGACTCTGTGGAGAAGGAAGGTTCGTATGATGTTAAGCAACATTTGACCTACGCCACACTTTCGATTCTCTGGAAACTAGCCATGTATGTACTGGCTTCCGCACTACTACTTGGTCGTATCAATCTCATATCATCCATCTCTCTTAACTTTCTTTCTGACTTCTACTTTGTTAAAAAGAGAGAAGCTTCTATTTATAGGGTAAAAATATTATTTCTAGAGTAGCTGTTAATACGAATAACAAAAAATTTCTAAGTTTGAAAATGAAAAATGATATAAATTATATAAATAATTCAAATCGATATTTCTTTCTCATTTGTAAGTATATGATATATCCTACAAAACTTGTATCTAATCAAAAACTAAATTGTAGTTTATAAAAGCTTAGGATGAATAAAAAATAAAATGAATTCTTGAATAACTAAAAAAAAGGTAGGTGTCAAACGGTATGTTATGCATAAATATCCTTTTCAATTTGGTTAATCTCTATTACAAATTCTTTATGTATTTTGGTGTTTCTAACCATCCACTCACTTTTACCTAATTGCTGATCACTTTGTAATACATGTATGTTAATCTATATAATAGTGAAAACGTCATACTGTTATTTAACCCGCTTCAAGCCAGGATGACTAATCACCGATGCTTAGTGAATAATGTTTGGAAAAAAAAATCATTCTGAACTCTTTATAATTAAGATTCATAATAGATATATCTCAAAACTACCGGAACTAGTCAAACATCTATGAACGTTTATATTAGAAGGTTCGAATGTCAAAGGAACATCTCCAATCGTAACAAAGACTTTTGAAGATTCTCTATCAAAATCAGTGAAGTAACAACCCAATTTAATAACATGTCTTTTGTAAATGTTCTCTAGAAACACAGCTGTAAAGCTTCAACAACTATTTGAATGTGACTTATAAACTAATTCTTAGACTTACTTGCTTAAAAAAGTTTATCTTAGTTTTTTGCATATTTATTGTGAGAATTTAGATGTTCTTTCATATTATCATTTTGTTTTTTTTTAATCCATGTTAATATGATTTACTATAACTATTTTTTTATCAATAAGTAACTATTAGATCAACAAGTCCTTATCTATAACAAAAATTCTTTAAATAGAGCAGAATGAGATTCTAATTCACCATCTCATGTCTAACTAAATCAATGACAAAATAGATGAGCCACATGTTTCTTGGCATTTACCATAACTATTTAAAAGAATCTAAATACATTAAATATACTTATTAGATGATTTTAGTTTGAGATTGAACAATGGTTTATATCATGTTTGCTAGTAAGTATTTGTGTGTGAAAGAAAGAAATAAACTTCGTTACGTTGACCACCGATTTCGTCTTTTTTTGGGTCTATATTCGTATAAAACAGATATAAAACAAAATTAACCAACCGCGTGAGTGGACTAGAATAATGCAAGTGATGAAAGTTGGTGTAACGTAAAGACTAAAGAGTAAAGACAAATAACTTTTTAACTAAACAAAATATCGAAGCAACAGCTTTTTATCCTCTATCTTTGGACTAAGTTCGAAAACATACAAGTTATTGTATAGTTATTTGTTTGAATTTATAAAATCTTTCACTTTCAAAGATCAGAGACAATTACACGCGTTTATTCACCTTTAATTCTCTCTATATATACAATCATTTGAAGATTGATAAGCCATACTTATAAGTCCCACACCAATCAGTGGAAAAATCTAATTAAAATTCTATAATTTCATTAAAAATGGCTGTAATAAAGCTATCTACTTGTGTCATTAGTCTTCTTGCTATGATCATTTCATTGTTTGGAACCTCATCGGCGCAGTTAAACGCAACGTTTTACTCCGGGACTTGCCCTAATGCCTCTGCTATTGTACGCAGTACAATTCAGCAAGCTCTACAATCTGATACGAGAATCGGAGCTAGTCTCATTCGTCTTCATTTTCATGACTGTTTTGTTAATGTATACACTAATCTTTCTCAGTGTTAATCTCTTTACATAATGACCTTAAATCGTTACTTAACATGCTTCTGTTTTTCTAGGGTTGTGATGCTTCGATCTTGCTTGACGATAGTGGAAGCATCCAAAGTGAGAAAAACGCTGCTCCAAATGTAAACTCGGCTAGAGGATTCAACGTTGTTGATAATATCAAAACTGCCCTTGAAAATGCTTGTCCTGGTGTTGTCTCTTGTTCTGACATTTTAGCTCTTGCTTCAGAAGCTTCTGTGTCTTTGGTACTTACTCTTTCTTTGTGTTAACATACCAAACTGAACGTAACTTACAGTTATTGTGTTCATATATTTATACGTTTGATAATCTTCAGGCAGGAGGACCATCATGGACAGTGTTATTAGGAAGAAGAGATGGTCTCACTGCAAACCTAGCCGGAGCAAATTCGCAAATTCCTTCTCCCTTCGAAACCCTAACCAATTTTACATCTAAATTCACAGCTCTCGGACTCAATACCAACGATCTTGTAGCCTTATCCGGTAATTTTAACAATTAAGTTAATTCCTATAGAATTATGAGTTTTCAACTTAAAACCAATTGACAATAAGTCGAGAAGCACATATCTCTTATATATCACATAAATTTCATCTAAAATCCTGATGTGAGATATTCTTACACCTTCCCTCGAGAAAATGGCATGTCTAGCCATTAGTCTCGACAATAGTCCATTATATGATCAATTTCTGGTCAGGTGTCTGCCGACAGCGACCAACGATTAGTTTTATTATTCTTTTTGCAGTCGTTGCGATTTGTTGGAATATTTTTCTTTTAGTCGTTGCAGGGATTGATCACAAGCTCAACAACTGACATTAAAAGAATAGTCACGGGTCGCTGGTCGCAGCACCAACTAGTGGCAAAAGAAAAGAGCCTTACTTGGCGACTCAAGCTAAACCAAAACCTTAACGCCATCTCTTGTCTATGTATAGGTGCACATACGTTTGGACGTGCTCGTTGTGGAGTATTCAACAACAGACTATTTAACTTCAGTGGAACTGGAAATCCAGATCCAACTCTAAACTCAACACTTCTAAGCAGTCTTCAACAACTATGTCCTCAAAATGGTAGCGCAACAACACTCACCAATCTGGATTTAAGCACACCTGATGCATTTGATAACAATTACTTCTCCAACCTTCAAAGCAACAATGGACTTCTTCAGTCAGACCAAGAGCTCTTCTCTACCACTGGTTCATCCACAATTGCGATTGTAACTTCTTTCGCAAGTAACCAAACTCTGTTTTTTCAAACCTTTGCTCAGTCAATGATCAACATGGGGAATATTAGTCCATTAACTGGGACTAATGGAGAGATTAGATCAGACTGTAAGAAGGTTAATGGAAGTTAATGAATTTACTTAAAGCTCATAAATGTTAAAAGTGTAAGTGATGAAAAATTCAAACCTACTCTGTTAAATAAACTGCAGAAAGTTTTAAAAGATTTTCACTTTATATATAAGATTCAACTTTTATCTTTGTGGGCTCCAATGGTTAAATTATGATTGACAAATTATTTACGAATCACTGAACAATAACGACAATATAAACCGTCCAAGATTTAGATCGAATTATCAATCATTATAGTCCTTGTGGAATGATTTCATGACCGACAAATGAAAGCTACAATTGAAATTTATTGAGACATAAAATAGTTCGATTTGCGGATTTTGCGGTCAACATTTAGCGGCCTCCTTCCACGCCAGACTGCTACATATATACTAATTCTTTTTTTCCTATTGAGAATCATGAGTTTGTAAAATATTATAATGAATGTTGAAAAGAGAAAAACAAAATTGAAGCATATCAAAAATTATATAATGAAAAGGTTTATAAAAAAAATGGAATGTGAAGGTTTTTTTAATCAATTCAACTTAGTATAAACGCAAAAGGAAATTTGTCAACTGAATCGATAAAGTTCGATATGTAGCTCACACCCTTCTAAAATTCTAATAATATTATGTAAGGCAACACAATTTTCTAAAACTAAACTCTGATGAAAAAAACAATCCTATAAACTCTGATGAACATTTTTAATACAAAAATACTCCTATAAAAGCAAATGTTTATAAACATAAAACAATAAAGTATTGGATGAGTGACCTTTGTTATGTGTGATAGAGAAGTTGTGAGTAAGAAGCTCAATGATTCGAGAATTGATGCCTCTTTGTGTGAGTTGAATTTGAGCTTTGAGAAGAAAAGTCAATTTAGTGTATAATTATAAATTTTAACCAAAACAAGAAAAGAATCATAATAGCATGTCGATCTGCAATGATATTAGAGTTGGGTAAAAGTCAAAGGAAAAAACTTTAAAAAATGTTTTAAAGTTTAATGTGGATCATAGTATTTTGTTAGTCGAATGTTGTAACTAATTTATACTATAGATCAGTAAAATCAACCGAAAGCTTAAAAGTGAAAACTATTGTAGAATTGACATAAAGCTAACAAAGTAGGAAGTTTATTAATCAGTCTCTAGATTCTTACTTTCATGACTTTCAATCAAACATTTTAAATAAGTTTGTGTCAAAACAATCACAATATAGATATACAATTCAATCATAGACTAAGAAAATCAACAGTTGTTTCATTACTATTAAAACATAACAACTTCTTCAAATTTACCTAAAATCATATAAATAGTTTAATCATTCAGAAAATATGTTTCTAGATAAACAATAAAAATGTCCTCTTCATCCTCACATTATAAAAAGGGTAAAAAAATTATTCAACTTTTTTGTAACCACTTTAAACATTCCAGTTACATGTTGATTTTAGATTTAAAATCGTATGTGGACTAAGCCAAAATAATTTCGTTGTTAATTAACTTACATAAGTTATTAACCGTGTTAACAGAAGTTATTAATCTTGATAAGTTATTAACACCAAATTTCATTAACGGAGTAAATAATTTCTTAACATTTTTTTGACGACGAGTCTAATTTACTTTACTCGAGTTTACGATTTAAATTTAAAGTTAACATAAATCGAATTTTAAAGTGGCTACGTAAAACTTATATGATATTTTCCATAAATACATATATATTTCCAATTTACTTTGATTAATTACTATAGTGTCAATATGTAGGTAACAATTTTTTTTTCCAGTATTGGGCTATAACTGACCACCCTATTAACCAAGTTCCTATATAATGTATGTAGTAAGACTTAATTTTTAAATGTAAGATAATGTCTGACTTCAGTAGACTTACCACATGCCACTAGATTAAAATCAAAGTAACAACTTTGATCACTTGAGTATTAACCACAAAAGAAAAGAATAAAAATGAATGATAAAGAAATGCACAAAAATAAAAGTAACATAAAATCGAAACTTAAGTTTTACGAAATGAAAAAATTGGTCCCATGAAGAAAAATGATTGCCTGTGAGGGAGATTTGCCACTTCACAAGCAAGACAAAGAGAACCCCACTCTTAATTTTCATAATTTCTTCTTCAGGCACGTTGTCATGTGACTCTTTCCTCTTCATCTCCCTACTTGCCTTTAAGTTTATTCATCCATTCATCTTTGAATCTTAGTCAAATTTAATGTCAAACAACCTACCACACAAAAAAAAAAAAAAAAACTTTATATTTTACATGGCTTTTTATATAAATTCATTGCATAAATACTTTAAGTTTGGTTAAAAATAGTTGATGAAATATACTGCTTCTCATAGTCAATGTTTAATCTCACTTCAGGAGGTAGAGATATCAATAGACAACTCTAAAATCCTGAAAATTATATTTCTCCAGAAAATTAGATGCTAGAAGATTTTACGTATTTAAGAAGTTTATTTTATACATTTTCTCTTTATCTGATAATACTAACAAATAATTTTCTCGTTTGTAGTATTAAAATATGTTCTAGTGATTCATCATTTGTAAACAATATTCTACGGAATTTTTTTTTTTGTCACTCGGTAGTTTTCTTATTTTTTATTAATCAACTATTCAGTTAACATAGGATATTCCAAAAAAATCATAAATTTGTTGAACAACATCTGCCTGTGTTTAATTAGGAATATACACACAATAAATAAGAAATTTCAAAAATATGGTGGTGTAAATAAAATACAAACAAAACCAAAAATAGAATACAATAATTGCAGGAAAGATTGAGATTTCAAAAATATCTGAAATATATATTTTTAAAAAATACTGGTAATAATACTCCAGTGCATGAGTTCAATAATTGCAAGGAGCCTAAAAGCATGGCAACCTTCAATCTTTAGTTGAGGATATCAACCGCGTCCCACACGTGTGGGTCCTTTCACTCTCTTCTTCATGTTTTTAGTATTAATTTACTTTATCACTCCTAAATTATCTTTTTATCCACATTAAATCACAACTAATCGGCCAATTAGCCAAATTCCTACATAATATAAAATATAGATAATAAAACTCGATCCCCAGATGTTCAATATTATAAATATTGAAAAAATAGAATTGAAATAATTTATATTCGTCGACATAAGTTAAAATCACATTACGTACAACCAGTCTGATGTTAGCGAATGCCTTATTCAAAATTAAAAAAAATTTCCTGTTTCGGTATATTCTAATAATAATTACTATTTTTATTAATTAATTTTAAGAAAAAAAACTCTACAAAGTGAGAAGATGAGATTGTATAATATTCAAATACTATAACTAAAACTGAATTTCTCTAACTCAGAAAGATAATAATGTAAAAAATAATTTTTGCCCCTTCTTATGAAAACTTTTAATTAAGTTTAAAACCTTTGGGTTCTAATACTAAAAAAATTTTATAAACTTTCAAAATTTTGGGTTATAATTACTATAAAATTTTAAAAATTTTGATTATAATTACTACAAATTTTTATAAACTTTAAAAAATTTTAGATCCTAATATATATAGACCCTAAACAATGGTTTATATGGCTTATGGGTCCGGCTATGATATTACAACATAATGAATAATGAAGAGGAAACATGCCGCTATATAGTAATAGATTTGAAACATATAACTAGATTTTATATAATATTATGTCGTTAATATTGCTATTTAAGATTTTGTTTCTAGTGATCCCACTCTGTCGACTTGTAACTATCATAATTCATCTATATTCAAATGAACATTAGGGTATTACAAAAAACATTAGGCTATTTTTTAAAAAAACATTAGGCTATTTAAAAAAATTGTAAGCACTTAAATGATATGAAACCATAAGTCAAAATTAGGGTTCACAATGTAGAATAAACCCTAAACTTGGGTTCAGCAAAAATAATAGTTTATTCTTTGGTTATTTTTTTTTGTCAATATTGGGCTACAACTACTCGGCCCATTAGCCAAGTTCCTACATAATGTAAGTGGTGGGACTCGATCCCTGGTTGTGCAAGTGTGATGTCTTTAATGGACTTACCGTCTGCCACTAGACTAAAGGCCACTTGCATTCTTTAGTTATTTAATTAACACAATAAAAACATGTTTAATTGGTGATAGAATTTAAGAAGTTTGGAATTGCTTGGATATTTAATAAAAATATGGAGCATGTGTTAATGAGAGTATACAAAAATATATAATATAACAAAAACATAAAAATAATAAAGGAAAATTCATTGAAAAGAGAGTTATTTTGTCAAGGACTAGATTGACAATATCTCATAAATAGTTCGAATCACTCACTAAAATTCTAAACAATATATATCACATAGCAATTATGTAAGTTTTTGGAATTAAATTCTAATGGAAAAAACAGTAGATACAAACTTAACCTCTTAACCAAAAACTAAAAAAAGTTTATACGGCTAAAATAATGTATAATCGGTCAGTAAATTTGCAAAATGGCAAAATCGTCTTACATCATCGTAACTATATTAATTTACATAATTAGTCGACTATTTCATGAATTATATCAATCAGACCCTACAAAATTTAACAAAGTACTATTTTAACACCAACTACCATAAATCTATCACATGTTACCATTCATACACGTAATAATGAGGCTAATTAATGTCAAGAACTTTATTTGAAAGCAACTTAAATATTTAGTTTAAAAGAAGTTATGATTATAATGGAAATCGTATTTATGATGTTGGGTAAGAACGCATTAATCAAGTTTTTTTCTAGGACCATCAATCAACATAATGAATAAAGTTTTTTAGCCAATAACAATATTTTGGTCAAACTTAAAAGCAATTTAATTTGATTTGAGTGTTTTTGTTTGATGGGTCATCGTTATCACGTTTTGATTCTTCATCTTATCATTAAGTATCGTCGTTAATCATTATGTCTTGTTCACACTTTTTATTCGGTATTTATTGGACCATAATCTTTCACAAAACATTCCCTTAATTATATGTTTCAATTTAATCATGTAAATAGTCACCCTATTTTGTCTTTTTAAAACTTAATTTTCCTCTAATTTCTTTCCCAATACTCCCACTTTTCTTCCTTTTTAGTAGGTATTAATCATCAACAATTTATATTTTGAGAAATTAAATATAAACGGTATCGTAAATATAAAATAAAAACAAAATATTTTGTCATTTCCATGATTTTGATAGAGGTGTAGTCTTCTAAAGATTTCTGCTAAGCGTTTTCCGGTTGATTTTTATCGACTTCACTAATTCCAGTATAAACAGTGGGATCTTTCTGTTGGTTATCGACTTCTTATCGCATGTGGAATTGTTATTTTGATTAGTTTTTTTCTCAATTGTTCTGTTTAAACTTTCTATATGTGCTCAAATCTTTTTTTCTTTTTTTTGTCAATAATTGAATCGACAAAACTCGATCGATAACCTAAACTTCACCCCTAAAATCTTTATTTTAAGCTATAGTGCCAAATTATTAGCTGAATTATCCTAACCACCAGATTTTAAACAATTCGGCATGCTCAGCTTCATTATTTTGGACTTTGTTTCCGCAATTATTTCTCTTTTCCGCATTTATTCCACATTTGTTATTCTATACTAGAATTAGACGAAAGAAAAAGAAAACAATATATATTTGGTCATATCTATACGAGTATTTATTAACTAGTTTCCATAAAAAGCTTCTGATATGTAGGGGTCTATTTGATATCTTTTGACATTTGGAAAGTATATAAAATGGAAAATTTCAAACCAAATCGTGTTTGCCAATATGAATGTAAACCGTTACTATTGGGTATTTTCTCAAGATTCGAATTTAGTCTTATAAATACAATAATAAATGCATTTTGTATTAATATAGAGAGAGATAAATAAAGAGTAACATAAAAACACAAGCACCACTCTCGTGTAAGAATGGGCTATATATTTATATGCATTCACGTGCGGTTGTGAATCGCCAGTTTTTGGTCAATTTTCTTGAATCTTTCTTAACCCCAAAATTCCATATCTCTTGGTATTGACAACAAATTAAAACATTATAAAAAAATGTGAAATAACCTTATAAAAATGGAAAGGAAATCCCGGTCGAATAATTGAGAATCACATCCGCTATATTTTCAATCTAAATTTCGATTTCAAGAAATAGTTTTTCCCACATAATATTATTAGAGATTTAGAAAATTGGATATAGATTAAAATGATATTAATCCAATTATTTACAACAATATGTTATATAAATAAATGTACGTTAATACAATTTTGATGGAGTGACTAGACGAAAAGAATTTATAATAGCAGTAGTGATATCTGACTTCGAACCACCGGAATTATCGAAAAATATAAAGCGATATAATTGAGAATAGTGGTACTACCTGTATGAGTTCGATTATCGAATCCGAGTTGAAAATTCTATAAGTTAAAATCATTTTAAACTTTGTAAAATTACATGACTTAGGACTAAGATCCAAAATTTGTACATATAATGTATAAATAAATAAATATTTAATAATAAATTACACTTGAACTTGGAAATAAATAAGTGGGGTTTCACTTCATGTCATCACTAAGACCAAAACAGATCTTCTTCCGAGCATCTCTCTCTCTCTAAACCTCTTATTTTCTTTGTAAGAAATGGAACTAGCGTTGTCTCTAGGCGACAATACTAATAAACAGTTCTCTTTTCTAGACAAGCTTTCGAAGATCAATAATCCTTCTGCTTCATCGACTTCAACTTCTGATAAGGATCTTGGGTTCTGCATGGGTTTAGATGTTGCTTTTAATGGTCACAGATCGTTGTCATCTTCTTCTTCTCCATCGTTAGAAGATGAAAAGAAGAAACTTGCGTCGAGAGCTAATGATTCTGATGGATTTAGGGTTTCTTCTTCTGTAGATCCGCCATTAGAGCTTCAGCTTCACTTCCCTAATTGGCTCCCTGAGAAAAGTAAGATTTATAAAAACCTAATTTCTCGTTATCAATGGTGAATTATTATATTTTTTCACAAAACATTTGAAATTTATTAGTATCCCTAATTAGCCTAACAGGTTTTTTTTCTTTTTCTTAACATATTTATATTAAATATTATATATATGTGCTTATTTTAAGTAATTTAACGTGTCATTGGGATGTTTGAATCAGTTTCCAAAAATGTTTTGACTGATTTGTGACTGAAAAAGAAGATGCAAGTTTTTTTAAAAATATATATTTGATAGAACAAAAAAAAAATCTTGTGGATACTAAGAAGAAAACCTAACTTTTTTCACAAATATCCAAATTAGTTTGAGTATTAGTTCAAGTTTCTGCTGAGTATATTGTTACAATACAATTGGTATCGTCCAAAATTGGATCATTCTAATCTAACATATACAATCTCATATTTATCGTATATATCTTATTCTAAAGAAAAGGATCCAAATTTACAGATGGACAAGGAGGAAAAATGGTCTCAAGAGCAGCTACAGTGGTGGAGGAAGAAGAAGAGGAGGTTCCTAGTATATCAGTATCGCCACCAAACAGTGTAACGTCGTCGTTTCAATTAGACTTTGGGATTAAAAGTTATGGTAATGAGAGAAGAAGCAATAAGAGAGATATTGATGATGAAGTTGAGAGATCTGCTTCAAGAGCTAGTAATGAAGACAATGATGATGAAAATGGTTCTACTAGGAAGAAACTAAGACTCTCAAAAGATCAATCTGCTTTTCTTGAAGATAGCTTTAAAGAACACAGCACACTTAATCCTGTTTGTAATTCCAAATTTTTCTACATTTTTGTTTGTTTTTTCATGAATTTATTGTTTAATTTACTGAAAAAGTATATGAAAATATTGCAGAAACAGAAGATTGCATTGGCTAAGCAGTTGAATCTTCGTCCTCGTCAAGTTGAAGTTTGGTTTCAAAACAGACGAGCAAGGTTAGCTTCTATAACCCGAAAACTAATCTCCGTGTAATCTTCATATAATCTCCGATTTATTGATTCGGCGCTTAACACATACCGATATTTAAAACATAGATTTATATATATCTTCATTTCCTTTTAGTTTTTTTTTTTTTTTGGGAAAATTACATATTTTTGTGATGATTATTTCCGACAAAGGGAAGAGGACGAAATGCATCACGAGTAATAATAACACTTGTCGCATGTCTATTCTTGTCATTTTTCGTGCAAAAGTAGTTGATCACTTCTTCTCATCATTTTCAATTATAATTGCTTATTTATAAAAAGGAAACAAAAATCATAACTCTTCTTTAATTCCTAACAAAAAATCTCAATACTTAAGGATCGTTTATCTAATTGATAATGAGAATAGGACAAAGCTAAAGCAAACAGAAGTGGATTGTGAATATTTAAAGAGATGTTGTGAGTCCTTAACCGAAGAAAACCGGAGATTACAAAAAGAGGTTAGGGAATTGAGAGCTTTGAAGACTTCTTCTCCTTTCTACATGCAACTTCCGGCTACTACTCTCACTATGTGTCCTTCTTGTGAACGTGTTGCCACCTCAGCAACACCAGCCTCCACGTCATCATTGATTCCGGTTAAGTTTCGACCGGCCAAACAAGTTTCATAGAGGCCCTTATGCGAGATGTTTCGTTACAGTTTGAGAATGGGTTTTCTTGTGTATAATTAGATTTATTTTTGATATTATTTGGGACAGTCTCCAACTTTAAAAGACGAGTAGATTGATTTTTCGGTTTAGTGTTTTGTCTTTTCTTGGATTGGACCGGATGAAAAAACAGATGGAGCAAAAGAAAGTTGACATGTTTATTGAATGATAGAAGACAAAAAGAAAAGAGAAAATATTTGGTTCGATCTCTTTTATAGACCTTTATTTATGATTAAAGCAAAAGGGTTACTTGTCAAGATCATCACCTTATACATTATATTATCGACTTTTGAATTCATAAAATTAACATTTTTTCATCTGAGTTTGATTCTAGTTAGACTTGTAATTCGATATAAGAAATTTAATAATTTAGGTTATAAATTAGATGTTGGCGATCCAACTACTGACAAAAAAAACTAGAATAATTGCAATGACTATACACGCAACTTATGGTAATTATGTAAGTACATACTCTATAATTTATAGGTTACTATTCTAATTTTTAGGTCTTTTTGCCCTTCATCCTCCTTCATGTTCTCTCACACTAATCTCTATTTTTTTTTCTCTCTCTTTTTCTTCTCTTCTTCTCCAATAGATTCACTGAAAATTCCAAAATAAGCAAGAGTGAGTGACCTCACCGTTTAGGTGTTCCATTGGTGAATCGTCACTGGAACAGTAGATCCATTACTGATTTTTTCTGATCAACAATGGATTTAAACGGTGATGGAAGCTGAGATACTTTACAGGTGTTTAACGTTGACGGTGGAGATGGTTACGAAATTGGTGGTGACTGAGATCGAGTTTTATCAAAGATTTTTGCGATGTTTGTTAAACGGCGGTGTAGTCTGTTCCTTTCTGTGGGTCATAAATGGTGTCTGTAATTTTTTCGTTTGCCTTGCCTGCTAACACGCCCCATAGCCGCTAACTTCTGTGTGTTTAGAACTTCTACCACTGTTGTTCAAATCTCTTGTCTGCATTATTCCTGCGATTCTCTGTTGTTTCTGTTTTTTTAACTTGGGTTAGTAGCATGTAAGCAATGTTGTAGCCGCTAAAATATAGTCTTATCGGTCAAGGGTAACAATACTCTTACCCCCTTGTTTGCATTGTTTGCCGGTGATTATGTTTTTTTTCCCTTGGTTTCGATTTTGTAGTCACTAATTTTGGTCTTACACTCTCCGCTTTATCCTACATGCTAAGATTCTGGTCCCTTAAGTTTTTTTTTTAATTTGGGTTGGGTTAGTACCCAGTAATCAAGGTTGTAGCCGCTAAAATATAGTCTTCTCGATTTTGTAGGGTTCGTTTTGTGGATGCTAAATATGATCTACCCTCTTCGCTTGTTCTTGCTTGCTGAGAATTTTTGTTAGGTTATTACATAGATCTACACTTTATCTCTCTTTGAAACTATTAGTAGGTTGCTATTGTCTGCACTCATTTCTTTGATTGTTGCTTGCTAAGCGTCAAGATATTTGATAACTATTTTTGCGAGTTGTTCTAGGTATTGTAGCAATTCAATGCTAATTTTTTCTTTGGTTTTCCCCAGTAATCCGTACCCGTTATGTTTCATGTTGTAGCCTCTAACTCTTCTTTTTCGGCTAAGTAATCTTATACCCAATACCTTTTTCTTTGCTTGCTACTATTGTGGTCTTACCCTCTTCGATTTATCCTACATGCTAAGAATTTGGGCATGTTAAGTGTCAAGATGTAGCCTTTAACTTTTTTTATCGGATACGTAACTTTTAATTTGGTATCTTTTTCTTTGCCCCGATAGTAGTATGTTGTTAGTGTCTACACTCATTTCTCATATTGTTTCTTGCTAAGCACCAAGATGTTTGTTAACTATTTTGCGAGTTAAATAAGTTGTAGGTATTGGTAGCAATCCAATGCTAAGTGTTTGTTTGGTCTTTCCCCAGTAATATGTACCCCTTAAGTTTCACCATGTAGCCTCTAAATCTTCTTTTATCGGCTAAGTAAACTTATACTTGGTATATTTTTCTTTATCTGCTACTATTTTGTGTATAGCGGGTAACATACATATTTTTCTATTAATATATAAGTTAACGGCTAACAAACGCGGTTATAGTGCATTAATTGGGGAGACAACACATTAAATGTGATGTCTCTACATTTAATGCAACAGCACCTTCTCTCTTCGAGTAATGTTGGGTGAGGGTAAATATGTCATTTTATCTAAAGTTTATAGGTATTTTGTTCATTTCAATTATGATGGATGTACTTTTTACATTTTTATTCTTTTTGTGTATATACACTTAATTTACTCAAAAAACTATGTATTATTGAATGCACTTATTACACCACATTATACAATTTTTTATTTATTTTTGTAAACAAGAAAGTTATTAACTTTATAGATGTTCATAATTTCATTTGGTCTGAATTAGTTTTTGATTATAGTTATTAAAATGTAATTAATTCTTTGTTCAAAAATGGATACTAAAATTATAACAAAAACTCAATCTCTCTACACCAAATATTTGTTTTTGAGTTTTTATACATTATCAATTTGCATGACAAGATAATGGTATCTTTGTGTGGGTACGTAGTTGTAATGACTAAAGCTTTTGGAAAGATATCACTAGGATAAGAACGGTATCCCCATGCAATCATTGAGATACAAATCAATTAATGACATCAAAAAAGACACGATCTTAATTTCAATCTTTTTCTTTTTCCTTTTTTTTTTCTTTTCTGAATTCTTGTGGTCTTACTTTTACTTGCACTTGAAGTCTTGAAAGTCCAAGAGATTATTTTTCTAATTCAATAATATGGCCATGCAAAAAGATAAGGTGTTGCTATCCTCATATAAACCAAATGTAATTATCGAATAACTTTTTGAAGATGTTCAGTTGGGCCTTCTATATATAGGATCTAATTGGTGACACGTTTGAACATAACGATTGAAAAAAATACCAGTTGAAATGAAAATTATTTGAAAATGAGCTATTAGGTATAGTGATTTGCAAAAGAGATTTGTAACGAAAGTCATTGATTGATATCATTTCAAGAGTTGAATAGTGTAATTAGATTTAAGTTACTCCCTTAATTTCATGTTAAGTGATGTTTTAAAAAAAAATTGTATCAAATTAGTTGATGTTTTTAACTTTTAATGTAATTACATTTTTTTCTACTTTGACCATTTATATTCTTTAGATTGATTTCTAATTGGTTAAATGATTATTAAATACATTGGAAAACAATATTTTTAGTTGAAAAAATCAATAATTAAATAATTCTTTAATTTGTGTGTAAAAACTTTAAATATCATTTATTATGTAACAGAGGGAGTAGTAAATTTTTCTAATACAAACAATATCAATCGACCCATAACTTTGCAAGACACAATGTAATGAAGGATAGTGAAAATTGTTGTCTTGGCTTTAGGGTTCGAATATTAGTGTCATAAGATGTCTCTGGGAATCATCACTGAAATAATTCACATAGTTGTTGGATGCTTAAAGGTGGAGTAGTTTTGTTACCGGTAAATCAGTTTTGGTGCAATTCCCGTCGCCAAATTTTCATGGAAATTAAAGTGAATCTATACGTGCAGAGTCTCGTGCTGTGTACTTCAGAAATACTACTTAATTCAGTTTCCTTCAATTTAAGTATTCGTAATCTTACTTTGTACACAAACATAAACACACTTCTACTTTTCCCAATCTCGAACCAAATAGTCAAACGTGTGGCTCTTGAACTAATCAAAATATAATATAACTAATTAAGGAATGTGTATGCCACGTGGTGAACAACTGCACCAGGCACTGAACTCGTTAAAGCATTTGACCTAAAAGTCCCATTTTTAAGACCTTCGTTGTCAAAAAGCCCAAACATCCCATGTGAAACATCGTGACCAAACCAGTTGTCCTCATTTCCTATTATTTCTCCAAAATAGACAAATTATTTATTATTAAATTATTGCCATTGTTGTCGGTGATCGACCAAATTCTCACATCCGTGAATATTATACACAACAAATTCTTGTGTTCACATCTCTTTAAGGTAAAAAACAACAGCAAATTAAACCATGATTCAACTATCTTTATGGCTTTAGCAATGTTTTATTTGAATCATGAAACAATAATACAACGATAATTGGAATCAATTTCATTCCAAACATTAGTAAAATATGTAACCTCTCTTTAGAGCTAATTGTAGTAACAAAAGCATTTACAAACCAATAGTAACAAAAGGTGTATCGAGTAATAAATATTTCCTTTTTCTTTAGACGACACATTTCTATAATCAACAAAAACCATCAAATAGAAAGATCAAACAAGTATTGAACCTTTAAGGTTTCCGTTGTCTTTGGCCAAGCTGATTGAGTTTAACGAGTAGCTCAGCGTAAAGGATTTCGTTCCAAGAGTCTGGAACTCCTGGGAGGCACCAGTGACTACAGTCTTGGTACAACAATGGCTTCTTTTTCTCTTTTTCTGATAAGGTGTGTTTCCTGTATACTGATGGATGTCCATCTTTCCTGTAATCTGTTAATCTTGTGATGTTTAGATATGTTACAGGCGTTTTCATGTTCCTCAATACCCTCTCAAGCACCTTCATTTTGGAAGGGTATGGGGTTAGGTATGTGTCGTTTTTGATCGGTTCTGTTTCGCTATCGCATGCTCCTCCTGAGTTCCATTGTCCACCACTGCAAAACAGTTTGAATATGTTGAGACTTAGAACAAATTCAGAAGGAGATATCACATGAATGTTATTAGTATGGGTCTAACTCACACGCAATAGCTAGCTCAAGGGAGAAGGATTATCTTGCCACATACTTATACATGGCCCGAAAATCTTAAAACCTTTCCAATGTGGGATATTCTAACAAATGTAAACGCAAACAAAGCGATTGAGACCTTCGATTCAGTTTTACCTGAAATGGGAAGCAGAATAGCCCCGGAAGAAAACTAGGGACTTAGTTGGATTCACATTCTTCTCAACCCATCGACCCCATGTAGTCAAAGCTTTACGGAAAGCTTCAAGTACAGCTAGTTCATGATAAACATTGCTTCCTTCTTGATAATAATCTTCCCTAAGAAACCAACCAAACACCAAAGTTAGTTCCACAATATACAACAGAAAGACAAAGCAGACAGAGAACTTATTCCAGTAGATTGAATACCCTTTGGATGTTTTCTCGTGAGTCCACCAATGTCCGGTGTTGAAAACTATAATATCAGCTCCTTTGTACTGCTCAGAGGACTTCCCAACCAAATCCAACCGTAAAGTCTCTCTCTTTGTTCCTTGTTTATCTACAATCTCCCACTCTTGAACTAAGAACGGTGACACAAAAAACTCCACCGTGCAGTTGTAATCCTATGATCAACCCAATTCATCAAATTCAAAACCCTAATTCATAAACCAATTTGATGTACAGAGAACAAATCAAGAAGCCTTACTGTGAAGACAAAGGAGTACTCAGCCTCCCCACGGAAATGATGTCTTCCATGAGCTTCAAAGACTTTGGTCTGATCTTTAACTGATCCTTTAAGAATACAAACCAGAGATTCCCACATGTTTCTATTTAGAGAATCCCCAACAAAGACCAGTCTTCTTCCTCTAAGCATCTCCAGCAAAATAGCTCCATTTAACCTTCAAATTTATTTAATATTGATCGCTGTTAGGTTGAGAGAGACATAAATCTAGATATTGACTCAGTTAACGTGTGCACCTTGGTAAACTACATTTCTTTGGTTTCCACTTCAATTTCTGGAAATCTTTGTCCGGTCTTCCGTTGGAAATACAATTGAACTGTTCATCGATAACCTTACACGAACCAGGTTTGTAAAGTGGATACGAATCATCCTTAATCCACTTACCATCGAAGAACTCACAGTCCTTCAAAGATTCACTCCATTTCTCGATCTCTTGTTTTAGTAACGAACCCACATCACCGTTTCCTGTTTGTTTTTCCGGTGTAGAAGAAACAGTAGACGAATTGGAATTCGATTTGGGCTTTAGATCCACCGACACAGGTTCTTTCGATGGTACCGGAGCTGTCGTTTGGTTTCTCTTCACGGCTTGTGAACTCCGATCAGTATCGGTAATGGGTCGTGACGAGTTATCTGAAACCAGAGGAGGAGATAAAGTGTTGTTCTTTGCAACCGAATTGGTTCCGTTTACGATCGGAGATCCAAAGGTACCGTTTTTAGTTCGATTTTCTTGTGCGGGTGCTAGTAAAGTACCGTTTTTGGAATTTGAATTGAGAGACGAAGAAGTGGCGTTTAGAGTGAAATTGGAGGAGACATCGCTGGATCTATTAGTGGGTTTGGTTGAAGTAACATTGGGAAGAATATAAGAGAAGATTGAAGAGAACTGAGATCTAGAAGTATCATCTGATGCAGAAGATGTGGTGGTGGAGGAAGTGAAGATATTAGAGAACCAAGGTGAAGAAGAATTTGGAGAAGGACTAAAAGCAAAGAAGAGAGTGAAAGAGACAAAGGTAATAAGAAAAGCGTAAGCAAAAGTTGAGGTTTTTCTAGGTTTTAAGGCAGAGAAGTAGCTTTTAATATCGGAGACGGTGGTTGATTCGCCGTGAATAGGCATATACTTGACGGCGTCAGACGCCATGGACACGAGAAAGAAGCGGCGTCACTAGTAGTTAGTGGGGAATGTGGGTGTAGATTTTCGGTTTAAGAGAGAGAAGAAAAAAATGGTTTTTTTTTTGGTTGGGGTTAAAAACAGAGAAAGAATTGCAGAGAGACAGATACTGTCTGAAGAAGAAAAGAGATGGACTTTATTTTAGAAACAAGAGAAAGTAGTGGCTTTAGTTTGATGATATGTAAGCAAATGGCTTATTTGTTTAAACGACATCGTTATGGGAATATCTTATAAAGTGAAACTCTTTGATTAAAAATACCCTTTGGTTTTGAGTTATTTACTTAAATACCACTGCAAAGAAGCGTGTCGGTGATGGTTCGACCCTAATCCCTTATGTCGGAATGGTGTAAGTGATAATTAACTAGACGATTTGGAAAAATCTGTGTGTTTTGTTTTAAAGATGAATCAAATAATATATGGCGTATGAATTTAATTATTATTATAAGGGTATTAGAAATAGATGGTTTCGTTGTCGAAATGATTTCCGAATGGTTATGTTAGGTGGCAGATTGTGGTAATAAAGAAGAAAGTCCATGAAGGGTAATATCCCATGAAATATGCCAAATTTTTGGAATTAGAGTGGACAATAAAGTCTTTTGCGTCTGGACCCTTCTCTCTGCTTGTTTCCACTCTTGCTTCTTTATTATTGGAGATTTTTTTGTTGGTAAATATGAATTAACGACTTCCAAATAATTAGGTAAAATGTCAAAAAATAGGGTATATATTTTCAAATTACACTCACATTTTTATACAAAAAAGAAGATAGGATTAAAAAATCACTGTATAAAAATTACTATAGAGTGGTTAGGATGATCCAACTAATGATTTGACACCAGAGTTTGATTTTTACCTACTGCATAGTAGCTTAGAAAAAAGATTATAGAATGAATTTTAGACTATGGATCGGGTATGGATCGGGTCTTACTGATCTAATTGTTGGAAAAAAGAAAATACTATAGAGAAATGATTAGATTCGGATTGTAGATAATGTGATATTAACAACTTTTTTATATATATGATACTTTAATATGAAACGATAAGTACATAGAACTTTCTAAATAGTTTATTTATTATATGAGTAGTTAGACAATTCGATAAAGAAATTTATAAACAATTCATGACATTGACCTATTGCATATCATTCGAAGACATAGCTATTTATAGTCATATAGAAAATTACATACTTATAACTTACTATAAGTCTTAAATATAAAATGGAAGACAAGGAAATTAATGGAATATGTTTGAGAATTCTTTGGTTGTTGATTGATTTGAAAGCATAAATTCAGATCAATTTTTTTTTGTTATCTAAGACCTAATCCATATCCTAAATTTTTTAATTAGAATTAGATGAAATTCGAACTCGCCATCTAGTATTTACCTAAATTAGGGACAAACAACTATGTTTCTCGGCCAATTAAGATCAATTCACAGTCACAAATTTGGCTATTCTTCAACTAATTATCTTATTAATTATTTTTAACTTGTTCGTATTTTCAAATTATAAAGCCCATTAACAAAAAAGCCCATTCTGATATCATTAATAAAATAAATAAAAAAGGAAATAGAGGAATGTGGCTCCATTTTGATATCTTCCGGATAAGCTCTTTCTCCATCTCCTCTCATCTTTTTTTCCCAAAACTATGAGAAACAAAATATCTTAATTATGTCAAATAAAAACTTCAAATCTTCTCTCATCAAATAATCTCACTTCGAAAAATATCTAAAAGACAAAGAAAGAATGGCAGCTTTAGCATCAAATCCTCAAATGTTAACGAGACAAGCTCATAGTAACAAGAAGGAACAATTTTGGAGAAAAGAGAGTTTAAATATGGAGAAGAAGTGTGGGTTTTGTGTGAAGGTTTACAGTAATGAAAAGCTTGGGAGATCACAAATGGAGAAAGATTGGAGATTAAAAGCTTTTTGGTCAAACGTAGCTAAGCCTACAACTGTGGAGATGGAACCCATTAATGATGTTGATGAGCTCGATGCTCTTCTCTCTAACGCACGCCAACTCTCTCAGCCCATTATCATCGACTGGTAAACACATCACTAACATAAATTCCCTATAAATCTAGTTTAGACATGAGTCTTTACAAGCAAACCTTCGTTTGGATTATGAGTTTGATTGGTTTCGTTCAAATGCTAGTTTTAAAACGTTTATTTTGCTATCAATCAGTATATGATGAAATGGGTGTATAGAAACACATTGTCAAACCGTCTTTTGAATTTATTTATAAATGTTTGAATAATAGCTTCAAAATAGACTTAAGACTTATTTATGGACGTTTAAAAACGATTATCATAAGTTTACAAACTTTTATCTACTTACACCATTCAACCGTTTCAGTTTCAGCTATCAACTTAAACATTCAAATGACTTTCGTTATAAATTTTTTCTGCTAACCGCTATCTTTAATCGTACGTTTCAAATAATCTTCGTTTCAAGCGTTAATTTTTTGACCGTCGTGTTCAAACGATGTATGTATGTTTTGGTTATGGAAATATGAAGAATAGTGAGATTATTTGGACAGGATGGCTTCTTGGTGTAGGAAATGTATTTACTTGAAACCGAAGTTGGAGAAATTAGCAGCGGAATATAATAACAAGTAAGATTATTAATAACAAAAGTTTAACAAGTTTTTTTGCAATAATGTTTTTGTAATATTGTGAATAAAAACAGAGTAAAGTTTTACTACGTGGATGTAAACAAAGTCCCTCAAACATTGGTGAAGCGTGGAAACATTTCTGTAAGAACCTTTAAACTGATTCTTTATCTTATTCTTTGGTTAATTTTGTCAAATCTGAACAAATCTTCTTATATTTTTGTGTCTTATGCAGAAAATGCCAACCATTCAGGTATGTTTTTCTTGTTATAAAACTGTTTTTAATCTTAGGAATACATTAAACATTAGGAAAATTAGTGAAAATTAGTAAATGGAAATTAAATTAGTAAAATGTTGTGAATACAGTTGTGGAAGGAAGATGAGATGAAAGAAGAAGTGATTGGAGGTCACAAAGGATGGCTTGTTATTGAAGAAGTTCGAGAATTGATCGACAAATATATCCAATAATCTTTTAATGTTCAGTGAAAATTATGTACAGTCTTTTTTCTCCTTAATTATATACAGTTTCAATCTTTATAAACTCTTTTTGTCTTTTTTTGGTAATCATGAAATTTCACAGTTTTGTTATATAGTTTCATTGGATTATATTATACTTATATTGGATTAATATTCACCTTTTTACCCAGGCATTTAAACAACTGAATTTTGAAGAGCTTTAATCTAATTTGATATTGTCTATTTTATAATATAATTGGATCGACAAAATCTGATCTAATAACTTAAAATTCATATTAAAAACCTTTTTAATCTATCTTTTATAATAGGGAGGAATCGAACTTTATGATATCAGAATTATTAGCTAGTTAAACTCAGCATTTTTCGTTTTATCTTTTATCATTGTTACTTATTGGAACAATTTATACTATGGTATTGTTTGTTATTCCCAATAATGATGATATTATATTATTCCTAAAATTGATGATATTCATTTTAAATACTGATTATTTAATTTACTTTGTTTCTTTGAACACAAAAGTCGCTTTGGCCGAGTGGTTAAGGCGTGTGCCTGCTAAGTACATGGGGTTTCCCCGCGAGAGTTCGAATCTCTCAGGCGACGATTCTTTTTTTGATTTTTTCTCAATTTTTGAAAACCTCCTATTGTTGTCTAATTACTTCACGCATTTGTAAGTTGTAAGATAATTGACAAAGACAAACCGTGACCTGTATTCCTCTTTTTTTTCACAGGACTGCGTGCTTAAGTCGAAATTATAACTCTTAACAGAAGCTTTTTGTTTTAATATTGCATCTGCATTATTTATACAGAGATCAAAGGGCATGAAGAAGATTAAACTCTTTTATATGACGCTCATAAGTTCTTCTAGATTGCAAGAGAAAGCTTTTGCAGATTCAAATCCTCGTGCTCGATTTCAGGCTGTGGGCACCAAAGCTTCTAGAGAGCAAAATTCAGACAGTTTGGGGCCTTTCACAGTAAGGAAATACACATAATCAAGCAATTGATTCCTCGTTATATCAACCAAAGTCGCAAAACAAATCATACAAATCAGCAAACCACATGGAGAAAATGAAAACCAATAAATAAACTGGAGTTTATCAGAATGATAGCACCAATTCAAACACAAACCTTCCCCAATTTACCAACACAATTATCTGTTTCCCAATCCCAAACTTAAAACCAGCCATTGAAAAACAATCTGTGCAAAAGATTGGAGAAACTACGAGGCAATCTCATAAATAAGAAAAGATTCTTCCACGCACCTAGATCTTAAGGAATGATCCTCTGCATCCTGGCTCATGAGCCCATGCTGCAGTCAGCGGTCAGTGAAACTAAAGCGTGTCTTCTTCTCTTGCTATTGTGCAATTTGCTTGTCAACTAGACTCAATATTCTTTTAACTTCCTTATCCTTTGGAATGCAATCGGCTGTAGAACTCAGTGAAGTCAAGCCGGAAGAAAAGAAACTTGAGATCTACTTGTTGCAGGGGCAAAAGAGACAGGAATCCATCGAGTGAGGATGTGTATTCCTTTGCAATACTGTCCATATCTTGACACATGCTTTGAAGAAATTCTCCAGCACGCTGTGTTAAGCCCTTCCTACACTCACTGATCCAGGAACCGGGCTCTTGAGTTTTGTTTCTTTCTCGTCCAGATTCTTTAGTTCTGCAATAAATCAGTTTTCGTTAGAGACCAATTTGTCAGCCTTTAAACGGAGTACTACGCTTGAGCAAAAGTTTAAAGTCTACTTTTGTTTGTATCTAAGATAGTTTTCAAGACAAAACTCACCTTATTTGCAACTCGTGAATTCCTTCATACAAACGGTCTGCATGACTCCTGAACCGTAATATCAGCTCAAAGAGGACGAAAAGTGATTCACGTATAGTCTGCGACTGTTCACCCAAAAGAGATTTTCCGACGATTGAGTTGAGGTACTTCTCATGTGCTGCCAAGAGATCATCCAGGTCTTTAGCAGCTTCTATTTCTTTTGAGAAATTAGACCATGAAACTTCCAAAACCTCAAACATAATGTAATACTGAAAGTTAGTAACAAAATGGTTCATTTCATTCCAAAGGACCTGGCACCGCCTCAAGGCTGAGAGCAGTTGCAACTTCACTGAACTTTGGAGCTTAACGAATGAATTAGAAGTGATGCAATTTGGTTTCATGGTCTTCCAAATTCCGATAAGAGCATGCTCCACCCTTTTCAACTTCCAAAGAAAATTGAACACTCTCAGGTATTTGGACAAAACAGACTCAGTAAACACGGTATCTAATGGAACCCTTGCCTCGTATTCCAATGAGAATACATCCCAGCCTCTGTCTCCACTGCCATGAGGCATCATCTTTACCCTCAATCTGTCTAACATGTCACGGTCATCGTACTGCGCATTAGATGCACGAATAGCAGTCTCAAGAAACCCAGCTAGCTCAAATGAACTAATATTATTGGCTGGCTCAGAAAGTTTAGGTCCTACGATATCCATCAAGTACTGGACAAAATCACCTTGACCAAGAAGTAAATAACCCTTAATCGCAAGACAATGGTCCTTAAATTTATATCTCTTATATAGTACATCTAACAGATGCTTGTCGATTCTCTTTGCTGCCTCGGTAACAAGATGTTCAAGAGCATCTGTCTCACCATATCCAAGACCTCCTCGCCTAGTTGTCGTCCCAGAGGCAGCTGCTGCTTCTGAAGCTGCATCAGCCCACCCGTGATCATCACAGCAAACACGAAGAAAGTTTATAGATTTCCCAGTTCTCAGAATATTCTGAGCTAGACTTGGTGAAATAAAAGACGGAAGCATCCCTGGGTGGAGCTTATAACCTTCTCTCCAAAGCAAATCGACTTTAACAGGCTGACCTACGATAAAGAATTCACCAAAAGTATCTTCCAACTCCCCTTCTAGAACCCAACTTCTCACCATTTCGAACAGCGGAGAACACACACATCGAAGCAAATTCATCATAAACTCATGAACAAGCGGATCTCCGTGCTGTGCGTGCAAATGTATAGCACCAGCCATCGCCCCACCTCTCAAAACCTTACAGTTGTCAACCAAAACAGCCATCAGTCTCATTTTCACCATGGGCTCCGCAAACCATACAGACAACCTCCTCAAGGAAAGGTAATTATTTGAGCTGGCTGATTCAGAAACCAAAGGAATAGGATTCATGGCCTGCGCTTCGAGCACAGCCAACAACTTATAATAATCAGAGAGCTCATCTTGCAATGCTGCACAAAATGCTTGCCCAACAGTTCCCACTTCTTCAGCTGGAAACCGATCCATACTCTCAGTTATAACAGTCTTAACCTTTTTGAACAACCAGCCAAGCTCCGAGAGCATACGGACCATGATCCTTGTAGCTCGAGGCACCTTAACAGAATCCTGCACAGCATAACCATCTATTTGGCTGTTAAATTTCACATATTTCCCATCAATTCCTTGGCAAGCGTACAAAACATCTCTCACCAGAACCTCCTCCGTCACTTCATTCTCTTCCTTAACCAAAGTAGCATATTCTCTAAACGCAATATCCCGCAAATTATCAGGGTCTTTACTAACCAAAAGAACACCATTACTCCAATCCTTCTTCTTAGCGTCTCCACCGCGCAAAAGCCCGTTGGTAGTATCACCAATCCCCAAATTGGGTAACAAAACGGGCGATTCAAGGCCATTTATAGCCGATTTACGATCCTCAGATACGATTTTAAGCAAGTAAAGGAGAGCCCATTTATTGTTGACGCTACCTGGACCAGTCTTGGAAGCAAATTTGGTGTAGAGATCAGCAAAAGCAAGAGCGTCAGAGGACTTACCCTGAGTAGCGAGACGACGTTTGAGAGACTCAGCGATGGCAGTGGCGTCGGGGACGATGGAGGGATTAAGGCGACTGGAGAGAATGCGAAAGGCATAACGAAGGGTTTTAAGGAAGGCGGGAAAATTGGGATCGAGATTAGGGGTTTGAGGGTTTTGGGAAAGAAGGCGAAGAACAAGCTCTTGTACTAGATCTGCAGCTTTATGCTGATCGTCGTCTTCCATCAAATCACACTTTTGCTTTCTCTTCCTCGATTTTCACCTTTTGATATTATCCTCTCTGTCTCTCTTTTTCGAATTTGATTTTTGAATCGAAACGAATTGCAGAGTGGGCGAGATGACTGCAAAGTGAGTAGTAGTACAGTAGAGATGGGCTCGTTTGGACTTTCAGACTCCTAGGCGGGCAAAATAAAATATGTTGAAATCCAAATATATTGGGTAAGAACAATTAATTCCAAAATAAAATAAAAAAATTATATGTCAATAGACTGCTTCACGATATTTAGTTTAGTGATAAGTGATAAGTTTACTAAAAACAGACGCACTTGTATATCCAAATATCAAATTTTATTGTTTACATTATGTAAAAACTTGACTATTATATTTATCGGTTATGGTCCAATAAAAAAAAATAATCTATTGACTACTTTGCATTTTTACTTTTCTTTTCAATTAAATTAGTTTGTAATTTTAAATTTTTCAACCCAGTTTCTATTTGATTGAACCTACGCCGGGATGAAAAATTTACAATACAATAGTCACGAGATAGTCTTTTAATATTGCCACTGAAAAAAATTTGCTATATAATTCAAAAAACGAAGATATAATCAAGAAAAAAGACGTGAAATAAACTCTTTAGACGTTGAAAATCCTCTAGAGAAGAAGAGACTGACCAATCATCTATTTCCTCCACCATATTTAGTAGCAGTGGAGTATGTAGCAAACTTCACCTCTTCTATGCATTGCACGTCAGTCATGCTCACCATTGCCACATTTGCCACTTTGAATTCATTATTTCAAATAATTCATTTTGTATCCAATAACAACAATTGATCTAGGCATTCGGGTATTCAGGTCAGTTCTAGATAATATTCTAGATAATATTCATTCGAGTTTAGATTTTTCAGATATAAAATTTTTATACCTATTTGAAAATTGCATATATTTTGGTTCATGTTTGAGTCGGTTCCACTCGGTTCCGGATCGATTCGGGTCTATATTTTCTGTACCCATTTAGGAACCAAATACAATTCGATTCAGTTCCGGTATCAGTTCTTATTCGGGTCGGGTGTAAAATTGAGAAATTTTTTATGATTTAACTCCATATTTGAGTATTTCATACTTGAAATACAATTATTTACCCAAAAAATACCAGAATACCCTAAATTCTCATATATGTTTACATGTTTTCGAGTCAATCGGGTTTCCATTCGGGTATTGGTTCGGTATCAGGTATTACCCGATACCCACGGGTATAGATGAAGAGGACCCAATAAATATTTTCCTCGGTTCTGGATACCATATGATACCCATTATTTCGGGTCGATTTCGATTTAATTCTTTGGTTCCGGGTATTTTACCGGACCTAAACAAGAATATCATTTTTAGACACAACACTTCATTAATAACCCCAAAAAAAAGAAACAAAATTAGGTAGTGTTTTTTCTTTTTTCTTTTTGGTTCAAACAAAATTAGGTAGTGTTTAACTATCAATTTATTATACTTTTGACAATATAATTGAGATCTATATTTCTTTTGTTACACTCAGATTGCTAACCACTCTTACACTTAATTAACTAATCGTAGTGAGTGAATGACATACCAAAAGTGTAGATATATATATTTATTTGTAACTAAAAGTGTAGATATTTTTGTTCTATAAGTAGTTAATAACTCTAATTTTTCTTTTCTCTTCTATACTTTACCGGCTATAATTAGTCAATTGAAAAACCAATAAGATTAAGGTATAATTGCTTCAAAGGCAAGCGAGTTTGTAATAATTAAAAGCACTCTTTTGCAAATCAACCAACTGATTAGTGATTTGTAATGATAATCATGCTTTTTCTTAAGTGCTGCTTCTTCTACTTAATCACTCTCTGTCGACCATGCTACATTGATGTATCCAAGTTAAAGCCTTCCAAGTCCCCTGCATCTTCAATAACCTCGTCGTCAAAACTTTATCTTCATACACATCTGTAGATAGCCAGAGCTTTCTTAATTCTTCATCTGTTAGAAGCAAGCTTCAGTTACCATATACAGGAAAGGTATCAGATAATTCTTCGAGGTCCAAAGATAATGGTATGCAGATTGGGAAACAATTGTCCAGAATGAGCATAGTCAATCAACTGCTTATGCCTATGGTTACTCTTAACTGTTTGACTAGTGTACTTAAGGCATATCAAAGTCTCTCTTGTGCAAACTAGTTCTTTGAATCTTCTAACCTGCATCTTGCTACGAACATCTTTGTGTTCTATAATCAATATACACAAAACGAAGGCCAAGTTCAACATGAAGTCTAGATGCTCCAGGGACTTTCAGTACTCCAAGTAAATAAAACTTGACATATGAAAAGGAATCGAACACACAAAGTCACAAAGATCTAGGTTTTATTTGCAGTGAGAAATCAGAATTAAGATTACATAAACCCACAGGACCTGCATCGTGAAGATTTCTACTACATGAAAAAAGCAGATCATGTAAACTAACCGTAATCAAAACTCAAAACTTGAAACTTTGAAAGTGTTTCTCATCAAATTCATTATCTTTCAACCGAAAAATCTACTAAATCAGGCATTGAGTTATACATAAGAATTTCAGAGTAACGAGCTTAGGATCAGCAATTTTCAATTCAGACCTGATCAATTCGTCTTTGGATCGGGCATAGGGAACAATCCACCAGCACCAGCACTTCCTCTTGGAGGAGAAAAGCCTAAGAATTTCTGAAGATTGGTCCTTATGCTAATAGAACAAAGCAGATAAAGAAAAGCCATAGAACAATCCGTTGAATCATCGCCTTTCAATCCCCTGTGACTCATCTTCCTCACAATCGTGATCGGATGAAACGGAAGCTTCGCGACGACTTTCCCTTCGAAAAGTGAGTTCAATAATCCAAACACAACAAATAGAACCAGAGCCACAACAGCACCGGATTTAAACTTGAAGAGAGACAGATCCCGGCTCGATTCCTTTAAGCTAGATTCAACGCGATCTATCTTCTTCGTCTTCGATTTCTTGCTAGTTAGTTTCGAGGAAGGATTATCCGTCTTCATTGTCTCGAGCTTCTTAGAGGCTTTGTCAATGGAAGATTTAAGGGATTTGTAAGAACTCGTGCGATAAATTAGAATCCATGAGATTGCTTCACAGACCAACGCCGTGCAGAAGGAAATTCCAACAACAGTGAGACTATCGGCATACTTGAAAGAAGCAAAGAGCGGAATCGCGGTCGCCATTACGCAGCTGATCTTCCTCTCCCAGCTCTTCTTCTTCTCTATCAGAGATTCGATACAATCGATGTGTAGTTTTTCCTTTTTCATATAAAGAAAGCCCAGTTTAATAAAAGTTTTTAAAGCCCATATAGAGAGAGGGCTAAAGGCCCAATATCTCATAGCCCACTTAGAGTGAAACGATGAAATCAAAGTCAAAAGATCCGTGGAAGGAGAACCAAAGTTGCATTGCATGTAACATACATTTTGTGATAATATTGTTGGTGTATGTTAATCACTAAAACAACGATCAATTCTCAATTTTAAGTAGTTCATTCTTCATTGATGGTTTTTCTTGAGTATATGATCATCTTCCTAGCGTCGCATTCTCTCCTTCTATATTTGGAGCGTATTAATGTTAGAAGATCTTTTTTCCTTTCGTTTTCTTTTCATTCGCGCAAGATTCGATACATGAATCGTGGTTCATAATTATATTTTGGATTTTCAGATTATCCTGCGAGTTCAAATTGTGCGAACTCCATACAAAAAGAAATTCATTTTACTAGATTTAAGTTCTTTGGATAGACTCAAGTTTGAGTTTTGAATTTGTTCAGGCCCACCACTAACAGGATATCATCCACATAATCAATATTTGATTTAAATAACTAGATAGAAACATAAATAGTTTATAAAATGGATACAAGATTTTCTGAAAAGACATAATAATTATTACTTTATAATATATAGTACATATATGTATAGAATGAAAACACTTAATTTATGTTACACCCAAAAGTAGATGTGTAAAAACGTGAACCAAATAAAAATGTGAAGTGGGACATCCTTTTAATTGGACTATATTAGGCAACATATATAATTTTGGTATCATTGTTTATTTTCTCAATTTCATTTTAAAGACCAAGTTCTATTTAATCTGGTGGTTATAGATGATCCAGCTAATAACTATGATATTTAGGGTTCGATTCTTCTCTTCTACAAGTTAGTAGCTTAAATAAAAATTTTAAGGGTTTAGCTAGATTATGAAACGAGTTTTGTTGATGTAATGACAAAAATATATATATATATATATATATATATATATATATATATATGAAGGGTTTTAAATTTATGTGGGACATGAACTTTCGTTTATTTATGACAAAACGTTACGTTTGTACTTTGTACAACAGAAGTTAGATTGAAATTAAAATTGTCATAGAACAATACATGTACCCACCACAGTCGTTTCTCACATCACATATCAATAATTGTATTGCAATTTAACTAGGATCTTATGTATATTTTCAAATAAAGAGAGGTGGCTTTTTTGAGTCCATAAATTAATCATATAATTTTAGGATATTAGAATTATTTTAGGCGGATGTCAATTTCTTGTCAGAAACTGAGTTGTTATAAACTGAATTGAGGAGTTAATTGTTATGTCAAAATTTGAGAAACTATCAACATTTATTTTGTTTGTCTTATTGTAGAGTGAAGGCAAAAATGTAAATATGGTTAAGTGAAAACTTAGTGGTGATATATAGATCCATTGGGATCCTTTAGCGATCTGATTAAGATATGAGATTTAATGTTATTGGTGTGTTCCTTTCGGAACCAACCAAATTATACGTTCAAATCAGTTATATGTTGCCAAAACAATGCAATATTATTATAGTCGAAAAGAAGACTCGAGCTAACATAAAAATTTAAAATAAATTGCCATCTTTCAAATATTTTAAATTACTTTTTTGTCAAAAAATCAAAAATTCATAATCCAAACTCACATATAATAAAATAAAAAAATAAAATCGAATTTTAGATATCTGAGTTTAATATATGTAACCACAAAAACTTAGGTAATTTAAAATAAATAGATGTACATACCAAATCACTCGACACTTGTTTAAATATTTTTCATAAACTACAAATTATTTAATAAAAAAAATTGCAAATTGGAAGTGTTTTTAGTCAAGTGATTGATTGTTATCTTTGTTGCTTTTCTTACTGACTTATATTCTAGAAATTCACATATTTCCTATATGATGTTGTTAAGAATTTTGAGAGTTTAGCTATGAATGAGAAAATTTTCAAATTCTAACCATTGATCATTGGATGTGATTGATGGTTTTTTAGCTTTAAAACATTCATTATTCATTTAATAACTTATTTCCTAGACACAATTTAATGTTCAATGTTATTCAAGTGGTGACTTTAAAATAGAATCCGAAGATTAATTTGTCTTAATAAATTGCAAAGGTAATGTTTTTCCCTATTTCTCCTGTGAAATTTATCAACTAGAAGAAAATCTTTGAGAATTCATAGAAAACAAATTATTTCACAATGCCACAATAAAGAGTGTATACATATAACTTTTGATATTTGGGGATTTTAGCTGACTCAACTAATAGTTCTAGCATCAAGGGTTTAATCTTTTATCATCATAAATGAAATATTAAAAGAAGTTTTAGAGAATGAGTTTCGAGTTATAAATCACGTTGTCGGGCTCCGATTAATAGTTGACAAATGAAAGAAAAGAATGCTTCGAAAAATATTTCTAAATTTTTTTTCCAACAAGCCATTTATTACTCACTTGAATATTTTCATGAGTTCGAAGCATATGTTTATTTAAAATAAATAAATAAGATACAAGGTCGCCGTTGAGACTTCTGTATTTCATCTCCATGAACTGTTATTACAAGATATCTATGAGGATTACTATCATTGGTTAATTTTTTTAAGAAAACTATTAAAACGAAGAAAAAATGGAACTAGAGGCGTAGATCCAAACTCACGTGGTCTGATACATTGGTCTTGGTCTTGCTCCTACCATCACCGACATAGCTCGAGGGCTTAGTCTGATGACCACCGATGAACAAAGGCAATCTATTGTAAGATGAAATATTATCACGATTAACTCTTGGTGATGAGTAATACCTACGCCAAAACCCTAATCTAGCGTCATTGATTTGAGAAGTTTCAAGGCCAAACCGATCCTCAAAGAACCTAAAAGCAGAACCATGGTCTTGGTAACGATGGAAGAAAGTGGCTGCTTTTGAATGAAGGTTAAAGCGTTTGGTTTGTTGACGTTCTTTTTTATGAGCGTTTTGATGACCTCCTAAGGCTTGTGAAGTAGGGAAGATCCTGAAACAATAGTGACATTTGAATATCTTGTCTTTGTTACTATCACACATGGTGGTTTCATTCTTCTCTTTAGACTCATCAGATTCTTCATGAGAAGTTCCAAACTCGAAACCAAAGAGACGAATAGGTATTTCCTTAGAGTTGATGTTCATGAAATCATGAGTCTTCATGATGAATTTGGAGACTAATAAGTAGAGAGAAGAGAGAAAACTTGTGGAGTCATGTGTTTTGATAGTAGTTGGCTATAAAGAGGTAAGTAAAGGAACAGTTTGGCTTCTTATGTCTAGAGTGTAGATATTTCAAACTTAGGTGTTAAAATTTTGCAACTTGCAAGTACGGTCTCTTCTATATAGTTCTTGCATTTAATCCCCAATGTGGTATGTACATAGATAAATGACTTTGAATTTACGCACATTTTTTTTGGGTTTGTATGCATACATTTATTTTGTTCCTACTTTCTAGCAACATTTATTGTACTAAACTATACTTCTAATTTATTTTTTTCAACAGTTAAATCAAGAAATTCCGACCCATATTCCAAAGTCTCCCAAACATTTAATAATATCACATAAGATACACACGAATTATTTGAGTCGAACTCTAGTGGAAAAAGTATTATATGTGATATTTAAGCACTTGATGTAAGACATTTTTCTATACTTTAATCTTTAATTATTTTATTTTTTTAGAGTTCATCGCTAAATAATTAATTAATCAACGAGAATATGTATTTTGACTTTCCGTAAAGTGGTTAAATATCTATCTATTCGATATTTTTTATCCAAATCAACTAATGAGAATTGTGTTATTGAACCTGATAGAATTTGAAGTTTGAGTGATGTATGTCAATGTTTTTTTTATAAGTAATAAATAAATTAACATGAAAAGGTTTTTTTGTTTTTTCAATAACATGAAAAGGTTAAATTGTAATTTTGTTGATTGTTTTCTTGTAGATAAAATCTCAATCTCTTTTATGAATTTCCTACGGGTTTAGGAAATTCATAAAAGATATGTCAGGTCAATGTTTTATGAAGAGGTTAGTACAATTATCTGATTCGATATAGTTATCTTCATGATTATTGTTTCTATTTTAAATAGCAACATCTTATTTTATAATACTTTTCTTATGATCATTTTAGAACAACCATGAATTGAAAATATTCCTCCTCTTAAAGTTCTTCGTTTAATTAAATCCTCTTTACATAAGAAATTAATTTTTGAGTACTTAATAGTTAATACTAACCAGAAAAACAAAACTATGAATTAACATATAGTACAAGTTTCAGGTGGATCCCTTTAATTTAATGAATGTTAGAAGGTAAAATTTATTATGCTACATCTTTGTTTCCTCATATCCACGATTCTTCTTTTTAATTTTGGATCTTGTTTATCATCTATGAGTACAAAAAAGGAAAATGAAGATGCAAATTCTTTTACCTAACAAAGTCTTCTCCTTGGTTACTACCTTTCTCAGTTTTACACATGAAAAGTGAACATGTTCCAGAGAGGAAGAGTTGATCAGTCACGGGACTGGCAACGTAAGCAATTGCAGAGGAAGCCAAAACCTTGAGCTAGTAGTGTTTGTCTTGCCTCATATCCCATGCTTGCATCTATATAACATATTCGAAGCTCTTCACCTGCAAATTTGCACCGTGTGTTTACTATCTTTCAAGTGAAATACCGTCAAGAAATCTCTGTTTAACGAATTAAAAAGGCTAAACCTTCTTCGACATCACGTAGAGTGTTCAACCTTGCATCTGCATTCTGAAACCACATTATATGCGCATTGGGATCTGTGAACATTCAAACAAGTCATCACTTTTTTTTTCATCAATAAGTGAATATCTGTGTGGCCTGTAGTACATATTGTACTGTATAATAGATATGATTCAACAGTTTTCAGAAAAATTCAAGCAAAGAAAGACATTGATTTGAGCTATCACAGATCATATTATCCAGAGAAAAGCAAACAAGGAAAGACATTAGCCCAAGGACTAAAGAGATGAGAACAAAGATTTATTGTATTCCTGAATTAACTCAAATCAAAGGGTGATATTAGCTTCCAACAATTAGCAATACAAGTAACCAGCAGATAATAATATTATTACCACAGTCATGATTGTAGAATGATGGCAGCATATAAACTGCATGACCAACTGCGCCTTCACCTTCAACAGAGGCTGCAGCTAGTGAAAGAAGGTCTTCGCCACATGAGCCTCCAACCAAATCAATACGAAATGCATTGATACGAATCCGGGCGAGGATAGCTGTATACCATTGTTTCGTTAGAACTTTCCATATGTTAAGGAATGTAACTAGCAAAGAGATTATAAAATCCAGAACGCTGGAGATGGAGTGGACTTGATGTAAGAAAAAGCTCCAAGGATACAATCAACATCTTCATCCTTGAAATTTGCCTTCCTGAAGGCATTCCAGAGCAAACCATAACCGTCTTCTATCTGAAACAATAACAAGCCAGTGATTATCCGGGCAACGGACCACTTTATGGATCCATGAATTCAACTTCGAGATTTTTATCCTTACGTTTTTTTTTTTAAACTTCAAAATTTCTTATCCAATAACTCACCTTGGAAATCATCGCAGAAGTTAAAGCAGCTGGTTGAAGTATGTCCAGACAGTCAGCGGACAGAGCACCTGATATTATCATACAACACAACCTCTTCACCATAAGCGGGTACTTGAAATTGTGCGTCCTTACACAAAGATAGTAGAGTATAGTAATCATTATCAGTGCCAATACGAAGATTTTAATAATATTGTGTATTTTCTTGTTTTACTCTTTACCAAAACAATGATTTGAGTAACCATATTATAGCCTTCCGCATAAGCAAGACGGACTAACAGATTTCTCAAGGTATGACTTCCTTAGGTAACTATATAACCATTGAAACTACTACAGAAACAAGAAAGTAGTAAACTATGCAACGAGGAACTGACATCAATAACAGATTCATGTGGATAAAACAACTAACAACTTCAAGAACTTGATAGTATTCACATATCTTAAAGACAAAACCTTCAATCTGCACACATATGTGAAAGAGAAGAAACCAGTAAACAAGGTTGAAGGTCATACCTACAATAATCAACAAAACTTGACCAATCTGCTCTTGTTTCGACATCATGAAAACCCTGTATACCATCAAAACATAGATATCAAAAACTGAAAGTACACAGTTATGATTCATGTTTAGAGAAAAGAAAAAAGTGATGTATTTTTCCATTGAAGCATTTCGTCGTACAGCTGGTAAGCGCTACTTCACACAGGGACAACACAGAGACAAACCATTTGGGAAGGAAACGAATTACATGAAAGGGAAACATCTAGGATATTATCATATTAGATTCCAAAAAATAAACTAAAAACAAAACCTTTGCGTTCTCGTGGCACCCTTGACTGCAAAACGAGACTCCACGATCATGAATTTTAGCGGAACCCATAAGTTTCTTAAGGCAAAGATAACAAACAGAGTCAAGCGAAAGAAAAGAAGGGCAAGCTACAACGGGTTTTGCCGTGTGTATGAGATCACCAGCACCAATTCTACGCGTTGCGAAAACAGCTCGACCCGCTGACTCAGTGAGACCGACTCGAATCGGTGGTGGTCCGGTCTGACAATCACCATTTCGTTCCGACGAAGCAGAAGACGAGAAATCCAAAGAAACGAATGGCTTATTCAGATAATACAGAGGTTTAAGGCGCGAGAGACAACGGCTATAACGATCTAAAGCAAATCGTGACATTTTTGTTCAATTGCTCAAAATTCTTCTTGCTTTCACTATAACGGCTATGAAGTAAGAACATTATATAATTGCAAAATGGCCTCACAAGTTTTTAATTGTGACAAAAAAAACACCCTTTTACAATTTTGGTCTAATTAGTTAAGTGTGAAGTTTGATATTACAACAATATTTGGCAGTCTTGGTGGTTAAAATTCATCTTCATCTCCTTAGGAGGAATAAAACAATCGACAGAGAGACCAGGCACGTCGAATGCAACATCGTCTATGGTCCATCTCTCTTCCATTCGAGTCACAGTGATTCCTCCTTTTAAAGTCTCTCCAAATCTTGAGATTAACACATCGGTTCGACCTGAGTGTGCAATCACTACTTCACTGCCTTCGATCGCCCTATAGTCCTCCATCCATGAAGACATTGATGTCTCCCAATATGTTGGAAGAGTTCCTGGTATCTGTATCCTACAAAACCAATAATACATGGGCTAAGGCATAAAAACAGGGACCCAAAAACTTATTCGAACCTAACCAAAAACAAATACTCGGTTTGGTTTTGGTTCTTGACAAAGAACCGTTTGGTTCCAGTATTTTATACTTTTGATTTTCGGTTTTTAATCGAGAACCGAAAATAACCAAATAGGAACCAAAACTAATTTATACTAATTAATTAATTATACTAACTATTGTTTGGTTCTTTGGTTACTTGGTTACTATTATACTAACTATTGTACTAATAATTTTGGTTATTTGATTACAAATAACCATTCAGAATCGAACTGATTAAGAACCAAACTCATTTCGGGTGTAATTCGGTTCTTTTTTTGGTCTAAGTCTAATTTGGTTCCCGTTTTAAGTGTTCATTCGAAATCAAGATCGAGAATAAGCAAACCAATTTTAGTTGGTACCTATATAGCTACCACATTTCCAAAACCGAAAGAACTGATCGAAACAAAACCGAAGAACATTATACCCATGACTAGTTGTCATGAGGCTTATCCAAACCAAAACTGACATAACCATGTATTTTGATATGTACCTGGTTAAAGATGAGTCTTCTAGGCAAATTAAGAGGCCACTTTTCTGGCTAAAGTAACCAAATGCGACATGTTTGATCATCTCAGCGGTTGAGTCACTGCGTCGTGATAAATCCATTTGGTCTGTTGATAACTTGAGAATGAAACAATCTTTTCCATTGATTTCTTTCTCTCCAACGAATTGTGCCGATGAAAAGACTGATGATATCGTTAATGGATCCAATCCCTGATTGTGTATTCAGATAAACAAAATCTCCATTAATACAATTTTCAACTAAGCGTAATCATGTTGTCCTTTCAAACCATAATGTCTTACTTTCAAAACTCCAAAAAAGATTCAAGATTTGTAATCATGGTGTCCAGACCACGATGTGGACCACAACCATAGAATAATGGCATTATATGAATAAGAGAAAACATATTCCTTGTAAAATGATAAGATCAAGCCAACGATGAAGATGATTTGAGATTGAATATCGAATAGAATTACAATTTGATAGAGAATTCGAGAATCCTATTTCTCTCCTTACACGAAACCAGTTCTAATAATCTCTCGATAACTTAAACTAATTGTAATTCTAATCTATATAAAGACTAGTCAACCTAATTGCTAGCCAATGAGAAATACTAATTCAGCCACGTCATCCCATCTTATTAATAGATGTAATAGCTGAATCAGACTTAACAGAGAAACTACTGAAGAAGATTAAAACAGAGTTAAGCAGACTAAAACCAACAAGCCACGATCAATGCTTCTTCTGCCTATAGTAGGCTTGGAGTGACTTATCATAAAGGTAATAATTTAAGACTAATAAGAGAGACTTATTAGAGGTGAAGTTTATAAACTATGCTTGTTAACTACGATGTATGTACCACGAAAGGGGACCATTAACATATATTATTTTATCCTTAAAAATATAATAATAACTGTATAAAGTTTGGAATTAACTAAGATCAACTTTGAATCTTTCTTCCAACCTTTAAAGTCAATTTGTTGCACGTGATTAACGCAAAAAGTAAAATCTCATGGCAAAGCTCAAAAAGCATCCCTCAATGTCAGATATAACACTATCTTCTTCTTCTCCTAAAGCAACTAAAGATTCCCCAAATTATGTGTGTTTAATTCAGAATTTCAGTATATGCTTAAAATTAGCCCTGATATAAAGACCAGAATAAAAAACCGAACCGAACCAAAAACCGATATTTGGTTCGGTCTAGGTTATTAGAAAAGAACTGAACTTACCCTTACACTAACTAGTTAGTTTTACTAATAATTTTGGTTATTTTTGTCACAAAGTAACTATTCGGAGTATTTAAGAAAAACAAATATACTTACTTGAAGAGCTCGTCGTAAAGGTCGTATAGCACCTTTAGCAGCATGATCACCGAGCCAAGGTGTATAACGCCAAGCAATATCACCATCACTTCCGGCTGCAATCTTATGACCACCACCAACTAGCTCGATGAGCCATTTATCTGGTAACATTTGCCACATAACGAAGCAACCCTTATGAGACACCGACGACGCACTACTACTACTCCCAGCAACTGATGAGCCTGTGATTTCATCAACCATAGTCATTGTAATTTTCCCAGTCACAAAAGTGTTTTTGATTCCAACTGCTAGCTTCTTGCATCCTGTTGCTGCTGCAAATTGTTGTATTATGTATTGTGCTGATGATGATACCTTCAATAATCATAATTAATTATGGATTAGAATGATTTAATTATATTATGGATCTCATTCTATGGTACAAATCATGTAATTTTACCAAGTACAAAATAAAATAAGTAAAGAATATATGATTCAGATCTGAAGAACCAGACGCTCATGATAGACGAATTATTTAAGGTTTTCTGGAATTATGTATAGATCTCGTCGTAGACTTTTGCATTGACTATTCGTTTTTTTTCTTTTATATACCAAAATATACGTATATTTTTTTTTGCCTCAGCCTTATATACACCAAGTTATTTAATATATATTTATATATATACAAGATGTAGAATTTTGTTTTGTTGACATTGACTTATATATTTTCCACATATTTCTCACATATATAATGAAATCTTTAGAATAATAATTAAGTGGAAGCTATAAATAAATAAAATATCTACCTTGTCATATGAATCCACGTACCAATACATTTTCTTAGTAGTTCAACTACATATGAAAATACTCGACCAAAAAAAACTACATATGAAAATACTCGACCAAAAAAAACTACATATGAAAACTAAATTTTGAGATATATATATATATATATTTAATTTCAAATAGTGTGTATATATATTTACAAAAAAAAATACAATATACATAAAACCATAAATATGGGGTCAACTGTGGTTTATGAACAAAAAAATTGTCTCCAAGTAATGGATAAAAAGTTAAAAAAATTCAATGTCAGATTAGTAGTTCTTACCATTAAAAGCATGTCCGATCGAAAACGTTTTGATCTAGTTTATACCAAAGATGACGACATGAGTAATAAATATTACAAAAAAAAAACTATTTCAGATGTAAAAAATAATAACAATATCATATATTAACTTGACCCACTTAGTTGTATAAACAAACTAGTCAAAATATAGTATAATCAAACTTGTTAAATTAATAATGTCGAAATTACAGTAGAATTATAATTTTTTATTAATTTATGGGGATTATTAGCTTATTGATATATTAATGGAATTAAAAATTTAATTTGAGACTATAAATTTATATTATCTTATAAATATTATTAATAAATCGAGTATTAATTTAAAGAGGTTATATTGTATAAATATATACATATAACGTATAAAAATACGATACCTGTTGAAGAGAGATTTTAGAAAGAGGAGGAACAGGGAAGAGAGGACAACCCATAACACTTAGAAGAAGCTTCATGTCTGGTTTTTTGTGATAAACAATGAATTGTAATTGTGTTTTTAACCATTTCTTCCATGATTTTGATTTTGTTGATCTTCTTCCTTTATTGTCTTCTTCTTCATCCATTGGTTCTTCCATTAATGGAGCTAATCTCTGCATTTTTCTCTCTCTCTTTTTTTGTTTGTTTGGTTTGGGGTTCTTTGTTTTTCTCTCACTTTGTTGCTTACGCAGCTTATAGACTTAGTGCGTTTTGTTCACCTTTCGTTTTCTTTGTTTGTTAATTATTTGTTATTTTTCTCATTCTCTCTCTCTCTTTATGGAAAAAAGTTATATTGGCTTAGGTCGTCACCACCTTTCTTTCCTCTATTTTCTTTTTGAGATTTTCTTTTTAATAATCAGAAATTCATAACCAAAAACTAAAAGACTGATCCATAAGAAAAAACTAATCCATTCCATCAAAAGAAAAAGAAAAGACTAATCCATATACATGTAAAGCACACAATATTGTTCTTATTTAAAAATTATTCACAGTAGCCAACCACAATTAAGATCACAATAAACTACAGTATTTTTCAAAACCATAATTTTTAAATATTTAAATATATATATTTTCCATAATTCGATAATCTAGTTAAAAAAAATACTTTGAACCGTAAGTACCGGAAAATCCAAACTAGCTAGAAACTTTTCTTTAAAGCCGGTTCAACGGATTTATAAATCAACAGATTATGAGATCCAAGATCAATAAGCCATGTGAATAATGTGATTTTAGTTTTTAGTTTTTAGAGACATTCAAATTTGGGTTAACATATTATTACTTCACAAAATTCCAGTATGGGCTTTACTCTAATTTAGAGAAAAAAATAGTTTTTACTTACAAGATATAATTCAACAAGTGTAACCTCACGTGAACAAGTGGCCTCGACTTGGAGTGTGATCTAATATAAAAAATTCACTGAATTTGATGAAAGTGAATTAAACGGTTGAAAAAATTAATGAAACATAGTAATGAAAATTCAAGGTTGGTCAGGTGAAGATGAAAGTAAAAGGGACGCAATGAGAGGTGACTTGTCCACGTCGTTTTATCCGGTAAGCCTTTTTTTTTATGAGACCTTCTTAGAAAACTTTGAGTTTATTGTTCGACGGTCATCTCACAAATGTGACAAAAAGAAGATGAAGATGAAGCAGATAACTTGGTTTAATCAAAACTATTGATGATGACGTATGTTTAACCTAATCTTCATTAGTTCCAAGTTAGATGATGATGGAGAGTTGAATCATAAGATAAAGAAACCTTCTTTTTTTTTTGTCACTCTGATAAAGAAACATATAATACCCATAAATTAGGTTTGCATTTTAAAGGATAATTTAACAAGTAATAATTATAACCAAAGCTATGATAGGCTAGTGGCTTAAGCTTGATACCAAAAATCTAAAAAATTATGAGTTCAATTCTCTTGGAAAAAGAATTCACATAGACTTCTCTGATCCCTGAGAGAATTTATAGTGGAAAAGAATGGTGCAATATTGATCTTCAATGTTGAAGATTCGAGTCTTTTGTCGAGAATAATGCGGAGTTTCCACTAGTCGAAGTTGGTGGTCTTTTAAGTCGAAACTTCTCGATTATCGAAAGATAGTAATCATGTATTCAAGTCCTATAAAGTATTATTATACTAATTCAGTCTCACCTTCGATGACTTCCTAAATAGAACAAGATAACTTTTATAAAACAATAACTTGACAAAGGCCATGAACTCTTGTCAATATCTTGACTTCGATAAGCACATCACCAACCATTACTGATCCCACATCCATAAGTTTGCTAACAAGGTACATAAACCCATAACATGGGTATAAGAGGAATCCTAACTGAACTGTCAAATCGAAATTAACGGTTCTGGTTGAGATCTTGGTTTGCACTGAACCAATATCTATCTGTCCTAAACCAGAATTTCAAATGTAACCTATCTATTAAACCCCCTACCTTTGGGTACAGACATGTGATTCTCTCAAAAAGCACAATTTAGCCCAAGCCCAACTCAAGTAAAACACAAAATGTTTCTCGCTTCTTTGGTTTATCTGGTGTACGGACAGAAAACACAAAATTGGCAGAAATAAAAACAATTATCAGAGCAATCATTTACAAAACTTTGTAACAAAACTGTAGATTTCTCAAGACTCGCAAAAGAAAAAAAAAAGAGAAGAGCAAAGAAGGCCCACGACGTCAGGTGATATATAATCTTCTTAGCAGCCACGTTGAGGAGTTTTGTATGACAGTAGCATCGTAAGGCCTATACGTGTCACTTTCTTAGTGGTCTGTCTCGTTTGAAAGACCCAACCTCGGAGAAATTATAAATCTGAGTCCGTGGCTTCGGAAATTACAAGAATAGCCCCTTAATTTCTTGAAAATATCATAATATTCACATATCGAAGCGGAGAAAGAGTAAGAATGAGCGATTGTATATTTGTATTTCCTTCTAGTCACTTTGCCTTCTCCTTTTTCTCCTCTCTTTGATTTTTCTCTGTATCGTCGGTCTCTTACAGTTTCTCGATCCCACCGTCAATCCTTCTCCGGCCAATGACTATGATGACTCCGCCCCCCGTTGATGTAATTTCCGATTCATCGTTTTCTCTGTCTTTCGTTAATTTGATGTTCCTCTTCGTCGCTCGTTCTGTATTCTTCCTTGAATCTGCTTCTGATTGTTTGTTTGGCTCATCGCTTAGGTTAATTTTTTGGATTTGATTTGTATTTGAAGCGGTTGAACATCGTGTAGGTGCTGCGATTTCTGTTTTGTGGTGTGTTAGTTTAGTTATCGTGGTTTTTATGGATATATATTTTTGGTTTTGATCACAATAGGGCGAGATTAGGGTTTTTTTTAAGGGGGTTTGAATTCTTAATTTTCCTTCATGGTTGTTTGTTTATGTTTCACAGCAGCAAGAGGATGAGGAGATGCTTGTGCCGCATTCAGATTTGGTCGACGGTCCTGCTCAGCCCATGGAAGGTAGGACTTATTGGTTTGATTCAATTTGATCCACTGCTTCAGTTTCTCGTATCCTTTTTGCTTTTGATGATTTGGAATGACTGAAGTAGAGTTTGTGGATATCAGACTGTAGTATTCCGAGGGTCGGATTACAGTGCTTAGGGTTTTGTTATTTTTCCTGCTGCTTAATTTCCACCTATTGTTGATGCATATGTAGTTACCCAACCTGAGACTGCTGCGAGTACTGTGGAGAACCAGCCAGCTGAGGATCCTCCCACTCTGAAATTCACGTGGACGATCCCAAATTTCTCTAGGCAAAACACCAGGAAGCATTACTCCGATGTATTTGTCGTTGGAGGTTACAAATGGTAAGAGGATAGATCTAGTTGTAGTGTACTTTTTTGTTGTCATTTGTCTTTCCAATTTGTATTATGGTTGGTTGAAACCATTTGGATCTGCTTGTGCAGGCGCATATTAATTTTCCCCAAAGGGAACAATGTCGACCATTTGTCCATGTACTTGGATGTTTCTGATGCTCCGAGTTTGCCTTACGGCTGGAGCAGATATGCTCAGTTTAGTCTGGCTGTAGTCAATCAAATCCACACCAGATATACCATTAGAAAAGGTACATGTAATTTATTTATAATGTTCAAATAAATCCTGCATTTTGAGTGCATGCATGCACATATACTGCCTATGCACATGAAAATTATAATTTGAACTTTGACTGTTGGGCTGGAAGAAGGGGATCACATGTATAATCATTGTGTTTCTATATTACGACTTACTTGAACTCCCCCGTGAAAATTAAATATTCCTATTATGCTGCCTTTCCTACTTCTCAATGAGACTGAAATATTTATTTGGCATCTGGTGAACTTGGTACTTTCATAATGTAGCTGTAAGTGACCTATGCTGATACAATTCTCACTCATTATGATTTCTATTTGGGGTGCAGAGACGCAACATCAATTCAATGCCAGAGAAAGTGATTGGGGATTTACATCATTCATGCCTCTCAGCGAACTCTATGATCCTAGTAGAGGATATCTAGTGAATGATACAGTTTTGGTTGAAGCTGAAGTCGCTGTACGGAAGGTCCTTGATTATTGGTCATATGACTCTAAAAAAGAGACTGGTTTTGTTGGACTCAAGAACCAAGGTGCTACTTGTTACATGAATTCTCTCCTACAGACACTATACCACATACCTTACTTCAGAAAGGTTAGATATATTCAGGTTTCTTTTCTTTAGTTTGTTAAATCCTGCGGTTCCCACAAAAATCCAAAACTAAGGCAATTGAATTTTTCATGTTGCTGTAGGCTGTATACCACATGCCGACAACCGAGAATGATGCGCCCACAGCTAGTATACCTTTGGCTCTCCAAAGTTTGTTTTACAAGCTCCAGTATAACGACACTAGTGTTGCAACAAAAGAATTAACAAAGTCTTTTGGTTGGGATACATATGATTCTTTCATGCAACATGATGTCCAAGAACTCAATCGGGTTCTCTGCGAAAAGCTTGAGGACAAAATGAAGGTATTTTGTTTTTTGCTTTTAGGCCATGATTTGTTCTCAGTTGTTTCTTATTTTGAGCTTTTTTTTTTCTCTCTATAGGGAACTGTTGTGGAGGGAACAATTCAACAGCTATTTGAGGGTCACCATATGAATTATATTGAGTGCATAAATGTAGATTACAAATCTACACGGAAAGAATCATTTTACGGTAGAGTATTATCCAATTGCACTCTGTTGTCTTTTCTGTCTCGCCGACTTTATTGTCATGTTACTATCGTGTTGCAGACCTTCAGCTGGATGTTAAAGGCTGCAAGGATGTTTATGCTTCTTTTGACAAGTATGTTGAAGTTGAACGTCTTGAAGGAGACAACAAATATCATGCAGAAGGACATGGTTTACAGGTTGTTTGTTCTTTCTTTTACATTTTACATTCTGGGGATGGTTAAGTTATTCATTACGGGCATATTTGTGTATTTAGCAACTCGTATTTCGCCTATTTTGCATATCAAAAGGTGTGGATAGTTCATAACATGAGAGTTTTACGAAGCAACCTAAGCCAAGAGATCTTGTGGAACTTTTATAACTAGTATTGTCTTCTAAGCCAAGTTAACCACCGGCATGACTGTTATTGTTACAAACGCAGTCCCCTTATCTGGTCTTATTCTCGAGGAACTTGATGTCTGTTGTTTCAGGATGCAAAAAAAGGTGTTCTTTTCATTGACTTTCCACCGGTTCTTCAACTCCAGCTCAAGAGGTTTGAATATGACTTTATGAGGGACACCATGGTGAAGGTTAGTGCATATGCCTAGGAAGTGAATATGTGGTTGAGTTCTACTTTCTCGTTTGGTGGTGCCCTGATTAGTGAATGCTGATGTAGCTTTTCTTGATAGATAAATGATCGGTATGAATTTCCACTTCAACTGGATCTTGATAGAGAAAATGGAAAGTACTTATCCCCTGATGCTGACAGGAGTGTCCGCAACCTTTACACACTTCACAGGTATATATTAACTTTTGATACAGATATATTAGATTCCACAGGACCTTGTATTCACACTTTAAATTAAATGTAAAATGCAACTGTTGATTAATATGGTATGCCGTCTCACGATTTAGTTTTCTTGGGGTTTTCTGTTAGGTCTTCTCACGGAATCTGCTTTGGTAGCTTAGATTTACACTTATACGTACACAACTAATTAGTATTTTATGAGTGCAAGATATATGAACAGGTTATTCTTTTGCTGTTACATATTCCTGCTTGACCTGCTTGTTGTTTATCTGCAGTGTCTTAGTTCATAGTGGAGGAGTACATGGTGGGCACTATTACGCTTTTATAAGGCCTACACTCTCAGATCAGTGGTATGCATCTTTTTATTGTCGAAATAACATCCATGATATTGTATGCTTGAACAAGTTTCATATTCTGGAGCCAGGTATATATGTTGTCTGTGCATTTCTCTTAGAACTAGTGTAAACTTCTAATGTTCAGGTATAAATTTGATGATGAACGAGTAACCAAGGAAGATTTGAAAAGGGCATTGGAAGAGCAATATGGTGGTGAAGAAGAGGTTACATTTTCTTGCTACATTATGCATGATTGGCACCCTATTCCATTTCCGATTGCCTGACATAATTGCTTTGGTTTCTTTTCAGCTACCACAGACTAATCCTGGTTTCAATAACCCGCCTTTCAAATTCACAAAGTACTCGAATGCGTACATGCTTGTATATATCCGGGAAAGCGACAAAGATAAAATAATTTGCAACGTTGATGAGAAAGACATTGCAGAACATTTAAGGGTAAAATGCTTTCATGCATTTACCCGAAGTTATTTGCGTCTTGGTTTTACCTGATCAACTTATTGCATTTTGGCAGGTGAGGCTGAAGAAAGAACAAGAAGAAAAGGAAGATAAAAGAAGATACAAGGCACAAGCTCATTTATTTACGATCATTAAGGTTTGTTTTTCCTATTCAATTGAGTCTGATAAATTACTTTTAACTATTTCAGATTGTAATTTTGGTACTGTTGTTACTAATATAATCTTTGTTAACATAAGGTTGCAAGAGATGAAGACCTTAAGGAACAAATTGGGAAGGATATATATTTTGATCTTGTTGATCATGACAAAGTTCGTAGTTTCCGGATTCAGAAACAGACACCATTTCAACAATTTAAGGTAGTCGCCTGAGTATCTTTTAATTTTGTTTCCCAAAAAGAAAATAACTTACATCTATGAGACAAATCGGTTATGTGAAAACTGTCTTTCATTGTAACTTCATTCCAATTTGAAGCTGAAGAAAAATTGATCAGGATTTCATGAGAATATTCGAATTGTTGCTAACTAAAAAAATCGATATGTAAACTTACCAATCCTTGACTTTCAATTGTATGCTGATATAGGAGGAGGTAGCCAAAGAATTTGGTGTACCTGTTCAGTTACAGAGGTTCTGGATTTGGGCAAAGCGACAAAACCATACCTATCGTCCCAATCGCCCCCTTACGCCTCAGGAGGAATTACAACCGGTAGAGTTATCCTTCATAATGCTATTCATGCATGTAGTTTGCCTTTATAGAATATGATCATCCGCAACCTCTTTATTTCCTATAATTATCTGATTTTGTGGTTTCAAGTTTTTCTGATCCTGTTGTTTGGAGCCCGTTATATCGTTTGTATTTCAGAATTCCCTTGCACAGGTTTCTCTGTTTTTAAAAAATATTAATTAGCCTTGTTTATGCGGTACACTTTATATATATAACTTGGTAATATGTAAGAGTCCTTTACTAATAACTTTATGTGCATCAGTTACAAATGTGTTTATTTTTGAAAATGGGCTTTGTAGGTTGGACAAATAAGAGAAGCATCTAACAAGGCAAACACTGCAGAACTTAAGCTGTTTTTGGAAGTAGAGCACCTGGTAATACCTCCTGGTTGCAAATCTAATTGTTAAGCCTTTATTGTTGGAAAAAAAACAGAAGCTAATTGATCAACAAGGAAGATGAGCTAATTTTTTCTTACTAATTCTTGAAATTCAGGATTTACGTCCTATTCCTCCTCCTGAAAAATCAAAAGAAGATATACTTCTTTTCTTTAAGCTTTATGATCCCGAGAAGGCAGTATTAAGGTAATATAGTTTTTCACCTTTCGGTATGCACTCTGACTTTTATATAAATTAACCACAACTTTAGTACAAATTATTCTATAAGAAAGAGATCTTTCTTCCTCTTTTTTTTTTTTGTTATCAGAAAAATATCTCGTTTTCTTTTGTTATATATATTTAAGATTTAGTTAAATTTTTCTTTTTTTTTTTGCTAACAGCTACGCTGGGAGACTGATGGTGAAAAGTTCCAGTAAGCCTATGGATATAACTGGAAAATTGAATGAAATGGTTGGCTTTGCTCCTGATGAAGAAATAGAACTCTTTGAGGTTTGTTGCTGCCGGTGTCTGTCATTTTTTATGATCTTATAATTATTGACTATATTATTTGACTTTTTTGGGGGGGTTATTTACAGGAAATCAAGTTTGAACCTTGTGTTATGTGCGAACACTTGGATAAGAAAACTTCATTCAGATTGTGTCAAGTAATGTTCCACTTGTATTCACTGTATTTTTTCAGTCTCATTTCTCGTTGGTGACATAAAGTATTTTGCTTTCAGATTGAAGATGGAGATATCATTTGCTTTCAAAAACCTGTTGTTAACAAGGAGATTGAATGCCGCTACCCAGCTGTGCCTTCGTTTCTTGAATATGTCCAGAATAGACAGGTATATTTCTACTAAGCACTGTTTCGTTAAGCTAAGCTTGGTAAGTTAGGCTAAAAATAGATCACTTAGCGATAAGATTTCTTTGAAATGGCAAGTAAGTGTTTTATAAATTAGGCTGTGCCGGTAGAGTATTCTCCTGCAGCAGCTCAAAACTTAACTTTTCATATTATATTTGCGCCACAAGTGCCTAATGTTTTATTAGAATCAGAGCATATGCTGTTTTTTGACTAATTCCTTATATTGTACTGGTTTGCTAGTATCCCTTACTCTCATCGTTCAAGTCTTCATACCGATTTTGAGGATGTATTGTGAAATCATTTCTTGCTGGCATGATCTGGTTGTTGATTAATGATTTTGGTTTGTAATTTTGTAGCTGGTCCGGTTTCGTGCTCTGGAAAAACCTAAAGAAGATGAGTTCGTTCTGGAGTTGTAAGTACCTCTGCGGACGAATTTGTTTCATGCCTATTTCAGTAAAACTTCATAATTATTTTATTTTTTAGGTCAAAGTTGCACACTTATGACGATGTCGTGGAAAGAGTGGCTCACAAACTTGGCCTTGATGATCCAACCAAACTCAGGCTTACATCTCATAATTGCTATTCCCAGCAACCCAAGCCTCAGCCTATCAAATTTCGTGGAGTAGAACATTTGTCAGATATGTTGGTTCACTACAATCAGGTAATTGACGTGAAGTTCAGTGTACTTCATTTATTCGTAGATATTGCATGTTTGCTTACTGGATAAATTTTTTTTTCAGACGTCTGACATTTTGTATTATGAAGTTCTGGACATTCCTCTTCCAGAATTGCAAGGTCTTAAAACCTTAAAGGTTGCTTTCCATCATGCCACGAAAGAAGAAGTATGTGTAGATTTTTATTTGTAATTCATAGTCTTATTTTATATATATTGGATTCATTTTCAAGGCTTTTAACCATCACCATACAGGTGGTAACCCACAATATCAGACTACCTAAACAAAGCACGGTTGGAGATGTTATTAATGAACTTAAAACAAAGGTGGGTCAATATAATTGCAATTTCTCTGTCAAATGGCTGGTTCAGTTTTGGAAGTAGGCGTTTAGTTGTCCTTTCAATTGATCTCTGAATTGTTTCTCTCTGGCTTTTCTATAAATGACTGAGAGGACTACGAAATTGACATTCCACTAAAATTGAGGGCACAAAAGCCATATCCGAATTATTGAGATACATCTATTGCTGGCCTCCATGTTTGTTAGCATTGTTGCTGAAGAGATTTCACTTTTGGACATTGAATTTACTCTAAAAGTACGCATTGAATATTGTGCTTGATACAGGTGGAGCTGTCACATCCAGATGCAGAACTGAGATTACTTGAGGTGTTTTACCACAAGATCTACAAGGTAACAAGAGACTTCTTATCTTTTAACATTGGATTTAATGTTTTCATGAACCTAAGATGATGGCCTCTTAAATTCTGTATCCCCTGAAGAAATTCTTGCAACATTTTGTAAGATAATGAAACATTAATCCTACGTGCTGATATGTCTTGCAGATTTTCCCAGCAACTGAAAGAATTGAGAATATAAATGACCAGTACTGGACTTTACGAGCTGAGGAGGTATGTTACTAGGCTGCACCTTCCATTTGTCTCGCTGTTCATTAGTTACTCAAAATGCAATTTGGTTTTCTATCCCAGAATGCAGTTTTGTTTCCAAACTTAAAGTAAATATATGTAATAGTTTTACAGTGGATGATTTAGAATGCTTGTGGTGAACAGTGTTTTGTGTGGGGATCAATACACAATTTTATGTCATCAAGAGCTTAAAGTAGCCAGTTGTTTGAATATCCAATGCATGTTGTCCCTTGTTATTAATCCATCCTTCAGAGAGGCGGACTTATGTTTTCTGAAATCTCAGATTCCTGAAGAAGAAAAGAATATTGGTCCAAATGATCGCTTAATTCTTGTGTATCACTTTGCTAAGGAGACTGGACAAAATCAGGTAAAAATCAGTTATCAAGCTTATCTTTATTTAACCGTTATAGGGGTTGTAGCGTCTGGAACAGGGGCGCATGGCAAAGTGTCTTATCAGCATTATGTTTGTTTGTTGCCCAGCAAGTGCAAAACTTTGGGGAGCCTTTCTTCTTGGTAATCCATGAAGGTGAAACTCTTGAAGAAATTAAGAACCGTATCCAAAAGAAGCTTCATGTATCCGATGAGGACTTTGCCAAGGTATGCACAACTGAGTAATAACGAAAGCGAAATAAAAGAATTCGAAGGGCTAATAGATAGATATGTTTGGCGGAACTGGTACAATCGTTTATACTTGATTCATTATGCAGTGGAAGTTTGCGTTTATGTCAATGGGCCGTCCAGAGTACTTACAGGACACAGATGTTGTTTACAATCGTTTTCAGGTATGTTTACTTCTTCCCCTCTAAATTTTCTCAAAAGCTCAATCTCGGAGAGCTAACTTTGTTTCTTGTTGGGAATAAACATGGCAAACAGAGAAGAGATGTCTATGGTGCTTTTGAGCAATACCTCGGGTTGGAACATACTGACACTACTCCTAAGAGGTCTTATGCTGCAAACCAGGTAATATTTTATCAGCTTTTAGATTATTCCCTGTAACCGAAGTCCCTCTTTTGTTATTTACTTACAATAAGTGCCTTTTTTTGTAGAACCGACACACTTACGAGAAGCCTGTGAAAATATACAATTAGCTCACAAACAAAGAAAAACAAAAACACAAAATGTCAGCGAGTGACATTGTGGGACCAATGAGCATCGAATAGGAGGGAAAAGAGCGAGTGTGAGGTGTGGGTGATGGATGAATGACAGTAGGATGTTGTAGAGAATTTGGTCTTTTTGATGATAGGGTTTTTGGGTTGCGCATTGGTAATAGTGTGTTTGTTTTTCTTTTCCTTTCTTTTCGTGCTTCAATACGTTGTGTTAATATGTGGAATGTGTGAGACCATTGGCACATCACATTTTTATTTTTATTTGGGGAAAAAAAAACGAAAGCCCGTCGCTTGGATTCGGGAGCACGGTTTGGCTTTCAGAGTTTATAGAATACCGAAACTTTTGTAATTTTAGAGATTTGGGGTTTTAAGAATATTTTTGACTCGAGAGATTGTATTCTTTTCATTCCCATTTGTTATTGTTTCATTTGCCGAAATTATTCATACAATAAAGACAAGTTTTCAGTTCCTCGATATCCGGAGGGGTTTGGTTTTAGCCGACACTTGGTGGTGGGTCCCACATAATGAAACTTAATTTATCGAAAGTAATCACTCTCAACTCTTGAGCTTAATATGTTGAAATTTTCCAAAAGACAAGGATCTCATAAAACAGCAACTCCAAGCTCTATGCAACTCTATAAGAGACAAAACCGTCTACTGTCTCGGCCACAAGTTTCTTCATTCGCGTCAGCAGCACTGTATACGCTTTCTCCTTATGGCCTGCCATACAACAACCATCATCATTTTCTGTGCAATAATTTCTGAATGTACTGTCAGTATTCTAGTTTTACATCTTTAATCTGGTTTAAGAAAAGTACTACCTTATGATGATCAACCTAGTTGTGCTACAAGCATATGTAATGAGGAAGATATGAACCTACCAAGGCCAAGAGTCGGAATTTCATCTGCTCGGAAGTAGTAAGACCCCTTCGTTTCTTTCTTGCTACTGAGGACTGAGTTGAATTTCTCCACGGCACTGAGCAGATCCTGGAAGCAGGCATTCAACATATTTAGGGATATGGATTCAGTTCAGCTATATGATACTATGCATGGCAACTAAATAGAAAATGGATATAACATTATAAGCCTAGAAGAATAGTATTAGTTCAGTTGCATCAAACAATTCTTCACAATTTTTCAATACTGGTAGTTACTCCTGGTTATCTCATTGCACCAGAAGCTTGTTTCATTAATGGACAACATGAAGATGTGCTATGAACCTATTAAATAACCAAAGACAGGTCAGGGAGGATGCAATGCGGCAGCATGAACAAGGCAGTGAGAGAGGAAAAACAAATTATGAACAAAAACTCATTCATCGGTGGACCACCAGAGGATGTTGCAGGTTTAAGAGCCACATCTACATAATATGTAAAGAACCAGAAGAATTTCTCGACAGCAATAACATACAGGACACTGGAAAGAAAACTAACATGATAACATAATTCTTGCAAACTAACTCAAGTCTTCTATTAGTGGTTCTGAAAATTAAAAGAGCAGAAAACAACTGGCACAGTCAGCACGTGCAAAATGGTAGTAGATGGGCCAACTTTCAGTATTGCACAGGCAATAATTTGAAGGCAGAAAATTATCCAAAATTGGCTTAGTCATTCAAAGTTGGAACTATGGGAATGACGAATTTTAATTCGCTCTCCTATTCATTAAGAATAAATAGTTCAGTTCTTAATTATCTGTAATATGTGTTCTTAATTAATAGTTACGTTTGATATAATAAGAAAATTTGGATAATCTTCATACCTCCCATGATGCTAGAGACTTCATGAAAGCAGGAAGATTTTCATATTCCTCTTTAATCAATGTTATTGTAGCCGCTCTAGTTATATCCATCTCTGGTGTCGCATACTCATCTTCTGCATTTAAAAAAGTCTACCATAATGTATCTGAGACTAAAGAAACACACTGACAATCATATCACACTAGGAAAAGCTTAGAAATAACCATTGCAAAGCACTGACGCCTTTGGAGCAGGTAAAGTTGAAGAATGTGTGTCAAATGGTTTGCCCCTATATCATATAAAAAGAATTCTGATGTACGATTAAGAAGAAACACATGGATTTATTTATTTCAAAGGCATCAAACTTACTCCATTGATTCTTTCAGAGACGTGTCCGGATTCTTCACATTATCATTAACTAGAAACAGTTGGAAAAAGTAAGAAACATTAAGAACATTATTAGAGTAGCAAAACCATCCAGTAAATCCTAAACAACTACACCAAATCATAGTAGGTTATCAAAATTGTTACTGTCTCACCTTCTGAAGCTAAAGTTGCAAGACAAGCATCTGACAGGCCAAGGTTCTTCAGATATAGTGAATCATTTAGACTAGGAAAGTTAAAGAAAAATAATCCAGCACAGAGCAAACAGATTTTCAGCTCATGTTCCTTGTTTCACCAATGGTCATAATAAAACGCCAGGATTTTATAAGAATACCAAAGAAAACATAACAGGGTGACAAAACCATATGTTTAAAGCTGCTTATCGTCTGGATGATATCAGTAATCTACCCTAGATCAAGATGAAGCTACCTATACAATGTAATCAGAAACTATAAGCAAATGCTGAAAAGAGATTAATTTCTCTTGAAAAGGGATACAGATCATCCTCGTCTAAGCCTTTTTTTATTGAACATTGCAGTGAATGAGGCTCCAAATCATCATCCGAATACTTTGAATCCTCATGACCAAATGCTCCAAAGTCGGATTCCTCATCTCTATTTTCGTCGATCTCAATTCCTTTTTTTTTGGTCAAAAGAAACATGAAATTTCAGAGGCTAAGAACACACTATATTCCATAACTAAAGAGTGACATTCGAGCAAATCTTTAGTTTTGAATCCAGAAAAAAAATGAAAAGAAGAAAAAAAGAGAGTTACCAGGAACATAGCCAAATTCTGTGAAACGGTCCTGGAGATGCAAAAGATCCTTTTGATTATTTTTGTAAATCTGATTGCAGTGACCCAGAAGCTCCTCGAAGGAGACTGTACCAAAAGACATAGAATCAAGGAAATTGAGCTCGGAAGCAGCAGTGGAAAGTCGACGATTGAGGCTCTTGATGAATGTGGATGAAGCCGAATCTGCCAAAATCGGAAAAAGAATTAAGAAAATGAAGAAAGTTTAGGGTTTATGATTACGAAATCAAAGGAACAAAATTGAAGAAAGAGAAAGAGACCGAGAGGGATAGGACGACGAAGGAGAGAGTGATTGAAGGCATCACAGCTGCTTTGAAGATGATTGCAGAACCCTCCCAAACTCTTGCTCAAGCTCTTGAGCTCTTCCTCCATCTCTAACTCCTCTTTTTCCTCCTCTTCGCTCTGAATTCACTTCTCTCTCTCACTTTTATCTCTGATTTTGTTATTTTTGGGCGGGAATCAGGTTTCTCCGGTTTAGCATATGTTGGAATCTGTGATTCAGTTGGTGGTTTAATTAATTTCGATATGTTGAATTGTAAAAAGATAAGATATTTGGTATAAATTCACAGATTTACTGAGTCCCTTGATCTCAATTTCAACACTTTTGACTGATTAAGAAGAATCTCCGTGAACTTGAGTGATGTGACAATGAAGAACACATAATAAAGTAATCAAATTTGTTTAAAGATTAGCCTTTCTCTACTCCCAAATCTCCTCTGACATTGAAAAATCCACAATCCATGGCTTTTTCCTCACGATTCGTTCGCTGTAAAACTGTTTTCTCTTTTCTTCGACCTTGTCGTCGTCATCTACACTCGACCCCCAAGTTAACTGGTGACTCGACCGTAATTTCTCAAGACAAAGCACGCCGGAGACTTCCAAGTTGGTGGTCGAGCTCTCTTTTCCCGCTGGCAATTGCCGCCTCCGCCACCTCCTTCGCGTTCCTCAACCAATCTCATCCTTCTATCAGTGAATCATCGGCTTTCGATTCTCGGTTCGTCAATTTTTCTCAGCTGATTTATGAATTGATGTATAAAAAGTCTTCAGCTTTGTTGGATTGCTTATTTCTGTTTCTCTGCAGAGGAATAACTATTGGAGGAAAAGATAGTACTGAGCCTGTAGTTAAAGGGGAATCCAAGGAGGTTCCTAAGGAGCTTATTACTCGATTGAGAACAATCCTCGAGGTATCTGCAAATGTGAATTGGTGCTTTTATTCGTGTTTTTGAACAATTCTTTGTCTCTGTTATATGTGGAAAATTCTGAGTTTTCTGCTATGATAACTTATTGATCAAATACTATGTGTGTCTATATGATAATACTACGATGTATTAATGTAGCTGATTATCACATTGAAGATAACTTGAAAGCTTCTGTTTTTGAATCTAGCTGCTTATCTATTTCCTTGTATTTTTAAGGATAACTTGACAACAGACTATGATGAGAGGTACTTCCATGGGAAGCCGCAGAACAGTTTTCACAAGGCAGTTAACATTCCTGATGTTGTTGTTTTCCCGAGGTGAGATAACTTGTTTGTTGAGAATGGTTTCTAGCTGTAAGACTTGCGCAACTGATTGCCTAATATTCGCTTCTGTTGCTCTTTTTGCTTCATCCTTGTAATTATAAGACAAAAATAATGTATGGATAATCATCCTTTTGAATATTGTTTAGGTCCGAAGAAGAAGTCTCCGAGATTCTTAAATCTTGCAACGAATATAAGGTTTGTAAGTTGGACTTGTGGAAGATTGACTCCTCAGTCTTTTCAAAGTTATGCAACGTGCTATATGAAATTGCCATATATAACTTATTTCGGACTTTTATTACCCTTATATTTTTGTGGCTTGGGATATGTATCATGCTCTTGAACAACATTTAATTCAGGAAACGTTTACTATTTGATTAGGTTCCTATTGTACCATATGGTGGGGCAACATCGATTGAGGGTCATACCCTGGCTCCAAAAGGAGGCGTGTGCATTGACATGTCATTAATGAAGGTATGTGCAATCTTTTGGTGTTATACAATAAAAGATTTTGGCCTTTCATTACATGAACATCCTACGTTTGTATAGGAAGATAATTTGAAATGATGTTACTCGTTCCCTTTGGCAGCATGGATATCCAACCTCAGCTTAACCCAATAAAACCTCCATATCGCTCTCTAGATTAGATGAGTCTCACAAACGAGACCTCAACCTTGTTTATAAAACTTAAAATCAGATCACTATATTTAAAGGAAATAATGAAATGAAATCCCTAAATAATATCCTAATTCACGAAATAGAAAGAATGTGCATCACTTATAGTCCACATACAATTTTTTAATTATGCCACTTCTGCTCACACTTTTGTCAAATCTTAGAGGGTGAAAGCATTACATGTGGAGGATATGGACGTTGTTGTTGAGCCTGGAATTGGTTGGCTGGAGCTTAATGAATATTTGGAAAAATACGGCCTATTCTTTCCTCTTGATCCAGGTTAGATAACCTTGAGATAGTACCTCGTCTCTCAGATCATAGCTTTCATATAACTATCTTATTTTATGGAGACGAGATTTTCCTTAGGAGATAACTTTTTTGTTATTTAACATCTCTATCCAGTGCTGTGTTTGTTTGACTCTCGAACTTCATTTTCCACACCGCTGAGTTCCATTAAGCAATTTGATTAAATGAATGTGGTGCAGGACCTGGTGCCTCCATAGGCGGCATGTGTGCTACGCGTTGCTCTGGCTCTTTAGCTGTAAGGTATTTCTTCTGCAACGTTACTATTCACTTGTTTGCTTGCCCATATTTTTGATAATTGTGGGGGTTCTTTAATCCGGTTGGCTATGATAATTCTGCTGCTAGCTTGTAGGTATGGAACTATGCGTGACAACGTTATAAGCCTTAAGGTTTGTTATTTTTTCCATTAATTCATCTCTTAGTGTATGATTATGTTTTATTTATTCTATGCTCATCTCAGGTGGTTCTTCCTAATGGAGATGTTGTGAAGACAGCTTCACGAGCCAGAAAGAGTGCTGCAGGGTTTGTCTTCAGTCTTCAACTATTTTTCATGGTTCCTTGGCTCAAAAAGTACTCACCCAAATATTGGGAGGACTGACAACAATTTGTATCCCACAGCACTTTTTTTATATAGCTCAATTCTTAGTGCCGTGTAATGATTATACACCTAGCAGGCTAGTTTTTTAGCCTTTTGAGCTAATGCTTGATACTTGTTGAAATGGTGTCTCAGTTACGATTTGACGCGCTTGATGATTGGGAGTGAAGGGACTTTGGGAGTCATAACTGAGGTTACTCTCCGGCTTCAGAAAATCCCACAGCACTCAGTGGTATTTTGACTTTTTCTTTCGTAGTAGACATCAGTCATTTATGTTTGATTGCTGATTCAGGTTTCTGCCAAGCAGAAAGATATTCATGCTCCTTCACTAAGTGATTTTGTTCCTCCTTAAAGGTCATAATTGAGCTCAGTTAAACAAATTCATAATAGTTTCATCCCTTGCCAAACTAATCATAGATATTGGATATACTTCCAAATTGCTGCTTTGGCTTAATTTGTCGCTTTGCTTAATTTTTATATTTCAACACATTCTCGTCCAGCAAAATAAGCAGAGTAAAATGAATATCAAAATAAAATTTGAAGCATTTAAAGGAATTTTGGAAGTAATATGCCTTGTCGACCCTTGTTTCCCTTGTTTTTGTTTTGTAAGATTTCCTGATTTAGTATGGGCTTAGGGGACGATTCTGGGAAGGGATTGTACATCATATCAACACTCTGAGTGTACATTGGCATTACAATTATTCATCTTGACTTGTCTGACAGAACATCTTTTGCCATAATTTGCAACAATTACTAAGTTTTCTTACGATTTCAGTGTTATTCATATTTATGATACAATTTTAGGTGGCAGTGTGCAATTTCCCTACAGTTAAGGATGCTGCAGACGTGGCCATTGCTACTATGCTGTCTGGAATACAGGTTAGTCCTCTGCCTCTGAATAATATGATATTAATTTTTTTTTAAAGTCGTCTCAGCTGTTCCTTTATCCCCATCAGGTCTCAAGAGTGGAGCTCCTTGACGAGGTTCAAATCAGGGCTATTAATATGGCAAACGGGAAAAAATTGACTGAAGCTCCAATTTTGATGTTCGAATTTATAGGAACAGGTGATGCTGCATCATATTTCTTGTTCTATCCAAGTGGTATTTCAAGTTATCTAAGATTATACATCTCTTGTGCAGTGTTCGCCTTTTGAACAGTACCTGCAGATGTTATAGAAATCATATTCACTCCCTTGTATTATTTTAGCCAATAACAGGAGTTTCATGCTTAGTCTTGCCACTAGATACATAAAGAGAGAATCACTGTCATCTAATCCTCTGATTCATTTTTTACTTTTTCTCTCTTTTAGTGGCATATGCACGTGAGCAGACGCAAATTGTTCAGCAGATTGCTTCTAAACACAATGGATCAGACTTTGTGTTCGCAGAAGAACCTGAAGCAAAAAAGGAACTCTGGAAGGTAACTTATGTTAGGGAATCACTCCCATCACTTTCCTCCTTCAACCTCCTAGCATAAAATGAGAAATTGGAAAAATAAAAGGGAAAGCATGTACTTCTTGTTGTTGTACTGTATTTTTGTTCTATTGACTCTTGCAAGTGACTGGTTTCGCAATATTGTCAATTTTTATCTTTTGACCATCCTGGTTATAATATACTACCAAATGTGAATAAACATGTCCTGGAGATCATTGTTGTAGAGAATGAGGCTACATGAAAGATAAAATTGTACATTTATTACACTGCCATTGCTTTCTTATAAGATTGATTTACCAAAGGATCTACTTTCTCTGACTCCATTAATTATGCAGATAAGAAAGGAGGCACTGTGGGCTTGCTATGCGATGGCGCCAGGTCATGAAGCCATGACTACGGTATGTTCTTTATTAGAGATAACACTATTGGTTGTATATGAACGTTCCAAGCTACAATAAGGAAACCTCAAATTATGTTATGCCATAGACCTTATTGTTGTTTACTTTATCCTTTATAGATATATTAAGGTCAAACAACAAGGAACTATTTGTAACTATATCTTCTACAGGATGTCTGTGTCCCGTTGTCTCACCTTGGAGAAATAATATCAAGATCCAAGAAAGAGCTTGATGCATCACCCTTGTTGTGGTATTATGGTTTCCTATGCTTAACATCATGAACTTACTAAGCTTTAACTTCCTATAAAGTGTATACCGACTATTATTGTTCTACTTTCAGTACTATCATTGCTCATGCCGGAGATGGAAATTTTCATACATGTATTATGTTTGATCCAAACAATGAAGAGCAGCGAAGAGAAGCAGAAAGACTGAACCACCTTATGGTTCATACTGCACTGTCCATGGATGGTAAATGCTTTTTCCATTCCTTGTGAGCGTGTAAAAGTGCTAGACAATAATAACACATTGGAGATTGATAGGAATAGATATTGGTCACACTTGGTAGAAATATCAACAAATAAGTTATAATATATAAGTTGCTAAAGTTGTGCAAACAAATGACTCCTAGCATTTAAGTTATTACTGCTGTGGTGCTTATTAGATTTAAGCTGCTTTAGATATGAAACTTCTTTACTCGTCTTTCTCTTTCACTACTGTACGTGTGACTAAACAATGTGTGTATACTTATTCCCCGATTTAGAAGACATGATTCTGAAAATGCACTTTGTTATCAGGAACATGTACTGGAGAGCACGGTGTTGGAACAGGAAAAATGAAGGTATAGCTTCTTTCATATCCCATTATGTCTTGTGTTACATTCATTTGGATTTAGAGTTGTGATTTGAACAAGTTTTTTTATATCATGAAGTATCTGGAGAAGGAACTGGGAATAGAAGCACTGCAAACTATGAAGAGAATCAAGAAAACCTTGGACCCAAACGATATCATGAACCCAGGAAAGTTAATTCCTCCTCATGTGTGTTTCTAAAATGCCTTGTGTATCTGTTTCCATGTTTAAAACATATGTTATGCTGTTGTTCTGACACTGTATGATGTATCTTTGGTGTCATATCTGATTCTCTTTGGTTTTGAAAAGTAAAACCCAAAGTTTCATTTAACTACAAAACAGCTGATGTAAGCACTTACATCCTTTTACTTGTGAGCACGTGGTAATCTAAGGAAACAGGAGAGGGACGTGCTCTGTGTTTTCAAGTACCGACTTCTTCCACTAGAGACAAAACATGAGGCATTTTGTGATCTCGATTCAAGATGTTAACAGTACAGTTTGATGACCAGAGTAAAAAAGGGATATAACATGCATGCATCATCTTTTTTAATTCTATTAACCGAGAGGTACCGGTTTCTAGGGGTTATCAACTCCGACCAATGGGATCCTCTATCATCCTCCATAGAAGACCGGAATCTCTGACACTGAGAATCGATGCATCATCCGCGTATGTTTTCTCAAAAGTGGGAGAGCTCAATGTCCTCTCAGGGCCGGGGAACCTGTGACCTATGAGTCTCAACTCTCAAATACCGAAGCCAAACCAACTGGTCATTGGTTGCATGTATTGTCTTGTTCTTATCATGTGTTTTAACAAGCAATTTCAAAATATTAGAATTTTCTGGAAACAAATCTAAAGAGCATCTTTTGGATTTGACAAACCATGAGAGGTCGATAGGAATGACAAAGTCACATTAGAAGAATGAGCCGCAATTAGAACGTGGGCTCCTTCAAAGATTTTGAGATATATACATATCCAATTCCAACTTAAAATGACCAAACTACCCCTTTGTTACTTCCCTCCTCTCTATAAATACAAATCAAAATGACACTGATGCATCTATATCCAAAAGCTAGATTACTCAGAAGCAGAAGAAGAATGGGTTCACTAAGAGAAGAATCCCAAGTAACTGTAACAGAAGACTGCTTAGGTTTGCTTCAACTCCTAAGCAACGGCACCGTTTTAAGATCCAAAGGCATTGACCTCATAGCTCAACAAATCCCATGTAAGAACCATCAAACCGTTCACTTCAAAGACTCAATCTTTCACAAACCCAACAATCTTCATCTCCGTCTCTACAAACCCATTTCCAAATCTACCCTTACACCCACTGCCACGCGCCTACCTGTCCTGGTCTTCTTCCACGGCGGAGGCTTTTGCTTCGGTTCACGTTCTTGGCCTCACTTTCACAACTTCTGTCTAACTCTTGCTTCGTCCCTAAACGCTCTTGTGGTCGCACCAGACTACCGGTTAGCACCCGAACACCGCCTCCCGGCTGCCTTTGAAGATGCCGAGGCCGTGCTTACATGGCTCCGGGACCAGGCTGCTTCCGGTGGTGTGGACCAATGGTTTGAAAGTGGACCAAGCGTTGACTTTGACCGAGTTTTTGTTGTGGGTGACTCCTCCGGTGGGAACATAGCTTATCACCTCGCTGTCCGGTACGGATCCGATTCAATGAAGTTGACACCGGTTAGGGTTCGTGGTTATATTCTTTTGGCTCCGTTTTTTGGCGGGGAGGAGAGGACTGAGTCGGAGACTGGTCCCTCTGAAGCTTTGCTCAATTTGGATTTACTTGACAAGTAAGCTACACCAAACCTTCCATATTTTAATGGTGCATAAACATTAAACATATATAACCTAATTAAATTACTAGTCATGCATGATTTCATTGATTATAACATAACTATTAATTATTCAAATTAATAATATAAAAATGTGTATAGATGTCGTTTTCAGTTACTTTAATTCATATTATCAACTAATGCGAGTAATGACAATTCAACCGTTGGAGTGAATTGCCGAGTCGCATGATAGAGACATGTAGAGTCACAGTGGCTCTTCACACAGATGTAGACTTGTCCTTTTTGTCTAATACTTAATGTGAAACCGTCGGAAATTTATGACGGGTAAAATTAACCCGTAAAAATATTTCGACAAAAAACAATTCACAAAAATCCCCAGTTTACAATTTAATTCATTTTTTTTATAGATTCCTCCAAATATCGAATTTCAACCTTTTTTTTGTCAACAATTAAATTGAGGATCTATAACGTAAAGTTCACTCTACAAAATCTAATTTAGTTTTTCTACTTTGTGGTGTAATGAGGTTGAACACCTAATGTCGAAATTAATAGCTTACTGTTGTTCCTCTAAACCTAGGACACCAAAATATCAAACCACTCATCCAAAATATTAAGCTGACAAGAGTTTGACAAATATGAGATAACTTTATACAAACTCTTTTAAAAGTTATCCATTTAAAAGATTTTATATATGACATGACTTTCTCTTCCTTTTACATATTACAAATAAAATTTCTTTAAAGATTATTCTTATAATTTTTTTTGTTTTTTATGAAAAAACAAATACATATATTATATAACTAACTACAATATCTAATTCGCAAACTAGTTAAAAGGGTAACAATTTTGTGGCACAAAAAACACGAACTTTCTAAAGAAAACGACTTTTCCTTAGATACATTTATTTGGTTTTTGTACCACACACCAACTGACCAGTAGATAAATGTATCTTTTGATAAATTCAAAGTGAATAATTATTATTATTTTGATTTATTTAATTGGCTAAGACGTATGATAAAAACCCATCACATAACTGGTACATCATTACGTCAGAAAACTTAGTCAATGTGCTTAATCTACTAATGCTCCACTATTTGGATTAGTCTCAAATCATTCAACATTATAAATGGCTTTCCAAATATCAGGGTCTCCGATCGCAGTTAACCTAGAAAATGTTATTTATGGAAAGTAATCAAATTAGGAAAATTCAAATAAACTTAACTAAAAATTATAACAAATAATAACAAATAAGTCTACCTAGTTTTTTTTGTCTATAGTTAAATCGATAAAATAGAATCTATAACTTAAAACTCTATATCTAAGTAGAATCTATAACTTAAAACTCCATATCTTAAACTTTATCATATGTAGTTTTAGCATATATAAAAGTTAATGTAAATCAACCCATTTATATATTTAATATGTAATTATAGGTTACTTTTCATTAATGAATAAATGGATTAGTGGATGATGAAATAAACAGATGTCAAAAATAGTAGTTGATATATTTAGAAAAAGAAAAAAAGATAGTGCGTCATGAATTATCCTCGTTTTCTTTTATCATCTTCTCAGCTTAAACTTTGCTTATGTAATTTGTCTTAAGTCGTGAGTTTCGTGACTATCATTGCACATAATATATATACAAACAATGTTCTCACATTTAAATAATAATATTTAGCATATTCGAATTTGCATATAACCATATTTATCAACGCACGTGGAGTCATTGGAATCACATATCATTCAAGTCTTCTCTCCAATTGATCGTTTCTCTTTTGAAGTTTGAACAATGAGTTCATTGACCTATCTTTTTCATTGCCTTTGTCATAAACCCATATGTATAGTTAACTTTGGTCTAAATGTTTATGACAAAGCAAAACATTGCCTTTCCACATATATACATATTATAAGAGTATATAATATTTTGGTCTAAATGTTCGGTGAAAACACCCATATTTTATATATAATAGTTAAGATTCTTTTTAATTTTCGATGTGGGAGGTTATTCCCTATACGCCCCCTCGAGATGATAGCTCTTTGGTCATTGATTTTGATATGTTTGGGGATGGATCGACGACACCAATTTTGGACTTGGGTTGTCGATAATTAGACCAACTTTTAGTCGGTTCAAGTTGGACAGTGTGGATCGTGGGCTCTGATACCATAGTAGAATATGAGTTTCCAACTCAAAATTAATTGGCAATAAGTCGAGAGACCCATATTTCATAGTCTTCTTTACAAAAGTTCAATTTTAGAAAGTGATATAATTTGGCATGGATGTTTGATTAAAGAGAAAATCACACAACATTTCTCAAGCAGATAATGTACTTATGAGAAGTTCTATATTTGTATGGCTAGAATGATTCATATGATACTCTTCTCCATCGGTTTAGGTTGTGATAGGGTATTATCTATCAAATTATTAATCAAAAATGCTTTTCTTTTTTTAGGTTTTGGAGATTGTCATTACCAAAAGATGCAACGAGAGATCATCCAATGGCTAACCCATTTGGACCGAAGAGTCCTAGACTCGAATCAATAAGCATAGAGCCAATGTTGGTGATTGCCGGTGGTGCAGAACTCTTAAGGGATAGAGCCAAAGACTATGCTTATAAATTGAAGAAGATGAGAGGAAAACAAGTAGATTACATTGAATTTGTTAATGAAGAACATGGTTTCTACAATAACAAGCCATCTTCCGAAGCTGCTCAAAAACTTCTTCGTATCATTGGAGATTTTATGAACAAATTGTCTACTAAATTTTAGCATTTGGCTTGTTGTACGTATTCCACTAAGATTTTGCATCAATTAGGGTTTCATCTCAATAAGTTTGTTTGCTCATTGGTCACACAAAAAAAAACCCCATAGAATGTTTTGATTTCGTTAATTTATTGTTCATCGTATCAATCTTAAAACACATAATAGATAAGTACAGAATCTCCTCCACTACTCTTAATTTTTTTTTCTTGTCTTAATTAATCAAATCTCTACACGAGGTCCACGGTTTTGATTATTTGATTGAATACCACTTAACCAAAATACGACAAAGTAATGAACATATGTTTATCCAAAAAGAAGAAATATGATAAAACTTGGAAAAGTCTCATATTGATATTTTATACATAAGAAAGCAAAAGAGAAAACCAAAATATATATAAAAAATGAGAGCATGAATATGAAGTACGACTATATAATTAGGCAATGTTGACCTTGTAAAAGCTTAATCAATATCGACGGCCCAATACTTTCACTCGGAAATACCCAAATGGACTTTGAAGCTTTCAACTATAATAAAGATACTTATCACAAGAAACATCAACTATAATAAAGATATTTATTACCAACCAAAATCTTTGTACGGTTTTATTTTAGTTAAAGCAGTTAATTAGTTGATTACCACTTAATCTTACCATACTTTTCTATTTGGGGTATTCTTACAGATTTTTTCGAGATGTAGATGAATATTAGTTCAATACCTATAATCTCAAAGATAACTAGACTGTTTATATCTATTAGGTATGATGCAATTAGACGGATTAGCATTATGTACGGTCGATCCACTTAGATTCGAATTTAAAACCAATTAACTATTAATAAATTGATCTATAGAAAATTCTCAATTTTTTCAATACGAGATATTCTTATACTATTTTTTTTAGTGGATCCTATTAATCCATTTAACCTCTACTTTGGAAGAAGTAGGTAGAATATTTGGCCAGGATGGTTTTGGCAGCTATCAATTTATTTGTTTATACTCGACCACTAATGGTTTCTTGTACATATAATTTTTTCTTTATTTTCAAAATGATATTTTTAGTATCCAAACAAAACATGGACATATTTTTGTTGGGATTAATGAAGTAAAACAATATAATAAACAATACAAATACACACATATGATAAAAGTTACACTAATCGAAACGATAATTTGGAAATTGGAAAATGATAACAAAAATAGTAATTGGTTGATATGTGAGGCATCTAAGAATATCTATTGACACTTCCAGATTAGCTGACCTGTACTTTCCGCAGGTAAAATCGACACCTCATCTAACCAACATCTTAGCCGTTGATTTCAACCTCAAAAGAAATCTCTTCTCATCCTCACCGTTTATTCACACCTCTCTCGATTTTACCAAAAATAACCTTAAGTCATCGTCGTCATTGTGGCACAATACTCCATGAGAAAAGCCTTTCTTCGATTTTAAATATATGAAATTAAAAACTCAAGCTTTAGGGTTTCAAAAACCAGAGGGAAATTGGAACAACATCGATTCTGTCTCTCTCTCTCTTTCGGCCCCTCTCTATTGCTATCTTCGTTTTCCTTTCCACGATTTGTATTTCTTTCTCCAATTATTGTTTTTTTTCCCTTTCTCTTTTTGCTTTTACTTTTCGCCAGAAAGCCGAGAGAAGAGAGAGAAATTGTTGGTTTTGTTGATTTTCAGAAAATTAGTATAGAGATTCAATATACACAAGAGAAGAAGACGATTTCACTAGCTTCCAATTTTGTTTTTCCGTGTAAAAAAGCTTATTTTCCTTGTTAAAATTCCGACCTTTGGATTTGATTTTCTTGTTCTTGGTGGTTGACGGGTAAGGTAAGACTCTCGATTTGCGATTTCTGTTTTGCTTTTTTCCTACTTCCTCCATTGAAGAAGCTTCTTTTTTGTGAGCGATGTCTTTAGATTGAAAAATGTTGGTGTGAATTGACTTCTACAAAAGCTAAATACGGTAATTTCTTGGTTTCGCATCGCAGGATTCGCTTTGAGCTGGATTCTTTCATCAGAAAATTAGTATCCTCATAAGAGAGCAGCGGTTTCTGATTTCCCGGAATAATCTAATCACTTAAAGGGTTGGTGTGATTTTGGCCTACCCTGGCGCTAAGCGTGTTTGCGGATCTGGACTACGGATAAAGGTTCTTGTGGTTTTTGATATGTATATGTGCCATAAGTTGGGATTGTGAATTGGATACTATACAAGTTATGGACTTAGGAATCGTATCACCCCCTAGGGATGTAGTCAAATGTTGTGATTGTGGATGCAATTGCACTCTGTATGATGCTTTTCCGAGTTCCTGGCTTCGGTCTGTGAAGAGAAAATACGAGGAATTTGAGAATGAGAAACGATTCCACATACCTGAGCTGGACCTGGACTTCTCTTCCAATGCTAAAGTTCAGATTGAGAATGAATGTGAACTGTTACGTGAAACTGTGAGCAGTCAACAGGAAGCTATTCAAGATTTGTATGCTGAGCTTGAAGAAGAGCGGAATGCTGCATCAACTGCTGCAAGTGAGGCAATGTCTATGATATTGAGGTTGCAAAGGGACAAGGCTGAGCTCCAAATGGAACTGAGACAGTTTAAGCGCTTTGCTGAGGAAAAAATGGAGCATGACCAGCAAGAGCTTATGGATCTAGAAGATTTGATATATAAGAGGGAGCAGACAATTCAGGCTATGACATGTGAAGCTCAGGCTTATAAGCATAGAATGATGAGTTACGGCCTCACTGACTCGGAGATTGATGGGGGGCAGAACATGCTTAGCCATAACCCAAGCATGATTGACTATGACACCCAATATGACCTTCCTACGTATGATTATCCTCCTATAAAGTGCAATTTGAATGAGAACCCTGGTACATTGGAGGCTGATATTGATGTTGACGACGTTGAAAAGTACCCGCTGGCTGATTCACCACATGGCCGAGAAAATTTGAAGACTTTGGAACATAGAATAAGTCAGATGGAGAGAAATCCTAGCTTTACTCAGTCTAATGGTGATGTATCTAGTGGGGCAAAATACACGGAGAAGAAGGTGGTGGTTGGTCAGAGTCCTAGGCGTCAGAGACATTTCAGGGGGGGTTCCACTGGTAGTTCAAGTTCCAGGGAAAGAAGACCAGGTTTACCCATTGATTCCCCAAGGTCCAACAGCGGTAGCTTCAAGAAAATGGAAGTTGCCTCGTCTGCAGAGGATAGTTACTTTGCAAAGGGTAAGGGTGGTGACTCATCAGAAATAGGAGATAATGACATGAATGATAGAGTTTATACCATCGATTCTGTCCATCACAACGTATCTCAAAGTGGTGATACTGCTGAGCATAAACTTAGAGGAGATACTGTTGATGGTTATGTGATGTCTCCGAGAGAAAAATCTAATCAGCCGGATGTTGGTGATCCTGATATAACTAAACTCTACATGAGGCTTCAAGCACTGGAGGCTGACAGGGAATCAATGAGACAGGCGATCATGTCAATGAGGACTGAGAAAGCTCAAATGGTTCTATTGAAAGAAATTGCTCAACATCTATCGAAAGATGTTGTCATAGAACGGAGATTGCCTATGCAGAAAGCATCTATTGCTGGAACATTTAGTTTGATATCTGTCTTTAAGGTGAGTTTGTTTCTAATACCAGTTAGTGGGTTGTGGTCTTTATATACTGATTATTAATGCACCTTATTCTAAGTTCTCTTCTGTATCTAATTGGATTGTATACACTATAGCTGATTCTTCTGATTATTCCTGTGCAGTGGATTGCATGTTTTGTTTTCTGGAGAAAGAAGGCTCGTCGAAGCAAGTAAGCGATCAACAGTCCCAAACTTTGAATAGCTTGTGCTTCAAATACCTTTTAATGGACTGAGTGTTGAGTCCGTAGTTATTTCAAATGATTATCCTTGTACAGATTTGCATAGATCTTGTAAAAGAAAAAACTACATACTTATCCTCCTCGTGTTTGTAATCGCAGATACATGAACGGAATGCAAGGGAACAACATGGGCTTAAAAATGCTTCTAGAAAAGACTCCTCGGATACGGCAATGGAGATGCCTCTCAAGAACGCAAGTGTGAAAATTTATTAGTCTGGTATATTTGAAGTGCATGGTGTGAATACATTGCGATAAGTAGGTACTGAGTGTGCAATTCTCCATCGTTATGGCCTTGCTGAGAAATATATTCTCTGATGTGCAGTTTTATTTTTCTTCTTCTTTCTGTTGTATATGCCATATTTCATTTGTTTTGGCTTTTGGGGTTCAATGTCTTTAATGGGGTTTGGTGATCGTCTACAGAATTGGGTGAGGTTACACGAAAGCATGTCTTTTTTCTTAAGCTGTGTATAATTTTTCCAGATTCTTGTTTAAATTTCTCTGGAAAGAAAACGAGAAAAGAAATTCAGTTTTTTCTTTTACTCTCAAAGGCTAAAGCTTCTGGTTAACGGAACTTGGTATTGTTTTGATCTTCAAGTTCTTTATCCTTGAAGTCTGAGAAACTATCAATGGTCATTTTCGCCTAGTTTTAGAAGGTGATAATCTAATTGCAAAATTAATTTTTTTAAAAAGAAGATTTTTTCTGATATCAATACATTAACGAATTAAAAAAGAACAAACCTTTAAAATGAAGCATCGCTGCTGTTAAAACCCAAAACCCTGGCCGCTAAAGCTTATTGCTCCGTCAAACATGCCGCGCTGCAAGAATCTTTTGCTAACGTCGAAGCGTCGTAAATCCAAATCTAAAAAGCAAAAGCTCAATCACCATGAACCTGAGTCTCTGATTCCAGAGAGGGCACTACATGAGGAAGAAGATGAAGAGGAAGGAGGGTTCAAGCTTAAAATTGCAGATCCTTCGCGTGAGCATGGTGTTCAACCTATTGGAAACCTGTATTTCAGTCCGAGTTTGGTGAATGTGCGGAACACTGGATTAGGTAATCTCCAGATCCTTACAGATGAGCTTGTTCTGGATATTCTGGGGCTTCTCAATGCGACTCATTTGGGTATTTTGGCTACTGTAAGCAAATCGTTCTATATTTTTGCTAATCACGAGCCTCTGTGGAGAAATCTCGTATTGGATGAGTTAAAAGGAGAGTTTTTGTTTAATGGGTTGTGGAAATCGACCTATGTTGCTGCTTTCCACCCGAAATTCCAGTCTTTTGGAACTGGTGAGTTGAATTTGAAGATTACAGACTTTTATTCCGATTATCTGTTTCAGAGCTGGTTGTGTGCTAATCTCGAAATGAAACCGAAATGGCTTAGAAGAGACAATATCACTCGGGTGAGAGACATCTCTGTTGAAGAATTCATTACAAGATTTGAGGAACCTAATAAGCCGGTTCTGTTGGAGGGATGTTTAGATGCTTGGCCTGCTACTAAGAAATGGTCAAGAGACTCTCTAACTAAGGTGGGTGGGGATGTCGAATTTGCGGTTGGTCCAGTTGAAATGAAGCTCGAGAAATATTTTAGGTATTCTGATAGAGTTAGGGAAGAAAGGCCCTTGTACTTATTTGACCCCAAGTTTGCAGAGAAAGTTCCGGTTTTGGATTCAGAGTATGATGTTCCTGTCTATTTCAGAGAGGACTTATTTGGTGTTCTCGGTAATGAGCGACCTGATTATAGATGGATCATAATCGGGCCATCTGGAACAGGATCGTCTTTCCACATTGATCCTAACTCAACATCAGCTTGGAATGCAGTGATCACAGGGTCGAAAAAATGGGTTTTGTTCCCGCCAGATGTGGTTCCTCCGGGCGTGCACCCAAGTCCTGATGGAGCAGAGGTGGCCTGTCCTGTTTCCATAATAGAGTGGTTCATGAACTTCTATGATGATACTAAGGATTGGAAGAAGAGACCTATTGAGTGCATATGCAAAGCTGGGGAGGTGATGTTTGTACCTAGTGGATGGTGGCATCTGGTGATTAACCTGGAGGAATCGATTGCAATTACTCAGAATTACGTTAGCAGGTAAAGAATTTCTTTCCTTTTGGCTCTTTAGTTTGCCACCTTTTGTCATGTCAGTGTCAAAGATAGCAGACTGATGAAATTAGAAGATCAACAGTATAATAGTACTAGAGATAGTATCATGATTGTTATTTTGTAGCATTCATCTGGAGGCTATTTGTACATAGTTGTGGCAACTGTTGAATGATAATGATATGCATCTGTTGATTAGCTATGTTGATCTAATTGGAGAAACATTACGTGTGCAGGAGGAATTTGTTAAACGTGTTGGAATTTCTAAAGAAACCAAATGCAAAAGAGCTAGTCTCTGGAACAACTGATAGAGAGAATTTACATGACAAATTCAAGAAGGCTATTGAAGGAGCTTACCCTGGGACAATCCAGGAGTTAGAGAAGAAAGCAGAAGAAGCGAAAAGAGCCGAAGAACAAAGAGTTTCTTTCTGGGACACTGCCAAAGCTGGTGGTTTCAAGTTTTCGTTCTAAAGAAACAAAAACATCATCTTAAAATTTTGATTTTGTAGCATCTTCCAAATCCTTTGACAAATGCAGATGGAGGAAATTGTAACCTTTATTTAGACTCATACATCTTTTTAAACTTAAAAAACAGAGCTCATCGACCGTTATATGTTGGCTTCTTATAAAGTTGGGAACTTTTTGAACTTTTGTTCAGAGAATTGAGTAACATTGTGCTCAATACACTTCGTTTTAAACACCCGAAGCTTGCCTTGGTCCAATCCTGCTCTTCCTTTTCCGACCTTAAGATCATCCATGGCTTTCTCATACGAACTCATCTCATCTCCGACGTCTTCATTGCCAGTCGTCTCCTCGCTCTCTGCGTTGACGAATCTATCTTCAACGATTCCACCCAAGAATACGCATATGGAATCTTCTCTCAAATTCAAAGCCCTAATCTTTTCGTCTTCAACCTACTCATCCGCTGCTTCTCTACTGGCGCAGAACCTAGCAGGGCTTTTGGGTTCTATACCCAGATGTTGAAATCTCGAATTCGGCCAGAAATATAACGTTTCCGTTTCTGATCAAGGCGTCTACTGAGATGGAGTGCGTAATGATGGGAGAGCAAACACATTCACAGATTGTTAGATTCGGATTCCAGAATGATGTTTATGTGGAGAATTCGCTTGTTCACATGTACGCTAATTGTGGGTTGATCGCTGCGGCTGGTAGGAATTTTGGGCAAATGCCGTTTCAAGATGTGGTTTCGTGGACTTCTATGGTATCCGGGTATTGTCAATGCGGGATGTCTGAGGATGCACGAGAGATGTTCGATGAAATGCCCCACAGAAATTTGGTTACTTGGAGTATTATGATCAATGGGTATGCAAAGAACAACTGTTTTGAGAAAGCCATTGACTTGTTCGAACTCATGAAAAGGGAAGGAGTTATTGCAAATGAGATGGTTATGGTGAGTGTGATTTCTTCCTGTGCTCATTTGGGTGCGCTTGAGCATGGATAAAGAGCACATGAATATGTTGTTAAGAATCACTTGACTGTGAATCTAATTCTTGCGACAGCTCTTGTGGATATGTATTGGAGGTGTGGAGAAATCGAGAAAGCAATTCGTGTATTTGAGGAATTGCCTGAGAGGGATAGTTTGAGCTGGAGTTCGATAATCAAAGGTCTTGCTGATCACGGAGATGCTCACAGAGCAATTCATTACTTCTCTGAAATGATTAGATTAGGATTTCTCCCAAGGGATGTTACATTCACAGCAGTTCTTTCAGCTTGCAGCCACGATGGGTTAGTCGATAAAGGTCTAGAGATATATGGGAACATGAAAAAGGATTATGGGATCGAGCCTAGACTAGAACATTATGGTTGCATTGTTGACATACTTGGCCGTGCTGGAAAATTAGCCGAAGCTGAGAGCTTTATCTTTAAAATGCTACTTAAGCCAAATGCCCCGATATTGGGAGCTTGCTTGGAGCATGTAAGATTTATAAGAACACCGAGGTTGCAGAGAGAATAGGAAACATGTTGATAGAGGTGAATCCAGAACGTAGTAGGTACTATGTTTTGCTTTCAAATATATATGCGTGTGCAGGAAAATGGGAGAAACTCGAGAAGTTGAGAGACATAATGAAGGAGAAGCTGTTAAGAAACCACCGGGATGGAGCTTGATAGAGATTGAGGGAAGAATAAACAAGCTCTCCATGGGAGATGATCAGAAGCATCCTGAAATGGGTAAGATAAAAAGAAGTGGGAAGATATCTTGCAGAAGATAAGCTTGATAGGGTATAAAGGAAACATAGGTGATGCGTTTTTCGATGTGGATGAGGAGGAGAAGGAGAGTGCAATTCATATGCATAGCGAGAAACATGCAATTGCATATGGTATGATGAAGACTAAGCCTGATGCTACTATTAGGATAGTGAAGAACTTAAGAGTATGTGAAGATTCTCATACAGCAACAAAGCTTATCTCTGAGGCTTATGGTAGAGAGTTCATTGTAAGAGACCGGAACAGATTTCATCATTTTAGACATGGATTATGTTCTTGCGGAGATTATTGGTGATAGTTGCTTCACTTCTTTGTTTTAGAATTTTTATTTCTTGTTGAAACGTTTCTTTGTTTTAGAATTTCTTGCAAGGGATTTGTGTATTTTGATAGCACAACACAAGTTTACATAACGACATTAATGGGTTAATGGTGACGGCTCTTTATTTTGCTATTAATTACAACTTCATTTGAAGTCACCTATTAAAATGGACATTTGAAAATCAATCGTTGAAATAGATGTTTGGAGTTATTTATCAACGTTTAACCATTAGTTCCAAACATACTTATTTATGGTATTTTGTAATCGCTAGTTCTAATTATCTGATTTCAAATAGTTTTTTTTTTTTTTAAACGTCTTGTTCAAACAAATTCACTAATCAGATTTAATGTGTTTTCCTATATTTGTCTTCCATTTCATCCAAAAAAATAAAATAAAAAACATGACTAAGTAATAAATATTAACACCAAAAAAGGGTGTAACGCTAATTATGTATATAATGTAAAAATGTTTTAACATTAATAATGTATGAAATTAAATGTAATAATTAGAGACTATCTAAACAGCAAATAAAAACGAGAAGAGGGGCGGTGCCGTCCTTAAGGAGAGTAAGCCACGTGACTAAACGACTCCTTTCTGTTGGTCCCATCATCACCCAATGCTTAAGCTAAAGGCTCTCATATTTTCGTTTTTCTTCTCTTACATTTACGTATCCAATTTAAAATACACAAACGAAAACAAATTGTTTAATCGGTGAGTGTCGAAAATATCGTTTACACCAACCAAACTCTCACTGACACTTGGCATTCAACTGTGTAAACCAGTTCTAAACAGCTGGATTTAGTTTATAATGGAAAAACAAATATGTAAAATAATAATAAGGAACGGATTTAAAATTTTAAAGAGTTCATAGGTCTGATTTATCTGTAATACAAAACTAAAACATATTTTCTTAATCATCTTTATACGGATATGGATCTATGTTTTTAACTCATTTAAATATCTGGAAAAAATGTCTATTTATGGGTTGCACTTTTTCCAGAAAAACAGTTAAAATCATCTTCACAAAATTTAGAAATTTTTAACATATAAAAAATATGTAAAATAAAAATGTCATGTGTGTTTAATTGATTATAAAAAGACTAAACAAAGAGATAAAGAGGTAGTGGTGGCGCGTGAAGTCGACAAGTAACGTTTCAACTACCGACCAGACAACATGGGCCGGGAATGAGAGAGCTCATTGAGTCTTGACTCATCCTCGCACTTTGTCTTGCCACGTGGTTGCAGCTTTGTGGCTGTTTGTCCCTACGTAAACATGTATCCTCAAAACTATAGAACACTATATTTCTCCGTTTCAAGTATCTAACTAACTGATATTGGACACCCAACCAAATGCTTGGTCTGTCGTTAAATGTATGCATAAGCATTCGGATCCTCGGATCAAATCAGTTTCTATTGATTCGGGTTTCTCGGATAAGAAATTTTTTGATTTATATAAAACGTTATTGACTTACTATTTCGATTCAGTTCTAGATTGATTTTATTCAAGATCGGGTCGGTTTAGATCCAAATTTAAAAGACAAAAAATAATTGAATATCCGAAAAATATTTGAATATCCAAAAAATTACCCAAAAATTATCCGTAAATTTGTCAAAATTTTCTTAAAATACTCAAAAAATACATGGATACTCTTAAAATCGTTTAAAGTATTCACATAAAATCAAGTCTTCGAGTAGCCGATCAATTCTCATGTAGGAATCAGACTAAAACCAATATCTGTAGATATTTATGACGAAGACCAGACATGATCTGAACCTACTTTTTCGGATCGGTTTTGGTTCAAATCCTCTGAATCCGGATACTATGCCAAAGAGTAATTAAATATACATTTCTAAGTTTTTTTCTAAATAAAACACAAACCACTAATAAGTCGAACGTGTAAACGTAAAAACAGAACCAAAGAAAACAATGAGGGTTAAGTCGAGAGCATAAACAATCCAATGAGAAACAAACAAAACGTACATATCGTTAGATGCCGTTTATCTCTTCAGACTAAAGAAGAAGAAAACAAAAGCTTGGGCCTGCTTCATTTATTGGCTTTTGCAATTTAAGACATAATCGACTCTTGACAAAATCACAACCTGTCCGTAGCTTTTTTTGCACCACTGTACGTGACTACACATTGAAATGCAGTACAATTACACTTACACACAACGTACCAAATTATACATTCAATTCTCATCTTGACCTCACATGGAATTTATTTATTATAGTACATTTGGTTGGCGTAAGTCAATTCTTATTCTATTTTTAAAGAAAAAAATAGTCTTTGGAACTAGATATATTCCTGATTTAGAAATCAATATACACCACTTAAACTGAGTAGTTAAAGTTTTGACACATACAAATCATTACTTATGTATAAACATTTCGTGTCTTCTTTACATTTTTGTACATAAGAACTGGGCTTATTAGAGCAATCATATAACTAGGTTTAGTTTCTTTTTCCTCTTTGTCTTGGATTCATATATTGTTAGATCCAACGGTTGATTCTTATTGATCGGATACATACAAGTTTGTTTTCATCACAATTATCATTATGACAGAAACAAAAGTAGATCCAAGGAAAAGTCATTGAATCTAGTACTTATAGACCTTATCATAACTTTTTTTGTCAATCGTTAAATCGACAAGATCGTATTCGTAACTCAAATCTTTCAAATCCTAAATTCTATTTGTTAGAAGTACACAATTTTCTAAAGTCGAACTGTGATTAAAAAAAACTAAATAAATAGACAAACTATTTCATCAAATACATTTACCTATAATCTAGAACTTTATAGTTTCTTTTTCCTCTTTATCTTTGGTTCATATATTGTTAGATCCACTGTTCATTCCTATTAATGGAATATATACAAATTTGTTTTCACCATTATCATCGAAAGGAACAAAAGTAGATATAAAGACAAGTCATTGAATCTAGTATCTTATTGACCTTACCATTTCTTTGTCAGTAATTAAATTGACAAGATCTGATTCATAATCAAATCTTTTAAATCTCATATTCTATCACCTAAAACTACACAATTTTCTAAAGTCTAATGGCAAAAACTGGAAAGATGAACATTTAATCATTTCACTAAATGCATTCCTCTAGAACTTAGAACATTGTAAATAATATTGTTTGATGCCAAATTTAATAGACATAAACCATCTTTATAGGCCACTTTCTATGCTTGAAAATAAATTAAGAGAATCAAAACAAATAAAAAGAATGTGAAGCATGATTTACCAAATTTTCACTATCATAATAATTAATTATTGCATGTATTATGTGATGTTACACTCTCTAGATTTCATCAAAAGAAAGTGAATATAGGCGTAATATTTACGAAAATGTGACGATAATAAGTACGAAAAAATCGAAATGAAAGCTAAATAAATCTCAAAAGTAACCAAAATAAGAAAAACAAAAAAAAAATTTATGGGTAGAAAACATATTTGGCAGGAAGAAAGGATCCAAAACCAACTTTGTGAGAAGTGCCCTCTTCATTAGGTAACATGGGATTCAATTTAAGCCTCACAATATTTTTATACCTTTTCCAAAAAATACGAAATTAACATATAAAAACATAAATGTCCTTTTTATTTTATCTTCTTTTCGTCAGGGCTAATCTGATAAGCTAATAAGGTTAAGACAATTTAATGCTAAAAGTTTTTTAGTCGAGAAAACGATAAAAAATTGATTATTACCCTTGATTGATACCTTCTTTTATTTTCTGAAATGTCAACACAATTATTCTATAAATACATACGTACATATATAGAATAGGTTGTATATTACTTTCGAATTGGCCGGACACGTCTATGGTTGATTGTTCAATGATTTTGGCTATAAGAAATTGAACATACATGTCTTAGTCATTTTAGAAAAAAAAATTAGACATTGAATTGTATATTATTTTGTTCTATTTAGCTATAGTAGCTACACGACTACTTGAATTCCAGTGAAAAAAATTATAAAGGTGAACATTTTATCAAATATACTTTCCGGAACAGAAAAAGAGCTAATCATTCATTTATTTATTGTATCGTATTGTATAAAGGATCTTAGGAAGCATTATACTTAGCTGGAATCAATCTTGTCCGCAAACTATCGCTATTGCATCGTCAAGTTATACTCATCTCTGCGAATATCATCTTCACCTTAATTTTGATAACGATAATACACTAAATTTTGGTCATCAGAGAGTCTTTTGTTTAGTGGTTATTACAAACTATGGCGTCTATTTCATTGATAACCATTTTTTTCTAATGTGATTTAAAACCCAACAAAAAACTTTATAACACAAATATTTAGAGTTAAATTTGAATGAAAATAAAATAAAATAGACATTTTATTATTTAAAATTCTTTTTTTTGTCAATAATTACAAGAATATAATATGTAGCAAAACTTTAAACTCAAAATTTAAATCCTATTATACTCAACTATGTGTTTAGCCAAAATCAAAATCTAGTGAAGAAGGTGGTTAGAGGTGGAACCAAAACCAATTTCCTATTAAAATTAATAATTAAATCGATAATACTAGCCGGAAGAAGAGCAATGATAGGGCATGAACTCCATACTAAAAAGGAATTTTTGGTTAATTGATTTTTATGTTTTCCATTTCATGAAATTTCTTTATATTTGAATATGATGTTGTGCACATACTAAAAATGAATATGGATTCACCATTGATTGACAAAGTCTAATATATTCCAAACACACTCATAAACCCTTTATTTTGTAATTTCTACATGCAATAGAGTGAAATCGAATTTCAAATGCTTGAATTATTGTTTGAAAATATGTAAGTCTTCATTGACCCGATCCAACCGAAAAGAGCTCGGCTATAATATTATATATATTTAAATACGATATCGTGTTTTAGCTTTCTTGTATAGTATTGCTTATATCATCCAAGTGGCATTGTAATAATGATCCGATTATTACAAGTATGAAAAGTTGAACATAAAGGGTACACTCGTAATTGAAGAGAAACCATCATAAATGCGAGTATATAAAGAAGATTGATGAAGCAGATTAGAAAGGGTGTCACAAGTTTCAAGCTTTAACATCATCTCTTCCATAAAAACAAACCTCTTTCAAATTGTCCAAACACTTTCTTATCTTTTACTTCTCCAAAGGTATCAAATTCTCTATCCTAACATAAATATATCCTTCTTCTTATACTCATTCTTGTTTTTAATTTCTTTCTATTAATATCTACCTCCATTTTATATGTTCTACACTTCTATACATATATTCATTGTTATACGGTCATTACTAAGAAAAAGGATGGCTAGTCGTAGTTATTTTTTTTGAATTTACATGGTTATTTGATGAATTTTCATGGTTGTTTTCGTATCTGTTACATAATCATGAAAAAAGATTTTGATTAAGGATTTATGATTTTGTGGTCAGTTGAACAAGGCAAAAATGTCTATGGAAAAGCCACCGTTGGCCACTGGTTTAGATAGAACGAGGTCGGAGCAGTTATATGATACAGTGGCTGCAGCATTTAAATCACCTCATGGCTCTATAGATGCTAATGGTATACCTGCGACGGCTCCACCGACGGTCGGAGGAGGAGGAACGTTGTCGAGAAAATCAAGCCGGAGGTTAATGATGGGAGCATCACCAGGGAGAAGTAGTGGAGCTGGTACACACATAAGAAAGTCTAGAAGTGCTCAGCTCAAACTCGAGCTAGAGGAAGTCAACAGTGGTGCAGCTTTAAGCCGTGCGTCGAGTGCGTCGCTTGGACTATCGTTCTCATTCACCGGGTTCGCTATGCCGCCGGAGGAAATCTCTGACTCGAAACCGTTCAGCGACGACGAGAATATACGTAAGTCGTGTGAACTTGTCTCACTTTTAGTGAATTAAAGCGCAAGGGTAAGGGTAGTCTCGTCATTTGAGGTATGGTGTTCCCATGCTAGGAGGGTAGTTTGGACATTTTAAGAGATGAAATTAAATGATAACAACGGATATATGATTGGTGTTGGTCGATTTGCTTTATTGCATGAGAGTTTGATAAATTATTGAACAAACTATATTGTCCTTCTAATTTCTTCCACGTGGTCTCTTTCTCGTGCAACTGCAACTTCCACCACTTATTTTCTTTTCACTTTCTTTTTTCTTTTTTCTTTTTTCAATTGCAAATTCGATGGTGCATGCAATTATTATATTTACATAATATCTTTGTTGTATAAAATATTATATATTTTTTTGTTAATCTCAGTGGCTTGAAATGATAATTGTTTAATTTTATTTTTATTCTGTATATAATACACAACACAAGTACAAACTATTCTTAAATCTTATGATGTTAGCTCCATATTCAAAAATAAAAAAGATAATTTAATGGTTCCAAACGCCCTTTATTGTTTTAAAAACGATACGCACATTAACAAAATTTATGACATTAACTAGCTTAAGAAACTAATTAATTTGTCAAAGTTTAAACTTCAAAATAATATTTTTGTTTGTTTTATTTATTTATGTGGATATTTTGTCAACTCTAAGTATGTGTTTTAATTAGGTAGTCAATAATTCACGACTAGTGATTGTAATAGGCTCATACTTGTACTATTTGGTAACTATCAGTTCATAATAGTTGTATTGATAGTGTTATTTTTACAAAAATTAAAATCATTCACTTTTTTGTCTGGCTAGTATTGAGACGCTTAATAGTGATTCGTAAACGCCATGTAGTGATTGATTCACCAACTTAACAGCTTTTTATGACTAAGTAGGTAAAAAATAGGTACTGAAGAAGTCAATATTAGTTTAAACAATTAGTCAAAATAATGGGTCCCAATTTTGGAATCTTAGTGTTTTGTTTCTGTTGTAATGTTACCTCAAAGTCCAAATTCCCTCAAAGACCTTTAGGTGAATGAAAAACATTGGCCAACAATATAGTTTACACAACATAACCTAACTTACTATATATAGTGTTTAAGTGTTCAACACTGAACCTACTTAAAAAGTTATTCACTAGTGACTACTACTAATTAAATCTCTTTCGGTTTATTGAGTAATGATGATGAATCAACGATTTGACATTATTGTTTCAGCGGAAGATATTGAAGTAGGAAAGAAGCCTAAGTTTCAAGCAGAACCAACATTACCCATCTTTCTCAAGGTAACTTATTGTATCAGACAAAGATAGGAACAAAAAAACATTAGGGTTAAGTGTTAGAAACTGGAATGAAGTAGTAGTTAGTGGTTTATATGTATGGGATTGATTTTTATGGTACTGATCTTCTCTGTTTGCACAGGCACTGAGAGGAGATCAAAAGAATGTCACACATTTGTTTCTCTATATCTCTGTGTCTTCATTTTCATCAAGTTAAGTCTTGTACAGAATCTCATCTTACATGAAATTTATGTACAAGACTTTAGATATCCATAGGAATACCAAAAGGGGGGGGGGATAGAAGAGAAAATGTGTGATAAGATTTACGAAAATACGACGAGTATAAGTTAGTCTCAAGACTTAGTTAATGGTGGTTTGTTTGTGAATTTGATGCAGTTCAAGGAGGTTACATACAAAGTGGTTATAAAGAAAATGACTTCTTCAGTAGAGAAAGAGATATTGACTGGAATTACTGGAAGTGTGAGTCCTGGTGAAGTTCTTGCACTCATGGGACCTTCAGGGAGTGGCAAAACAACTCTTCTTAGCTTACTCGCTGGTCGAGTTTCTCAGTCCGCAACAGGAGGTTCGATTACTTACAATGACCAGCCTTACTCTAAATTCTTGAAAAGCAAGTAAGTATGTTAACCCTAAAAACCGAAAACCTTTGCTCCTGACATAGAGATTTAACAACTGGTTCTTTTGTTTGGTGGTAGGATTGGGTTTGTAACTCAAGACGATGTTCTGTTTCCTCATCTTACTGTGAAAGAAACGCTATGCTACGCTGCTCGTCTGCGTCTACCCAAGACACTTACGAGAGAGCAGAAGGAGCAACGAGCTTTACATGTTATCCAGGAATTGGGTTTGGAGAGGTTTGTTTCACTCAGAGGTTCCAAATAGTAACACTGTGGTCTTTTTGTTTTAACAACGATTGGTTGCAGGTGTCAAGACACTATGATTGGTGGAGCGTTCGTGCGTGGTGTATCAGGTGGGGAGAGGAAAAGAGTTTCTATTGGAAACGAGATCATCATTAATCCTTCTCTGTTACTTCTTGATGAACCAACCTCTGGTTTAGATTCAACCACTGCTCTTAGAACCATCCAAATGCTCCACGACATCGCAGAGGTTTGATTGTTTGTTTTGTTTCAGACAATCACTTGATATCTTTCCTTTGATCACTGTCTGAGTCTTGATGAATCGAATAACAGGCTGGGAAAACTGTAATCACTACGATTCATCAGCCGTCGAGTAGGCTCTTCCATAGATTTGACAAGCTGATTCTACTGGGAAGAGGAAGTCTTCTCTACTTTGGGAAATCATCCGACGCTCTGGATTACTTCTCCTCCGTTGGATGCTCTCCACTTATCACCATGAACCCTGCAGAGTTCTTGCTCGATCTCGCCAATGGTAACATTAATGATATCTCTGTGCCTTCTGAGTTAGAAGATAGAGTTCAAGTTGGCAATTCAGGCAGAGAAACTCAAAATGGCAAGCCATCTCCTTCTGATGTTCATGAGGTAATTATAGAAACAACAACATTCTTTTAGAAAATTAAGATCACATGAAAGTAAATTGAGTTCTTAAATTATATCTGTAAATTGTAAGCAGTATCTAGTGGAGGCATACGAGACTCGAGTTGCAGAACAGGAGAAGAAGAAACTAATGGATCCTGTGCCACTTGACGAAGAATCAAAGGCCAAAGTTATGCGTCCAAAGCGTCAATGGGGAGCTGGCTGGTGGGAACAATATTGCATACTGTTCTGCAGAGGACTCAAAGAACGCCGACACGAGTACTTCAGCTGGTTGCGTGTTACACAAGTTCTTTCCACAGCTGTCATTTTAGGGCTTCTCTGGTGGCAATCAGACATTCGTACTCCAAGAGGACTACAAGATCAGGTAAGTTCAGTGTGATTTTGGTCTGAGAAATTAAGAAGAAACTCTTATGCTTCTGCTTTATTTCTGCAGGCTGGTTTGCTCTTCTTCATAGCAGTGTTTTGGGGATTTTTCCCTGTTTTCACAGCAATCTTTGCGTTTCCACAAGAGCGAGCAATGTTGAATAAAGAGAGAGCAGCTGATATGTATAGATTAAGCGCCTATTTCCTAGCTCGAACCACAAGTGATCTCCCTCTTGACTTTATTCTACCTTCTCTCTTCCTTCTCGTCGTCTATTTCATGGCTGGTCTTCGTCTCAGTCCATATCCCTTCTTCTTAAGCATGCTCACTACTTTTCTTTGCATCATTGCAGCTCAGGTATGTTCATATTGAAGAATTTTTTAAACAGACATTTTTCAAAGTATAACGAAGATGCTGATTTCGATTGTGTTTTCTCTTTGCTAGGGACTCGGGCTTGCTATTGGTGCTGTTCTCATGGATTTAAAAAAGGCTACAACTTTGGCTTCAGTTACAGTCATGACATTCATGCTCGCTGGAGGATTCTTTGTCAAGGTAAGTCCTTTGTTTTGAAATTCCTCTGCCTCGGAGCTCCTCTGTTTCTGAGCTCCTCTGTTTTGTTTCCTCTTCTTGTTTCCTGCAGAAAGTGCCGGTTTTCATTTCGTGGATACGTTATCTATCTTTCAATTACCACACCTACAAGCTTCTACTTAAAGTGCAATATCAGGACTTTGCTGAATCTATCAATGGGATGAGAATAGACAATGGACTAACTGAAGTAGTCGCACTAGTTGTCATGATTTTCGGTTATCGTCTCCTCGCATATTTGTCTCTAAGGCAAATGAAGATCGCAACATAACCCTAACATAGAAGAAGCACTAAGACATAAAGAGTGCATCAGGTCTTAATGATCCTGACATGACCAATCCCTGACAACGATTAAGAGATTGGTCCTACAAATTTTCTTGCTTAACTACAAAGATGTTGTGAGTTTGATTATATGATTGGGTGGTGAAAGAATGTCTTGTTCAGAAGCAATATGTTGTAGTGTGTATTAGTAGATCGAATCTAAAAATGGTTGCTGTCTATTAACAAGAAGAACCTTATGGTTTGATCTGATCTTCTTAAGTTCTAATCCAATTATTCTTAAATCATTTCTATCTTTTGTGAGTTTACTGTGAGTCTTCATTAGAGCTTTTTAATAGGTTAAAGATAAAGTTTTGAAGCTTTGAAAAGGTTAAAGGAAGAGAATTTGGTGCTTTTGTTTACTCAACCAGTCATTTATGTAATCTTTATAGTAGACATCACCAATCACTGAAACTATTGTTCAAAATTATTCTCAAACCATTTAGCTAGACCAAAAGCTTTTCAAATGATAAATAGACCGAATATAAAAGTCTTAATTTTGTTACATATAAAGCACGTAACTTGAGATTCTTACACTTGTTTCATAAACACATACACAAATAACATTAGAAGATCTTACCACATACACAGACACTAGTTTGGAACATGAGGATCTTAGCAAACCCATCATTGTTCTTCACTAGTTTTACTATTAATAGAATAGAAAGCAAAGTTTATTTACCTGTCATTTTCTGTCACTCAACTCTTGTCGAATTGCGTAGAAGAAAACAGACGAATAAAGAGACCTTAACATAGGATGAGCCAAAGATGATTTGCCAGTTTACAGCCAAACTGATGGTAAAAGAGTAATCCTTTAAACTAAAGAAACTCTGTCCATTTGGCTGAAACATAAGGGACAAAACAAAAGAGCATGTCTTGTCTGAAGGCAAATATAGCAAAAGATTTAAAGAACTACTCTTCTTTATTGATTAAGAAACTTGCTCAAAACTTAACCAAACTCTCTTGCTTGTCTTATGGAACAACTCTCCAAAAGATCTTATTTATAGACTAAGCTAAACTCCTTAATCTATTAGGATTTACATTATTCTTATCCTATTATTTAGGTGTTATCTCTAGACCTTGTTCTTATCTAAAGATAACTTGATTTTCAAGCTATCGGAATTATCCAACATTCACCCCCTTAATTCCGACATGAACTCCGGGATGAATGATCTCGATGACACCTAGTTTGTCTCTCATTTCCTTGAACTTGATTCTTCCTAATGGCTTTGTGAGTATGTCAGTCTTTTGTTCTTCACCGGCTACATGCTCCACTTCGATTTGATTGTTCTCCATACACTCAAGAATGAAGTGGTATCTCGAGAGTATGTGTTTGCTTCTTCCATGAAAGACTGGGTTCTTTGTGAGTGCAATGGCTGACTTGTTATCGATCCTAAGCTTGACCTTCTTGTCTTCATCAACGATCTCATTCATTAGTTCTTTAAGCCAAATCGCTTGTTTTGCGGCTTCGGTGGCAGCCATGAATTCGGCTTCGCACGATGATAGGGCAACCGTGGGTTGCTTTTGTGATGTCCAAGTGATCGGAGATTGACCAAGATAGAAGATGTGGCCGGAGGTACTTCTTCCATCATCAATGTCGATATTGTGACTACTATCACTATATCCTATAATTGTTCTTGTTCCATCTTTCTTAAAATGTAAACCAAAGTTAGTTGTACCTTTGATGTACCTTAAGATATGTTTAAGAGCTTTCCCATGTGATTCCCTTGGACTTTGCATATATCGACTTAACACTCCAACGGCATAAGCTAAGTCCAGTCTTGTATGAACTAGATACCGCAAGCATCCTATAGTTCTTTTACATGTGGTGGCATCAATTTCCGGTTCATTCTCAGATTTTGATAGTTTCAAATTTGACTCCATTGGTGTGTGTGTCAAGTTACATGAATCCATCTTTGTATCCGCAAGAATTCCTTTTGCATAACCTTCTTGCTTAATTCGAATCTCATCATCACTTTGAATCACTTCTATCCCAAGGTAATAAGTTAACTTACATAAATCCGACATGTCAAATTCCATAGACATAGCTTTCTTGAATTGATCAATGATTCTCTGTGATGTGCCGGTTACAAATAAATCATCAACGTAGATGGCCACAATCAAGTAGTCTTTCTTTTCTTTCTTGAGATATACCGATGATTCTTTGACACATCTTTTGAATTTCATTCCTTTTAAGACGTGATCAAGTTTTACATTCCATGCCCTTGGTGCTTGCCGTAACCCGTATAAAGCTTTGTGAAGACGATACACTTTGTTCTCTCCCCCTTTCTTCACAAATCCTTGTTTTTGAACATAGCCTTTAGCCACAAGTCTTTCCTTATGCTTATTCACCGATCCATCCGTATATCTTTTGATCTTGAAGATCCACTTTAACCCTATAGGTTTTACTCCCTCGGGTTTATCAACAAGCTCCCATGTGTTGTTTTTGATGATGGATTCTATCTCGGCTTTCATTGCATCAACCCATTCTTGAAAGTCTTTTGCTTCTAAGTAGTTCTCGGATTCTCCATCTGTAGTTAGAAGCAATTTTCCTCCTTCTATTTCAGCTATTAACACAAATCATCAAGATATCGTGGCTTAGAAATCGTACGACCATATCGAGTTGTTTGATTATTTGCTTGTTGATCATTTCCTTGATTCATGTCACCATCAATGTTTTCATCAACGTTTTCTTGGTTAATATGTTCTTCTTCGGGTTCATATAGGTTCTCATATTCATCAAGATCATCTTGTACTTCATTGACTCCTTCTCCTCCAAGATTTTCTTGATGAATTTTGAATATACCTGCTTCACCATCGGTTTCTTTTTTCGAAGTCCAATCCCATGCTTTTCCAAGTAGACATACTTTACATAAACTCTTCTCTTCTTGTAATTTTGGTAAACGAATCACCATCTCTTTCTTTATCATGTTCTCCATTATCCCAACACTTATATGTCCTAGCCGTGAGTGGCAAATTTGAGTGGTGTTAATCTCCTTCACAAGTAAACACCTATGATGACTTATCTTAAGATTTGTCTTGTATAACCGGTTTGGTGATCGAGTTACTTGAAGAAGAAGTCTTCCTCGTGGATCTCGAAGGTGGAGTTTTTCTCCTTTCATCTTGATTTCACACCCATTCTCCGTTGTTTGACCGAGACTTATGATGTTATGTTTCAAATCGGGTATAAAATAGATGTCTTTAAGTTCCCTTTTTCACCGGTTTTTCCAACAAATACAATGGACCCTTTCCCAACTATGTTGACGTAAGAGCCATCCTCAAACTTTACTTTTCCTTTAATGTTTTCATCCAGCTTAGTAAAGAATTCTTTGTTCCCCGTCATGTGATTACTTGATCCATTGTCAAGGTACCAAACTTTCGATCCTTCATTACTTGTGCCATAGGTTTTCGGAAACACTTTGTCCTCATTCAAGAACACAACTTCATGAACATAGAGAGCTTCTTCCTCAATTTCTTCCCCTCCTTCTTCATGTTCATTAAAGTTTGCTTCTTGATTCTCTCTAGGTCTATTGGGACAAGCTGAAACAAAGTGACCCGGCTTGTCACATCTCCAACATATTACCCTAGATCGATCTTTTCTTCCCGTTTGGCTATAGCTTTTGGTATCTTCTTCTTGGTCAGGGTTATTGAATCTACCACGACCTCTCCTGCGGCCTCGTCCGCTTCTACCACCTCGACTATAACCTCCTCGAGTTTCTCCTTTCCCACAATTATTGTTTGAAAACATAAGTTTTCTTTGTTCCTTCATGTGTTTATTGCTAAACATTAATTCGGTGGTAATCCATTAAGAAATTTCTTGATTAGTCTCGTTTCATTAATGGATTCACCAAAAGAAGCCGATTGAGCCGCAATACCGGAAATCTTTCTCGCAAACTCATCAACCGTGTCATTGTTATTCATGGTTAACTTTTCTAGTTCAGCCATTAAAGTTTGTAACCTTGCTTCCTTCACACGATCAGCTCCTTGATACAGCGATTTAATAGCATCCCAAAGCCCTCTTGCTGTGCTTTGATTTCCGATTTGCAAGATTAGTACATCAGGAATGGATTGGAACAAGAGAGCTATGGCCGTAACATTCTTCTTCACGTCCATAGATCTTGGTTCAATTGTCTCCCACACTTCACTAACTTGAAGCATGACTTTCATTCTCATCGCCCAAACCGTGTAGTTTGTTGATGTCAACATAGGACAATGGATCGATGGCACTCCAGGGTCCTTTCGTGGTGGTTGTTGGTTCACGTCTCCCATCCTTGGCTACGTGAGGTTTCTCCTTAGCTCGATCGGATCTTCGACTCAAGCTCTGATACCAATTGAAGGCAAATATAGCAAAAGATTTAAAGAACTACTCTTCTTTATTGATTAAGAAACTTGCTCAAAACTTAACCAAACTCTCTTGCTTGTCTTATGGAACAACTCTCCAAAAGACCTTATTTATAAACTAAGCTAAACTCCTTAATCTGTTAGGATTTATATTATTCTTATCCTATTATTTAGGTGTTATCTCTAGACTTTGTTCTTATCTAAAGATAACTTGATTCTCAAGCTATCAGAATTATCCAACATTGTCCCCATTTGCTGATCATGTATTAAGATTGCAGCAGTCAATGTCCATTGCTGCTGCAATCCACTTGCTAGGCATGACCATGCGTTCAAGAGAATGAACCGATGAACCTAGGAAGTAATCCATAATTGTAACTTGAGATCCAGAGAGATTTGGCATGTCTGCTTCCCTTGATGAACTCATGGTCCCATATCGTGAATGAAAGACTTCAGAACTCTGATAATTGATCGGCTTAGACTGCTTAGTTGCATCAGCTTTCTTGGTGTTTAAGAAACGCCCGCCAGATCCTCTAGGACGGCGCATAGCATGGAGATGGCGTGAGTGATGCATATATGGCTGCAACATCATAACATAAGGAAACATTTTTTTTAACAACACCTAAAATGATTACAGTGTCAATATTGTTACCTTACGGCATCTACTTTGTTTGTTCTTCAGAACAGCCTTGGCACGAGACTGGCGTCGCCTGATGATTCCATGGTACTGCTTTGAGTTCACATAGATGGCACCATCTTCTTCTGTCTCCATGTTTAGAGGCAACATTACTCGGTCTGACGACAACTTCTGTGGTCCATAGGCTGAAACAACTCCATAGTATTGTGCCACATGAAGATGCTTTGTGTAGATCTACATGAAAAAAAAAATACAGAAAACACTCAGGGAACAAGACAAAAGGAATTGATGGTGTTTAGAGATGTTCCACTGAAACAAAACCGCACCGTTGGCTGAGTAAATCCAAATTCGAAGCAAGTTGATTGCATCGAGAAAGCAACATGAGGTTTGGACACATCTCTTGAACTCTTTCCACCACCTAAATCAAAACCAGAATCTATTAAGGAACTTACAATTCCAGAAGCTTCATATTATGACAGTTAAGGAAGTTAAAGAGTTTTTACTTGATGAGAAAGTGAAGAGAGTTGCAGAACCTAGCTTATCCACAACTTGTTCAGTCTCCGGAGTACTTACCTTAAGTCCGGCGAATGAATCAGAAGCATCATCAGCGAGGCTCTCTGTAGTCAACGTAGGAGATCCAAAACCATTCCACCAACAAGTCTGTGGAGCAGACAAAAGCTCCTCAGTTTGCATAGCTTATGTCCGAAGTCCAATGGAAAAGTGAAAGAGAGCCACGATTTGAAAGGATCTGTTGACCAAAATTCAAAAGTCAAAACCTAAAGACTTCTTCTCTCAGTGAGAACTCTTTGCCGAAACCTAAAGCTCTAATCTTTCAAAGCAAAACAAAGGAACCCATCTGCAGTTCACAGTCGAGAAGAGATAGACTTTGTCTTCTAAAGACAGAAAATTTAAGAGAACCCAAAACGCTAGACAAGATGCTCAATAGAATCTCGAGGATCCAGAAACAATAAGCAAGATTTGTTGGCCAACTTCAAACAGACCAAATCTTACAATAACAATCCAGATTTGGGAGTAGAAAACTTACAGAGAGAGATATACAAAGGGACTGAGACAGAAAGAGAGAGAAGCTTGAGATTCCTAATAGTTTGGAGTCATGTCGGTTCCAAAATAAGAAACAAAGATTCACAATTAGAGAAACAAGTGTACTGGGAACTACAGCTTCATCAACCAGTCATCTTCAAGTTTCATGCGACTCTTTTGTTTATATATTTCTTTAATATATTTTTGTTTATTAGGTGATACAAGGAAAAAGACATAATTATTGATGTGGTTAACTGTAGTGTTGGCTTGATATGCTCTCTCCACAAGCTACAATGATCCCCACTTCATTATAACTTTCATCCCCATCTCCATTAACTAACTGTACTACGTTGTCTTCATGTTTCATTTTTTGTTCAGATCTCATAAAACTAAGTAATAAACTCGTTTTTATAAACTAACAATTATAGCTACACCAAAGTTTTTATATGCAGGTCCACATTTTCTACAACAACTTTGTGACTCTGTGTCTAATTCGATAATTTTTGATAAAGTAGCTCTGAACTTAATTTAAATTGGTCAACTAGATACTAGCCCCTAGACATAAAAACAAGAAGTAAAAATCCGAACCAAACCGAAAACAGGTACTTGATTTGGTTTCAGTTTCTCGTAAATAACGAGCATTTCCAAATTTTGATATCTTCTATTTTTGGTTTGGTTTAGTTTTAACCGAAAATTGAAAGTAATCAAATAGGGACAAAAACTAACTTCTATCAATTAACTAATTATACTAACAATGTCTAATAATTCTAATATGATACTTACTCGAAATCGAACTAATTGGTTATTTCTGATTATATATCTTTGGGTGTTTAGTTACCAGTAATAACATTTTTATGGATGTTTTGGTTGCATGTAATCATTCGGAACCGAACAAATTAAAAATACAAATTATTTTGAATCTAATTCATTTCACATTGCCAGTATTCATTTGAAACTAAAATCAAAGAAAACCGAACCGAATTTTAGTTGAAACTTATATAGTTACTACATTTTCAAAACCGAAAAAATCTACCTGACTCGAACGGAGCTACTAGTTACAATGACTACATTTAAATATTTAATAAATGAGATGAAAAGAAATACAATAAGTCAAGTGGTAATTACTTAGATCGGCCTATCAAAATTTGGCCCAGTTCAGCACATCAATAAGAGTAAAGTACACGACTTTAGTTGAATTTGTTTTCCATATTAAAAATCTATGATTGACTTGACTACCACCCTCTAAATGATCAAATATGGTCTAAACAAAACTTTTATTGCCACTGGTACATTATTTATTAATTTATACATGTTGAACCAAAAGGAAAAAACATAGTCGTTAAAAAAAAAACCAAAAAAAAAAATTACTACGTCTTATCGTTGACTCTAGAGCTTCATCATCGTGATAACCAAAAACGTATATTAATTCAATTCTTTTTTCTCGTATAATCATCATTATTATCTTCAAGTGGGTTTGGTAGCATGTGATAAATTCACTAAAGTCAGATGTACCTATACATCCAGAGATCAAGTCTCACTCATACATAATGTAGGAACTTGACTTATGAACAGGTCAATTGTGCCCTTGTTCACAAAAAAAAAACCATCATTATCTTCATCAAAACTTCTGTTAAAGTCAAACCGTCGTCGCAATGAACGCGACGGTGGTTCCACCTGACTCCGACCACTGGCTAACAGCCACAGATAGGATCGGTGGATTCACTTATGGAATTGGAGTCTCCATTGGTATACTTCTCCTAATCACCACAATCTTTATCGCTTCTTACTATTGTACTCGAAGCCATGTCTCAGCTTCTCCCACATCCTCAATAAGAACAAGACGCCGTCAAAGACAAACGTCACCACCTGGTCAAAACGACACCGTTTTAATGGTGGAAGATTTGGGACTAAACGAAGAAGTTATCAAGAGCTTTCCTAAGCTTCCATATGAAGAGGCTCGTGTAAGCTTGCAAAGGGAATCGAGTACGACGTCGTGTTGCTCTATATGTCTTGCGGATTACAATAAGAAAGATATGATTAGAGTTTTGCCTGATTGTCATCATTTGTTCCATGATAAGTGTATTGATCCTTGGCTTAGGCTTAATTCTACGTGTCCTGTTTGTCGTACGTCTCCGTTACCGTCTCCGGCGATGACACCGGTTGCTGACGTTGTTCCTTCTTCCCACCGGATAATGGATATTTGACTTTGTGTTTTGTTTTTTTGCTTTTTTTTAATACTTGTTGACATTTTTTTTTAGAATTTATGTATATCTAAGCTGTAAACTTTCCTTATACACATTACCCCCAAAAAAGTTTATTGATAACAGCCTAAATTCTTCAATTGAAACTGAATGAGATTATGATTATTAAATTATGATTGTTAAATTAAGATTTTATATTAGTAATATATTAATGATATTCTTTCCCGGCGAATTAGATCATTAATATTAATGTATTAATGAAAACGAATATTATTTTTATTTGATCAATTGGATTGATCAAACCTACTTAAATCGATAAAATTCGATTTATAAATTAAATCTTGTTTTTTTAATCTTTTAGCTATAATGGGAGATCATCAAATTTGATAACTATTAGTTAAATCATCTAGACAATTAGACAGAGAATAGTTTCGGCAAAAACAAAAATTAGTTAGGTTGACAAAGAATAAGGATAGGGATAGTTTTTCTTCATTCAATTCTTGTTGCTGATAGGGATAGTTTTTCTATTCCTAAAGACATTTGTAGGACTTTTTTTTGGTCATTTATTATGAAAATTTATACTCTTTTTGTCTTTTGGTAATAAGAAATAAGGTTGACCCAAAAAAAAAGGTGTAAATATATTTAACCTAATTTCGTTCGTCATCAGGTTAACGAAATCGAGCCGTCCGTTTTCAGAAACACAAACCTACTCGAAAGAACGGCCCAGATCTTGCCCTACATTCCTTGTTGAATACATATAAATCGAAGATACCGCAATTCCACTCTGTTTCTTTGATCAACAGCATCATCATCTGAAACTCTTCCTTAAAGATTCTCTAAGAGTCATGTCGAGGATCTTCGCTATTCTTCCTCTCGTTTTTTCTTTTCTCTTCTTTGTTTCAACAATTGTTATAGCCATTGATGTCCATTACTGTGGTACGTTTCACCTTCCTCGCTATTTCTCTTCGATTTCTCTTCTCCTCGACATGTCTCCTTGTTTTTAATCAATGGTAACCATTGAATAGTGACTTAATTCTAGTCGAGTTCTTACTGTTTTCACTTTACTCACATACTGACCGGTGTAAAAATTCGTTTTTTCTATGAAAATTTCGATTTTTAGTCTCACTTCTTTGTTGATTCTGGCTGATTTTTTTGTAGAAGACAACGCAAAGTATGAAGTAAAAGTGAAAGAGATTCATATATCGCCTTATCCTATAACCCGAGGCGAGCCAGCTAACTTCACCATCTCTGCAAACACAGGTTTTGTTCAAGTGTTTTTCACAGCTTTTAATCTCAAGACTTTTGAGTTTATATTGATTGGTTGATACTTGTGTATGTATCTGTTTGATCAACTTATAGGATATCAGAAGACAATGTGATTGCTTTTGAGTATATGTGTATTAATGTATGCACTCTTGTGTCTTGCTTCTTGGTAGAATCAAACAATCTGTTTATGATATTGATTCTTTTTGTTTCATTTTTGTTTTTGGGTTTGATTTTGAAGGCCGTGAGATATCTTTTGGGAAGCTGATGATTGAAGTTTCATACTATGGTTGGCATATTTACTCTGAGACACATGACCTCTGCACTGAGACAATTTGTTCTGTAAAAACAGGAGATTTTGTAGTTGCACATTCTCAAGTTCTTCCTGGTTATACTCCTCCTGTAAGTCCTTGATCTCCTTTGTTCCAATCATAGTGGATTTTCTTCTTCAGAATAGAGAATTGATAAGGCTTTAACAACACATGGAGACAGACAAAGACTTGTATTACTATCTAAAATCTGGTACAATAACCAGAAGATGACAAATTCAACTCTTTATCTATCTTCCAGGGTTCATACTCACTGAAAATGAAGATGCTTGATGCACAGAATAAGGAGTTAACATGCCTTCAGTTCTCGTTCGACATTGGAACTGGATCATCCATGGCTAACATCTAGAGCAATCACCAGGATACATACTGTTTGATAAGTTTCATTGGCCATTGTATAGATATGTAGTTTAGGACAAAGATCTTTATTTTTTTATAATATACAAATATATCTTCAGGTCTCATGGAGTCTGTCAAAAGCTTGAAATGGTATAATTGACCATGTCTTAACCATCATTACTCAAACTAAACCATAATGTTAATAAAGTAATCAGATTAAGTATGTAATTAAACAGCAATTGGACTAATTCGAAATTGCAAGCTAGCTAAAGCTGAGCTACTTTACCAATATTACATCATTGCACGTTTAATGGAATTGTAAAAAAGAAAAAACAAGACAGGTCTTATCATTCTAACAACTTCCAAATCAATTGATGACTCTTACCAGAAAGATTTATACTTTCTGATTTCCATTATTACATCTTTCCTTCTCTCGCAAATTGAGTCGATTGAGTGAAATCATTGTCTTTTATTTTTGTGATTGAGAGATGTGAGTTTTTATCTTCTACATTATTGTAGCAATGACTCATCAAACCAAAAAAAAAGTCTTTTTTTTGTTCGTTCTGATAAAAACCCATCAAAGAACGACTTTTGAAAGCTAACCCAGAAAGTGGCTTTTGAAACTTTATTCATCGAAATTGGGTACCCACACGTTAACCAAAGAAGAAACCTGAAAACGAATAACCCCTTACGTTTTGTTTTATTGTTCTCGTACTTGATCTTATCTGATCTTTTGATCGATTCTTCTTTTCTTAACCCTCTCTCTGTTCGGATTCCTGAATTGATCTTTGAGTCCCAACAAAAGATCGAAACTTTGTTAGCAATGAAGGGAATGAAGGAGAGATTAGTGAAGAAAATCAAGCTTATCACTGTTGTGAATTCGTTAAAAGGGCTAACTCTTCATAAGAGTAGCATTGGTCAAATTAAAGGTTGTGCTACACCAACACTATTAGATGCAGAAGAACAAGAACAAGAACAGAGTTTTGAAGAAGAAAGAGAGATTCTATTGGATTTCGAAGAGAATTGTCCACCTGGAGGTGAAGATTCAGTTGTATTCTACACAACGGGATTGCGAGGAGTGAGGAAAACATTTGAAGCTTGTAGAAGAGTGAGATTCTTGTTGGAGAATCATAAGGTAATGTTTAGAGAAAGAGATGTTTCGATGGATGCAGAGTTTAGAGAAGAGATGTGGAGGTTACTTGGTGGGAAAGTAACATCTCCGAGGTTGTTCATTAGAGGTAGGTACATTGGAGGAGCAGAAGAAGTTGTGACATTGAATGAGAACGGGAAGCTTAAGAAGCTTCTGGAAGGAATCTCATTGGTTGATTCGCCTTGTGAATGTTGCGAGAATGAAAGGTTTTTGATATGTTCTAGTTGCTATGGAAGCTCGAAATTGGTTGTTACTCATGACGATGAAGAGAATGGTAATGATAAAATGTGGACAAGATGCAGAGAATGTAATGAGAATGGGCTTGTGAAATGCCCTCTTTGTACGTAGATTTGATGGACTTGTGATAATTATCGGACTTTAACTGTAGTACAATGTGTCAAAACCTATAAAACTTGAGAGTGCTTTGTATTTTTGCTTAATTTTAAGTTTTTTCTGGTTTCCTCATATTTAACTGGAATTACATATTGTTTGAATTTTACAACGTTTGAATAAATAAGTGTAAATACTATAGCCAATAGAAAATATGAATATCCTCGAAAACTAAAATCTAAAAGTGTAAAACTACAACAAACATAAAAGAAAAAAGCTAAATCAAATAAGGAATAAAACTCTGAAAAATGATAACCCGAATTCGCTCATAGAAATTATTGCAAGAGAAGATAGAACCAGAACTAGTGACAAAACCTCCGGTAACAACAAAAAATCTCACAGATAAAAAACTAAAATCCTATATCGGTAAAAAAAGTATCCCACAATTTTTCCGGAAACGGAATTAGAAAGTAACCCACAATTCTTTCAGAAATGGTGTGCTCTAACCACTATCCTACAAAACCCTAGTGACAAAACCAAATTACTTTTTCCGCGTCCGTACAATCCTCATTTTCTCTCAGGCACGTTAACCAAAGTAGTTTCCAACCACTTGGTTTTCTTCCTTTTCTGGTAATCTTTTCAAAATGAGCCAAAACCACCTTCCATATCTACCTGGTTTACTTCCTCTTTAAGTAAAATCTGGTTTTACTTGCTCCTCTTCCTGCATCAGAAAACCACCGTAATAACCTGGTTTCAACCACCAGAAGTAAATGATGGCAGAGAAAGGTGTGTTTTGTCGGTTGGTGAAGTTAATAACTTGTTGTACCGGTGGAATCTCTAGATATGGGGTTTGACTTTGATTGGTTGAAACGTTAAGGTCAAAGATCCAGAATCTTCAAGGTCAACTCCTTGGAATCTTCTAGCCTTGTGCTAAGAATCTTGGTAACAACTGTACTCTCGGAATCTCAAGATCTTGGATTTTACTCACCTCTCAACAACCTACAAACAACAAGGATACTCAGTCTAAACAAAATGTCTAGCCGTATTCCTTACAAAGATAAAGGCAAAGGTTTTGTTGGCTCTTCATCTCGTGATAATAAACAAATCTGTAAAGAACGAGCTAAAAAACCAACTGTACCTAGGGCTGTTGTTCCCACCTTTGACAACACAGAGCTAAGAAAGAAACATAAGCTAACCTTGATAGGAAGGATGTGTAACCCAAACCAGCAACGGATCTGGTCTTTAATCCCCTTCATGTCCGATATATGGAAAACTTCAACCAGAGCAGTGGGCTCTGATTTGGGACAAGGAAAGTTCCAATTTCTATTCTCCTCTGAAGCAGATTTAAACTTGGTACTCAAAGGAAGGCCTTGCCACTTTGCAAAGTGGATGGTTATCTTAGAACAATGGGAGCCAACCACTCTCAATAGCTTCCCTTCTCGAATACCCTTTTGGATAAAGGTCCAAGGAAACTCTTAAAAGCATTGCGAAACAGATAAGAATCTGCGAAGAAATCGACATCACCACCTATGCTGCTAGAATGAGACTGGAAATAGACGGCTTGAAGCTTCTAGTGATGAACACCATTGTAGAATTTTCATACGGCTCAGAGGTACTAGCCACGTTGGTGTACGAGAAACTTCAGAAGCACTGTCATACTTGCTTCAGTCTGAGCCATGAAAGAAAAGACTGCCCAATGTACACCATTAAGGAAGAAACTTGTAGCCAATCTCACCAATCTGAAGCGACTCTTCGACAGAACATAGTCCAACCTAGACAAAGCATTTCCAGAATTGATAACAACATTTCTATCATTCATAAAGAAAGAAGGAATGTAAAGGAGTACCAATCACCGAGACAAGGATATACACACTCTGAATCCTCAAACCCTCGTTCCACTAGAGCAAATTCCTGGTCTAGACACTCGAGAGAATATATCAGAGCTCGCCCAAACACCTCGATAACTAGTTACAAAAGTGGTCCTAGCAGGCGTCAAGAACATCACCATCCATACGAGGTTAGAGGAAACTATAAAGAACGGCTCCCCCAAAGGACTACCCAAGTCTGGAAAGAGAGAACTAGTCAAATAGAACAAATGAATCAGGCAGCTACAAATAGAGATGAAGTTTCTAGTTCCTCAAGGGGAAAGAAACAGCCACCAGAAGGTGAGAAACGAATACAGTTTGGATCAATTCTTCTGCAACAGGCTATAACTGCTACAACTGGAGAGTTAAGAGAGTGGCTGGATCAATACACAAGCTGTGCAGACCCAAATGAGAAAGCGGTCAGACTATAACGTCTTAAACAAGCAGATGAGTCAGGTTTAGTGCGAAGAAACGCTAAAAGAATGGTGGCTTTAGCTCTGGGAGCCAACCAGGAATTACACTCACCCAATCTGCAAACTTCAGGGGAGAGAACTCAAGCTACTCAAGTAATCAATCAGACAGGAAAAAAAGCAGGAAGGAAGAAAGCAATTAGCCCTCTAACACTGGCAGAAGCTAATTCCAGGAAACGTAAAACAATTCAAATGCAAGCCTCTCCTCGCAGGAGATTGGGCTCGAATTTGCTCCCTCCCAGTGAGGTGAATGTAACTGCGAATAAGAATAAAGGCAATGCCTCCTCAAGCAGAGCTCGTCACATCAATCTGTTTCCTGCATCACAAAAGAAAAAGGTGGATTTTCAGGATCCACCAACTCCTCCTTAAAGCTTGTGAGCTGGAACTGTCAAGGGTTGGAGAATCCCTTGACAGTTCGACGTCTAAAGGAGATCAACCGTCAGAGTATCTGTAGACTTAATTTTCCTCATGGAGACGAAGAACGCGGACTCTTTCGTCACCAAAATCATAAACGATCTCGGATACCAAAACTTCTACCTGATCTCACCTCAAGGCCATTGAGGAGGAGGATTAGCTCTTATGTGGAAGTCTGATTTTGAATTGAATGTAATATCTGCAGATGCAAACCCTATACATCAATTGTTTATGAGAAAAAGAAATTCCATGGATCCTTATCTATGGTGATAATGATAAAAACAAACGCAAAGCCCTATGGGACAAACTTATTGAATTGGCGATTGTTAGAGATGCTGCTTGGTTCACAACAGGTGATTACAATGACATCTTACATAGCGAGGCGAAACAAGGAGGCCATGAACGCTCACAAGCGTCGCTGGCAGACTTCAGACACTTTGTAAACGCTGGTGATCTCTATGATCTGGGACACACGAGAGATCCTTTTTCTTGGCGAGGAATCTGCCAATCTCATGTGGTCAGGAGCAGACTAGACAGAGCTATGTCGAATAGCAAGTGGGCTGAGTTGTTTCCCACCAGCAACTGTAAATACTTGTAGTTCGGAGGATCTGACCACAAGCCTCTAGTCACATACTTTGAACCTGAAAAAAGAAAGAAGAAGAAGACTTTCAGATACGATAGACGACTCAAATACTACCCTGAAGTGTCTGATATTATAGCAGCTCAATGGAACAAATTCCCAAATACCTCTGTTAGAGAGCGGATCTCACACACAAGGACTGCTATCATTCAATGGACAAAAGAAAAGAAGTTTAATAGCCTAATCTGACAAGCTGAACTGAAAATGGCGCTGGAAACTGCACTAGCCAGTCCGGACAATGACGAAGAGCTGATACAAAAAATCACTCTAGACTTACAAACAACTTATGCTGAGGAAGAAGCTTTATGGCGCCAACGTAGCAGACTTTTATGGCTTGCCCTGGGGGATAAGAACTCTAATTATTTCCAGGCTGTTACAAGAGGGAGATTTGCACAAAATAAGTTCTCAGTTATTGACAATCAACAAGGTGAAGCAGTTTTTGAGGAGCAACAAATAGCAGATGTGATATCCCAATACTTCTCAGATACTTTTACCTCATCAGCACAGCCACACGAAGACATAGTAGCTCAGGCTGTTGAGACAAAAATATCGGCAGATGATAACAAGCAGCTCACTGCAGATCCAACTGACATTGAAATTAAACATGCGCTTTTCTCGATACATAAAGACAAAGCTCCAGGTCCCGATGGCTTCTCCGCGAGCTTTTTTCATGAAAACTGGTTAGTAGTAGGCCGAACCATGATACGGGAGATCAAGGCTTTCTTCCATTCAGGGGTCCTACCAAACAAGATAAATCAAAATTTTGTTAGACTCATCCAAAAGTGCAAGGACCAAGAAAGGTGTCAGAATATAGGCCGATTGCGTTGTGCAATGTATACTACAAAGTTATCTCTAAGCTGCTTACCTGTAGATTAAAGCCTAATATTACCTAAGCTAATAGCGGAAAACCAGTCAGCTTTTGTGGCAAACAGAGCTATAAGCGACAAAGTGCTTATTACACACGAGATTCTTCATAATCTGAAACTATCTACAGCTACAAAACACTGCTCAATGGCTGTCAAAACTGACATGAACAAGCCTTATGATAGGCTTGAATGGTGTTTTATTGAAGAGGTTTTAAAGCGATTTGGTTTTGGGAATAAGTGGATCAGATGGGTGATGCAATGTATTACCACGGTTACCTACTCTTTTCTAATCAATGGTTCACCACAAGGGAAAGTAACTCCGCAAAGAGGGGTGCACTAAGGCGACCCGCTAACAGGAAAATGAAAACTTACTCAGAATAAAAATCGCTCGCCATAGCCCCTGGATTAACCATCTCCTTTTTGCCGATGACACCATGTTCTTTCTCCAAGCAAATGCAAAATCTGTGAGTACCCTCAAGACAGTGTTGGACAAGTATGCCACTGCATCGGGACAACAAATCAACCCAAGTAAGTCATCAATTACCTTTTCAAGGAGAACACCATATCTTACAAGAGCTTCTATCAAACGCCAACTAGAGATCAGCCAAGATGCAGGTATTGGGAAATATTTGGGACTCCCCGAACAGTTTGGAAGACGAAAGCGAGACCTCTTTGCCTCAATCATCGAGAAAATCAAGCAAATAACAGCCAGCTGGGCCTCTCGCTTCATCTCTCCGGCCGGGAAACTAGTCTTGTTAAAGAGCATTATGGCGGTAATACCCTCTTATGCAATGTCCTGCTTTGCACTCCCTGTTTCGCTCTGCAAAAAAATCAAATCCGCACTTACTCGATTCTGGTGGGATAATAATAATTCAAAAAAGATGGTTTGGATTGCTTGGAATAAACTTACTTTGGCAAAGAAAGACAGAGGGCTAGGCATCCGCGACATACAATGCTATAACCATGCAATGTTGGGGAAGCTAAGCTGGAGGATCCTTCATAACCCCACGTCACTGCTGACAAGGATTCTCAAAGGGAAATACTTTAAAAACACAGACTTTATGAGCAGCTCAATCCTAGGAAACTCATCCCATGGTTGGAGAGGAATCATAATGGGAAGAGATCTTATAAAGGATCACTTAGGATGGGCAATTGGTAATGGGAAACAAGTGAAAATCTGGCACGATAAGTGGCTCTCAACCCAGGAACAACTAGCTTCCATCAGACCTGCAACAGAACAAAGCCAGAATGCAACTGTCGATACACTTTTCCAACCCAACTCATCAACGTGGGACATAAGGAAAGTTAACTTAGTGCTACCTCATTTTGCAGACTCAATACTAAGTATCCAGCCAAGCAAGTGGAAGCATGATGATAAGAGAATATGGCTGAAGCACCACAGTGGTGAATACTCTACAAAAACAGGTTACTTCGCTGCAGTAGACATGATAACAAAAGAGACCCCAAGAGCATCATCTACACAGATTCAATGGATAAAAGAAGTATGGAGTATCAAAACCTCTCCCAAGATCAAGATGTTCTTATGGAAATCTCTGAAAGAAGCAATTCCAGTAGGCTATAAATTGGAATCAAGACACATACCTATAGATCCTAATTGCAAGAGGTGTGGGGAAAAAGAAACAGTCATTCATGCCCTCTTCCACTGCGACTTCGCGAGGAGAACTTGGGAAAAAGCACCTTACCATCACACCTTCAAACCGAACTTATACCCAGACACTCCTTCGGCTTGGAGAAGAGCCCTTACAAGCCTCTCTCTCCCTCCAATTGGGTTATCAGAAGGGATCCTTGGTGCTTGGATAATGTGGCATCTATGGAAAGCCAGAAACCAACTGATTTTCAACAAAAGAGCTTTCTGAGAGGATGAAATAATTTCTAAATCCATTACAGATGCAAAAGAGTGGGAACTGGCACAATATCAATCCGAGACAAAGACTAGAAGAATACCTCTCCAAATTGAACCCAGGTCCAGAGGAGACTCTCGGATAATTTGCAATTCCGATGCCGCTTGGAAGAAGGAATCGAAACAGGCTGGAATCGGTTTCTTGTTTGAGGATGATTCAGGTTCTGAGCTTCAAAGGTTCTCGATGTCACTCTCTCTTATTAACTCACCTTTGACTGCAGAAGCAATTGTTGTAAGGACCGCAATTGAAAAAGCGTTAGAATTGGGTTATAGAAGAGTAGAAGTACGATCTGATTCGGCACAACTAATAGGAGCAATCAATTCAAGCTCCCCAATCTCTGAGGTGTATGGGATCCTTTTGGACATCACCTCCTTCATCGAGTGTTTCGATGTTCTATCCTTTTCTTATGTTAATCGTAGTTTCAATAGCAAAGCTGATACTTTAGCAAAGAAAAGTTTAGTATTGGGCTCAATGAAGTTTGTTTTAGTGTCAAAAAAAAAAGAAAAACCACTATCCTACATCGGAAACAAAGTCCACCATTTAGTTTCCTTATCTAATCTCGGTTTTGTAGAATAAGTTTAGATAAACCAAATTTGAAAATTCATTTCTAAAATTAAGAATTATAACTATGTCATACGTCAAAACTCTATCTCTTAAACCCGAATTCGCGTCGCAAGAATACTGTAACACTAAAAAGCTTCGTCCCTCTTTGGGGATGTTAAAATTCTGTAATCATCAGGCGTAGTAGACTGATACGAGAGGGGTATCGACGTCGACTTCATTCTCATCCTCACAAGCGACTACAACATCCAAGTGACGTCTATAAGCAGGCAATTCAACTTTAGCCACTTCTCTTGCGAGATCCACCACTTTTTTATCCATCCTATCTTTATGCCTTGGGAACATACTGTTGTACAGTAAACAGCTTCCACACGATATGCTGTATGCGTTTAGTCCCTTCTCTTCTAGCCATTTTAGCAACTCTTTTAGACTTGGGTTTCCTTTGATCACCCATCGGTCCCAAACAGTCCAGCTCTGGTCTTGGTGCTTCACTACTTTTGGTGGAACCGGTTCAGCGATGGAGAAGAGTGGGAGTGCTAAGTTAGCAAATGTGTTTCTGTAGTCTTCCACTTTGTGTGACCCGTCCAGGACCTTGTACAGCTCAAGGCAAACAAAGCCTGTAGCCATAGCAGTTGATGTTGCGATTGCGGGTATGATTCTTCCAGCTATGAACTTGGCTTTAAGCTTGTCCACCTCGGGTACACTGTAGTTCCTTGCCCTCATGTTAGCTAGCCCAGCGATCATATCCATGTGGTAGTTCGTATCGTCGTCCTGTAAACAGTTTAGTTAGCTAGGCGCTTTTGTAATCCATTTACATAAATGTGAAACTATTTGGGAACAGTGATATATGATTCACCTTTTCAAACTGGATTGGCTTCATCCTGAACTCCGACTGCAAACTCAACCTGCACCGCTCTAGATTTGCAATTAGTTCGTCGATTATTGCTGCATCATCAACTGAAGCTGTAGACAAAGTTGTAGCCTTCTCATCTGTCACAATCCTTGCATCTTTCCTCGGCTCAAAGTCGGGGACAATAACTCTTTCCACAGCCTCCGCCACTCCTGTTGGGGTTTTAGCCCACTCAGGAGTAGGGATTCCGAATGTCTCTGCAAGCAAGATAGATGCAGCCATGACAAAATTGATATGGCTCAGGTCGGTTGAGGAAAATTGGAGCGGGCGAGGGAATCTCTTTGGGGCAGACCAAAATGGAGCTCCTGTACTAGTAGCAGCGTCCTCAGGAAAAGTGTAAATCAACTGCTTCACACGGTTGGCAAAGTAATCTTCAAACCTGTCAAGAAAAACTCATGTTAAGAGAAGATAATCATTTATAAGCAGTCCAATGGGAAGTTTGACCCAACAGAGAGTACCTCAGACGAGCCCATGTTATGCAATCCTCAAATGAATTGCACTTTTCTTTCAGGCACTCAACAACACGTCCCAAAGTATCTCTAGCTTGAGCATCACCCGCAGTCCTCATGGTATTCATGTATTCAACAGGATTTGAGAGGTATGCATTAACTTCAGCTGGTGTTTTTTCAAGTAGACCCTCAAATTCAGACCGTGCCCATGTCAAGCAATGGTCAATGTTGTGAGGAAATGAGTGCACAGTACACATCGGAGCCTGTTTCTCTGGTGGATCTCTTGAGGCACCATAGTTCTCAGTGAGATGAGGAATAACCATCTGTGTGTTGCACTTTGCACCTAGAGTGCCTGACTCAAGTAGAGGCTTCTGGAAATACACACACCTCGAATCAACATAAAGCCTTGCAGTGACATTGTCCAGCGCGTTGACAACAACTGTCAAATTCTCCCAGAAGCCATCGTCAAAGACATTTTCGGTCTCAGGTCCAACACGATTTTGCAGAGCATCAATCTTGAGGTGCGAATTTATCCCAGCTGCTGCTGTTGCAGCAACTGTGGATTTAGCCTGTCCTATGTTCCAATCTCGAAAAAGAAACTGACGACTCAGGTTGCTCTTCTCAATTACATCATCATCGGTGACAGTAATCTTCCCTTGACTGCCACATGACACACCCATCAAAGCCAAATTCTTTAAGAACTCGCATCCAAGAGCACCAGCCCCTACAACAAAAACTCTGGCATCTTCGAGTTTCTTCTGAAGAGTAGACCCAAATACAGAGATATGAGCATCATAACGGCTGTTTTGTGATCTAAACTCTGATGCATCAAGGGGTTCCTTGGGGAGTGACTCCACTGAATCAAAGTAAAAGAACTGCACAAAATACAGCAAACTCATTACTAGATTACCAAGTAAAAAAGATATAATATTGAAAAATTTAGTCCAGATATAGGCTCCATGTTGAGTAAATGCCTATTATAACATAGATGAACAGCATTGCTCGACAAGTGGAAGTTTAACATACAGAAAAGTTTTTACCTGAAAGAGAGGATGGAATTTTCCAGAGCATGCCTTGACAACCTCCTGCCCAACAATGCCACCAAATATTGCAGCCATAGGATTTAAAACAGCCCTGGAACCAAAGGCCAAATAGCGCAATAATTTAGAGTTGACATCTTCCAACCTTGCATCACCCAAACTCTCATTAATTTCATTTGCAATTTCCACGAGTTTCTGAGCATCTTCTTCTGAACCAGCAAACGGAAACCGTCCTGCTTGAGACGAAAACCTATCAAGTGCTTGGAATGCTATGTGGAGAACAGGTGGTCGTTCAAACTTTGAAAAATCACTTAGAAGAAATTCGCCTGGATTTTTAAGTGCTTCTCTAAGAGGTTTAAAATTCAGCACCTTTGGTTGTTTGACCTGAGTCACAATGCCACCCTTCATATATTGCCCACAGTTAGAGGTGTCTTCCTCAAGGGTAAATGAATACGGCTTCACATTTTTTATCTTCCTTGGTGTTCCATCATTTAGCTCAGTCATCCCCTCAATTTCAGAGAAAACGACAAAGTTTCCATCCTCAAACTCGAGCCTCTCATCATCGACACATGAAACAAATGCAGGATTTTCATTGCTCACAGAAGCGATAATGCCAGAATGTGGTTCTTCCCCATCAACATCAAGAACAGTAAAACGAGGTCCAAAATCACAAAACAAAGACCCAAACAGACCCCTTACGTCAGTCTTGATGAATGCAATAGGTGGCTGATGACTATGACAATAATCATCAAACTCTATCGCTTTCTCAAAAGAGACATCCACAAATACCACAGCCTGCATCAAAGAAAGATAAAGAAATCAGCCACAACTTACTGTGAAATTTATGAACAAGCTGAACATTCTTTATTTAGTAGGAACATTTTCACTTATACTCACCTCTAATCTTTTGTACACAATTTTATCCACGAATCATAGCAGTATTATTGGCAACTAGATCGAGGAAACAAAGATAGACAAGATAAAGGAAGAGCTTGGATACCTGGAAGTCGGAAAGATGCTCTGTGGTTAATTTTTCAGTCAACGTTGAGACAGCCACGGCATTGTTGAGTTCTTGCAACTTTTGAACAGAAGCAAGTGCCCTATTCTTGCCAATGTCCTCCTCCGAGAAAACAAAGTTACTAGATAAGTCCCATAGCTCAACCACATTTTCATCGTGAAGAGTCACTGACTTCACACCAGCGAGAATAATATTCTTGGCTAAATAAGAAAAAAACAAGATCATCCATCAGAAAGAAGGAAATAACAAAGAGAACATAGAGGTACTTCATTCTTTTGTTTCATGACAAAGCCAATGAATGTATATTCCACTATCATCAGTGAAACAAGATTAACAAGTTAAGATACCAATTTTACGGACTCAACTTCAAATGCCCAAATGTACGCACAAATTAAGCAGCTTAATCAAGAAATACGTTTACCGAGCTTTAAAAATCAGCAGGACAAGCAGACAAGAAACATGCAAAGGGTATAAACAACAACAAAAAATAGGAAAATCAGAAATGGAGTAAAAGAGCCTTACCAATCTCGACACCAAGGCCCTGCATCCCAGAAATGAGAACGTTGGAAGCGAAAAGCTTCCTCATAGTCTCACGGCCGTAAACAGCGAGCTGTCTGCTATGAAGATCTTCATCAATATCGTGATTATTGGAGTTGTTGTTACCAAACGCCGCTATATTCAACCGCGACTCACCAGCACCGGTGTTATTGTTCAAACCGATGCTGGAGTTAGAAGCAAGGGAAGCGGAACCATCAGCTTTAGCCTCAGTGTGATCGATCCGTCTCTTCTTCTTCGGCGAAGAAGCAGACGCGATGCTGTTCTCCTTTACAAATGGTTCCATATAGTAACTGAAGAGAATATAAAATATATATATATCAAGTAAACAGATGAAACTTCGAACAAGATATATAAAACAACAACAAATATTCCGATGAAAGGTTCCCTAAATCTAACCGATGAATGAATTTGAAGAAACGAGAATCGAAAGAGAAGCAATACCTGTGTAAGAAGAAGAAGATCGGAGGCGATAAGCGGCGAATTTGGTTAAAGCAAAGAGACGAAGAGAGTAAGCTTTTTTTTGGTTTGTAGGTTGTGTAGAAGCGGCGGTATATTACAAAATGGGCGATGTTGGGCTTGGTTCACTCACTGTGTTGAATCAGCCTCTGTTTGTTTTTTCTACTTGGACCAATTTTAGATTAAATTGAAATTTCTGGTTTTGTTCTAATACTGAACCGGATTTGAATTTGGTTACTAATGGTTTGATGTTGTAGAATTGTTAATCAATCAAGTGTAGATTTTTGTTGATAGAGAGAATAGTGGTTGGATATTTCAATGCTTATCGTACTTCCTAAGACCTAAAAGATTTATGGGCATTCAAACAAGTATCCGTAAAGAGTGGAACTTAAGCATTATGTCGAAATGTACCTCATGAAGTCAACCACTGTGGTATCAATAGCTTTTGTGTGACCACATGTGTGTTGGCAATTGATATAATGATTTTTAATACAGAAATTAACAATACCTAAAGATAGGATTTTTTTGCTAGGGAATTTGACTATTTGCAAAATTTTAACTAGTTTTTGCTATAGGTATCGGATTCGGATTCGGATTGCCAATTTTTATTCCCCTTTTGTCTCATTCCTTATTATGTTAGGAAGTCATCAACTTTCAAGAATTTTTTTTTACACTCTAATCAAATCATCCGAATTTGAATTTTTCTTGGATTTTCAAGTTTAATCTCCGTGTTAGCGAACTATGTTAAACATTGTTAAAATTTTAGGAATATTTTTGTTAGATTAGACTTCTGAATGAATATGACAACGGATTTAGAGTTCACTCAGAACCACCAATAGCAAAGATATTCTTCATAACTTCTCTCATCGAACACAATCGTTCTTCTATGTTAATTTGTACTGAAGGTAATTGTTATTGATTCCTAGTTTGATCCTTACTTGTTATTGATTCCTAGTTTGATCCTTACTTTTTTGGCCGTTAAAAGACTTCTTTGAGTGAAGAAAGAACAAAGAAATTCGTTTGAATTTCAATCGGTTCAGTTTATGACTTAACCGGATTGGTTATCTTAAATTACAACGCACGGTTAAGATAGCTGGATAGGTGGTGTATCGATCGTGTCCAAAGGCCTCGGAAATGTTTGAGTCTTCATTTCTTAACTTCTTCTTTCTTCCCGGAGAAACCCAAGAACTGTTTCTCTCTCCGTTTACTACAACAACTAGCCTGAAGCGAATTTCAAGGTTCATTTTACTCTTGTCTGTTTTTACCTTCTGTCTCGTCAACCTTCGGTTTCTAACTTCTCATCAGCCGGTTAACGTCTCTTGTATCTGCAATTCGAGTCCTATGATTCCGATTTCAGATAATAACCTAAAGATTTCATCTTTCGTATCAATCTTTTCGAGTTACAAGAACTGTGTTTCTGAAAGTTACTAAGTTTGATGAATTTTGTTTCTGCATTAGTCAATTAGTCGAACCTAGAACTAGGTATAATGATCAAGGGACTAGTATAGCCAAACCCCAAAAAAGTTAGTTACTTTACTTCTACTTTGATCAATGCGTTGTTAGGTTATTGCTACATTCAATGTGTGGTCCTTCCTTTATACCCAATTTATCAAAATTCGTATGCAATATCCAACTGATGAATACTCGAAAGTCTTAAGACTTTGTAAAAATGAGAAAGTCTTTTGGTGCTAAATTACTGTATGTGATGATTGGATTAACTATCTTACTTTCCCCTTTGATTTTTATGTTCTAAGTTGAGATTAGTTGTTCTGGAATTGTGTTTGATCATAATTGAATCTAATGCTTCCGTATCTCCTTTGATTTGTGAATTCATTAGTGGTTCCTGCATCACATGGCCTCCTTTGATGGGCCAAAGTTCCAGATGACTGATGGCTCTTATGTTCAGACCAAGGCCATTGATGTTGGATCATCAACAGATATCTCTCCATACCTTTCACTTTTGAGAGAGGATTCAATTACGAATGGGAACCGAGCGGTGATCTTCGATGTTAATTGGAATGTCAAGTTTCTTGAGACAGAATCCAAAAAGTCAGGGTGGAGTCTATCATCAGTGAAGCTGAGCACACGAAACCTTTGTCTCTTCCTTCGACTTCCTAAACCTTTTCACGACAATCTCAAGGATCTGTACCGTTTCTTTACTTCCAAGTTTGTCACTTTTGTTGGAGTGCAGATCGAGGAAGACTTGAACCTGCTTAGAGGAAACCACGGTCTTGTGATCAGAAACGCTATTGAGATCGGGAAGTTGGTTGCAAAAGCCCGTGGAACTCTGGTGCTTGAGTTTCTTGGGACAAGAGAATTGGCGCACAGAGTCTTGTGGTCTGATTTGAGTCGGCTGGACTCGATTGAGTCGAAATGGGGAGAGACAGGGTCTGAAGAACATCTTGAGGCTGCAGCCATTGAAGGATGGCTTATCTTCAATGTTTGGGATCAATTATCCGAGTGATATACTACTGTATGTTTTTTTTTCTTTCTCAAACATACTACAGTATGTTAATGACTCCAGTTTCTTTTGGTGGTTCTTGTGATGTAATGCCTTGTGGTAATTAACTTTTTGGTTCTCTGCTTCTTCTGCCTATAACTAGTTTTAACTATTTACATTTAAACCATATCATTTGTTAATGTAAATAAATTAAATACTAACAATACCGAAAAACGAGAAAATAAGAATCTATTTGGTATGGAGCTAAGCTATTCTCGATACTAACTAGTTTTTCTTGCTGTAGGGTTGAGCTTCTTCAATTCGATTATTGCTATCTTCATTAATTCTCTTCTCTTTATACTCGAAAACCTTCACTATCTGAATAAATATCTTTTCCTATTCATCTTCCCCAAATCACACGAGATTTGATTCGATAATTTGTGTTGTAATTTCATCATTGAGCTCTCTAGCTCTCTCAAAATTGCTAAATTTGGGTCTTTCCTTTGAAATTAGTTATATGGGTTTTGAGTTCCTTATGCACACCACTAATGTAAACATTATCACATAAATGCACCTGCACTATTATAAAATTCACAAACACATATTTCATGGAATTTTTGCAAACGGAATGCATTTAATTAAAGTCAATTTTGAAGTGAGAAAGTTTATTATATTAGGTAAGCTGACAAAAGAAAATCCAATAATAGTAAGATATTAAATATTCATGTGAAATGTCAAATTTAAGACAGAACCACCCAAATATATCCGCATTAACATCTGAATCATCATTATGATAAAATAAGACACGAAAGTGAAACTGCACTTAAGAGGCAGAGATCTTCCCACCTATCTTTAACCTTCTGACACTGACACTTATCCGTCTCTTAAACCCTCTCTTTTCATTAAACTTATGCCTAATCTCGACATTAAATCTCAACATTATTCATCATCTCTTTCCATTTATTGGAAAACTCCGAGTTTTACAATAAATGTGGTACTTTTGAATTTTCTCGAAAAAATTATACAAAGCTAATCACGACCTTTCTTTCTTCTTTTTGTCGGTCACGTTTTTGTTCTCGAAGCTAAAACCAGTTTCTTAGAACACCGTAAGGAAATTCTCTTGTTATTGCGTTTATATGTTGTGATCGGTTTATAAAAGATGAAAAACTTTTTTTTTTTGTAAAAAAAAAGTTGAAAACTTTCTTCCGGGTTTTGCAGATCATTCGGTGTTTTGATTCTTATCGCTGATTTGTTGTGAATTAGGACTTGGAAGTGCGAGATATGGAGAAGAAACGAGAGATCTATGAGTACAGAGAGAGATTAGACAAAACCTTGTCTTCTCCTGAACTCACAAATCACGACACTCTCAAATCTCTTCTCAGAACTCAGCTTTGCTCCTTCCAAGGTTTTGTTCTGAATTCCGATCCAATGATCTTTAATTTTTGTTGAAATTTACTGTTAAATAGATACACCCTGAGATTTCCTTATGTTTGGCGTGATGAATTTGTAGACTTCAATGAAAATATATTGGATAAAAGAACAGCTGATGTATCGAAGCTACTTAGCAAGCTTAGGAGTGTATCCATGACGGATCATCAAGCGTCTAAATTAACCAACGATGCATCATCTTATGGTGATTGGAAAGTATGTTTCTTTTTTGTGTTCTGGACTTGATACAAGTTTCTGTTTTTGTTCTTCTTATTTCGACTAGTGATCTTGGATTGTAACGATGTAGCAAAAAAAGTGTTTGTTTTACAGTTGAAACATGATCATGAAGATTGCCGTGTTATGTACCGTGAAGGACTCGATGGAAGTCCTTTTCACACGATGCTTGTTGAAGGTTACATCGATGGGCCTATCCAAGACTGTAAGTTTCTTTGAATTACAAGTTTTGGACAAAAGGTTTTAGTTTCAATTAGAATTTAGCTTCGTTTTTATAATCAACCAGTCTTAAACATGGTTCAGAAGCTGATCCAAACTTGAGTTATGATGCAGGTTTATGCGTATCGTGGGAATCATCTCTTTACAAGAAATGGTAACAGTCTTAAGATTTTGAATAGGGAACATCAGATCTCATGTCTTTTTGGACGTTGTTTATGTATAAATATGTATGTAAATAGGTGGCCACAGTATGCATTTCCGCCATTCAGGATCTTAAAAAGCATATGCTTGCAAAAAGTCGGAATCGGCGAACAAATTTGTTTAGCAAGGTTTGTTCACAATAGTATTGAGGAGGAAGTTTGTGTTTTGACATTTCTCTGTAACCTGTTTAAACTTATAAATTTTATATTGTGGGAAGAAAGGATGAAGGTACCATGGCCATTGATGGACAGGGAGCTTGTTCTGCATTTTTTCATTTTTGAATACTTTAAAGATGACTTAGTCGTCATCCTCATGAACACGGTATTGAAAAATCTTTCTCACTCTGGTTTGATCTTACCCTTGGTATTGAAATTTGACATTACCTAAATTTAAATTTTGTTGGCAACTTTGTTAGATCTCTGATTTAGATAGCATTGGACTATCCTCTAAGGACATGGTTATTCCTGAATCACCAGATGCAGTGAGGATCGATGTCGTAGGTGGATTTGTTTTACAAAAGGTTACTCCACAGAGGAGTTACTTCAGGTTAGTGATCATTGTAGTAGTATTGTAACATGTGAATTGTCAAAGGCTATGCAGTTTAAAACCAAGCTTTTGTAACATTTTGTAGGACTATAGGGGATATAGATTTAAAGCTGGACTTGATACCTCCATCTCTTATGAATTTTATATCTAGGCAGCTCATTGGCAATGGTTTCAGACTCTATAAAAAGGTCAGAGAATCTAGTTTTATGGTTTTAGCTGTTTTGATTTTTCAGTGCAGTGTCAGATTGGTAACTTCTGTAATATTGCTTGTAACAGTCAGTTGCTTCGGTAGCTAAATTCGATGAAGATTACAGTAGAGCTTTAGCTGATCCATTGTACACTAAGATACATAAAGCTCTGTATTCAGCTGATAAAGCAATTGAGGAAGAACCAAAGTTGGAAGCCAATGGCGATTTTCTGCCGAAGAACGAACACGAGATTATTGGAGATGTTAGTGAAAGTAAACCTGTCCATTGCAGAAAAACTGTTCCCGAGATTGAGGAAGAAGAAGATTCTGACGAAAGTGTTTCTTCAGAGGATGGAAATGAAATTGCCAAGATTCAAGGCAATGTCAGAAGCCGGTTTTGTGTCAGTCCAGAGGTAGAACAAGCTTTAGGGACTCTAGATAAAGTAATATACATGATTAGAAATACAACACCGATCCAAGAAGCTGAGGAATTATCGCCAGATAGAGCAGAGAATCAGGCAAAGACAGTGAGTGTGTTAGAGTCAATTGAATATGATCCTCAAAGATCACAGAAGCAAGAATTGTTAACCTCAACAGTCACACAAGAGACTAGCAATTTTAGTCAAGAAGAGAAAAGAGAGAAAGAGGCAAGAGAAAAGCAGGATATCCTAAACAAAGGTACGAACTCAAGCTTACAGAGAAAACGTAAAGCTCGCTGCTCTGTTTTCAGATCCTGGCTCTAAAGGATGCCAAAGTTCAATGTTCTTAGAAGATTTTTGTTTGAGAGAAAATTGGACTTTTGAAGTCTCATTCTTCACAGTTGTATGATTCATTGTAAACTTGTATCTCCAATAAAAGTCTCGTCTTTCAATTTACAGTAGAAATAGAAAAGTAACAAAAAATTTGTGAATTCCCAAAAAATCCCAAATTGGTTTGCTTTTATGCCCTAACTTTTAATTTTCTTTCTCTCTCTCTTTCCATCTTCCCAAATCCTCAAATTCTCGATCTCCTCGTTCTCTTTTATAGCCTCTCCGTCATAGAATTGCATACTTGTAGTCACCGTCGCACCGTTGCTATTTTCTCCGTGCTTCTCCGGTTAAAACTTGATGGACTCAAAGGTTACGAGCGCATCTGCGTCAAAAGATCCTTTCTTTTGCTTGAAATGGCCATGGGATTCAAACAAAAACTCGAAATCATCAAGCGTCTGCGAATTTCAAGGGCCTTGGCTCTTCAAATCTATGCAAAGTGTTGGTTCAATTGCTCTCAGTTCCTTGACTTCATTTACACAAAATTCCAATTTTAGACCAAAGAAGAAGCCATTAAGTAGTTGTGAGCAAGGAGAAGCAGAGCAGAGAGTTTTTGCAGCTGCTTTAGCCAGCCAGAAAGAAGCCACAGTACTTGAATTCTACTCCCCCAAATGCAAACTCTGCAATTCATTGCTTAACTTTGTTTTAGAGGTAGAGAAAAGAAACTCGAATTGGCTCAACATTACAATGGCAGACGCAGAGAATGAAAAATGGCTTCCTGAGGTATAAATAAAGCTCTTCCTCTCTTCTCTCTGCATACACAACTTACAGAGCTTTTGATTGGTAAAACTCAAGATTTCACCTTACTTAATGCAGCTTCTCCACTATGACATAAAGTATGTTCCTTGCTTTGTTTTGTTGGACAAAAATGGACAAGCTTTGGCCAAAACAGGAGTTCCAAGTAGCCGTGCTCATGTTATTGCTGGTATCTCGCATCTTCTCAAGATGAAGCGCCCACCCTTTGAGTAGCTCTGAAACTATGCTTGATTCCACATTTGATGTAATCAAGTAATCTAGAAAAGGTTGTAGAATGAGTTGTTTTGGATTTCTCAATGTCGTTGCTTTGGTCATGTATCCGTTAACAACTTTGGAATAAAATGACACAGTATGAAATTGAAAGCTCTTCTAGGACCAGACCAATTTCTAATAGGACTTATGCCTCAAATTTGATCTAAACCACTTCAGAAAAATATTGGAGACTGGTCTGATTGATTGATATACACACAACGATCTCTCTAGAGCCAAGCCTCGTAGCAAAAAGTCCCACCAATGAAGAGAACAAAGACTCTCGTTGCTTCATTCTGCACTTTTATTAGACGAACCTATCCTTCGACTTCCAGATGCAATCTGCTCGCAACGATTGCGATTCATCCACAAACTTACTCGCTTCGTGAGTCTCTTCAACATTCTTCAGCTAAGGAACTCACGGGCCTCCCATTTTCGGCAAGAGTTTTTTGCTCGGAATCTGGTACGAAGAAAAGCTCCGACTGCTGGAACTGTAGCGAGAAAGCTGTGTTTTTGTTCTGTAATTCGTGCCGTAGCATTCAACCTGTTGATGATTCCGTCGATTACTTTCAGATTTTTGGCATGTAAGTGAAAAAAGAGTTGATTAGAATCTAGGGATTCAGAAACTTTTCGATGATTAAACCAATTATTTGAAACCATACCATAATTGATTAATATAGTATGGATTCCACGCTGAGGGAAAACGACTGAAATTTTTTAGTTTTTAAAGTTAAGATTGTATAAATGATCATCCAAAAGATGAGACCTTTAAAATTCAATAACTTGTTCTCTTTACATGGAGAAGAAGTATGAGATATATGTTGGAAGCCTTGAAGGCAAGTACTAAGATTGGCAAAAGAAGTTACATCCTGATTTAGTTCACAACAAATCTCAGGTCTGTTTCTAGATTCAATAATCGTTTCCAATGGGCATATATATATTTAGCTGTCTCTCTATTTTTTCAATTGTTAACAGAAAGAAAGAGTTTACGCAGCCGAACAGTCTGCAAAGGTGACTGAAGCATGCCGGACCTTAACCAAGCCACTGTCAAGAGCAATGTATATAGTAAGCTCTTCGCTTCTTTTGTCATTACTGGTTCCTGTTCCCTTATCGTTTTGGTTCCTATTGTTTAAGGGATTTTTAAAACCCTGCAATTTGTCTGAAACTATTTGACCTTTATGCTGTTTCATTACAATCCTGTTGTTTCTAATTTGGTTTTAATATACTGTATATTATCACTGTTCTTTCCATTGTGATGAGTACATTATGCAGTTAATGATTTTAAAAGACTTGGCAAATCATTCTAGCTTAGCTCAAGCTTCATTCTTCTTTAGTATGATTATAATTGAAGATTTTGGTTCCCTGTTGTAGATGAAGCTGAATGGCATAAATGTCAACGAAGAAGATACAATAACAGATCCAACACAATTAATGGAGGTAAGTGGATCCAATCATAAAAGATTAGCCTTTATGCCATATGTCTGTCATAAATAAACACATTTACTGAGCTTTGTTCACTGAAAATGGAGTCAGATTATGGAACTCAGAGAGTCTATATCAGAAGCTGAGGGTTCAGTAGAGTTAAACCAGATCCGGTCTCAGGTAACTTGAAAAATCCTGATTGATCTGGCTTCCTTCAAACCTTTATTCTTTCGTTCACTTCTTTAGCTTTTCCAAAACTGATATTTCAAACACCTTAAACTCAGTAGCCTTAGGCATTGTTTATATAAACTCGACTTTTTGTTGTTCTTCTCAAGGTGCAAGAGAAACTGAAGCAGTGGTCTGACTCTTTTGTCGAAGTGTTTGAAAGCCAGAGGTTTGATGAAACTGTAAAATGCATACAGAGAATGACTTATTACGAGTGAGCCTGTGAAGAAATTGTGAGGAAGCTGTGAGGCAAGTAGTCATTCCTAACAATGAAACGTTTTACTTAAAAGCTTTACCGTTCACGTTTGAAAGGAACACATCGTAGCTCAAACTAAAGTATGGTAGCTTCACGATTTAGTTACTTATATTGAATTGGGGATTTTGTAATAAGAGCATCTGACAGTTCCATTGCGAAGAAAAATATTTGATTTGGTCCATTTGCATGAGGTCTTCCCAATGATTCAGAATCTGCATTAATATCTCGGATAGAGAGAGAGGGGTCATGTAGATATCTTTCGCTGTGCTACTAAAGCCGACTTCTTCTGTAAAACAATCCGAGCAAGATCTTGCTTGCCTTCTCTGTTCAACCCGTAGAAAACTGTTCGGAAATTGATAGTGCTTGGAGCAATACCATTATCCAGCATCTCAGACAGAAGATTTAGTGCATCTTCAGATTTACCTGCTTGGCACAAACAGTTCATGAACTTACTATATGTTTTAAAATCTGGTAAAGTTCCCTTCTCTTTCATATTGTGGAATGCTTTCCACGCATCTTCCACTTTTCCCACGCTCATGTATCCACATATCATTGCCGTATATGTAACAACCGAAGGTTCACAGCTCTCTGCTTCCATTTCATGAAATGTCTCTAAAACCTTCTCGAGCTGTTTCTCCTTGAAGAAATGAACAATCAGAGATGTGTAGACATGAACACCGGGTTTTATTCCCATTTCCTTCATGGAATTCACTTTATCTAGTGCTTTTTGTAAGTCTCCTCTCTCCAATAAACCATGAACAATGCTTCCATAAGTATACTGGTCTAGTAAAGATCTCTCTCCTTTAAAATTGGCTAATTCTGATAGAGCTTCCTCTAGCTTTCCAATTCGACAAAGAGCTCTTATGTAAATGGAGTAGGCCAGAGGGACTGAGAATCCTATTTTCCCAAGAGAATCTAAACAACGTTTCACCTCTTTTGTACCACCGACTCCACATAAGCATCCCAAGTAGTTTTCGACTAATTCTCTATCTGGGACAAAACCCGAACGAATCATCTCACGGAACATCCTGGTGGCTTCTTCGATGTTCCTGCCTTTTTTCTGGCAAAGAACTGTGATTAAGCACTTGAAGGTCGAAACACTCGGGATCAGACCCATATCTTTCATTTCCTTGAACGTTTTAATAGCAATGTCGGTAAGACCAGTTCTACCATACTGCATTATCATAATTGCCCATGTATCTTGTGTTATCAAGCCACCTTGTCTTCTCATCTCGTGAAACAGAGTTCTCATCTGCTTGAAATCTTTTCCACATCCAGCAACTTTGATACTCATGTTGTATGCCGATGCACTGTGCTTATAGCCACTTCTCTTTCCCACCCATGAAAAGAAACGTAAAACAGCATTGCCCTGTATCTTAGCACTACGAAGAACCTCAACCACCAGTTCTGGTGTGAACTGGACTGACGAATTTTCTAGAGCTTCTTGGATTCTCTCCCAATCTCGGGAGGATGATAACATGCGACAAATTTCTTGTACATCCATTTTATCAACAGCAGATGAAGTTGGTGGAAGAGCTGACTGCTGTACTACTTGTGGACGATCATAGTCATCAACGAGCACCTTTTCTTGCCTTATTTCTGTTTTGCAAGATCTGTTTAGTTCTTGATGGTAGGGTTTGCATTTTTTCTGAATTTCTTTGATAGTTTCAATCTTCTCAATTTCGCCTTTTTTCTCCATAGAAGAGATAATCCAAGAAAAGATATCATCCCTGATAGTAACCTTGGAAGCATGCATCTGATTAAGTAGCTTTAGGATCTCATCATATTTTGCTGATCTACAGAGCTCCTTCACAAAGATCGAATATGATTTCCATGTTGGTTTGATGCCCTTTGCTTCCATGCTGCTAAATACATTCCATGCCTCTGCTACTCGGTTTTGGCCCATATAACCAGCAACCACTGCTGTGATAGCGACACTGTCAGGCTCAATCCCGTTATCTATCATCTCACTGAAGAAGTTGCAACCTTTTTCAAACTGTTTCAACTTGAATAGGTGTTGCATAATCTCAGTGTATGTAGAAACTTTAGGGGTATGCCCTGAATTTTTTATAACATCAAACAGTTCAAGTGCTTTTGAAACATCGTTTTGCCTGAGATACCCACTGATAACAATTCCATAAACATTTGAGTCATCCATTTTTCTTCTTTTCATTATATCAACAATCTCTAGAGCATCTACCATTCTGTTGGCTCTGCAAAGACCTTTGACCAGAATTTCAAAATATTTAGCGTCAAGGGTCACTTCCTTGTTTTTTAGCTCACGAATCAGTTCCAGCGCTTCTCTAATCTTACCAGAAACACAAAAACTCTTGAGCAAATAACCAAAAGCATCATGTTCTGATATCTCACATATCCTAACCATGTCATCTGCAATGGATTGGACTACATCAACCTTCTCTGATTTCGCAATGCAATCCAGTAACATCTTGTACGTTCTCAAGCCAAAAGTGATACCCTTTTCAATCATTTCCTTATAGAATTCAAGCGCAAGATCACCTCTACCAGAGGTGCATAGAGACCTAATCATGATATTGTAAGCCGCAGCATCGAGTTCAAAGCCACTTTTTCTCATCTTCTCAAAAACTAGCAGCCCTTTTCCTATATTTTTTGCTTTCCCGTACACAGAGATAAGAATAGTCCATGTCCTAATATCCTTATCACAAGCATTATCCTCCATTTCTTTCACTAGTTTGTCTACCATATCGAGATCCCTCGCTTCCCCAGCTATGCTTAGCATGGTGTTGTACATTCCAACTCTATGTGAAAAGCCATCCTTTTCTATCACCCAATAAAAAAACCTCAGAGCCAAATGAGGAACCTTGAAGCACCTCTTGAGTACCTTTTCCACAATTTCTGGTTCAAACCAACAACTCAATTTCTCCAACCTGTCTTCCATAGAAACCATATCATCATCTGCCCTGACGACACTCGTAATTTGATGAACCACAGGGCTAACATCAATTTCTTCACTAACACCTAACTGAGCCTCATTACTCTCATCCGCAAATCCCATTGCAGCATTTTCACGAACACCTTGCGAGCAAGGATCCAATGATCCATCACCACAGACAGTTCCTGTCACATGGGCTCTGGTCTCATCATGCTTCACAACATCCGATCCTAAAATTTCAGTAATATCGTTGAAAAGTGAAGTATAAGAAGTAGCTTCTGCTTGAATCTTCGATGGGGTCTTACGGGTTCTAGATTTTGATGACTTTGAGAAACCAGAGAAAGAAACGAGCGCGTTCCTTCGGGTTGGATCAAATAAGCAGGACTTGAATCGAAACAATGCTTTCATTGCCGTAAGTCAAAATTCCTACATCAACTCGAAGGTTGGGAAATCTAACGGTCAAAACTCAAAAGTAGTTTAGGTTTAATAGACGCTTTGTTTCTATATATGGCATTAATCGGTCCTAACTTACTAATGATATCTACTTGCATAAGATTCTGTGAAATATTCTCCTTTATTGGATTGAAGGACAAAAAACTAGACAAGGTTAACGATTTAATTCTCTTTATAAACTTTATATAACACCATTTTTACACGAATTTTAGGTCTTCTCCACAAAATTAAAGTTTCAGATTTTGTTACACCCAAAATTGAAATTAAAGGGTTGATTGGTAAGAGTCCTAACTTTTAATTTTTTACTATATGATATAGGTAGTAGGTTTTTTTAGCTCCAGTAGATTTTTTTCTATAAAAATTTATTTTTGTAAAATTTATATATTAGTTCTAGGTTTTTGATTTTCCACTTTCAAAAATATTTTATTAATAGAAAATTAGTTTTTTAAAGCAACGAAAAATCCAAAATAAAACTATAGTACAATTGGTTTAATTTCATTAGTATAAAATTCTTTTTTGCTCTCTAGAACAACGAAAATCATTGTCAATCAGACCCTAAATACCAAATTACCTATAAAATTGGTTTGTTTGGTAGATAGCATAAAACAACTACAAATTTGAAACCATACTAAACCACATATATAACCCAATTGATGAATTAAACCCAACCATCAACCTAATAATCCAACCAACCACTAATATTTTGTGACGAAAATTCGTGTGGAAATAGTGTTATATGGAAAGTTTGAGGAAGATATACATTTTCTACCCGAAAAGACAAGTATATTAAAACACCAATATAGAGCAATCGATGATCGAAACCACATGGAAAATTTCAGACAATTCCGCTAATAAAGACTTGAAAGATTTGTCACGAGAAATTAGACCACAAAGACAGCTAAGTTTGTATTTGTCCTCCAATCAATCAACACAGCTTTAAGCCAACCCATTTCTCATGTCCACGTGATTTAATTATTCCACAAATTTATAATAATGTCAAGAGACATCTAATCATAGTAGATCTCTTACCATACCAAAACTGAAATATATACTTTCCCCAAAGTAAAAGCCAATAACAAAGAATCCTTGAGATGAAAGAAAAGGTTTTGTTCTCTCTTTTGTTTCCACTTTTATTCAAAGCTGTACTCTCATTCTCATGCACCACCAAATTAATTAAAAAATGATTGGTATATCTAATTACAGTATTCATAATCCAATAACCATAAAACACCCCCAAAACCCACCACCACAAATTTATATATATTAAGAAATGAAGAAAAAATGAAGTCAACCAACTAAAAACCACCCTTCTCAATTCCATGAAAGATTGGTTTTTGTGAATGTTGTTGTCCTCTCTTCATTTTCTATTCATCCATGACCAAACCTTCAATCAGCTGATACATAGAAACACACAAACTCCTGTTACAACTTCTGTATCAATGAGCAATCGAATTGACAGGAACAACAATGACTGCAAAAATCTAACCTTGTTGAATGTGTTTACAGCAATCGTTTCGCGGTTGCGAATTCCCAGACATTTGTTGAGATAAGTGTCTTTGCCAAAAGCACCAAGCATTCTACAAGCTACTTCCAACAATTTCCCTGTTTGTTTCAATCACAATTATAACACCTTTATTATGTTAAAAGTCCATCACAACAACACACTCTAATCTCTTAATGATGATTGTCCACTTTAAGTTATAATAATCTTATCTTTACTTTACGATAAGCTCTTGCAATATAACCTATAGATTAACTAATAAACCCATCTTCAAGGTAAGAAACGTGACAAGATGCTTAGAGCCAGCTTAGCTAATGACTATGACCACAACATACACTAAACAGCTTAAGCAATCTTTGGTTGTTGCTTGTGTTTCAAATCATACAATATTCTCTCTAAACTTTGCTAGATTCTTCACAAAGCTACCATTCTCAAGATCTCATTTCAACCAACTAATCAGGAAGCTAATTGGATTTAATCATGCTCATTGAAGCAACTAAGGACTACTATGATCGATAAATCGAATGTTAGATCAATGTATCAAACTATTAGTTCTCCATCATCTAAGCTTACCAATTCTAAGCACTGTACTAAGCAGACAATTTGAGGAAACATATAAAAGATCAATGTAATGAAAACAAAAGAGTACCTCTTCTCTGTTGAACAACTTTCTTAACCGGTTTCTTAACCGATTCAACAATCGTCTCCTCTTGAGGGAACAAAACACCATCAATCCCTTGAACCGAAATCCGACCATCCGTAAAAATATCAGGATCAAACAAATAAGCAGACCTCTCACCATCTCCAAACTTAACCGAACCATCAGCTTCTTTAGCCGCAACTTTATGAGGAAAACGCAGCGTATCAAACTTCACTTTCCTAAATCTCCTCACAGAATTGTACATACTCTCCTCCGTTTGATACTCAGGGATTATATGGTAATACACAATCTGCTCTGGAGCTCCTGGCTCACTCAACTGATCCGTCGTCAATTTAGCCATGGCTTCATCATTGGGAGCCAAAACTGTTAGCACATAGCCTTCAGAAACTAACCGACCCATCTCCGTCGCGAGTGACGTTAGATTCACGAGAATATCAGCCATCTCGTTGTAACCACCGTAATGTAACAGTGTGTGGATAAAGTCTTTGACTTGAGCGTCACCGTCGAAGTGATGATGCTTGCCTCCCGGTCCTGGAGCTGGAGCTGGAGCTAGAGACGGACCAGGAGCCATAGCGGATTGGATCGGAAGAGCCGGTGGAGATCCAGCTGGTTTTGGAGCTGCAGGTTTCTTAAGACGGTTGGTTCTCGGGTCAACTTCTGGAGCTCCTTCGGGTAAAACGGCAGAGATTGATTGGAGACTCCGACGCCGATTGAAATCCTCTTGAACAGAGCGAGGGATGAGCAGCCGTTCGATACCGTGAATTAACCCATCGGGTCGGGTCAAATCATCGGGTCGGATTATTTCAGCTAAATCAACCATCTTTTTACCATCTCCTTTGCTCAAATGGACCTTATCATTCCCTAACGTAGAGTGCTTGACCCGACCGGATTCTTCTGAAGGCCATTGATCCGACCCGACCCGATTGGGGATAATGTGGAACATTAGAAGTGTTTGAAGAGATTTGAGATTACCTGGTTCGAGTAAGAACCGTTTAAACTCCGGGTCAAGGTCACGCTCAAGAGCTTCATTACGAGGGGCAAAAATGGTAATATTATGACGACCAACAGCATCTTCCAATGTCTGAAGAAGAAGAGCCTTCTCAACAAGCTCAGCTAGCTCAGTATAACGAGAGTCAAGAAGAGCTACGAGAACGGAGTTGGAGTTTATCTGACCCGACCCGGATGAATTATTCGGGTTCTTGGATAATGCAGATGCAACGGAGGAGATAAAGACGAAGAAGAGAAAGACGACGGAGCCACCATAGATTCGGCGATCCATGGAGCTCTCTCTGTAAGATCGTATGATTAGAAAGATGGAAGAATAAAAAAAATGTCTGTTTTTTTTTTGGTGAAAGAAAGAGTATTTTTTTTCTTAGAAGTGTCGGCGATGGCAAGTGGAAGTATTGGAGACAGAGAGAGATGAGTTTAGTTGTAGTCTTTGGGGTTTTTTGGTCTTTTTGAACCAGCCTGGGTTGGGACCACCCAAACCTTTTTTAATTGTTGCTGACTTTGGATTTTTCCACCTCTCGGCTCACCTTGGCTTTTTCTAACCGAACCAAACCAAATATCTGCTTTTGATAACTTCTTTTAGTTTGGTTCCATTTCTAAGTAAATAAAAACCAAAATTTATACTAATTAGTTATACCAATTATTGTTCGGCTTTTTTCACTTGATTATTATACAGATTATTATACTAATAATTTTAGTTTTTTTTTGTTATGCTTAATAACTAATAACTATTCATTATCAAATGAAATTATTTTGGGTCTAATTCGGTTTATATTTCAAATATTCATTTTGAATTTCAATCGAAAGAATTGAATTAACCGAACCGAATTTTAATTGGTAGTTATACAATTATCATATTTTTAAAACCGAAAAAAAAACAAAAATTGCAAAAACCAAATCGAATTGGAATTATTTTGGGTCTCATTCAGTTTATATTTCAAGTATACAATTTGAATTGTAGCTGAAAAGAACTGACTCGAATGAATTAAATTTTAGTCGGTAATTATACAGTTATTATATTTCTAAAATCAAAAATCCAAAATCTGTAAGACCTAAATCGAATCGAACCGGATGTGTAAGGCTATATTACCAAATGAAAAGGATGAATCATAAAAATGATGTAATTTGGTACGAGAAATATGATGTGTGAGAGTGTGATTAAATACTTAACTTGAAAGAGAAATTAAGAGAAGCAAAAAGGTAAGAAAGAAGAGATAGATCAGGTGAGTGAAAGATAAGCAAAAGAAAGGAAGCTGATGGACGCGTGACCTTTAGTTCCAGCTGCCATGAAACAATACCAATTATTCATTCAAGAATGAGATATACCGAGAGGCACAATTAATATCGTTCATTAAGACCACACGCTTCTCTAGTTATATAAAATGTTTAAATATTGAGAGTATCTCCACTTCCTCTGGTAAAGTTACCTAATACAATGTATTAGACCATAGAATTCTACATTACACAGATAGAAAGACCATAGAACTCTACATGACACAGATAGAAAAGTACTAATCTTTTCAACAAACGCACATATTTTCATATTGATGTGCCGAAGGTTGAATCACTGATAACTGCATGGACCCTGGAGAATATCCGGGAAACTAACCGCATCAATATTCAAGAGCTCTATATAGTGCAATGTGCATTACTATAAGATTAGTAAGTTTATATGCGGTTGTAAACTGAGATGACAGTGTGAAAAGCATTTTCCATTGAGGTGAACGAACAATTTACAAACAAAAGACCAACAACAGTAACAAAATCTAAAGCTTTGATATATGTTTACAGAAAAAAAGTAGGTGCACTTACATTAGGAGCAATCAGACCACCAAAGACGATTATTCCGGATATCAATCCAACGCTAGTTAGATAGAGTTGTTTCAAAGTCTTTGGTGTCTATTTCGAAAAAACAAGAGCACAGAAAAGAGTTAAACAGTAGGATATCATCACAAGTGAACAAGAAAAGATTTCATACGTAAACTGACCACGTTAGGGAGAAAGGGAATTGAAGATGGGATATCTGGCATTTCGGTAACCTCGAGCTCACTGTACTCATTGATGGTTTTAACACTTTTGATACGTTGCTGCACTCGTAACCTCCTGACTTCCTCCATGAGAAGAAAGATCTTATTGCGTCTACTCCTTATATTATCTTGGATTTCCTGAAGCTGCATCTGCACGAAATCTTGGACTGTCTCTGATCCCTCAATGATACAGAAATTACTAAGCATCCACCAAAAGAGATAAACAATAACAATGAGAATCGAGACTGAGAACCGTTATACGCTACACAAAAAATACATAAACTACAACTCCACAAGGCTTCCTACTTTCTGATACCATTTCTAAATTCCAGTATCATCCCTTAATCCAAATACTAGCTGGCTTATCTGGAAATTCGCAGACCAAACCTATAATAAAATCAATATCGAAATTGACAAAAGTAGATTGAGAGGAACTTGCGTTGGGACAGCTTCACCGGCGGGAGGAGGTCCGTTATTGCTGCCGTCGGAACAGAAAACGAGAGAGCGAGATGAGCCATGAAAGAGAATACTGTGGTTAGGTTTGAGATAAGATGAGGGAAATCGGAGTAGGGATTTGGAAGTTGACGGAGGAAAAAGAAGATGATGGCGATGAGGAGTAGCAGCGGAGAAGCACGTCATCTTCTTCTCGCCAACGGTTTTTGTTGTCAATCATCTTCGGATAATTTAAAGTTATGCAACTTTTTGGCTAAGAGGAAACCTCTGATGGACCAAGAAGGTTACCATTTTGGGCCACAAGGGCCACTAATGATTCAGTCGTAACCGGACCTGAAAACCCAAAACAAAATATAACCAAACCAGCAAAACTAAAGAAAAAAAAGGTGCGAGTAGGTTGAAGTTGTGACCTACAACAACTTTATACGATTGTATATACCATGAAGTTAATTGGGAAAGTTGTTATGGAAAACTAAAAGTTATCTTTACAAGTGGGAAACAAACGAAGTCAACAAAAACACCAGAACTGTCAGACAAAAAGAAACAAACTGCCTCTAGACACCAAACCTCATGAAGGAACAGATAGAGAAGTTCTAATTTAAACAGAAGAAGCTTCAAGTTTGGTAAGAAGGGGTCTCCAGGCATCAGCAATACTATTTGCCAACCGAGCTTGTCCTTTCGCAAACTGATGGAATGCGACTCCCATCTCTTCCGTCTTCTGCTCTTGAAACCTCACTATCTCTTCATCCATTCTCTTCACTATCCTCTCAAATCGTATTGTAGCTTCCTCACTTTCAGCTTTTACCTGCATTCTCACCACAAGTTTAAGCACCAAAAAGCATTACTACAAAGTTTTCAAGGAAAGTTTTCAGTTGTTACCTGTCTGTATTCGATCTCAGCTTCTCCTACTTTGTCGGAACGTGTGAGCATGAGTTTGTCACTACAATAGCAAAGGAGAGTTGTATAATGTTCCAAGGAGGTGATTATCGACAGAAAGAATACAAGAGAGAAGGCATCATACAGATTTATTTCTTTTAACTTGGTTGTTTCTGCCAATTCACAATGTAGCTTGAAAGCAGTGCCTCGTTCTGCTATGGTCGCCTGGATAAATGTAAGACAAAAATAAGAGGGAAGAGTTAATACCAGCAAAACATAACCTAACAAAGAAAATCCAACCCCAAAGGCAAAGGCTAGAGAGCTTGCCTTAATCGATTGCACATAGCGAACATAGTCCTTCAAGGGTTCCTCGAAGTTCATCAGTACTTGTTGAGCCTAAAAAGAGTGCAGGATATGTCAATAAAAGCATCTAACCACAGTAGTAAAATAGCATAGATGCATATGTAGCAGTGGGTTGGCGGGCCGACCCGCCCCGCCCAGCAAAAAGCCTGCGGGCATTACGAAAAAATTTTAAAACCCGAACCCGCCCGCGAAAAAGCGGGTTTTTAAAACGAACCCCGCAACCGCCCCGCAATATCCCGCGGGCCCTGCGGTTTACCCGCCAACTCAAAACCCGCGAAAACCCACGTTTTGCCCCAATTTCAAACATCTTGTTGTTTTTTGAACTCCAAACGTCACGATGTTCATACACTTCTAATTCGAACATCATGTTGTTTTTACAAAAAACAGTCTTCTTTACGCGGGGACCCGCGGGTCCCGCGGGTAATATTCCTTAAACCCGCTAAAACCCAAACCCGCCTCACAAAGCCCGCAAAAAAGTGGATTCCTATAGCTAAGCTCATATCCACCCCGCGCGGGCCAAAACCTGCTAAACCCGTGGGCCGCGGGCCCAATTCCCAGCCCCATATGTGACCAAGATATATTACATGCATTTATCTTATACAATGGCTAAAGAAGATAGAATATGCCTTATGCCTAGCATAGATTCTAGTTTTACAAACTTAATACCTCTTTCTGGAGCTTAATTGATAACAGTTCAGATTTACTTCCAAGATCAGAAAATGATTTGCCTGTAGGTTCACCCTCACAAGCCCCAAGAAGTTTTACAGCCTTGCCAAAATCCAACAGGGACTGACTCAACTCTGACATCAGGTTGATAAAAGCACGAAATTGAAGATCCATCCACGCAGTTTGGAAAGGAAGAAAATGGAAATTCTAATGGATACTTATAGATCAAATTCTGACTTGTGATATTGTTTTATTACCTCTATGCCTCTTGACAAGGCGATATGCATGCTTCTGAGCCTCAGCCAGGTGGTTCTCAAGCTCGAAGATGTAATGTTTAAGCTTCTCATATGCAGGAGTAGTTTCTTCAACAGGTTTTTCCTTTCCAAGGACAGCATCACTAACTTTTGATTGGACATCCTGTAGATAGTGTAGATATGTCACTAACTTCCTATTGGGTTGCCAACATGTATCCGCTAATGGATCTTATAAAGTGATGAAACATGATCAGGAGAAAAATCAAACTTACCCTAAACATTTGCATTAGATCTGCAGGCTTCTTGAATAGACTAGTTTCCTGAAACCTGAATCTGTCCATTGTCTGAAGACAAAAGTAAATTGTCAAACAGAGACAAGAACCTTCCAAAATGCAAACTACTGTCCCACAAGTGAAGATGATGTGGAGGGAAGTAAAATAACCAAAAAATCCATCGAAATGTGAAGTCCAGATATCATACCTCTTCATCTGCTTGCAAAAAAGTCCTAAGATCCTCACTCTGCCGAAGCTCAGGGTGTAATGCTATTCGATTAACAAATATATCCAATGCCGCTCGCCTCATTTCAATAAATTCGGCACTAAAGCGAAATTTTTCTGCCAAAAAGAGTATTAATGAAAATTTTACAAATTTTACCAATATAGTGATCCCTCTTAATCAAATTACTATTTTAAAAAGGAAGGTACTTCTAAGCATGCAAGAACTTCCATTTTATCGCAGCTAAATCTACATTACCTTGATGCACTTTCCAAAGTCTCGACACCTAATCAAAAACCTCTAACTGACAATTAACCCGAGCTAATTGAACATGTATACCCGGATACAACTATGATCTATGACAAACAAAATCACCCCTGAAAACCATTAACTTAGCAAATGGAGATGTCTGACGCACATCTTTGACACAGCAACATCATGTGTTCACATGAGACAGGGAGCGATACAGAAAAAATTTGAACTTGTAAATTAACTAACTACAGGGTATTCAAATTAGAAAGCCAGCAAGGGGCAAAGCTAGCTAATTTACCTACAGCACTCTTCTCTGGAAGTGGAGGAATGAAAATGCCCTTGTATTTCTCGAAAAGCCGATCCCGTAACCAGACAAAATCACTGTAACGTCTGATAACAATCTTCTCAGGTCCTTGATACTCCTGAAGGTTGGTCTGCCGGAAAAACAATTTAATTCCTCCTAAAATAATCCATAAGAGAAGAAAAATAACAAAATTCTAGCTGTGCGTTATACAATTCGATTATTCCGCAACAACAAAGATAAAAGCGAACCACCTATTTGGTGTTACCCAAAATTTAAAACAAAGTCTGAGAGCAACGAATTAGAGTTCAAGAAGGATCTACACCTTAGTAATGACTCTGTAAGAGATGTAAGCTTGAACGCCATTGCCTAATTTGACAGGATCTGAGACGGAGACAGACAAATACGGCTGAGAAGACGGAGATCTAGGGCTCTGCATCGATCCCGAGATACTCCTCGGCTGATCCGTGTACTCCATGAAAACAAACACGTGCGATCGGAAAATGATTTTAGTCAAAAATTCTCCTGTAATATTAATAATTCACGAGTTTTGTGCTCAACTTTCGGTGCACAAGATATCGCTTCTGAAAAGAAAGAGAGGTGATTCAGATTTTATTAACCTTTTTAACACTTTAAACCGAATGTAAGACCACATTTTTTTCACATTTTTGGTACAATACAATTTGATTAAATTTAAGGATGATTTTGTAATATGGTGTCTGAAAATAATGTAATTACTAATATGGTGTTTTATTCGATAATTATTTAAATAGTGTCTAAAATTTTTAAAATATAAGTTTATTTTTTTTAGAAAAAAAAATGTAATAATAAAAATGTCATTAATAAAAATTCATACATAATTATACCGCGCTTTATAAAGTCTACCAAACTAAAAGATCTCAAGTGTGGTAGATTTTAAATGATATAATAGACTTAGATATAGGTAACAAACCCTTCATGGTAGACTTAAAATATCGATTTAAGGAAAAATTTCTAAGCATTGTAAACTATCAGTTGAAGTGTGGTACACTTTGAAGACCTTCATGGTAGATTTAGGTTGAGGTAACAAACCATTCATGGTAAACTTAAGAGTACCGATTTGAAGAGAAATTTCTAAGCATAGTAGGCTATCAATTGAAGTGTGGTAGACTTTGAAGACCTGCATGGTAGACTTAGTAAAGGTAACAAACTCTTCATGGTAGACTTAAAAGTATCGATTTGAGGAAAAAATTCTAAGCATACTAGACTATCAGTTAAAATGTGGTAGACTTTGAAGACTTTAATGGTAGATTTAGGAAAAGTTAACAAACCCAACATGGTATACTTAAAAGTATCGATTTGAGGAAGAAATTTCTAAGCTTAGTAGACTATCAGTTGAAGTGTAGTTGATTTTGTAGTCATTCATGGTAGAGATTGCAAGCCTAGACAAGCTACCTTGGTAGGTTATGGAGTAGTGTATTTCTTAGAGAAATGTCTTGTTTAGTAGACTAACGATTGACGTGTAGTAGACTTGGAAGTCCTTCATGGTAAACGTTGGTAGAGTTTATTAGCCAGTTTGGTATACTGTAGAGTGTGCAATTGAGGATTGTTAGTTGATGTAGAGTAGACTTTTAAGGCCTTCAGAATATAGTGTAGTGGACTTTGAAAACACTCATGGTTTATTTCTAGGTGAAATGTCTCAAATTGAGGATGACATTTCTTGTTTGGTAGACTGTTGGTTTAAATGTGGTAGACTTATAAGTCCTTCAAAGTAGACTTTGTAATTTGGTTGACTTTGATGATTTACCCTAGTAGATATTTGGGTAGACTTCTTATGCAAACTTTAATTTTGTTAATTGGCTTGTAAATCATGCAACTTTATTTCCTCCTGTAGTTGATTTTTTTCTCGTAGTGAATTTGTTAAAATTACATTTTAGCAGTAAGCTTGTTTTTTCAATTATGAATTCTATTAGGGGATATTAACGATTTCCAAAGACCTAAGTAGTAATTTCATTGTACTTTAAGAGCTTAAATCCATCTTCATTGTACTTTAAGAGCTTAAATCCTTCTTTTGATGCAATAATGCTTCTCTTGCAAGCTCTTGACATATTCATAAAGTGACTACTTGATTGGTCTAAATTTTAAGTCTAAGTCTTTAATCTTTTGGGTAGTGAACTTGTATGGCTTGGCTCTTGGATTCTTCTCGTCCTTACACCTAAGAACATTTAAAATTCATACAATAATTTTACTACGAAATGTGGACAAGATTTCTTGTGTACAAAGTAAAACAGTGAGATTCAAATTACATCAAACTGTAAATATAGTCTACCAAACAATCACCGAAATCTATCAAACAATCTGCAAAGTCTACCAAACTATCTATTAAATCTACCAAACTAGTCTACAACACTTAAACAACGTCTACCAACCTAATTTAAAGTCTCCTACACTTATAAACAGTTCGAGTACAAAACTCATTCAAAGTCTACCACGCATAAACAAATACGCCAAAACAAATACAAAGTCTACTAATTCAAACAACGTCTAACAAATACTAAACAACCTAGATTCTAAAATTACAACCTAAATTCTAATATTACAACCAAAATCCTCGAAATATACTAACAAAACTCGAGATCCGAGTTGCAAATCCTAAGAAACGAGTTCGAAATCCGAGTTCGTTGTTGCAAACCCTAAGAAAGGGACATCGAAGAAGAGAGAGACTTCCAACATTGAGAGAAAGAGACGAGGACCACGGCTGAAGAAGAGAGGAGAAGAGGAAATGAGAGGAGAGGTGAAGAAAATGTGAGACAGAGAGGAGAAGAACATGAAACGGCGGAAGAGGAAAAAAGAATAAAAAGATAGGGTTTGTCTTTTATTTTTTTTGATGGCACAATTGTAATTAAATGAAAATCATTAACTTTCTAAATTTTTTCTTTTTTCTCTCAAATTTTTAAACATAAAACACACAAGTAATTAACATATTTTTATAGTAATTTGTTCTAAATTTAATGACATGAGAGGAAGAAAATGCTATTTTGGGATAAATTTGTGGATTTTTTATTACCCGACCATTGTTTTTTATTTAATACTTTTCATTTACCATATAATAATAATATTAGAGATTATGGTAAGTTTAGAGACAAGTAGAACAAGACTGGTAAAGAATTCATTAATAATTTCCAACTCTTACAAAAGAGTTTTAGGTTAAGAAAAAAAACAAAGAGTTTTTTTTTTCAACAAGTCGAGTACTTAGAAATAAGAATCAGAGAGATCTGATGGAAAAAAACAATCTGTATCCATATGAATCACTAAGCAGAAATAGGCTTCTGAGTAGCAGACAAGAGAGACTTGGCTGGTGAAACCATAGCAACACCTCCATTCTCGGCTTTTGAGTACTTCTTGTACACAGCTCGTAACCTACTCTCTCCACATCTCGAGTGAAGAAAAGCTAGAAGCTTTGAGCAATCCCTACAACACAACAATAACAACAACAAAGTATAAATTATCTGCAGTTTAAGAGACAAAATTCCAAACGTATGATTGTATTATGAAGTCTTTTGTCTTCTTACATGATCTCAGATTCTGAGTAGCCGGTATGTAACTGCAATGTATCAGTCCAAGCAGGGGACTTGTTCAGTGAACATCTTGCTGTGTAAACAGCTGAAGCAGCAAGCATGGAGGGACAGAACATCAACGTGTCATAGTGCATCATCCCCAATTCCGCAAGAAAGTGTACCATGTTCTCCACCTAAAGAGAAACAAAACAAAACTTGAATCAGTCTCTTTCCAATCTATATAACTGAACTTTAAGCAAATATGAACTCACCTCTGGATCAGACATAGAAGCTTTGATGAAACGGACAAGGAAGACGTATTGAGTTGGGACTGTCAAATACCATTCAAGGTTTCCAAGTATTGTCTTCTCCATAACAAGAATCTGTTTGCTGTTGTAAGCATTATCCGTGACATACACCAGATCGTTAACCTACATAATGACACATATCACATGATCATCATCAACACAACTCACAGTAATATACAAAACACAGTCAGATTGTTAAAAGAAGTATGTACCTGCGGTGGCCAGATTTCTTCGTATTTGGAAGCGATAAGCAAGGCACTGATTCCCACTAGCTGTAACTCTCTTTTAGGAACAGGTTTCACAGATAGGAATCGGTCAATAATGTTGACAGTTAGATAGAGAGTTTCAAGGTTAAGCTCAAACTTGATGTGAACTTCTAGTAACCAATCTATCAAGATAGCTCTCATCTTCTCATTCATATCGGTCTGAATGTGCATGTACATCTTAGGCTGGCTCTCCTTCTCGACTTCTTTATAGAACGAGTACATATCATCAACATACTCCACTGCAGCCAGATGATTGTCTTTGTCAGATTCATCGATATCCAGAATCTTTGGCTTGTTTGTAATACCACACGCAGCTTTGCTCCGAGCACTAAGAACTGATGAGTAAGTTACTTTCTTATTCTTAGGTGACGCTGCTACTTCCTTTTTTCTCTCCTCTTTCTTTGTCTCGATCGCTTCAACAGGTTTAGGCTGTTGTTTAACGACAAGATTGTTCTTCTGAATCGCTCTTTGAGCTTCTGGGTTTCTTTGAGCAAGAGGTACTCTCTTTGGGCCAAGAGCTGGTACTTTATTCTCTCCATTGATTGGCTTTTTATCGAGTTGGGCATTGGCTAAAAGCTGAGCACGGAAACTTCGGGTCATGGGTCTAGTAATCGGAGGTTGAGCCTTTCCTCCTTGGACTCCAGGTACAGAAACAAGATTTCCGATGTCACCAAGAGCACGACGATTCTTCGCAACGACATTTTTGTTCTGAATCTTCAAATTATCAACGAGAGGAGCACCTGTTTCACAGAAGCCAAAAGAAACTCCTCAAGATCTCATCTTTAATCGATCCCAGAATTCAACTTTAAAGAAAATCGATCAGAGATAAAGACCATTACGATGAACTTCAACTCAAATCAGATCTGTATCAAATCGACTCCATTCAAACACAATCCCGTAAAAATCAAATCGATTCATAGAACTCAGAGCCAAAGTATCAACATCAACCAAGTAAACTTCAAATCGACATTACAGAATTCAGAACGAAGATATCAACGGTAACGGTAAATCAAATCGGATTTATAGAATTCAGAAGGAGAATAACAATAAGAACCAAATAAAAGACGCGAAAAGAAGCATACCTCTGACTTGTTCAGGTACGTTTGCTCTCGTCGCCATAATCGCTCTGCCACTGACTCTTACTCTTCTTGTTCTTTAATTTTGCTTTTCTCTTCGTGAAGATGATGGAGAAAGAACGGGCAAGAGAGCGCTTCTTATGAAGAGGTGGAGCCAACGGTTCAATTACAACGGTCATATTTCTCAGACTTTCCTTTCTAGCCGTTGGATGATCTAATCTTATGATCGAACGGTGGATAAGTTAGCCAGTCATGGATCGTCTCCCAAATGTGGCCGTTGGACATTCCAACATATCATTTTAATTAAAGATTTTGTAATGTAAACATGTTTATTCTAAATCTTAGCCTAATTGGCCAAGAAAGGTATATTTTTGAAATTAAAATAAGAACTTTGTAAGTTCTTCGTATTTATATGGATCTAAATCTGACCAAAAACAAATAAGCTTGTTTTGCATTTTTTCTTTCTTTGCTTATTTTGAAAACTTCTAGGCAAAATTTCTAGGCTTGTGATGATTATTTAAAAAGCACACACCGAAATCGAGCTACCTAGAACTCAAAATTGTTTTTTAAGGTGACGATACTTCACAAAAAGATGAATGGTTTGATTTTACAAAGTACAAAAGTAAAGTTGAATTAAAGTGATACAGTTCACAAAAGATATCATTAAGTGGAGCCTGTAAAGACCCTGAGGCTGTGATCAATCAAATGAGACCTTGTCGTTGAAGATCAGAGTAAGTCTTCTTGTTGTAGATGTTACCTTCACGATCTTCATATTCTTCTTCAAGTTCTGGCCTCCATTTGTTCACTCCTTGTCTTTCCTGTATTCTCTTCCACAACTCTTTCGCCTCCTGAAAGAGACCAAACAAATTTACAAGATCAAATTACCATAACTATGCATGTTTTTAAGCTACAACAAATATCTTTGATAATATAGACCTCGATCGAAGTGATTTCGTTGAAGTTCTTTGTGTTTGGGATTCCTAAGCAACGCATTCCATGTTGGTGCCGCCATTCTTTAAAATGTCTCTCAAAAGCCCTTCTTCCCCAATAGCTATAGTTTCCACATATCTCGCATTTAAACTCCTGCAAGAGAGCAAGAAAATTTCATGTGAATTTGTTCCTTTAACTACTATGGTCTCAATAACTAAATACATACCTGGCCAAGGCCATGGAGTTTGTAGAGCCAGTATGGTATCGGCTTCCCATCCCAACCCATTGGCAGCTTCAGCGGATTGTAAATCTGACCGTCCTCATCATCACTTTCTGATTCAGCATTAGCTTCCTCCCCTTCTCGTTCACCCTCCATTTCTTCATATGTCAAAGACTGTTTTTTTACAACGTTTTCTTTTGTCCTCTCGATTGTCTATAAAAATATAACAAGAAAAGGTCTATACAACTAGACATCTAGGGAGGGAAAAATAAGTAAAAATAGGATCTCCAATCAACTGACCTCATCAAGTAAATTGCAGAGTTTCTTCACTTTGGCCTCCGTTAGTGCAATCTCTTTAGCAATTTCAGACTCATGCGTTGATTTGGCGTCTCTGTTTTCTTTCCCCTTGTGTTGAGGTTTGGCAAAATGTTTCTTATCCAGCTTTTCCAAAGGTGTATGCTGTACATAAATTGAATAAGAGAATAAGACAACGCCAAGGTAATAAGATAAGCTTCAAACAGAATTCTATCACTACAGACATGAGCTATGCCAACAAAAACCATAGTTTCAGATTAGAGAAAGACTTATACTGACCTATCAAACTAGCTTTCATAACACCAAAAACAGCATGGACACTACTAATTAGTAGAAATACCCACTCTCGTAAGACAAACTGAAAACACGTGTAATCAGGAGAATATGGCAAGTGTAAGAACCTTTGTCAAGAAAAGTCTCTCGGCACGCTGCTGCGGAGTACCACCAACCTTCAGTCCTAATGCCCCCAATGCCTGAATGACATAAATGAAAATATAGTTAGGGGAATTATGCTTCAAAAAACATATGAACTTAAGCAGTTCATTACCTCCTTTAACTTTTCAGGTCCCACATCTACCAGTTCCTCGACTGTAGTGTAGTAATCAAGATCTATGACAGTATGCTGAGATTGACTAAGTTCATTTTCCTGGCCAAGTTTCTCCCAGCCTTCTACTTTCCCCTCTGCATATTGCTCTTCAAAATCAGTCTCTACCTGCAACAAATCAATTAATCAAAAAAAAATTCAAAATTCCACACATAAAATACTTGGGAAACTAGTCAGAGAATTTTTAAGAACGAATATCAGTTATTTGCTAAAGCATAGTTCAAAGCGCACATAAGATTCCACAAGGCAACAAATTTGAATACATTGCAATGATAAAGAAAGGGAGGAGCTTAAACCTTAGAAAGTATACGGTCAAGATCTTGCAATGGCTCAGTTCGCTGGAAAAAGTCAACCAAGTACTCTAGCAGAGCTTCCATATATTCCCTATATTGCCTAAAATGACAGATAGCATAAACAAAAGGGCAAGGCTAACAGCTGCAGGTAGAATCAAAGATGGAGGCTTTCTAAGTAGAAGAACATTCAACGATTTTTACCTTGAAAACTTGTGTTTACGTGATACTTTCTGTGGTTGAGAAAAAACATCAAGGTAAGCAGAATATTCAACCTTTTCCCCAAATTTAGAGTTGATATACTGGTTATACATATCATGCAAGTCCAAGTACCGACCAAAGCCTTCCTGCACAACACAGGCAAGAAGATCTAACAATTGGAGAATCTATATATTGCACTGAAGCCAGTAATGTAAAACAAAGGGGCTTATAAAATTGTAAACATGTATTAAAGAAATGTTCTCGTATATGAAAATCCTTAATCAGCAACAGTCAAAAGTCAAGCAGAAACAAACCTCTCCACTGAACGCAATAACTGGTTCCTCCTTCAGGAGTGCTTCATAGTCTTCATTAGCATCAACAATACGTCCAGAAGGATGTTTTCTATGATATTCACGTATCTGTACGTTTATAAAGAAGTTAAATGGTTGCAAAATTGGTAAATGAACATTCCACACATGAAGACAATTACATAACATGAAACCTAACAATTTGAATCTTAGTCATGGCCTGAATTTTACTTAGATATATAATCCTGTTTACCCGCAAAAACTACATAGTTTCATACTATTCTGCAAACCAGCGCTTATCCAGCTTGTCAAAATTGTTGATGGAACAGAAGCAACACAGTTTCACTAATATTTTTACCAGGTTCTTAATTCTCCATCACCAGTCTATCAAACAAGATCAACAGTAAGCTGAAACTCTCATCCTCAATTAAAAGATAGTCATGCAAAGCTAGCTGCCCCATCTTAATAAGATACCTAGAGTACTTACAGTAACACCAAGTTCTTGGTACAGAGAATTACTGGAAAATGATGGAAAAATACTAACCTCTTTCAAACGATCATAAAATGCACTGTACACATTTGTCCCTGTCGCAGTCTGACCGCCAAGCGCTGCTATCTCATCATCCCTAGCTCCATCCTTATCTTCGTAGGTTTCAACCTTGCAACCAGCAAGAAACAAAGTTATCATTAATCTAAGGCTTCTACTGAGAGATAAGAGCTACAAGTCCCTTAGAGCTAAGACTGAAGTGGCCTCTAGATACTTCATTTCATACCGGGAAAATTTGTACAAACTTGTGATATAATAACGAAAAAAGTATTCCCACATACACTCTCAAGAGTCAAGATTATAAAGATAAACTAGATACGACACCACCCTCTGACATTTACTCTATATTGTAACACAAAATTCAGATAGCTTCAAAACCTAACCTAAATTTCCACATGATAGCCAAAAACCCTTAGGCAATCAACAACACACCAGCTGACTAGGTTGAAGTGAAAGAAAGAGGCACACTCAACACGAACCTGTTATTTCAACAAAAAATTCAGCAACCCAAGTCTCTCTGCACTGATCTTACGCATTCAGAAGAGAAAAGACAAAAAAGAAAAATGAAAATTGAGGAGAAGGGGAAGGAATACATACAAGTTTCTCAGTGTTGAATATGATAGACTCGATCATGTGACGGACACGATGTCCCTGAATCAATCTGTCCTTGCTGGACGGTGGCTCTGTCTGTAGATCTTGCACAACTAATCGCTCCAACCTTTCAACCTCTTCATGATTGGAGCGAGTTTGCTCGAGGAGAGTCGATGACATCTTCTCCGCCTTCTACGCTCCTTGGTATGAGACCTTCTTCACTGAGTCCGAAACCCTAAATCTATCTTCTTCTTTTCTCAATTCCGAATCTCGGCGGCAGTATTAGACGGTTTGTGTTTTAATTTCGGTTCAACTTTTCTAATATTAAAAAAAGATTATTAAAGTACCTATTTTTCTAGTGGTTTTGGCGTATTAATGTACGTATAGTGTTATATAGAACCGGAGACTCCGGTTCGATTTCAGTGAGCAAAAGTAACACAAAATCATTTTGACCAAAAGAAAAAAAACAACACAAAATCAAATAAAGTGGGTGTTGTCATTCAATTCAACATTTTAACAGGTTCTGATAAATTTGAAAGTAGTGATGTTGAATGGATTCTCAAGAAAAGATTTAATTATCTAAGACAATTTAACCAATAAAGTAGTAAATTATCATTTATGAAGAATATTATTCATGTCCTAGAGTTCTAATTAGGTGATGAAGATTATTATCCTTTTCATTCTAATGATTAGGATGATCCAACTAATGATTATACTATCTAGAGTTTGATTTCTCCCTTCTACAAATTGGTAGATTAAATAAGAATTTTAAAGATTGTGTTAGAATATGGATCAAGGTTTATCGACCGAATTATTTAGAAAAAGTTTTTTAAAAAATTATCATGTGAGTTATTCACTATTTCAACAGTTATTTTTTGGTTTTTTGGAAAATTCAAAATAGTAAAAAAAAGAAAAAAAGAAAAATGAACATATGGGCAGATTCTCATAATTAAAGACCAATTCATTAACGATCACTAAATAGCAGCTCATCTATATAACTCGTAGCAAATTTTGCGACTTACATCAATTTCCTAATTTTCTTTATACACTCGTTTTTTTTTTGAGCGATACTGATACCAACTTACGTTTTCTTTGTTGATTTCTATAGAGTTTCAGTTGATTTTGCATAAACTAAACGCTTTTTAAAAATCTGTCTTTTTCTTTGTACTTTTTGGTTTTTAGCTTCTTAGAATCAAAAACTTTGGTTTTGTTTTTTATTTAGTAAATTGAAAAGCCCTCTTTTTCAATATGATTTCGATTTCATGGTTTTGGATTTCTGAAATTGTTCTTCTCTTTACAAAATTTTACGTTTGTTATTTCAGATTAGGTTTTGTTGTTGATTGCAAGTTTCCTAGATTTCGTTACCACTCTTTTTCAAAATCAAAACTTTCATTTCGCTTTTCGTTTAGTAATCAAAAAGCCCTCTTTTCCAATATGTCTTCGATTTTAGGGTTTTGAATTTCCAAAATTGTGTTTTTGTTTATATAATTTTACGTTTGTTATTTCAAATTAGGGTTTATGCAAATCAAAAGCCCTACTTTAGGTTTTGGGTTTGTGTGTTCTTCTGTTATTTTTGGATGGTTCTTTTTGACTTTTTTTTTATTTTAGTTTGTTTCAGTTACAGAGTTTTAAGGTTTTTTTTATGCCTTCTTCTTCTTAATGATTTGTTTTGTACTGAGCTTGTCTCTCCTCTGAAACAATACAGTTCCTTGAGTTTGTATTTTTATTGTATTATGATGTTGAATCCTGATGAGTGTGTTGCTTTAAGATTATATGAAACATTTGTATTGCAATGGTTTATTGAATTTAGAGACGATGGTTCACATAACTGAATATTCAGAACAAGAACATCAAACTCATTATACGAATGAGCTCTTTGACACTCTCCGACTTAATTTGTATCTGTAAGTAATCTCCATATCCTTTATGTTTAATTTGTTTTCTGTTTTGAAGTTTTAATTTGTTTTCTGTTTTCTTCAACCCCAAAATAAAGGGACCAACATTATATCTTAAAAATCTTCTCGATGTTGCTTTAGGTGTTGCCTAAGTAATTAGAAAAGCAAGAGATGCTTGAAACAGAAGTATATGTCTCTAATTAAGACAAGCAAGTGATGATTGAAACAAAAACATACGACTCTAAATATCAAAAATATATGACTTTAAGAATGGAGGGTTTTATATATGCTATTACCTTCTTATATATTGTTGTCAGCAATATAACTTAAAAATTGTCCTGATGTTGCCCCACATGTTACCTAAGTAATTACATAAGCAAAAAATGCTTGAAACAAAACTAAATGTCCCTAATTAAGATGAGCAAGTAATACCTGAAACAGAAACATACAACTCTAAGTAACAAAAACATAATGACTCTTATAATGGAGGATTCTATATATCCTATGAACTTCTTATATCTTGCTGGCTGGGAAACACCATTACTTAAAAAATGTCCCGATGTTTCCTAAATAATTACACAAGCAAAAGATGTTTGAAACAAAAGCATATGTCCGTAATTAAGATAAGCAAGTAATGCATGAAATAGAAACATACAACTCTACGTAACAAAACCATAGGACTCTAATAATGGAGGATTCTATATATCCTATGAACTACTTATATCTTGCTTGATGGGCAGCACTATTACTTTAAAAAATATCTCGATGTTGCCTAAGTAATTACAGAAGCAAGAGATGCTTGAAACATAAACATATATATGTCCCTAATTAAGACAACAAAGTGGTTCCTAAAACAGAAACATATACGACTGACTCTAAGTAACAAAAGCATATGATTAAGAATTATAGCTTAAAAATTGTCTGGATGTTGCCTAAGTAATTACACAAGCAAAAGATGCTTGAAACAGAAGCTTATGTTCGTAATTAAGACAAGCAAGTGACTCTAATTAAGAGAAGCAAATGATGCATGAAACAAAAACATTCGACTCTAATACAAGCAAGAGATGCTTGAACATAAGCATATGTCCAAAATTAAGACAAGTAAGTGATGCCTAAAACAAAAACATACAACTCTAAGTAACAAAAGCATATGACTCTAAGCAATATAACTTAAAAGTTGTCCAAATGTTGCCTAAATAATTACACAAGCAAAAGATGCTTGAAACAGAAGCATATGTCCCCAATTAAGACAAGCCAGTGATGCCTAAAAACATATGATTCTAATTAAGACAAGCAAGGAATGCCTGAAACTAAACCATTCGACTCTAACACAAGCAAGAGATGTTGTAACAAAAGCATATGTCCCCAATTAAGACAAACAAGTGATGCCTGAAATAGAAACATTCAACTATAAGTAACAAAAGCATATGATTCTAAGCATTATAACTTACAAAACTTCATGATGTTGCCTATATGATTACACAAACAAAAGATGCTTGAACAAAAGAATACGTCCCTAATTAAGACAACCAAGTGATGCCTGAAACAGAATCATGCGACTCTAAACAACAAAAGCATATGACTCTAAGCATTATAACTTAAAAATTGGTCTGATGTTGCCTAAGTAATTACACAAGCAAGATGTCCCTAATTAAGATAAACAAGTGATGCATGAAACAGAAATGTACGACTCTAATTAAGACAAGCAAGTGATGCCAGAAACAAAAGCATATAACCTTAACATAAGCCAGAGATGTTGCAATAGAAGCTTATGTCCCTAATTAGGACACACAAGTAATGTCTGAAACGGAAACATACAACTCTAATAAAGACAAGCAAGTGATGCCGAAAACAAAAACATATAACTCTAACACAAGAAATAGATTCTGTAACATAAGCATATGTCCCTGATTAAGACAAGTGATGTGTGAAACAAAAACATACGACTCTATATAACAAAAGCATTATAACTTAAAAATTGTCTCGTTTGATGTTGCCAAAGTAATTACACAAGCAAGAGATACCAGAAATAGAAACATACGACTCTAATTATGACAAACAAGTAATGCTCGAAACAAAAGCATAAGACTCTAACACAAGCAACATAAGCTTGAACATATTAATATATATGTCCCTAATTAAGACGGACAAGTGATGCTTGAAACAGAAACATACGACTTTAATTAAGTAAGTGATTCCTGAAATAAAAGCATACAATTCTAACACAAACAAGAGATGCTAGAATAGAAGCATATATCTTTGTATCGAACTCATTCAATCTCTCTTATTAACAGAAACATATGACTCTAAGTAAGATTAGAGAGTTCAATCTCTCTTATTAACTTCTTAAATCTTGTTGGCTAGACATCATTATAACTTCGGAAAATAATCTGATCTGTCCAGTTCTAACTTGAAAGCACATTCAATGATCTGCATTTTCAGGTAGTAGCTTCTTATATCTTTCTAGCATAGCAACATTTAAGTTTCAGCACAAACTCTATATCTTGTAAGTTAAAGAATAAAATCACATTGTGTTCTTACAACATCGAACTCATTCTTAACTATTCAATTTCCAGAGTTGATATCTCTTGTTTTTCATCAAGTAAATGTCTTTTTCCTATTTTAAAACTATGTATGATCTTTATAATATTTTTCTTTGATGAAGTTTTTAAAATACTTGAATGATTGCATCTCTTGATCACCTAGTTTCTTTATAACTATTTCAATATTATTGATTATTATTAGCTTACCTTTTCAGCTCTAGACTAAGAACTAGAGTGTGTACTAATCTTTCTAGGAGTAGAGGTTTGGAATACTGTATTTGATTGCTTATAAGAAAATTTTGGCATTTTGGCACTTCAAATCCCAACAGAGATTTAACTGACTGAAATGCTTGTCTTTAAGAAAGAATTGTATCTTATAATATTTCAAAATCTCCATCTCTGTTTCAGTAATTATTGTCTTCAAAATAGAGAGCTTTGGTGTCACACGTATATCATCGTTATACTACTTTTAGAATTTCGATAGTACTAATTGGTGGTTGTGTTTAGTTTCTAGTTGTTTGAGTTCTTTTTTTTTTTTTTAGTCACAAACTGCTTCTATTAATATTGATGTATTTATAAATACATCAGCCCATAGAATAACTTGCTCAAACACAAGGAGCTAATACATCATTAAATTGAAAATAAATAATCTAGGCAGAGATACTCAAAATGCTCTAGAGATCTTGGATAGATGTTGAAATTTCATTCACAAAATTGTATAAAATCTTGAATTATTCCTAGTTCTGTCGTCTCTTGGGTCAGTCGAACACAAAATTGAGCTCTTTGAATTTTTGAGCTTTTACCTACACAAAGGTAATTTTGGGAACCAATTTTCTCACTAAAACAGAAAACCCAAAGCTTTATTCTTAGAGACAGACAGTAGAACGGTAGTCATATCTCATTTTGTTCAATATCATAAAGTTTATTTTTGGCTTCACATCATTTTCTGCAGTTCTAGTTAGACTAGAAGTTAAAAGTTTACTTCAAGTATTCACATTAATTAGCTCACATGAACAAGCAAAACTTCAAAACCAAAAAGATATCAACGTTAAGGTATTTCAGGTCACAGTAAAAACAACTTAAAAACCACATACTTAATGTTCTGGTTTTATATGAACACGAGAAATGGATCTTTTAAGAAAATTACTAGCAACTTCAGGTTTATCTTTCTGATTAATCTTGTTGATGTATAGAGACTTTCAGAGGATCCAAAGTCTTACATGTTAAGGCCAAGGCAACTCAGAGAAGACATCAAAGCTTTTAAGGGATTTCAATGGTGGAATCAGAATATCAATAAGCAATATTTGGCTCATAATTTCAAAACATTCAAGTTCTGAATCACAGTTTATTTGTTCCTCATATTCCACCATTCAAACCAAACCAAACAATAAAAAAGACAACAAAACATGACATTAAAACTTCGATTATAAAAAAAGCGGCGGTCAGAAATTTGAAAATGCCTCAAAAAGTTTTGAGCTCATATCTGAGGTAATTAGCCTCAATCGCACATCTAATTGGATCATCATTCTCGCCGTTTCGAGAAAACCGAAGTTCAAAAACAATACAACAATAACAATATGTATCCGAACTGATTCAAAACACGAGATACTACTATTGGCACGAATTAGGATCTGAAAATCCCCAAACGCTTGTGATCTCTAACCGATAAAAATATGAATACTTATACCGGAAGAGTTAGGTTCAGGGACCTTGATTTCGGATCCTAATGCCCAATATGCCTCGGGCTCAGAAAGAAATCAGGAAAGGAAAATGACGGGTTAGTTCATAGGAAAACCCTAATAAAAAAACCCTAAATATAAATTCGATTTGGCGCAGCTATGACTCGACACGCTTCCATTGAGCATTTGTGGAAGGCGATCTTAAGGGCTGCGCAAAATAGAAAAACGATACAGTCGAAGAACACAAGTGAAAAACCGAAACCCTAATTTCGAAGAGATGGGATTAGATTTGAGAAAGCAATATATATAGGGAGACTTGTTTTACCCTAATCCAAACTCAGTCACCTCTATTGCCCATTAAACTTTAGGCCCAAGCCCCATGTTCTTTTAGGCCCATATCTTAATGTGATACAAAGACACTATCCGACAGCGAATCATATTTACCATTTTTTAATATGTAACAGTCATATGGTTCAATGGAAACAGAAAATTTTGAACAAATTTGACAAGAAAATTAGAAAAAACAGCTTGCAGAATCCAAAGAAGTAACGAAAATTCTGTCATGATTTCTGGATAGATAAAACTGATTTGTAGTTATGTTAAGTTTATCTTGTCATTATTACAATTATCCAATAAGGATGTATGCGTTATCATTATAAAACATTTGCTTTCCGAAACTATTGAAACACAGAATCAAACAATTATCTCAATCTTCTTCTTCATCTTAACTACAACCTCTGTTTCTTTCAATCCCCAAACACACAACCTCTCGACAAAACCTGTTTTTTCAATCAAAATATGAGTGACTCCAAAGTAAAAGATGGACCTTCACCTTCTCCGTTAAGAAAAATGATATCTGTGGCTTCGATCGCCGCCGGTATACAATTCGGATGGGCTCTACAATTGTCTCTGTTGACTCCATACGTACAACTTCTCGGAATTCCACATAAATGGGCTTCTCTGATTTGGCTATGTGGTCCAGTGTCTGGTATGCTTGTTCAGCCAGTTGTTGGTTACTATAGCGATCGATGTACCTCGAGATTTGGTCGTCGTCGTCCTTTTATCGCTACTGGTGCCATTCTCGTTGCTGTTTCTGTTTTTCTAATTGGTTATGCAGCTGATCTCGGTCATAGTTTGGGAGATGATCTCAACAAATCTATGAAGACACGAGCAGTTTATATCTTCACTCTTGGTTTTTGGATTCTCGATGTCGCTAACAACACTCTTCAAGGACCTTGTCGTGCTTTTCTCGGTGATTTAGCTGCTGCAGATGCTAAGAAAACACGAACCGCAAACGCGTTTTTCTCCTTCTTTATGGCGGTTGGAAACGTTTTGGGATACGCGGCAGGATCGTACACTAATCTGTACAAAGTGTTTCCTTTCACAATGACTAAAGCTTGTGATATCTATTGTGCAAATCTGAAAAGTTGTTTCCTCCTCTCCATTACTCTTCTTCTCATTGTCACGATCATATCACTTTGGTATGTTGAGGATAAACAATGGTCACCAGAGAAAGGAACATCTGAAGAAGAGAAGAAAACTCCATTCTTTGGAGAGATCTTTGGAGCATTTAAGGTGATGAAACGTCCAATGTGGATGTTATTCATCGTCACATCATTGAATTGGATTGCTTGGTTTCCTTTTCTTTTATTCGATACTGATTGGATGGGTCGTGAAGTTTACGGTGGAAGTTCAGAAGGAGATGATAAAATGAAGAAACTTTACAATCAAGGAGTTCATGTTGGTGCATTAGGATTGATGCTTAACTCAATTGTTCTTGGATTCATGTCACTTGGTATTGAATGGATTAGTCGAAAAATGGGAGGAGCTAAAAGGCTTTGGGGACTTGTGAATCTCATTCTTGCTGTATGTTTAGCAATGACGGTTTTGGTTACTAAAATGGCGGAGGCTCACCGAAGAACCGTCGGTGATTTGGCTGCTCCGACTGATGGTATCAGAGCTGGATCATTGACTCTCTTTGCTATACTTGGAATCCCTCTTGCTATTACATTCAGTATTCCATTTGCATTAGCTTCAATAATCTCAAGTGATTCTGGAGCTGGTCAAGGACTTTCTTTAGGAGTTTTGAATTTGGCTATTGTGATACCACAAATGATTGTCTCAGTTGGAGCTGGTTCTTTTGATGCTTTATTTGGAGGTGGGAATTTACCAGGATTTGTGCTTGGAGCTATTGCAGCAGCAATTAGCAGTGTTGTGGCATTAACCGTTTTACCTTGATTTTATTTGGTTTACTTGTTGTTTCTGCACCATGTTTAATATTATTGTGACATGTTGCATATTTATTTAATTCACTGCATTGCAATTTATTTAATTTTGATATGTATCAACGATCAAGATTTATGATATTTCTTTACAAAATTATAATTTTCAATTTTTGTATGCTTGGTTCTCAATTTATGCCCATCACAAATCTGCAAAGTTGTAACAAAGCCCATAACAAAGGGTTTACTAAAACATATACCAGATTGGACCGAGTATGGTTGTATAGATATTGGGCCAAGCCCAAATAAATGGAGAAGGTTTCATTTTCGGTTTATTCCGGTTTCAATTTCGGTTTGGCTATTAAAAGAGCATTATCGGCCATTGTCTTGCTGAGTCTTTCCTTTGAATCATCCGCACTCAACCTTCTCCTCTTTTCAACTGTAATGCGAAGAACACAGTCACCGGAACTAGCTGTCACCAGTTTATTAGACAATCTCCAGGGATGTGTTTGCGGCTCGGTAAGACGAGCTATTGTGATTGGAAACGGATGCGCCGGCGCGGAGAACCAGTGTTTTGGCCTTGTTCGAGCCTTAGGCCTCTTCGATCGTCATCTCTACTATGTAACTATTCGTTTTTGGTTTCTTCTATTGCTGACGTCAAGTGTTTCTGAGATTGTCTTACACTGTTCAGAGTGTCGCTAGGCCACGATGTGGAATCAATTGGTGGCTTCAATGGCTTCCTATCTCTATTCACAAGAGAATTAGTAAATTTATCAGCACTATCTGTACCGGATTCTCCATTAATGCTATTGGTAAAAATTAATTTTTTTATTGAATGTTACTGCGATTCAAAACTGAAAAGTTGTTTGCAAGTTGTATGATCATTCAATTTGAGTGAATTCTAAGAATTAACAAGAGGATTTTGGTACTAATCTGTTTCCTGAAAATGGCTGTAGGAAACAAGGATGTGTTTGAGGTAGCCGATGCGAAGCAGATTGCTGCAATGGCTCGTAGTACGTTTGACAAGTATTGTTTTGTCTTGTTGAAATTTTAGCTCATTGATTCTGTTCTTCAGAATTACAGTTTTATCTTTTTTGGCTGCACGAGACAAGTTTATGGATGTGGTCTTGAGTCAGCTCAATGGTTGTTTTTACTTATAAGTGTTTGATTGAAAATATGTGTGATCGCATTTTTAGGCACTCGATGGATCATTGAGATGTTTTTGTATATAATTTTGACTTGCTTTGTGTCTTCTTTTGTCTGTCTTATAATAGGAATGGCCCGTTGTTAGTGGTGGCATCTGGTAGTGATACTATATTCGTTGCAAGCTCCATAAGGCGACTTGCTATGGAAAATGTCTTTGTTGTGCAGGTTAAGTCAGTTACTTGAAAAAAAAACAAATTTCTATGGCTTTTTTGTCTGGTATGATGGTTATAGCAGGTCTTTTCCATGTGACTGATATTTGCAATTGCCAAATCTAGCCTCATAGTCTTGTTCTTTTTCCTTTTTTGTTGGTTGCATTACCAAATTTTGTTATTTGTCTGCTGTCTTTTAGGTGCAACATCCAAGGTCGCATCTGGAGAGATTTGATTTAGTGATTACACCTCGTCATGATTATTATTCTTTAACACCTGAAGGAAAGAGGCAAATTCCTTTCTTTCTCAGGCCATGGGTAACTCCACGCGAACCGCCTGGTGAACATGTGGTATGTGTCTTTTAAAATGATCAATAAAAGGAATCTGATGGCAATGGATTGTCCATTCTATTGCTAATAACAAGCTTGAATACTGAATTACAGTTTCTCACAACTGGAGCTCTTCATAAGGTGGACGAGTCTACTCTGAGAAATGCTACTTTGGCGTGGAAGGAGGAGTTTGCTTCACTGTCAAAACCTTTGGTTGTAGTTAATATTGGAGGACCTACAAGTAAACACATTGTGCCTCTTCATCTTTTATATTGTTTATTGAGTTGTATTTATTATTGAAATTAAATCTACTCATTTTATGTTAATCATCTTTAGGAAACTGTTTGTATGGTGTTGATCTTGCTAAAAAATTGTGTGGTATGCTTCAGAGTATCCTCTGGAGTTGTGGAAGCCTAAGAATATCTTTCTCAAGAAGAACACCGAAAAAGGTAAGTAAAAGCCTCTTTAGAATATCACGGCTGTACATAGAGGATGGTTATCATACCTACTCAATCTTTCAACAGGTTGCAGAAATCATAACTAGAGAATTGAGCTCTTACTCTAAGGTCTACATTTGGAACGGAAAAGGTGAACTGGTTTTGTTAATCCCAACTTATCAGTGGCAAAGTTTGACATCTTTTTCTTCTCCCATTTCTCAGACCCTAATCCGCATTTGGGACATCTAGCTTTAGCGGATACTTTTATCATAACTGCTGACTCTATAAGTATGCTGAGCGAGGCATGTAGTACCGGGTATTGTTTAAGACAATTACAACCTTTTCTTTTACTCACTCTTACGATGATATCAAAATCTTATTCTCGACACAGGAGACCTGTTTATGTTGTGGGTGCTGAACGATGTACATGGAAATTTTCTGACTTCCAAAAGACTCTCCATGAAAGAGGAGCTGTTCGACCTTTAACCGGCAAAGAAGATGTAATCCTAATAACTCTGTTCTATTCTTTTGTTTATACTCTATTGATGAGTCCTGACATTAGCTTCAACATGGATCATGTCAAGATGTGTGAGAAGTGGAGTTATTCACCTCTTAACGATAATGCAGAAGCTGCGAGGCGTGTGATTCAAGATCTAGCCAAGCGAGGCTGGAAAATTGAGACATGACCGTTAATTCCCTCCACAAGTTTACCAGACTAACTGTTTTTTGTTTTTGACAAATGAATCCTCCGTCACTCCATGGAAGTGTTGTCCTCTTGTCGAAGTCAAGATCATATACTTAAGAGTCTTAGCTTATGGTTTGAATTTTCTTTTGGATTTGGATACTTTTGATCTACTGATTAGTTGCAATAAAGTTTTCGAACTTTTTGTTTTGGTATGATAAAATAATGAAAGGCATCACCAACTCACAAGAGTCTTGACTTAGAGATTCATGATCTGCTGATCCAAATATCATTATTTTATTTTATGTTGACTTGAGTGATTTTGTTGCCAACTCCAACAGAGAAAACTAAACAACTACTCTGTATCTACTCCATTGCTACTACTACTAGTAACAAAGTCCACCACCCAAACCCGAATCCTATAAAACCCCAACCCCTTATTCCATCACACTCACAACGGCAAAAGCATCCAATACCATTCCGAAAACAAATTCTTCAAGAAGACCTTTCAGAAGTCAAAACTAGAAACGATGAACAGAGACTCAGTAGCCGTTGACGTCCCTGCAGAGTCTAGCTCAGCCATCAAAGGAAACGCTCCTCTCCTTGGTTTAGCCAGAGACCACACCGGTTCAGGAGGTTACAAGAGAGGCCTCACCATTTTCGATTTCCTTCTCCGTTTAGCCGCCATTATAGCTGCCTTAGCTGCTGCTGCCACTATGGGGACTAGTGACGAGACTCTACCTTTCTTCACTCAGTTTTTACAGTTCGAAGCTAGCTACGATGATCTTCCAACTTTCCAGTATGATGCATATATATTGTCATCGTCTGCTTCTTCTACTTTCATCTTGTGTCCTAAGTTATATAATTTTCACTTCTCTCTCTTTCAGATTCTTTGTTATTGCCGTTGCAATAGTCGCAAGTTATCTTGTCTTGTCTCTTCCTATCGCAGTCGTCACAATCATTCGTCCTGTAGCCGTCGCTCCGAGACTCCTCTTGCTCGTTCTTGACACTGTACTCATCTTCCTCAATTCCTCAAACTCTCTAGATGCTATAGTTATACAAAAGTTAAGTAGTTTATCTGTTTTCTGTTTATGATTACAGGCGGCTTTTGTTCTGGACACTGCGGCTGCTTCTGCAGCAGTGGCTATTGTGTATTTAGCACACAATGGTAATACGAACACAAACTGGTTCACAATCTGTCAACAGTATGGAGATTTCTGTCAGAAAACGAGCGGAGCAGTTGTCTCTGCCTTTGTCTCTGTCTTTTTTCTAGCCATCCTTGTCGTCATTTCTGGCCTCTCTCTCAAACGGTCCTAACTCTTTGAAACGGAACAAGAAACATTGCGAAGGGTTTAATTAGTATTTGTGTGTAAAATTTTTATGTAAGAACTAAAAAAGGTTATATTTTGTGTTTGTGTTTTGTATTAATCTTTGGAAAATATGAGAAATTTGATTAATGGAAGCTAATCGTCACTTTTTCTTATTTAAACTAAACCAAAGGCAGAAGCCAATTGTGGAGAAGGTAAAAATCAACAACGCTCACATTTGCATTATCAAATTACAACAAACAAGCAAAAGAAAATTATATTGATATGGGCCTTAAAAATTTTGATATTCCGAAAAATATTCGGGTTTATGGGCCTAACAATTGGAGCGAGCCAGGCCCATTTGTGCCTTGATTTACAAACATGCTCATCAGTGTTCTCTTCAACAGTAGCCTCTGGCGACATCATTCAATGGCGGCGATCGCAAGGATCGGTAGCCGGCACCTGAAATCCGCCGGCTTGGTGAACCCTTTTGCCTCTTGTTTCCGCAATCAACGCCGTGGCGTTGCCTCCAAACTCTTTGTTGGCGGTAACTTTCTATTTGTTTTCTGTTCTGATTAATACAATCAAATATCTGGAAAATTGATTTTTGTAGGTTTTAGAACATTTGGAACTTTCAAGATTTATTGGAAAAGGATGCAATCTTCTTGACTTGTGATTTGATAAAAATGAAAATTGTTAACCCTAAAAGACTAATGATGTTGTAAGTCTTAAACCTTTTTCCTTCTACGAGCTATTTTTTCTCAAAGATTTGATTTTTGTTTTTAAGATTATTATTCTACAGTCTAGTCTTCAAAGCCATGTGCTTGCTATGCTCACAGTTTGGTTTGTAGCAAAATGATCATTTACACTTGAAGTTTTCTACTTTCTAAACATATATCCAAGTGAATAATCTTGTGCTTTTTGGTGGTGATATAGTGAAACTACAATCTCCAATATTGCCATGCTTCTTAATTCTCAACTATTCAATGCTGTTTCCAGGATTATCGTTTTACACTACAGAGCAAGGATTGTCTGAAGCATTTTCCAAATGTGGCCAAGTTATTGAAGGTCTATATACTTCAATACAATATGCATCAATGTTCGGATCAGATAAATATCAATCCAACATTTTATCCATTTTTTCTATCTGAAATGTTGTCTGGTTCTTTTTCAGCCCAAATAATAATGGATAGAGTCTCTGACCGATCCAAAGGTTTTGGCTTTGTGACATATGCATCTGATGACGAAGCTCAGAAAGCTTTGATGGAGTTCAATGGACAGGTATGGTAATGTGTTAGTCTTTATGTTCGTCGAAATTGTTGCTCTTAGTAACATCAAAACAATCTCTTTCAGCAATTAAACGGCCGTGTAATATTTGTGGATTACGCTAAAGCTAAGCAAAGTCTAGGGATTGGTGGTGGCATGCCAATAGCTAGAGGACCGCCTGAGCTAGTGGCAACGACAACTGAGACCTTAATAAGCGACTAACAGAATCGACAATAAGTAGAAAAAGATGCTAGACTCTGCTCTGTGGTCTTTACATAGTGCTTTTAGATTCTTCATGATCTCTGAATCTTTCACTAGATTGTATCGAATTAAAGCATTAGTAATTATTACAACAAAACATGAGATTTGAACTCTCTGTTTTTTTTTTCCCAAAAGATTGATCTATTGCATAATAGGCCACGGCCATACATCAGTTTTTGAAACAAAGGAAAACGAGACTGCAATTACGATAACCAAAAACAAACTGAAGCAAAACACCTTGGTTACAGGGGAGATCAACTCAAAACCCCGACCAGACCAAAAGACTCCGTCCGTACTAGCTAAGACCGAAACTAGTTTAACACATGGACCGAGACGCACAAACTGTAAAAAAAAAAAACTCCATTAAGTAGTAAACTAGACGACTGCGCCAACTGCAAAGGTTTAATTGTAGATGAAAATTAATTGTGGGTCCGTTTTCATAACCGCATCAGCTGATGTTTCAGCAGCATCCTCAACAGTTGCACTAGCTTTAGTGGTTGTGGCCAGGTTTACCGGATTGGGAACTAGGGGTATGTTGATGTCCAGGTCCAGTGGTAACGCATTAATTTTTGCCATAAAAGTGTCATTTGGGTTGCGGAGAACATCCTCTATCATAATTCTGATGTTGCAGGTTGAGTCTTCCTGATTCATGGTCCCTTAAGTGGTTGGAGAAGTGGGTTATATGACTAACGATCCTGACATAGTAGTCGAGTTCTCTGAAGAGGTGTCACTCTCAGTGCTTAAGTTACCTTCGGGTGCATGGGTGGCCAAAGTAGTCTTTAGCAGTGACGATGTGATGGCAGAATGTCGTGTTGTAAGTGATGTGTTGGCATTTGAAGCAGAACCTCGAAACCTATTCGTAATAAAACTGCACCTAAAATTTGTCGCTATTCTCATAGTGTACCGTGTTGTAATATTTAAGTCTATTAGCAATGTTAAAGTTAATCTTGGCTCTGATCAGGATTAGGCGAGTTACTGAGGCGTCATGTAGACCTATTTCCATCACTTCACCTACATAACTAGTAATCTTGCGGACTGCCGTTTTCGAGGCATATTGTAATTGTAAGTTTCTGAGCTGTACCCACAGTTGAATCTTCGCGAGAAAGTTACTGAACTCCTTTCTGTTTTGTTTAGTTGTTTTGAGTGGTCAAAACAAAAAAAAGTGAAAGGTGCGAAATGATAATATAACAGTGAGTAGCAGAGAAGATACATACGTGGCATGATGTAATTGGATATCAATTGCAACGGTGAAGTCCGTTCGTTTTAGTGAATTTTCGTACTTCCACGTCTACGGATAAAGATCTTCGTTCGCCACGTCATTAGCTCTTTCTCCTTCTCCCCCAAACTTCAGCATCAAATTCGAGCCCAGCGATTCTTCTTTTTTTTCTTTTTCTTTTGGCTTCTCTTCAAACTTTCTGCATTCCAGATAATATTTCTCGCTTGATTTAGTAAGCTTTCATGGTAGATGGCAGTTAAGCTACATCGGCCGGGTCTTGTAACGTCAAGGTAATCAAAAGCTTACGTTTTTTCTCCTTCTATTTTGTCTCAGGAATCTTCGAATTTGTCAAGGACTTTAGGTTTACTGCTTTTGATTTCGTTAGTTTGTACTTTGTGCAGTAACAACTACTCTCCTTTTCCTCGTGATGTTCTTATTCATGATTAGTGTTAATGGTTTTTGAGAAACCCCTGAATTGTTCCTTTTGGCGTTAAAGTCTGGTTTACCGGGAAAAAAGATGGAAACTTTAAGAGTATTATAAATTCAGTTTAGAAATAGAGAGGCTTGGAGGAACTAAAATTAGGAGACTTTCTGGGTATTTTATGTGCTTCGAGTTTATACTCTTTGATTTATTGTGTTCTCATTCCTTTATTTGTCTCTGTAGCTCTTCAAACCCTTGTCTTTCGCAAATGTCCATTGGAACCTTCATTTCCTGCAGAAGAGTGGTAGAGTTGAACTATATATCAAACTACTGGGGAAGTTCAGGGAGCCGACTGTTTGTAACCTATGATGTTCAGGAAACTAAGAACTACTTTCTTCATCGGAAGTTGTTCGGAAATAAAAAGATGAGTTGGTATAAATCGCGGAGGACAGTGCAGCCTTTTCTTCTTGCATCTGCTGATGATGGAGTGGCTGTTAATGGGATCCCCCAGTCAAGAGCTAGTGATGATGTTGAGGAGATGAGGGCCAAACTCACTGGATCACTACAAGATGAATATAGCTGTGATGAGCTCATTCAGTCTATGCATGATGCTGCCAGAACATTTGAACTGGCACTTAAGGAGAAGATTTCCTCTTCCAGATTACCATGGTTTTCAGCAGCCTGGCTGGGAGTCGATAAAAATACATGGATTAAGACATTTTCTTATCAGGTCTGGTGCCATTTTAGTTCCACTTCCAATTTTTTTACCGTTGTTGGTCTGTTTATGATACCATGATAGGCCTGTAGGGTTTGAATGTTATTTACTAGTTTAAATCTAGGCATATATTTGGTGAAGAACAATTTCCCTTCCCATTTTGTATGTAGCTTGCACGAAGTGTTTCTTGTCATATATTGAGCTATAATATCTAAAGTCATCTTCTGTTCATCATTCTCAGGCTTCCGTGTATTGCTTACTACAAGCTGCAAATGAGGTTTCATCAAGAGGAAACAATAGAGACGATGATCTAAATGTCTTTGTACAGAGGAGGTATTGCACGACTTAGTTAAGGCCTGAGAACAATGACATTTTAGCGTTGTAGGATATGCAACAAAGTATCTAGTTTGAGATTTATGTGGTGTTTGTTTAATATTTATTTCCCACATAGTCTTCCAAAGAGTTAATTTTCAGTTTTCACGAAGGTTGAAATATTTCTCAAACTAGCAGTTGTTGTCTAATTATGATCCTATGTCACTGCTTCATGGTTATGACTTTCTTTTATGTTTAAACAATCACGCTATGCAGTTTATCACGCCAAGCTGCTCCTCTTGATAGTATGATGCGGGATAAACTATCTTCCAGTCACCCTGAAGCCAATGAGTGGTTTTGGTCTGAGCAAGTTCCTTCTGTGGTGACATCTTATGTAAATTGTTTTCAGGGGGACCAACGATTTGTTTCTGCTACTTCTGTGTATGTCTTTTTTTTTTTACTTTCTTCATGTTAGTATGTTAAGTAAAATACACGTTTGATAGTGAGGCTTTCGGAGAATGACGATGTTTTATGGTTCATTCCAGCTATGTCAAAGGCAAGCCCTCAGCTCCAAGTAATCAGATCGAGGTGTCACTTCTTATGCTTGTGCTGAATTGCATCTCAGCAGTCACAAAACTTGGCCCTACAAAAATTTCCTGCCCGCTCTTTTTTTCTATGATTCCAGATACAGCAGGAAGATTGATGGAAAAATTTGTTGACTTTGTTCCACTCCCTCAAGCCTATCACTCAATGAAAAACCTTGGTTTACACAGAGAATTCCTTGTTCATTTTGGACCTCGGGCAGCGACATGCAGAGTAAAAAGTGACGGTGGTACAGATGAGGTCGTCTTCTGGATCGATCTTATACAAAACCAACTGCTGAGGGCTATTGATCGGGAGAAAATATGGTCAAGGTTAACAACGTCGGAAAGTATTGAGGTAATGAATAGAGACCTGCAAAGGACATATGTGAGCAGCTTTAAATTCTTTGTGGAGTGTGGATGTAAGCTCTTTTCAGTATTTGAAAATCTTAAGGGCAAGGGGAAATGGCTTGTCTGGGAATGTAATTACTTGTCTAGATTCATATGGGACAGCCAGTTCCATTTTGAATTTGTTGGACACAGAATTTACTGTGCCAAGTGCTGTTTAGAACATAAGGACATCGCAGAAACAGTTTGCAAACTTAAGTGACACTATCTAGGTTCTTCGTTAAGTGGCACCAGAAATCTGCATTCGTTTTCTGCTTATAATGATTCATAGAGTATTTAGACTGTCAGAGTGTGCAGTAAAAAAATATGGTTACACACTTGATTGTAAATATTCTGGGAGTATATCAGGACCTTTTGCTGATGCTTGCAGGTTTTGGAGAGAGATTTGGCTATTTTTGGATTCTTCATCGCCTTAGGAAGGAGCACTCAGTCTTTCTTAGCTGCAACTGGTTTCAATTTACTGGAAAACCCTTTGGAAGACCTTGTTAGGTGACTCATTGTTTTTCTTTTGTTTGCTCACCATATTCTTCGATACACTCATCACTTAAAATCACTATCCTTTCTCCAGGCATTTTATTGGGGGGAGTCTTCTGCAATATCCTCAGCTTTCAGCCATCAGTTCTTACCAGTTGTATGTAGAGGTAGGCATAAGTCATACCCTGAGTGGTGAAAATTTCGTCGAACAATTTTGAATTCATATCATGGAATTTTATAGCGTAGGTTGTCTGTGAAGAACTAGATTGGATTCCTTTCTATCCGACTAAAAAGGACCCCCAGCAAACTGAACAATCACATGGGCATAGAAGCGGACCACAGAGGCCACCTAATTATCATGCTCTTCCTCAAGTATTGAATGTTTGCTCCTATTGGCTACAGAGTTTTATCAAGTACAGTAAATGGCCTGAGAATCCTTCTAATGTCAAGGCAGCAAAATTCTTATCCAAAGGGTATCTAAAAACAAGTTTATAAACAAAATTGGTAAGAAAACAAAGTATTTGGCGGTCATATTGATTTTCATTCTCGGTTTTTTAGGCACAACAAGTTAATTCAGTGCAAGGAAGAACTGGGGATATCAAGGTAAGCTGATGAATAGCGATAAGTTTTGTAGAAGTGGTTTTGTGTTTCCATCTTTGAACGCTTTAGAGAATCATCTCTGTGCACTTTGTATTTTTTCATCCGTTGTTATGGAGCATGCCTTTTTAATTAACAATCAAGTAATTTGGCTGTGTGCAATTGGATAATGTGTGATGCAGTTTAGCAGTAGCAGAAGCAGGTCTCATTGACATGAATGCATCGACAGCTGATAGCAAGTCAAGCTCATTTGACAAGGTTTGTATTTTATGAATTAGTCATGAAAGCCACTTTAGTTTGCCATATACTATTAAAATTCATTTTTTGGATAAGAACTCCATTGACTATCAGATGTACTATATATAGTAACAGTAATTATTTCTCAGGCTCTAGAGAGTGTGGATGGAGCTCTTGTGAGACTGGAAAGCTTGCTACAGCAGCTTCATTCATCAAGCTCGTCTTCTGGAAAGGAACAAATAAAAGCAGCTTGCTCTGATCTGGAAAAAATAAGGAAGCTTAAGAAAGAGGCTGAATTTTTAGAGGCTTCTTTCAGAGCCAAAGCAGCTTCCCTGCAAGAGGTTTATATTTTTGTTACAGATTTTTCCTTTGATTTAGTTAGGATAAGTAACTTAGTGCCAATGCTCGGCCTTTGGTAGACTGTCCATACATGCACCAATCTTTACCCTTGTTAAAGAGTGTGGCATCAGTCTCAATAGGTGCTTATAATATGAGAGACAAAGAATTTCAGAATGCATTTGGTTTTCTTAAACGTGTGTTAGACTAAACCCCATTGGTTCATACAGGGAGGTGGTGACAGTGACTCTCAGGAGTACTCTGAAGACCAAAACCAAAACCTAAAAGGAAAAGACCCAAAGAACTCAATAAATTCTGTAGATCAAGGCACAAGGTATGTCACCTGTTTTGTTGGTTAATAATTCCTTTAGGTTCCTCTTTATTCCTCAAGTTGTGAAAAATGATTTATTCTTTTGCGTCTACATTAGTAGGGATCGTGGATTGTGGGGGTTCTTTGTGCGCACTCCAAGAAGGAAGCCTGGCTCCGAGTCATTGGTATGCTTGATTTTCTTATCTTGTGTTGTATCCTTGAACATCTTAGTCAGTTACTTGGTATGTCTAGTTTGGTCTTTACTCAGTGAGGAGATGCCATGTTTAATCCACCCTGTTTTCAGTTTATGGTAGGGAGAGGTTTCAGTATTTTTTTACAATGTGCAGGTAGATGAATATTTGGAGAAATCCAGTGAAAATGTTGGTAGTGTGGATTCCAAACCCAGCGAGATCTATAGGTTTGAGCTTCTCAGGAACGAGCTGATGGAGCTGGAGATGCGTGTCCAAGGAAGTACAGATGAGTCACTAAATGAAGAGGTTAGTAAGTAGTAGTCAGATACTGCTGCAAGATGTTTGATTTGTTTTTGTACAAACATGTTAAGCGTCAGTTTTAGTACTGCATGTATTTGTTCGATTTTAAACAAGTACATATTAACCAAAAGGAGAAAGTGGATGATGCATTGATAGTTAATGTGGGTTCTATACCATGCCATCTTAACTTATAAATGGAGGTTGGCCATGGTCTTGTGAGATCTACAACTGATCCTAAAATTAAAGCGGTGGTTTGTTTTCCCTATTTCAGTCATATTGCCATCAAGTTCATGTACAGATTTGTGCATTGGTTATTGTGTTCTGTATTTTCTTTCATGGTTAAAGTTTTCCACTTGACAGCAGACAATCAACTCTTAACATATAGTCACGTGCATCTATGTCTCAGATGTCAACTCCCTCTAAGTTGATTGAAATATTGTTATTTCTGTCCGTCTCGTGAGTACAAACTCTTATCTCTATATTCTGCAGGGAAGAACCTCCGAAGATCTTTCTAAATCAAGCGGTAATATGAAAGGTGTGCAGTTGGTTCAGAGCTCAAAGAAGGAAAACGTCATTGAGAAAACTATTGACCAACTTAAAGAGACCACCACGGTACGATTGTCATTCTGCTGGATCTACTGTTTATCGACTGAATAAGCCTTTTCTGAATTTGTTTTGTTCCTTCTCTATTTCTCTACTTTATGACTTAGTTACTAATATTGCACTTTACCGGAATATTCTGTCAGGACGTGTGGCAAGGTACTCAGCTTCTTGCTTTTGATTCAGCTGCTGCTGTGGAGCTCCTTTGCAGGTCTGTCGTAGGAGATGAATTAACGGGGAAAGAAAAGAAAGCCCTGCGCAGAACCATGACTGACTTGGCATCAGTTGTTCCGATTGGTGTTCTTATGCTTCTTCCTGTGAGTAAAAACTAACTTAATCAAATTTGCCAATATTATATTTGCTTTTGCATTGGTTGTTCGTCCTCATAAAAGACATTTCTGTTCACTACGACTCTGTACTGATCTATTGATGATTGCTCTTTGTACAAGATCCTGTAACACCAAATTACATTTTAGTCTATGAACTAATCTAATGAGTTTATGTATAACAGGTCACAGCAGTTGGTCATGCGGCTATGCTTGCTGCAATTCAAAGATATGTTCCAGGCTTGGTAATGTTTCCTTTTGTACTTGCTTCTGACCTTTTGTACAGTTCTTTCATCTCTTCAGTCAAGTTGGTAAAAATCTTTTTCTTGTTCAGATACCTTCGACCTACGGAGCGGAAAGATTGAACCTATTGAGACAGCTCGAGAAGGTCAAGCAAATGCAAACAAATGAAACAGAGTCTGAAGAACACATCAATGAAACAGAATCATAACGAGATTAAGAGACAGAAAATCATTCTATACCTTACAAATTCACTTTGTTCTATAGTTCATTGACAGGAGTTGTGCATAGAGAATCTCATTCCATGTGTCAGGTACATCGGGTAGGCACCAGTGGCTACAGTCTTGAGGAACATCAACTGGAGTTCCCGGCTCTCGATACCGAGAAGGATGACCATCTTTCCTAAACTCTGTCAGATATGTAATGTTCAGGAACTTAACCTTACTATGTCGATATCTCAATTGTTCAATTACTTGGTAGATATATTCATTGTGACTCGCATCAGGTTCCAATTTCCTTTTATCAGTCTCAGGCTCCTTCTCTGCATCACATTGACCACCCAAATTCCATGTCCCATTTCTGCAGCAACCAAAAGATTCTTAACTTCTAAAACCACGGTCTCTCTAGACCGTTATAACAACTTCAGTCAACATAGCCTGACCTGTAGAGCACTGGAGAGTAGCTTCGGAAGAAGACATAACTCTTTTCAGGATCAAGTTTCTTCAACACCCATGACTTCCATGTCTTCAAAGACTTCCGAAATGCCTTCATTACTTCCATTGTCTTGTTCACTTTCCTTCCCTCCTCAAAATAGATTCCTCTGCACACAAAAAGAAAACCCAGTTAAGAAACAGAATGACAGAATTCAGATCATAGAAGCTGAGGAATATCTCATACGTTAACACAGTTTTCTCTTCGTTCCACCAATGTCCAGTATTGAAGACCAGAACATCCGAGCCGACCCATCTTTTTGATTGCCAGTTGAATTCATCGACTCTCACTGTGGTTTTGATCTCTTTTGGTGAGTTTTTCGGTGGCCGACCAATCACAACAAGAAACGGTGTTCTATGATACTCAACTGTGAGGTTTTGCTGAGGAAACCTCATGGAGAGAAAGCCTTTGTGTTTAGTTATAGGGTTCCCATTAACTTCATAGATTTCAGATTTATTAGGTATTGCTTGTGAAAGCATACACATCAGAGATTTCCACTGGTTTCTTCCGATTGAATCTCCCACAAACACTATCCTTCCGTTCCGACTCCTCTCCAGAAAATCACTTGCATTGAACCTGTATAACAGTCAATAGATACTAAAACTCAATTTCAAGTATGAATCTTTTGCCCCTACTGGAAGCTTTCTTTTGTCAGAAGTATTAGAATCAAACCCTAGTATGTATAGTGTTTATCTTGTAACCCTCAAAGCCTCTGCAATGGAGTCACTATAACTTAAGCTCTAAGCAAAAAAAGGATGACGTGGCAGTTGTATTACCGTGGAAGATCACAACCGTGTGGTTGCCAACGCCATTGAAGATAACTCGAGTCTTTTCTTCCATTCTTACGACAACGAAAACCAGAATCGAGAAACCGACACTTTTCTCCATATAACAATCCATTAACAGAAGAAGATGATGATGTTCGTCGGACCCATCTTCCTTTAGAGTAATCGCAGTCTTGTGCTACGGTTTGTGACGTTAACAATCCGAAACGAAGAAAGGACGAGAGGTGGATGACGAGGCTTGAAGATATGAAGAGGATTAGTAGAACGAAAGAGACGAAGAGATGTTTCTTGATCTTGAAGCAGAGAGAGAAGAGTTCCATGTTTGTTTGTGATCACTTCTTTCTCTCTTTGAACAAGTCTTCTTTTTGTTGTAAGCATGTTGTATTACACTATTACATTCCGTTTTAGCATCATAATGAGGCTACAAAATATGATATTAGTTTGGTACAATGGGCATTCATTTATTTGGTAGAGACAACGATTTGAACAATATTTTTATATCCAATGGTCGTTGAAAGTGTAATAAATTATTTGATGTAATTTTGGAATATTGTGGAAAAGATAAAAGTACTCATAAGTATCCTAGATTCGCCGAGTTACTCTCAGTCTGGTGGTTAGGATGATCCAGCTAATGACTTGGTATCAGGGTTCGATTTCTATCCGCTGCATTATGGTAACTTAAAAAAGGATTATTGGGAGTGGACTTTAGGATATGGATCGGTCTTGTCGATTCAATATTGAAAAAAAAAATCCTAGATTCAAGTACATCGGTTAAACCGAGAAATTGAATTATTACGAGAAATTGAATTATTATGAGAGTGAACCGAATCTTAAACCGAACATTTAATTAAGCCCGTCTCAAATTGAGAACTGAGCTGCCATCGGTGACAGTCAAACGGAGGCTTCTCTTCTCCGGCGAAATGAAGCTGAAGGTTGTGTATCGTAAGGTCTCCGATTATATCCGTTACGATCTCAAAGAAATCGTCTTACCTTCATCACTTCCTGATCCTCCTCACGTCGTTAAACGCCGCAAATTGACTTGGCACGAACGATGGCTCGTGAGTTTCGTCACTCTCACTTCCTCTTTTCCTACGATTTTTCCGTTAGTTTTCTATTTATATGCTTTGGGTATTCAATTTTTCCTTCCAAGGATTAGCAAGCTCGCATTTTTTCGTGCTTTAGTATTCTCGAGCTCTATTTTGTTTTCTCTCTGATTTAGACTGAACGAATCCTTCTCTCAGGTCTTTAATCATTCTAGTTTTGAGATGATTTACCATAATCTGGAAGCGTTTGATTACTTATGTATATTGTGGAATATCTGGGAAACAATTGTGAGCCTTTTTCTTGTTTAACCAAAAAAAGATTTGTCCTTTGTGATATCAGAATTTTCGATTCTTGTGTGTGTCATGAGTAGAAGAGTCTTTCGAGTTTTTAACACTTAACACTAATTTCAGAGTAATCAGTGCTTTCTCCTCAAAGTTAAATTGATCTGTTGCTAACTATACTGGGTGAAATATTCATGGTTGTGATTAGGTGTTGAAGGAAGCTTCAAGGCTTTATGGTGCAAGCTGGGTGAGAGATATAGGTCCTGAACTTCGTCCAAATGATTACAAGAAGCACGGAGACGATGAACCTAAAAAACAAGCAAAAGAGGCAGAGAACGAGCCTTCTGTTTTAGAAGATCTTGGTAAGAAACTGCTCTTAAGAGATTGCCTACTTTAACTGTATATAACTTATTGGGAAGCTGAACACTTCTCCTTTGGTGTCACAAGACGTTTGCTAATTATATTGAGAAGTGCTTTTACTGTCCAAAATTTGATGCCACATTATTAATTTATTGATTTCATGTATAATCAATCGTCGTCTATCTTTTATTAATTATCTATTTTCTGTCACTCCTTTTCTGCTACACTTATATACAGCGGTAGCTGCAAGAGGTGGCATGGAGACTTTAAGGCCTGCTTTACAGCGCGTGTACATGACACGAGTTTCTCATTATAAAGATGCTCTTGCAAGCTTTATCAAAGGTTACCATGAGGGCTTGCAGCAAGCTATGCAGATTACAGAAGAGTCTAATAACCCGGCAGATGGTTCTGGTTCTGACAACTCTAAAAAGAGTACCTGAACTACAAGTCTGTTAGCTCCAAAAGCAAGCTTTATTATGTGAATGCGAGTGTGTACATAGCTAGATCTTGACTTCTTTGATTGTACCACAACAATCCAAAGATTTGTATGGACTATGTAGTCTTTCATGCCCAATGTAGTCTACTTTTGTGATGCAATTCCTAGAAATCAATACATTTGGCTTGACACATGTTCTTCATAAACATTAATACCAATTTTCCATGTGAGATTGCCGTAGGGAGGACAGGTTACTAGAACTTTTGGTATAAACCTGATGATATATTTCGTTTATCCAGCACTTGCTGAGCACTCAGGTGACTATGTTTGAACATGCTGAAACAATCATAAGCAACTCTTGTAATAGATGTCTCCTGTTTTCTCAGAGGAGGGACTTTCAATTCTTTTTGTATTCTCTTCCGATGTTAAAAGCTTTTGTAGTGGATTGTTAACCCATTTTATCTGTAACAGTCTCCCTTAAAGCTGTTGCAGAAAAAGTTGGCAGGCCCCTAGAAGCTGTTAAAAAGCAAAGATATCAGATAGATTTCAGGGGGAAAGATAGAGCTGTCAGATCAGAACTGTACTTTAGGTCTTGTTATGACAAAACTTTACTTCAGGACAAACACTTAATGCAGGAGGAGGCCACTGAGCATCTTAACTATAGCCAAAAGCTTCAAAGACTAGTGATAATGGCACATGATTAGGGTCCCTCTCCCACTTGCAGGACCACTAAACCATTGAGCGGAGATCAATCAGCTTTCAAGTCAATAAGTAAGTATCTTTTCTGAATCTTCATGGGCCCTTAGAAAATCACCTGTGGCAAAGTAAGATCGAAACAAAAGTAGCTTAAAACCCCATTTTACAATACCTGCTGGTTATCAACCTATGCTGTCAAGTCAACAGATGCGCCTGCCTTAAAGATTAGCACTTGTTACTGCACTCAAAGTTGGAACATGTGCGCATAGAACCCGATAGGTGAGTGCTCATGATATGGTAGTATTATTTCCATCTCTGTTATACGAACTTTCTGTCTAATCAAGAGTTAGCTTTACTACTTTATTGCCATTCGCAGATAGTTTTGACAACTTCTTTTTGACAAGGCATCCACTTTAATGATTGTAAAATAGAAATTTGCAACTCTCATTACTCATAAGTCATAACCGTGCCATTGTTGTCTCAACTGCCTGTAGTTTATGAGCAACGAGTTCTCTTAACCTAAAGCAGCCTTGAGTTTAGGCTTTAGATGCCCATTTCTGAGTAAAATCTCTTTCTGTAGAGGAAAGAGATTAGCCTATAAGACTATAACATAAGAGATTCAAGCATATACATATCACCACCAGAAAACAAAAAGAGTTTGGCCATCATGCGATATGGAATGATCACACCAGTCTCTTTTTGGAAGCACATGGAGGTGGATAACTCATCTAATGATTGATTTTTAAAATATATATATATATACATAAGAGATAAAAATGTTGAAGACATAGCACTAAAAGAAGCAGTACATGAATAGACAATCGCTTTCAACAGATGATTCACTGTTCATCTGACCTTAGTACATGAAAAAACAGGTTCTTGTAGGACTCTCTCAAAAAATAAACCTGTAGACTCATAGTGCCTCAAGAGATAAAATACAATATATATACTATGTGATTTGATTGATCTGATTTGAATTATACCATGCCTTACAATTTTGGTTTCTCTCCCAAAATGTCAACAGAAGAAAGAAAAGTGAAAACTATCAATGACGCAAGTAAATGGTAAAAAGCAATAACTATAACAACAGTAAACTTCGAACCACAAAACATCATTTCTTTGGCCCCATTTTTTTTTTCTATAATAGTCTCAACAATTTCCAATTTCATCTTCGACCACAAAACAAGTACAATTAATTATACATGATACATGTGTGTGATGAATACATTTCATGTATCATCATCACAACACCAATCAGATATATATATATATATATATAAACTCTTGAAGATTTTGGTTAAAGAAAATTTGACACTGTCTGATGCTTTTGTTTTATATAGTTTTGAAATCCGTTTCAAGTTAAATATTATGCGCACCATAAGTATTAATTAGAAACTTCGAACCATGTATAAATTTTTCTCTCGAGTAGGTTTAACAAGTCCACATGTCAATAGATTATGAGATCCGGCTAATTTTGAGGTCAAGAAAAGTCATGTGAATACCCTGTATATGCTGCGTACGAATGTGATTTTGTTTCCAGAGACATTCAAATCCAAAATAGCATATTACCATTTTTCCAAATTCTAATACTACCACTTGTCCCCATAGGCTATTCTCGGCTTTTAGAAATAGAGAAAGAAGATTGTTTCCTTTTTCTTTTTTCAATTTGTTTTTTTCTCCAAATTAGTTACATACAATAAGGAAAGTAATGAGACATTATTAAAATTTGCAGAGAAATTTTAAATAAAAGTGGAGTCTATAGCTATATAGAGAGAATGCACAAAGTCAGGTCCCATAAAAAGCTTCAAGTCAATTCTGAAAATGTTGTCACTTCTTTGGATCTCATCCTCGTCTTTCTCCCACCTGCTTCATCGTTCCCCCGTGAAAGCTACATTCTGTTTTATTATTTTTCATGGAAAAATATTATTAGAATACATCATAACACCATATTTGGACAATAAAACATCAATTTTGTACAGATTTCTTTATTTATACTCATTATCATATCTTTAGCACTGTTTAAATAACATTGCGGCGCCAGTAAACAAAGAAAAAGCAACAGTAATTACAAAAACCAACAAATATACTTTATAATTAAAAATAATTACCGATTTCATATTAAAAAATAAATTAAAAGTGGGCTCAAAGAAAAAAAAAATAAAAAAAAATAAAAGCAGGTTAAAGTGACCAAGAAAGTGGGCATGTGCGACTGCGTAAAAGTCTATAAACAGATTCCTGATTCCTCTTCGTTATATTAATTAAAAATTACTCTTAATCAGTCTCGTTTATTTAATTATAATTTCAACTGTCTCGTCTCGAGGAACAGCGTCTTCCATCTCTTTATTATAATCAAAAATCATAAATTAGAAAGGGTAGACTAGTAATTATACCATGTTATGAGGATGAGGAGAGTAATAATAGTACATGTTTTGGCCGTAGTAACCACCGTCGGGAGTGGTTCCAACGGCGGAGGAGTCATCAGCGTCGTTTTCATCCATTTGACACTCCAAATTCACACCGAAGAGTCTCACTGTCCTTGAGCTTCCCGGAACGGAAGAAGACGGTGTAGAGTTAGTCTCCGTCGCTGTTGCTACGGCGGCGCCTGTAATCACCGACACGTGCGTGTCTGTTTATGAATTGAAGGAAATAAATTAAAAAAGACAAAAGTAAAGTTGAGAACTGAACAAAAAGCACGTTTGCCCCGAGGGATTGGACGGTCTGGGCCACGCGCTCTGATGTGCGCGTGTATTACTACTTTAACTAGGTTACAACTTGAAGAACAAAACTCAAAGCTGTAATAATGTTTTACTTATCTGAGGCTGCTAATTTGCACGTAATATCTTTTAAATATAGTTAGATAATTATTACTATATATTTTTGGCATTGTAAAACTAGGAATCAAAAGAAAAATAGATACCATAGTGAGAATACTCTGCGTGAGAAAGAGGATTAGAGTTATAATTAGCAGAGGCATTGGTTTGACGATAAGACGGAGGTGCCACGGCGGAGGAAGAAGAGCTTTGGCCACGTCTCCGGCAACCAATGAAAAGTCTCCGAGAATCAGAAGGATGTCGTTGAAAGAAAACAACATCACCAGGATCAAGTTGGTTCTCTTTGACGAATCTGCTCCATCCTTTAGTTAAGACATAGCTTTGACTACTGTTCCAGTAAGAGTATCGAAATCTCCATGATTTACCTGACTCGTCCTCAAAGCTTAAAAGCATTCCTTTCTCCGATGATGACGTCTCACTTCCATTCAAGACTGTGTTTAAGGGAAAGTATTTCTCTGCGTGTTGTTTTGGTATAACTAAACGGTTTAGTTTACCGACGTCACTTGGTGTCAGAGATTTTTCGAAGAGTTGCTGCCACGATGCGTCGGTGGTGTGGTTGTGGTGGTGCCATGAGAGAGTGTGGTCTGAGGAGTAATGGTTGACTGGCATTGTTTTTGTAGAGAGAGAGGGGGTTAGGTGAAAGAGAGGGGTGGGTACACGTAGTACTGATATAGTATGATACGAAGGAGAGAGAGTTGGAAATTTTTGGGGTTAAAAATTGGAGAAATAGAAATGGCGTGAAAACTTTGGGAAACTATTGGAGGAGAGAGTAACAGACGACAACCAGAAGACTTTTTCTTTCTTTTAAGGTTTTGCGTGATGTTTTTATCTTTCTCATCATTATTACTTTTTCATTTTTTTTAATATTCTAGTTACATCTGGACGTTGGGATCAGTTTATTCAATTCGATTTGGTCCTAATAGAATAAAACTGATCCGAATCTAAGTTAAATCTGAATTAAAATTCGAATGGGGTCATTTTCTTGAGATTCGGTTTTCGGGGTTTTCGGATTGGTATTCGGATTCCAAAAAAACCGAATTATCCAATTCAGTTTCGGATCAGTACTTAGTTTTCATTTAACCAATTCAATTTCATTTAACCAATTTAATTAAACTAAAAGAAGAAAAAATCATTTGTACAATCTTTTCCAAAAAAAACTCTCGGAGACTCTCGAAGAAGAAGACTCGATTCTTGTAGACTCGGAGACGTAATCGGCTCGATCGAAGACTCGGACGACTCGAAGATTCAAGCTCCAGCCGCCAGAATATTCGCAATACTACACGGCTTCTTCGTAAGTTCCAGGTATCGTCGGAATCCCTATTATTAGGTTTTGCATTTTTGTTTTGCGGATTTTTCAAATTAGTTAGGTTTAGGGGTTTCATTAGGTCTGTAAAACCGAAGTGATTGTTACTTTCAAGTTTTTGTGCTCACATTGTGTTCAATTCGAGATTTTTTAATTGAACCCTAATCGGAAAATCAAAAAAAAAAATTGGGGTTTTGAGAAACTTTTACGTATATGAGTTCTATTCGGTATATTAAAACCGAATTGATTGTTAATTAAGTTTTTGTGCTGAAATCGTGTTTAACTCAAGATTTTTCGATTGAACCTTAGTCAGAAAATCAAAAAAAAAAAATGGGGGTTTTGAGAAACTCTTATGTATAGGAGTTCTATTAGGTATATTAAAACCGAATTGATTGTTAATTTTAAGTTTTGTTGCTGACATTGTGTTTAATTTTTCGATTATATGATTAAGATGTCTTCTTAAGATGAGGCAGAAACATCAATTCTCATACCAGAAGCACCAACTTTGGAATCTAGAACGAAGAGGAAGACAACAATAAGTGATTTAGTTTCGTGTAAGCCACCGAAACCTAAGAGGGTTTATCCGAAAAGGGCTTCATGTTGGGAGCATTTCATTCAAAAGGAAGATGATCCTGGTAGGTGCAATTGTAGATATTGTAGTCTAGAGGTAGGTTGTGACTCGAAATTATCTGGTAGTAGTCCAATGAAAGGTCACTTAGGTAGATGTAAGTTGTTTAAAGACTTTGGTGATAGAAAGAATCAAAAGATGTTAAGTGGTGATAATGTTGGTGACATGAAGATAGTTATGTATGACCCTGAGTTGTTCAAGAGAGCAGTGAATAAGCTAGTAGTCGTGAATGAGCTCCCATTTTCATTTGTGGAATCTGTGGGGTGGAGACGATTCTGTTTTGATGTCTTACCGTTGTACAAGACTTTCTCTAGAAGGACATGTGCTAAAGATATAGTTGCGATGTATTTGCCAGAGAAGGCTGCATTGAAGGTATTATTTCAAGCACAAAAGCAGAATGTATCTCTCACCACAGACATATAGGTTTCTCCTACAACTACATGGTGGTCACAGCTCACTGGGTGTATGAGAATTGGGAACTGCAGAAGAGGATTTTGTCTTTTAAGGTCATCGCAGATCATAGAGGAGATACAATTACGGGTCAGCTGATCCAGTGCCTAGATTAGTGGGGAATTGAGAAGGTTTTCAGCATTACAGTCGATAATGCAAGTGGCAATGACAAGGCACTGAGGGTTTTCAAGGATAAATTAAGGATGAGAGGGCCTCAGTCTATACTGGCGGATGGAGAGTTTCTTCATATGCGTTGTTGTGCTCACATTCTCAATTTAATAGTGGGAGATGGTCTGAAAAAGGCTAAGCCTAGTATAGTTGCTATTAGGAGTGCATTTAAGTATGTGCGGTCACCTTTCAGTAGGTTAAAGTCTTTCTAGCTTAAGTGTAACACAGCTAAGATGATCACTAGAGGTAGCTTGCCGTTAGATTGTATGACACGATGGAATTCCACTTACCTAATGTTGACTGCTGCCATTAAGCTTAGGGTTCCATTTGAGAGGATGCATAATGAGGACAAGTTGTACTGCGCTTACTTCGAAGAAGAAGATGAAAAGACAAAGCTGAAACGAGTTGGACCACCAACTCCAGTTAACTGGGATGATGTCCAGAGATTAGCTAAATTCCTTAAAATCTTTTACCTATGTACACTAACCTTCTCGGCTTCTCAAACAGTTTCTAGTACTCTTGCATTTAACGAGATTGTGAACATAGAGAAGAATCTGATTGCCAAGTGTGCCAGCAGTGATGAACTAGAAAGAGCACAAGCTAGGACTGTGAGGGATAAGTTTGAGAAGTATTGGGATGGATTTGGAAATATGAATCCGCTTGTGGCTGTTGCTAGTGTATTTGATCCGAGGAACAAGCTACAATTTGTTGCCCTTTGTTATGATCAGCTTTATGGAAAATGTACGATAGAAGCTAGACAATTCAATAATTCACTTCTTTCTGTATTGAAGAAGTTGTTTGCTCAATATACTATAAGACTTAGCAAACACTATGAGGCTGAGACTACTGAAAATGTAGAAGGAGAATCTTTTCAATGGCAGGATCATGTCTTAGATTTAGCATTGTTAGATGATGATGATGATGGTTGTGAGCAGATGGATGCAATATACAGCAAGATGGTCAGCTTAGGGAGTAGTGAAGACAGCTCTAGTGAGTTAGATATATATATGGCAGAACGAATTGAGACTAGAGCTGAAGTTAAGTTGGATTTACCATTTGATGTTCTGTCATGGTGGAAAAAGAACAGTTCTAAGTTCCCTATTTTATCCGAATTGGCTAGGGATGTTTTGGCTCTTCAAGTTTCTTCAAGTTTCTTCAGTTGCTTTAGAGTCTGCTTTTAGTACTAGTGGCAGAGTGTTAAATCCTTATAGGAGTTCTCTAACTCTATATATGGTTAAAGTTTTGGTTTGCTCACAACAATGGTTCAAATGTGCTGAGAAATCTGAAGCAAAAGTTGCAAACTTGGTGCAACAGTTGGAAGATGTGGAGTTCCTTGAATCTTTAGGTCAGTTATTCTTTTATATTGAACACTCTTATCCATATCATACTAATAAGTTGTGTTTTCTTGTGTAGATTATGAGAATTAAATGGCAGTGGAGTGAAGGTTGTTTGTAATATGTAGGTTGTAATGTTTTGGATGTGTATTTTCGGAACAAATCTTTTATTTTCGGAGCAAATACTGTAGTTTCAAAACAGGATTTGTAGAATATTTTTTTATTTGGAACCTATGATCCGATTTAGTGAAGAATTGGATTATTTCGGAACATGATATTTTTAGTGAAACCAAACCAAATAATTCGAGATCCGAACGAATTGATATGACCTACTTATTCGGGTTATTTGGTGAATTTTACAATTTTCGAATCCCGAAATACCGAATACACCAACCGAAAAACCCAAATAAACCAAATCCCCATCTCCAATTCTAGTTGTCTATGTATGTAAATAGGGAATATATAAATATGTACTATTATTAAATGTGGTTTATTTAACAATAAGTTAAGATATGTTAATAATGTATAAATGTTTAAGGGGACGTAGAAAGTAATCCTCAGGTGAGGTAGAAAGAAGAAGGCAAATTCAGGCTACACGAAAACCCAAAGAACCAAAGGCTATTTAGAGTTAGAATTGGATCTGAGTCTGTCTGACCAATTTGAAAACCAAAAAGATCTTTGATGTCACTTGTTATTAAATAACATCCCGTAAATAAATATATGATTGTTCTTTGAGTGTTTCTCGATATATTACCCAAAGAAGGAAAACAATTGGGAGGCCTAATGAGTAGGAGGTCAAAACTACTCAATTAGGACTAACAAAATAGGAAAGAAGATGACGAAAGCATGAGGAAGGAAGAAAAAGATCCAACGGCTGTGATCGGAAGAGATACTTTTCCTTCACGCAACTTGTTTATTTGCCTTTCCCACACATCATTCCACGCCTCTTCATTTATACTCTCATTCATTTCTTCCAACTGTTCTAACTAGAGTTATAAGAGATATATCTCTTTACTGATTTGTCCACAATCAACTACCATCAATTACGTCAATATGTTACCACTCACTATGATTCAATGTTTTTTGTACAATGGTTCAATGATCATTTAAACCCATGTTCATCATGTAAAACCTAATCGTGTTCTACAGATGGGACGCCTTCGTGGTCCTCTTCTATTTCATTCTGGTTTTATTCACGACTTTTGTTCCATATCTCTCACGTGATCCTGAACACCATTATTGGTGTTTAGACGTTTATATTTTTCCTAAATATTTACATAGACAAACCTTAATTACTGACGGCAAATATAAAAAAGACATACCATAATTATTTGTCTTTGGAATTTTAGCAAAACTACACAAGTCAAGGAGCAGATTATCAATTGGTTTACTATTATCTAGTTTAGTATCATGTGGTGGGTTCAAATCTCATCCACCTTCAATTGAAAAACTTTGGATGTACATTAGTATTGTCAATTTAATTATTATTGACAAAAAAAATACTAAGAAACAACTGTTTGTATTCTATAACAAATAAAAGCATTCATTAATTTTACATAACCTTTATACATTTTTTTTTTTGAAAATTAATTTATTTGTCAATAAATAACTATTAAATCAACAAGATCTTATCCATATTATAAGTTTTTCAACTGGAACAATATGAGAATCAAAGTTACTACCTGATACCTAGTTAAATCAAAAACAAACCAACTGGATCTTCTGTTTTTTTTTCAAACTGATTATACATCCATATTTTACATAATATATTTATATAATATTTTACTATACATTTATATTTTTCACAAAGGTTCCGTGAAAGAATATATTAAAAGTTGATTGCTGACAGTGGTCCAGCTATATACTTCAAGTAAGTAATGAGGGCACATCTAAAATAGATAATTTACATTAGAAACTATTAATATTAGTAATTTTTTGGATTTTTAGAATAAATACGTCAGATTTTTTATAATGTTTGACCGTTATTAGTCTCACTTTTTTGGGTCAGTGAATCCATTATTTATGGATATCTTAAGAACTTGTTTAGCAGTCTCACAAATCACTACATAATTTTTTTTAATATTTTATCTTCATTAGAACAGTATGGAAAATCACTTTTTTTTGTAAGTCCATCATAATACTTTTTTATCTCTAAGCACACTTAACTTGACCGAAAAATAATTATACTTTGATGATATAAATAACCAAATCAAATTTTTAAAATTATTCTTATGAACTATCATATTTTTCAAAATCAGGATATTACATTTTTACTTGATCATTTTGCTTTTTTTACTGGGTTGTGAATTAAGTAAAATGGTTTGGGAAATTTGTTTCATAGCTAAAGGCATGTCTTGATCAGAATATAATGATTGAATCAGTGTTTGGAGTAATGGACAAAAGAGACGTCATTTCTAGGTCGATATCGAGGCACCTTTTTCGTATGTACGTCTGCTGCTGCACCTATTGTTATGTTTTCTGTGTCATTATTTGCCATGATTTGAATACTTATTATGTTAATATTTTCACTATAGAGTCATTAATATTTGCACATGTTAGGGTCATCTCTTCTCCAACGATAGTAGAGTTGTTGGGTTCTCTTGTTTGTTCTTTGTCTTTATTTCTTTCTGTTGCTAGATGTTTCATATATAGTTTTATATGTATCAATTTAGGTTTGATTGGTAATATCTAAACGAGTGTTTACAAGTGACAAAGATTTATTTTGTTATCAATCAATATTTCATTGGGAAAATAATGTTTGAAACAAGTATTTAGAAACTATTTAAAAAGCTATATAAATTTACTTGTAGAAGTTATCATCACTTATATTTATATTTGAGAAGTTTACTAACTTTTATCCAATTAATTATCATTGTAATATTATCGATTAATCTTTTTTTGTCAACAAATAACTTTTAGATCGACAATGACACGATCCATAGCCTAAATTTTTTAATTGAAACTGGGTAATATTCAAACTCGTCACATGGTGCTTAAATAAATCAGGAACAAGCCAACTGGGTTAACTGTTTCTTGACATATTATCAATCAATCTTAATATTTAAATTAGTAACATTTGTTACAAAATTTGTTTTATTTTGTTCACAACTTTTTATTCAAACAATATGTCTAATCGAACCTTGAAACAATATCAACAAGGTATTGTGCATAAATTTATAAAATAATTACTCAAATACTCCTAAAAAAAACTTTCTTTCTTTCCCGAACGGTTCTTCTTCTTCTTCTTAGGAGGGTTTGATGGTTGTTTAATAGATTTTCTGGGTTTGTCTGGTTACAGGTTGGCCGAGTTTGTTTGTAAGTTAGCAGAGTTTAGGTTTTGCATTTCCTTGCTTGGCAAAGTTTGGCAGAGTAAAAGTATAGTTTGGAAGATCTTGGTAGACTTAGTTTACAGTTTGGTAAAGCTTGATCGAGTTATCCTATAGCGTGACAGAGTTTAGTGGTGTTAGTTATAGGTAATAGAGTTTGGTAAATGTAGTTTATAGTTTGGTAGAGTTAGTTTATAGTGTGGTACAGTTTGGTAAATGTAGTTTATAGTTTGATGGAGTTTGGTATAGTTAGTTTATAGTGTGGTTGACTTTGGACGATTTGGTTTTTAACTGTTTCATTGTTTCTTTTTCACAGGAACACGACTATGGAGAAGGAGCAGAAGTACCCTCAGAGGGTGGTTTCAATGGGAAGGCTCCAGATGATAAACAAGAACATTAACCACTATTGCACATTGAAGAGAATTACAACGATGATGAGTCTTATTGGCGTTGATGCATACGATAACATTGAGAGGAATTCTCAACTTGGTATTATACTGAAGTTTGTTGGCTTATGGTTCACATGAACAAGCAAACATGTGCAACACCTATTGAGGAATAGGCTTCAAACACCTAAGATGCATGAGCTGTGAGTGTTGGCCGATGGTCGGCCAATCAGATTTTCTTTGCATGAGTTTCAGCATATCACGCAGCTCAACTATGGATTGTCTGATCCTAATGATGTAAACTTAGTTGCTGGAGATTTATGGGCTTAGATGGGTTTAATCTACGGTGATGGTTAGAATTAGGTTGAGCTTGATGAAATATTAAGGGGATGTAAAGATTGGTCACTTGCGAAGAGGAAGATGGTGGGGTTGTTGGTGGTGTTGTATGTAGCTATATTCGGTTTGCACATCAATAGTAGGATCCCAGTATACTATGCCAAATTGGTCATGGATCCGGATAGATTTGAGAGACATCTTTGGGGCAGAGTAGCATTTCATGCCCTACTCGAATCGCTCCCTTCAGCATCATTGCAAGCTTCAACGTACACTCTGCATGACTTTGTGCATGTGTTTCTAATATAGGCATTCAAATATACATTTAGGAGTAATGTGTGGAGGAAGAAGAGACGGTCAGATTTCTCTTCTGGGGTGGGCGTCATGCACTACCCGTGGTTTAGATATTGAAGATATCTTTGAAGCTGATAAGAAGACATTTGTTGACAATAAGGTAAGCTTCATAACTTGGTAGATTCTATGAATACGTTGGTAGAGCTAGGATGTAACTTAGGAGATTTTGGTAGAGTTTGGTTTTTTGGTTGGCAGAGGTAGGATATAACTTAGGAGAATTTGGTAGAATTTGGTGGACGTGATACTTAGTGTGACAGACTTTGAATATGTTGGCATAGCTAGGATGTAGCTTACGAGATTTTGGTTGAGTTTGGTTATTTTGGTTGGCAGAGCTAGGATATAGCTTATGAGAATTTGGTAGAGTTTGGTGGGCGTGATACTTTATTTGGCATAAATTGGTGTATTTTATATTTAGTGTAGCAGAGTTTGGTAGATCTATTAAGCCTTTGATATATGACTTTGTTTTGTTCATTTGTAGGTGCACGTGGTGCACCTTCTTCGAAAGCCTTACGAAGAAATTTACCCTGATTGGGTCAGAGATGTTTGGGATACCAAAGTTAACAGAATGATCCGAGACATACTTGCTGAGACATTAGATGAGACGTTTTGGGCTATCCCGGCTTCTGCAAAGAGGAAGGCGGAGGAACAACATCGTGAGCTGCGAAGCGCCAAGAAGTCAAAGTCAAAGGTGAAAGAGCTAGAGAAGAAGAAAATGAAATAGAAGAAGAAATCGATTGAGAAGAAAAAGGCTCATGAAAGTCCAAAGACAAAGGAGAAGGAGCCTCTGGACTTGGAACCGATATGATTTTGGCCAACTACCAGAAGACGACCAAAGAAAATGAGAAGGAAAGGTGGGAGAAGAAATGGAGGAAAGAGTGTGAGGCAAAAAAAAAAGAGGAGAAGATTTTGATGTTTGAAATGTTGTAGTCCATGAAGCAAGCTTTCGATGTGATGAGATTTGATTAACTAAACATGTATGAACGGCTTACGAGAATAGAAGAAAAAAAGTAGACGAAACAGTGACAAATGAGCGGCTTCGTAGGATTGAGGAAAGCATGACACAACAGAATTTGATCAATCAACACCTCTTTAAGGTGTTGGAAACAAAAACACCAGAGGTGGTGATGGCCTTGGAAGAAATTAAGAAGTTTGTTGTGGATCAAAGTGAGTCTCGTGGAAGTGAGACCCGAGAAGGAGATGATGCCTATCCTGGTGATGGGAATGATGGATGAGGCAATGGTGTTGACGCCTCAGCTGAGGAAAAATTGATATGTAAAAGTCTACTTGACTATGACTGAGCCGTATAAAAGACCTAATTATGTTATATTCTATTGAATTGGATTTGTGTGGTGGGCATTGTAAACTCTGTGGCAGAGTGTGGTGGTGGGCATTGTAAACTCTGTGGCAGAATATGGTGGTGGGCATTGTAAACTCTGTGGCAGAGTGTGGTGGACTTTGCAAACTCTGTGGCAGAGTTTGGTGGACTTTGTTGATTATGTGTTATAGACATGAATAATGTTTAGTTGATCTTTCTTTGTTGTATTGCTTTGATGGTTTTGTTTTGACTATGGTAGTTCGTTGACAGAGCTAATAGATATTTATGAGTTGAATATGGTAGCGGTTGGTGGAGTTAGTTATACTAACTCTTTTATGTTTGTCGATCTAGAATGAAAGGATCTTTGAGGAGCAGACAACCTCACAACTTTTGTCCCCAACATTACCACATTCTGGAAACATATAAGTTAGTATGGTAGTTCTTTGGTAGAGTTTAGTTGAGTTAGGGAATAACATAGTGGATTTTAGTGGAGTTTGGTAGACTAATTCTTTTACGTTTTTATTTCCATAAGGAAAAGATCTCTGAGTAGCAGCCAGCCTCACAGACTCTGTCCCCAACATTACTACTTTCTGGAAACCTAGAGGTTAGTATGGTAGTTCTTTGGTATAGTTTGGTTGAAGTAGGGAATAGAATGGTGTATTTTGGTGGAGTTTGGTAAACTAACTCTTTTACGTTTTTAGTTCCAGAAAGAACGGATTTCTGAGGAGTAGCAAACCTCACATACTCTATCCCCAACATTAAGACTTCCTAAAAACCCAAAGGTAATTAATTTTTTGCCATTTTAATTTTTTGTGGATTTTGTTTAACTTTTTGTCATTTTCTTTTTAGAAGGAATTAATACTTGAGAAACAAGAAACCTCTGACCCTATGTCTCTAACATTAAAAATTGTCAGGAATCCAGAGTTTAGTAGTAACCTAAAAACTCCAGAACTAATTCCTAATGTAGATGTCAAGTTAACTCCAAAGAATTTTCAACTTGTCATCATCAGTCTCAATAAAGATAATGATTATCATATATATTAGACAAAACTATCAAAACTGGTAAAGGCAATGATATATATATGAAGGACGTAATGTCCAAACCAGTTAGACCTCATATATATATAGAGAACGTGTTGTTCAAACTAGTTAGACCTGATATATAAAGGAAACGACCTGTGGAAAAGTTATGTACTTGTAGTAAGAAATTAATATCTCCTAAGTAGGGGACCAAAGCTCACTTGCTGTATTTTTAAAATTTCTAAGCTAACTAGATAGCCTTAACGGGACCACATCTTTTATTTTTCTTTTGTAATAAATAGCATCATAATTTATATTAATAAATATTGATATCTATGCACTGTTCCACACACTAAAATTTGTATACAGCCGATATTTTAGACCTAGACAGTTAGCCAAAACAACTGTAATTTTCATTTTTTGTTTTTTTTTGTTTTGGGTGAAATTAGATGCAAACAAATTCTAATATCTGGAGACAGATCATGCTACCTACTCAATTAATGCTATGAAATCACAAGATTTGAAACAAAAAAACAGAGGAAAGCAAATAAATAAGTAAATAAGAAAAGACTACAAATCTGACCCAAAAAAAACGAAAAAAAAGACTACAAATATCATCTACATAATTTTTTTTCCAACGAATATATATATATATATATATCTAAGTAGGTTTTGGAATTCTTTCAGAATATTTGATGCTGAATTCACTAAATTTTAATATTATTATAATTTTGATTAATAGTATTTGGTATACGATTAAATAAAAACTTTATATTATGAGCTTTTGAATCACTTTCATATCTGTTAAAAATACAACATGCAATCAATTATTACATATTCAGTAATCCGAGATCATTGAAACAATAATCCAAAATTAGAAAATTTTAAAGAGCGTTTTCTCTAAAGAGAACCTGACAACCTTCAAACTCTTAACGGGCCCTTTTAAGAATATTAAATAACTTAATGGGCCATTTTAAGATATTAAAACACTTAACGGACCCATTTATGAATCTCTATATAACGGGCCCATTTATGAATCTCTATATAACGGGCCCATTTAGGAATGTTCAAAACACTTAATCCCGATTGCATAATACTATTGGGCTTCAGTACAAAACTGCTATATTAAGACTTGAAATTCAAGTCATAAAATAAATACGATTTTACCCTTTCACTTCCTCGTATTTGAACAGTTTCGGAAGTTGAACTAACCCTAATTTACCAGGAGCAGAAGTAGCGTGAGCGAGACTCAGCGAAGTTTCGTAACGCGAATCACAGTCCACAACAATGGGTCGCGTTCGAACGAAGACTGTGAAGAAATCCTCTCGTCAGGTGATCGAGAAATACTACTCTCGCATGACACTCGATTTCCACACCAACAAAAAGATCCTCGAAGAGGTTGCACTTATCCCATCGAAGAGACTCCGCAATAAGATCGCCGGATCTCCACTCATCTAATGCATAGGATTCAAAGAGTACCTGTTCATGGAATCTCCCTTAAGCTTCAAGAGGAAGAGCGTGAGCGTCGTATGGACTTCGTTCCCGATGAATCCGCCATTAAAACCGATCACATCGCAGTCGATAATGAAACATTCGACATGCTTGATTCCTTGGGAATGTCTGACATGCCAGGTATCGTCAAGGTGTTTCTGTATTTAGATTTAGCCGTGGAAGGAGGTACTAGATTATTGATCAAAATCAATCATCATTTTTAAGATGTATGGTTTTTAGTGTCTTTAGTCTACAAATTTTGGTCTATGAATTTTGATTAAATTGTTTTAAGCTGAACTTCTTTGTTTTAGTCACTTAATTCCTGGATAAATTACTTTATTTAAAAATTGTCGAATTTTTATCATTCTTCTGTATTCTTTAGAGAACCCAGATGAAGTTGAGGTAAATACATACCAAATTGGGTAAATATAAACCCTAATTGGCTCATGTTTCTTCACATTGGTCATGTAACAGTATTTGAACATGGGTCAATTACAACACTCTTTATGATACATAATGTATTTGCAGTTTTGCACGCACACATTGTATAAGAAGATTCTCAGTCTATGAAAACCAAAATCATTTGTTGTATTTTTTAGTCATTTGAATTACCCGCCATACCAACCAGTTTAAGCATGTTGCGATCTTCCTTAAACCTCTCGAGAACAGTACCTTTGATAGCGTTTTGCTGCGTGTCTTGTTCATTTGAAGCTTGAACGATTCCCCAGCATTCTATAACTTCTGGTTGGATTCTATTCGTCTTAGAGAGACTTGGACTACCAAATGTCGTGCACGAAAACGTTTGGCCTTGATCAAAACCTCCCGTTATAAAGAGGCCAAAGTGATTGATCTTGCCTCCAAATCCTATGCCGTTTGGAATGTTCTCCGATGTGAAATTAGTAGCACACTGCGCATGTCTACATATGTTAGAATACGCTTATAATCATATTCTCGTATTTAGCAGTACCAGCGTTGGTATAGGCATACCCATTGAATGTTAGTGTTTGCTCCTGTTGGTCTGAAAATGGCTGCATTAGGGTTTAGCTGGAAAAGAAAAGACTTCATGTCTCCATAGAAATCGCTGTGCCTCTCCCAAGGTTGAGAGGCATAACCTCCGTACACACAGCCTTCTTTGTCCTTGATGATTAAAACTGACGCAGACATTCCAGTGTTTCTGCAAGATAAATAATGATTTACATTAGGAACCCAAAAAAATCTATCTTGATCTGTTTAGTCACGATATGAGTTCAAGTTCTGGTATCAGTTGAACACTGACGATGTGTGTCCTAGGAATGTGTTGAAGCTTTGACCGTGTAAGGAACTATGGTACAAGAGCTTCCACTCTTGAAGCTCGTGGTGAGGAAGAGCTCCTCCGATATGCCAAGCGTATTCCTTCTTTAACAATAATCTATCTGAGTCCACACCATCTTCAGAAACCAGATGTGGCACTTGATATCCAGGTCTCACTAACAAGGTGAATACAAAAAGGGATGTTGCATTTTGTCAAATAACTAATGAGCTGAGACGAGAGAGACAGACAAACCTGGACCCGGAGGCATAAGCAAGCTTCCGAGGAACTTTCTAACAGTTGGAACGAGGGAGCACCAGCTTCTAAAATCCTCAAACGACATTCCTTTTTCAGGACCATCATCGGATTTTGAGAAAACAGCAGCATTGAGAAATGCATCGACCAACTCCTTGTAATTAGTTGGTTCCGCATCAGAGCTCTCAGAGGAAAACACACTCTTGAAAATCACCACTAGGACCGACTCTAAATCTGACCTGAAGGCAAAGTAACATGTGTCACATTCACGAAATGACCATCTAAGCTGAAATTTACAGTTCAGTTACAATCTATACGAGTTTTTAGGTGGATCAACAGACCACTAATGGACATCAAGCAACTTGAATCCATAAAATAAAGATGTAAAGCGCCTTGTTCAATACCTTGTCAAGACCCCATTGCCATTTACATCCAAGGTCTGGTAAACAAACTCAGCAATTTCATCATCAGTTCCTTTCTCGTACGTTGCCTGGAAAACAACGACTTAAATAACTACACAGCAATATCTCAAATTCTAAATCAAAACCCAGAAAATCATAATCCAATTGGATTCTGGATTAAAGGAGTAGCAATTGTAGCTTTCTGATGGTACTGAAATCCAAAATCGAAGGAAGCTAGCACAAGAAGATACCAACCATTTACACGATTAAAGACAAGTACCTTTGCAATTACAAGATCTTCATATGTCATTTTACCATCTTTCCTGTGTTGAGTGACCATATCAAAGATCCTCTCTCCTAAAGAACCACTCAGACCAAAATACGCCTGAGAATCGAATCCAACACACATCATGAGGCTAATTCAATTTATCGACCACAAAAAAGCCGATGAGAAAAAAGATACATAAACTGTCAAACCTGGAAAACAGGGTACGATACGTATTGGTCATTGCTATGAGACTTTGAAGCGAGTGAGGCGAAGAGAGATTTGAGATCTTCGAGCTTCTTCGGAGTAAAAGCTCTGCAATAGAGCAAACGCACAATTGATAATCAATATCGATTTCCAATTCAGAAAGAGATAGTAGAAGTTAAGGTGAGATAGATTCCGATGAAGACCTTGAAGCAGAAGTGAAACGAGGATTTTCGGAAGACGAATTCGAATTTCCCATTTTCGCCGGTTTATCTCTCCTCTTCTCCGGCAGGTTTTGTTCTGTTCTGTTCTTCTATTATTTGTTTGATTTTTTATTCTTCAAATTTACAGCATCACTCCTTCAAAAAAGCTAAATATTCGTAATTTACCCTCCTTAACTTAAAATGGTACAAAAAGATCCATCTCCATTCTCAAAGGACCAAAAAGTAAAATATAAAAGTTGTGAGTTATTCGCCCCAAAAAAAAAAAGTTGTGTGAGTTGTATCAGTTGAAAATCTCAAAAGAACAAAAAGAAGAAAGATATTGAAGGGGAAGACGAAGACGAAGAGGACAACTTGATTCATGATTTCAGAATTCGATTGGTGAGTCTAATCAATTAAATCTATATAGAACCTTAATTGCACTTCATCTTTGTTCTAGAGCTGTCTCGCTTTCTATCAAATCTACACATTTCTGGTCTGAATTTGCTTTTTCCCGTTCTGTTTTGACTTTGTTGCCGAGAGAAAATTTACTAAACTAGCAAAGCTAAAGTTTTTATTAATGTTTGGTAGGCGCAATCAATTGTTCTTCTTCCTCCTTAGGATGTTGATTTGTTTTGATTCCGGACCCTGGAAGTAGAAATCTCTAGGAATATATTTGGCTTGATTCATATGTTTTGGAATGTGAAAGCTTCTGCTTGATAATGTGTGTTTAAGAACTAGAAGAAGCTGAGGATGCTTGTTAATAGAGTGTCTAAAGATTACTATGAGTTTAGACTATATTTGTCACCTTGTCACAGTGTGGTTTTTGGTGTTTTGTTATGTAGCACGGTAAAGCCAAGGCAATAAAAGATCAAAGAAAAACCATTCCCTGCAAGATGACGAGATCATGGGTGCTATTGTTTGTTCTTATGTTCATTGTGTTGACTTCTCAGTTCGAATGGAATGAACAACTTGAAGGTGAAACTGAGGCTAGTCGTCGTCTGATTCATTCTGATAAAGAGCAAGATATACCACAAGGCAAAGAATCTGTGCAAGAAAAGGTTTGTTATTTCTTACATATTTCATGTTACTAACTCTTCGATGGAATTAGATCAATTTAGATTTGTTGTGTATGTTGACCTGATGAAGGAGATGGGTTCTTAAGCTGATAATTAACTTGTCTTTGCCTTCACTATGACACATTTTGTATCAGCTTATTGCTTAGTTTCTTTAGATGTGGATACACTGTCCATTTCTTATCACTCTTAAGTCTAAGTTTGTCAACGTGGACTGTTTCTCTTACTCTGCAGTTAGGTTTTGTTTTCGCAATTTTTGAACCATTTCTAAAAAGTAACTTCTTTCTGTGGAGTTCAAGGATCTATTCTACTGAAGCTTTCTGAAATAGCCATAGGAAGTGTAGGAATAACCAGTCAAGTTGCTTACCAAATTAGAGATTCCCACGTTTTTGGTTTTGTGACAACTTCGTGATATGTTTGTTTCTGAAATACAAGTCCACTGTTTTTCTATTTCGTTAATTTCCTGTGTATTTGTTGAGTATAACCGTGTGAAAGCAACAAAGGCAAGTTTCCAACTTCATCCCATCCCTCTGAGAAAATCACAATCTTGAGCTCTCCAACTTGATATCAAGCAAATCCACACTCTTGGTTAACTTTACTAAGATATGCTTGATAGTATGATCTAATGATAATATAAATAACTACGTATGGCAGAAAATTCTCTCTCAAGAAAACCAGATTCAGAAGCTTAATGAGATGGTCCAAGATCTAAAGAGGCAGTTGCTGCAATGCATAAATGAAAATCAGATTGAGTTGACAGAGCTAGAAACTGAGGTTGATCAGCTGCTGTTAAGAGGTGTTTAGTTCAGTTTACAGGTACATTGTTCTCCCTTAGCTCATGTTTCACATGTAATTGATATCTTTCCTATTAACTGTACTATGATATGAAACTTGATGTAAAGCATTAATTGACTTAACAGTTTCTATTGATTAATCCTGGAATTACTTATATTAATTTAGGCTTTAGATATGGTCGATGGCTAGATTTAAGTGCCAACTAACTTTGGTACTGGTGGAAATATTGGTTTTATTGGATATGATTAAGACAGAATACGCATGCTTTCTAAATTTCTTATCTGTTCCCTGGCTTATTGTAATGAATTTTTCATCATTGTAACGCATGCTCTCTCTTGTTAGTCCCGGAAGTAATAGGGACGCAAGTACCTCTTCAAAAACTCATTATCTAGTGTGTCGCTTTGAATCCCAATATCCTTCTGAAACTGATGTAGGAGCAAAATCTCTTTTGACTCTACTAGATCCTGAGTTACTGTATGCTGAATCACATTTTGTTGAATGTGCAGATTGAAGCTCTTTCTTTCTAAGCTTCCATAAGCTTCATGAGTAAATCCAGATTCTTTACTGTCTAATACCATAGACCTCTTTCGAAGCACTACACTTGAAAATTCTGTACTTTAAAGGAGAATTCAAAGAAGAGTGGTCCTTTTAGAGGTACATCAAGTATGTATAGCTTCATTTTTTTTGTCAAACAAGTATGCATAGCCTAAGGCATGAAAAATTTTCCATTTTTTTTTTCTGAATAATTTCTTGTATATTTATCATCACACTGAAAGTGTAGTACTTTACTGTTACTGATGGGTGAACTCAATAACTTGTACATTTATGAGTCAGAGTCTATAAAAATTAGCAGACATAAAAAAATAGAAGAAACCAAAATTCATGAATTTTTACTTACTGAATTCTACTAGTTTCTGTTGTCCTCATATTCATCATAATGGTCAAGTCAATGTATGTAGATCCTGTAGAAATTGATCAATTAACTTCCTAAAGAAATAAATCAAAAAATGATTGTATACATCACTCAAAAGTCAAAATGTTAATTGTGAAATGTAATAACTATTCATATTATGTAGGTTGCTCTCAATCTTCAAAACATATCCTGATATATAATTATTTAAAGAGTTTTGGTGGTTTATCATCACCACATGAAATAGATCCGTTGTTATCGTTTCGATCATAATGACCCAATTTCCGGATCGTATTTATGTACTTCCATATGCTATGTATTGTCAATTTGTCATCATACGGTTCAATATATTTATTAACATCTCGCGTTATTGAACATATCTTGGTTTCATAATTAGGTTAAACATAGTAGACATTAGACAATTACGTTATATAAGCGTAATAATGTTAATCTAAAAGCTAATTAATGCTTTAGTTGAATCTTTATTTCAAGTAAAGATTCAACACAGTACTAGTTATGTTATGTGTTTGGTCTTGTGAGCGAAAAACATGAACGTTTAACAAGAGTTATGCCTAGGTATGGCCATTCGGTTATTTGGTTTGGTTTGAATCAGTCTTTTTGGTTTTAGGTTTTTTTCGGTTTTGAAAATTTCGTAACCATATTGGTATCTACTAAAATTTGGTTTGGTTCGTCCGAATTGGTACTTTAAATGTGAATGAATTAGACTATAAATAATTTTGATTCTTAATCGGTTCAATTCCGAATGGATACTTGTAACCAAAAATAACCAAACACCCAAAAAATGTAATTACTTGTATCCGAACATCTAAAAAATATGATCAAAAGTAACCAATTGTTCGGTTTCAAGTTGTTATATATAACCAAAAATACCATATTAATATAAATAAAATAGTAAAAATTAGATTTGCTTTCTATTTGGTTGTTTTCGGTTTTTGGTTAAAAATAAAACCAAACCAAAAATACCGAAATACTGGATTTGTTCGGTTATTTGCCAACAATTGAAATAGAACTGAATATCTACTTTTGATTCAGTTTGGCTTTTGATTCCAATTTTTATGCGGAGGGCTAGTGTGGGTGAGGCATGTAGCATGTTGGTTGATGTCAAGTTATAAACTGGTTTATTATTCTTCTTGGTTGACGCAAATAGCTAAGAATAATAACTAAATAACCTTCTTTTTTTGACAAATGGATTAACAAAACGAATGACTAAACTCTTAACTCTTAAGTCAACATTAGTGTTTGTAAGTGTGCCCACGTCGTTTACACGAATGCCATTAATTCGACAAGTCAACTAAATCATTGTTTTTAGCCAATATGATAAGAATATGGATGCTGAAAGACAATTAATTACATTGCTCAACTGGTTGAACCATTGTTATTGTGGTGTGATATCTAAGTGACATACAATTTGTTAAGAAGATTGTGTTTTTGTTTTGGGTCATTGTGTTAAAAAGATAACAAGATCTTCATAATGATAGTATGATCTTTGATGCATGTGATATCAAGTTGCACATTGATTGGTGCAATTAAATATGGGTACCCAATTTATTGAAAGGCAATGACTTGTTAATGCTTGCTTTCATTGTTTTCTTTTGATTTTGTGTTTTTATAAACTTTTTTTTTTTGTCAACATTAGACCACAACTGATCAATCCATTAGTCAAGTTCCAATGTAATATAGATAGTATGACTCGATCTTTGGATGTGCAAATACATTTACCTTTTGTGAACTTACCAGCTGCCACTAGACTAAATGTAACAAAAATTGAAGAGGAGTTGGCTTTGTTGTTTCACAGTTTTGTACTAATGTTTGTTGCCATGTCAAAACATCAATATATGTAATGAAATGTACGTAAACTTAGAAAATTGTTTCAAAAAATTATTTGTAACAAAAAATAAGTTCAAACAATTCACTCCAAATTGCTCAAAAGTTTATTAAAAAAGACAATTCATTCCAATGATTATTTAATCTATTAAAAAGGGGTTTTTAATGGAATTATAAAATACAATCTATCACGACAGATAAATGTTCTTAATCAACTGATTGAATGTCATTTTTTTTTCATATGAGTTTGATTTCAAAAATTCAAATTTGTCTCACGTAATACTGTTAAAGGTTTAATGAAGGTTTGAATATAAATCGGACTTTATAGATTCAATTATTGAAAAGAAAAAACATAATCTACTACTCAAACCCTCAAATTTATTACATGCAGAGCCATGTACTTACTTAAAGTTAAATTCTAGTATAAAATTTATGGAAATATTATTTGAGTAATTTATCAAACTTGTTTTTATGACATTGTTAGAGAGTTTAAAACTGCTGCTAAGCTGTACAATAGTTTGACTTTGGGCTGTTAATTAATATTATTGTTATGAATAAGAAACGAATTCGAAGCTTCTTTGCATTTACATAAAGTCAAATAATTTTGGGCTAAATAAGAATTATAACAAAATTGGGACCAAAGAACAAAGAAGTAGATTTACGAGGTGAAAACTAAAAAAAAAATGTAGATTTACGAGGAAGAAACTAAGCTTATAAGAAAAATGATTTGGTCCCACCCAAATACTTATCACAGATTCATTCTCCCTCTTCTCGAGCACTTTACACGTACTATACGATTTACAATTTAGATAATAACACATCAAAATATAATATTACTATATTAATGCAAGCTACTTTGCTTTGTATTTGTATGTCTTTATTCCTTTTATCTACTATTCCTTCCGTTTCACTATATTAGATGTTATGAAAAAAAATTATATCAAAATGTTAAAAATTTTATATTTCTAATACATATTTATATAAAAATTTCTTATTTTATTCTTAACTATTTTCTTTTCTCTTTTTAACTAATTTCTTTTGCAATAAATGAAGTTAAATGTCATTTTACAAAAAAAAAATTAAAGTATGTAAAATTACTAAAACATTTATTATAGTGTAACAGATGAAGTATATAATAAAAAAAATTATTTTAAAAAATTCCCCTTAAAGTCAATCTTATTTATAATGAATGCCACTAGAAATTTATTTAAAATAATTAAATTTTAAAAATTAATGAATACCAAAAGTTAATAAAATAATATGCATTACACCATATCTTATTATTGTACACCTCAATTAATTGAATCGTCTTTATATTTGATGTATAATTCATCCGAAATTCAAGTTATAGAATTTTTCATATTCAGAATTTTTTTAATTAAATACAATAAAATAATTTAATGTATTCCATAATATATGTTAAAATGTATTATATGGTTTTTAATTTTACAATTTATTTCTATACATATCATATAATATTATTTGTAATATATAATATTTTATAAAGTATATATATATATATATTTAATAGTGTATACATATTGTATATATATTTTTTAATATTCTTACTAATATTTAATATTTTATAAAATATATATAGTATCGAAATCTTCATATATAAAATTGTATACAGTATAGTATATGATGTTTGAGATTTTTTTCTCAAAATTAATATTACTTTGATATATTTATATTTCATAAATATTATATATATATATATAACAGTCATATACTTTGGTTTAATATATCAAATTGTATATTATTAAAATATGATTCAATTTTTATGATTAGTAATATATACTTTAAATATGTAATTATTATATATATCAATTTTTTAAAACTAATCTACTATTATATTTATCCAAAAAAATTATAATTGATTACATATCCGAATTTCATAATATTTTTTCTTAACCGATTTGGAAACAAACTTTTAAATCTCGGTGAATGAATATACATGATTTTCCTAATCTATTTTTTGGTTTTATGAATATCCTAATTTACCGATTACATAATAAATAATCATTTATGATTTCAAATTTGAAAATATTCATAAATAAATATATGAATGTAAGTTGTATTATTGATATTGTTCATATTGATTTATGGCTTACTATATTTAAATATCGATTAATTAGGAATTTAAAATTTTGGTTTTGTATAAATTCCTAATTTTACGATATGAATATCATAATCTATTTCCTTAAACAAAAAAAAAATTTCCCTAATATATTCAACCGAGTTAAATTTTCTTTTAAAATCGGTTACAATATGCAACTTAAAGATAATTGGAATACTCATTTATAACTAATATAAAATTTTATCAAAGTTTTAAATTTTGAAATATTCGGTTTTGATTTGAAATTAAACCAACAACCCTAAATTGTTCTTATAAATACACATATCAGTTTACTGGTTTTGTATTGCTCTTCTTTCTCACGTTTAAACTTCTATAGTCATCCTAAGATTTCTATTTTTTTCATTTTTTTTGTTCTTAGTCAAACAATATGCTTTTCATGCTAAATTTTGTTTTTGGTTTATATATATCTTAACAGGAGAATTTATGTGTGTCGCCAGCTAAATTTTGTATTGTTGATGACTGAAAATACTTTTTTTTTGTTTGTTGATGTATATTAAGTGGTATAGAGAGATGATACAATTGTTACCTTATTCATTTAAAACCAAAAATCTTAAAGAGATTACAAGACAACCTAATATCATAATTTTGGTTGTTGGACAACCAAATATGGTTAAATGAAACTGGATAAAACCAGATACATTCATCATCAATGTTTGGTCTACTCCTCTTAGAGGTAAGTGAAAAATTAAATTTTCATATATTATTGAATTATATCACCAATCGACATGTTACAATTCTTACACTATTGTAGGATCTAAATGACTTTCGACTGGTCAGAAACGTTTGCTATATGAGGAGTTTAAATTTTTGTTCAAATATTTTTATAATAGTATATTTAGTTTTATATTAAGATATATTAATTTCTTTTTTTTATAATCGATCAAAGGATTGCACCATGAGAATATTGATCTTATCAATATTAATGGAAAGCAAACATAGAGATTTAATATTGATATCAAAAATTCAGAATAAGTTTATTCGATTTATTTATCAATTTTTTTTAATTTTTTTATATACGATAAATCGTAATTCTTAAATATAAAATAATTTAAAACACTAATTTAATTGTTAAACTTTAATTATTTAAAGTTTGTAATATGTTGAGTATGTCCAAGAACATAATTTGAATTCTTTGAATCAAAATGTCATTATTGTCTTCTAGTTTTGCAAGATCAAAATTTTCAAAGGAATATATATTTGCCTTTTATTTATTATACATTTTTTTTCTATTAATTTTAATAACTTTTATGATTAATTATGAATTAATCAAAAAACTAATAATTTTATTTTTAACTTATATAAAATCAAATATAATTAAAAAATATGAAAATAGTTTAATTACAGATTTATCAATTTAGAATTATGCAATTATTTAATTTACGAGTATATTAGTATGTAATATAATATAATTGGTATTTATCTAATTATATTATTTTTAATATATTATTTAAAACACGAAAACATGTACTATATGCTATATAAGAGAAAATCTCATTGATATGATTATTAATGTATTATTAATCATATTATATAGATTATTATATGATATTTTACATAGTATATATTCATATAATAATTTCAGAAATTATTTTTAAATTAATAGAATATTCCCTCTATTTTTAATACTTGATATATGAAGATATGACTATTATAACAATAATTTAGGGTGTATGAAAATATATTTGACACTACTATAAATTAGAATATAACAAAAGAAATTAAAATTAAAAATAATAAATATTATTTAATTTTTAATATATACTATTAAATGAACCATATTTTTTAATTTTAACCATAAAATTTTAAAAATATAAACAAAATGTCACTAGAATATTAGCAATGAAAAAACAAAAAATGAAATTTAATTAATCAAAAAAAATAGTAAACACATATAGTTATCCAGTTATTTAATAGATTATCCAACAAATTTTTGAATACAGTATTTGGGTCTTGCTTAAAGTTCATTAATTTTTTTAAAAAGTTCATAAACTGAACTTAGTGAGTCATACTATTTTATTATACTACCTAAAAATTACTTTGACCATTTGATAATTACTGACCATATATATTTTAACTTACTTTTAAATATATAAAAATTACAAAATTTGAATATCTACTATATAATAAAAAGAATGAATTCTCAATGACTAACATAAAAATTAATACTTAACTACAACGAATGTCATTAAAGATTTAGTTAAAATAGTAAGCACTCGTGAAATATTACTAAAATAAAATTCTTAATTGTTATTTTATACATTACGCCATATCTTATAATTGTACACATACATTAAATTTTCCTTAAATTTCTTACTTATTCATTCGAGATTCAAATTATGAAATTTTTTATATTTAAAGTTTTTAATAAAATAAAATAAAATATAATTCAGTATATTCCATTATATATATATGTATATATAAACGTATTTTATGGTTTTTATTTTTTAAAATTTATTTGTATATACATAATATAAAATATTATTTAATATTCTTACTAATATTTAATATTTTATAAAATATATTTAATTTCATAATCTTCATATATAAAATTATATACACTATGTAATATTTGATAAAAAAATTTCAAAATTAATATTACTTTAGTATATTTATATTTATTAAACATTATATATAACAATTATATAATTTGGTTCAAATTGTATATTATTGAATTCACTTTAATACATATTTTTAATATATAATTATTATATATAGCGTCCCTAGTTTTGATTCCTACCTTATATTAGAAGAAAAAAAGGAAAAAAGTCGAAACCTTAAACCATCTTTCTGGTCTCCCTCAGGCCAACCGGTCATTTTAGCCTCGCTGAAAAAGGTATGGTTTCTCCTCTTCACCCTTCTGCTACAATTCCTCTAACTCTTTTCTTTTTCTTTGAATCTGTGAGTCAGATGAATCTCTCTTGAAGGTTTCCTACAAACGTGAAAATATCTCCCACTTAAGTGGGAAAAATATACTCAACAAAATCTCTCTTCAAAGCTTGCTTCATCTGCTACTCATCTTAAGTGAGCAAGAACCTAAGAACTTCTCAGCCGGCTCAAATGGCTCACAGACTCTCGCCTCAGACAAAGGCAAAGGCCTCATGTTCCCACCAGAACCACCTCACACTGAAAGATCAATGCTCAGGAGGTTGATAACTCCTCACTCATCCAAAAACATACTCTGACTCTGACTGGGAGGCTTACCAACCCAAAGGCCCAAAGGGTGTGGTCGCTCATCCTTTTTCTCTCAGAACATTGGAAAACCTCCTCAAGACCTCTGGGAGCTGACCTAGGAAATGGGGTTTTCCAGTTTCAGTTTGCAAATGAAGAAGATCTGAAAAAAGTTCTAGCAAACAAAATCATACACCTTATAAATAGTTTCTAATTGTATACCTTCATTCGAATATTCCTATTTTAACTTGCTAAGAATATCTACAATATTCCAAATCTTAAAACCTCTTATAATTTTAAAACTAACCAATTTAGAATTCAAAATATAAATTTTACATAATTATTAAATCGTATAGAGTAAATATAGAAAATTATCGCTTAAATATATACTATCGAGTTTAATATATTTTTCAAATCAATGCTAAATACACTAACTAATTATTTTTAACTAAGTATTTTAAATTTTGATTTTTCACGGTTATTAAAAATCCAAAATATATGTCAAATGAATGAACCTAATATTTCTTAATTACTCATTTTAATTTAAAAATATTTCAAACTATCCAATAAAAATATATAATAAGTCCCTCTCTTTAAACAATTCCTACAAATATGGAATATATATTTTAATAATTTTCCTTATGTAAAATTTAATATATAAAAATAGATATTCTGCTTATGAGTTGACAAAGATAAAGTCAATTTTTTTTTGTATATAAATTTAATATATGAAACTTTTATTGGAAAAATATATATTTTATATTTTTGCTATAAAATATCTATAACGAGAATTTATAGTTTAAAAAACAAAATATATATATATATATATAAAGTAAAATATTACTTACCCTTATTTAAATATTAAAATATTATTTACTAACCGATTTAGAAATAAACTTTCAATCAAACAGAAAATGAATATACCTTGAATTAATAAAATATTTGTTAATATATTTTAAGGCTATAACTATCGAATATAATTAATTGGATATTTCTATATTCACATCAATACTTTAATTTCATGTTTACTAAACATTATAAATTTATAACAACTGAAGAAACTTTAAATTTAAAATTGTAAATGAAAGCGGGTCTAAAAATTTAAATAAATACATGTTTAAGAATCTAAAAGAACATGAGTTTAAAAACCTAAATGACATGAATCAAAAAAATTTATATACGAAAATTATAATGCATCAAAACCTAAATAATAAATATTTAATAAATTGTATCTTATATAAATTTAATATATACAACTTTTATTGGAGAAAAATATATTTCATATCTCGCTATAAAATATGTATAATGCGAATTTATAGTTTAAAAAACAAATATATATATATATATATATATATATATATATATATATATATATATATATATATAAAAGTAAAATATTACTTATCCTTATTTAAATTTTAAAATATTCTTTGCTAACTAATTTTAAAAAAAAAGCTTTTACTAATATGGGAAATGAATTTACTTTGAATTTCTAACATATTAATTGATAATATTTGAAAACTATAATTATCGAATATAATTAATTGGATATCCATATACGAATTAATCCTTTAATTAAAAAGAATTAAAGTAAGATATATTAATAAAATAAAAATAATCCTTAATAATTGATGCTAATATTTTAATTGAATTCTTTAAATAGACATTGTTAATCAAAAATATCTAAAACAGATTTAAGTTATTTTAAAATAGAAACTTATTTAATTTTAATTTTGAATATTTTAGATTTTGTTATTTCATGTTTACTAATATTATAAATTTATAGAAAATGAAGAAATTTTAAATTTAAAACCTTAAATGGATACGGGTCTAAAATCTAAAAGATAATGAATTTAAAAACCTAAATGACACGAATAAAAAAAATTTATATACGAAAATCATAATGTATCAAAACCTAAATTCTAGATAAAATTTTTTTTGAGATGTTATTGATTGTATATATAAGGTTAACGTTTATATAGATACTAGAGATAAAATATTATATACTGCATAAAAACAATAATTAACATCTATCTAAACAATATATTTAGAATACAACCCAAATCATCATTATAATTAAATTTTATAATATATATATATATATTAAAAAAATAATAGTTTTAATTAAACACACCACATATAAATTATTAATAAATCTCATATATAAATGAAGCCACATATCAAATTTCAAGATTAATATATATACTATATGATTATGTCACTGCATTCAAATATATATATCAACACATATTATGAATAAACAAAATAAAAATATATATTTAGTTTAAATAAATATAAATAACTATGTATATGCAGAAAATTTATGAAAATCTAATTATATGGAACTACACGAGACATCATCTAATAATCTTATAATTAGTAGTTATTATAATGTATACAAAAACGTATATTGTTTGTAGTATTAGACTATCTAATCGTGATAAACTAGCTAGTTAATTTTATTTTCACTCGAATTATATTTAAAAATATACTATTTCAATATTATAACGATAGTAAACCGACTAAAAACAAAAATATTTTGGAAACATGACCTAAAAGATAAAAATTAAAGCTTAAACAAAAAAACCTTTTAAAATGCTAAGATTTTATGACAAATAATCAGGACATTGCTATCTTAAAACTGAAATCCGAAGAAACTACCAAGCAACGCAAAATCCAAACGGCTAAAAAAATTTCTATTGAACATACTTCAGCGATGACGAAGATCAAAGAACTGCATCGGCAAAAATGAATATACTAGATGGCGTTTCCTTAACATGTTAATCTAAAAACCACCTTTTGATTTTCTATTTATGACTCTAAGATAATTCATACATGTACACAGGACTAACATTAATTGTAAATCCAGCCAAACACGGTATTAAATTATTATAAATGGAATTAATTGTAATATTGTCAACTTTCGTAATACTAGCTATTAGATACATTTACGAATTCATACGATTGTATAAATATGTTATCTAACAGTTGTACCAAAAACATGAATACTAAAGTTTTAAAAACAAGTAAAATAATAAACGTTCTTCCAAATTTCATTAAATAACTTCACATGGGAAATTAAGTCACGCTGCAAATATTTGTAGTTTGCTTTCGTAGTATAGCCATTACTATAACCTTGATATCGATATATTTATTTTTATTTTTTGTAATTTTATAATAATTTTATACTTAAGAATCTTGTTTAACACTAAAACCTAATTAATCCAATCCTTTTTCTCCCGCAATTAAGACACATATGCATGTAAGTAACGAGATATTAGTAATAAAAAATCCAAAATCTTTTGAGTTTGACTTTGGCTAACTGCTATATATTGTAGTTGCTTTGCGTCCTGTCAAAGTGTCAAATATTAAGTCACTAGATGAAAAAGTTATGAGTTTTAATATATGGTTACACTTAAATTGGTAGAATATGGTTGAATTGCATTAGAAGAATCTACAAATGATCGAGAAAGTCTTCTAATACTGTAGACAATAATATCAATTTTGTAATTTAAATAACAAGGAATAATCGTAAAAACAAAACTGCTAAAAAAAATTTTGAGGCGAACAAAGTTTTCGAGGTAAAGATTAAAAGTTGGCCACTCGTTTGAAGGTTTACTCGAAGTAAATACTTCCAAATAGTTTGAGAGCAAATAACAAAGAAATAAATCGAGAAAATATTTATGTTTAAACGTCCATATTTTTTATTTGAGTTCGATTTCAAATAATTAGATTGATAAAATCATCATTAATATAGATTTTATTCATAAACTACAACAACAAAATTTTGACTACCAAATATTGGACCCACTTCATGGGGTTTATTACTTACTTTCAACTCTAATATATCTCTTCACTTTCTTCCTTGTCTCCAAAATTTCAACAAACCCAAAAACTATATAATACTCCCTCAGTTTTTTTTATAGTCGTTGTTTTAAAATTTTCATATAGATTTAAAAATTATTTTTTATTTTATTTTTTCTAAACGAAACATATTTTATTATAAATTCTAAAATAACTTAACCAATTACAAATAAATCTGCAGAATTCAAATAGTCAAAATAGTAAAAACACAATAATTTTGCATAAAATATTAAAACATCAACTAAAACAGAAAAAAAAATCATAAAACATCGGACAAAGTATATATTTAAAAAAGCAATTTTGAGATATAAGAAAATACTTATGGGTAGTTTTGGAAAGTATAAAAAAATTGATGCTTTTGTCCCCCATCTCGTAAAACTTTTAATAAAACTAAGGCCAGGAGGTGGTCCACTTTTATATATATTTGTGTTTTATTTTGGTTCTCTGTACCAATTCTGGTCTCTACCCATTTAATTTTGTTTGTGTTTCTTTAATTTCTATTTAATTTCTTTGACTGTACATTTTTTACTTTTGACATTATTATTATATTTAATTTCTAAATTTTTATTTATAAACATCTAATTCAAGTTGGTTGCCATTTAATTTCTTGGTTCCATATATTAACTCCTACGAAGAAAAAAAAATAAAAAAAAAATAATTGTTAGTTCTGTTGAGTCTTTAATTTGATTTCTGTGTATTAGTCATTAAACACCTCTCTTGTTCTTTTCCTCCTCTATTTATTAGGTTCCTGCAAATATCTACAGATTTTATTAAATACACAAAAATTAAAATTACTGGTTTGAAGTTGATAAAAAAAAAGTAATTATAATTCAATCGATACTCTTGAGGCAAAAGTAAAGCATTTAACTTTCTGATAGTATCATCTAATATACACTTCAATTCAATCTTTATGATTCTCTCTCTCTTTCTCTCACTCATAATTAAATTAAGCCTTAATGAAAAATCTATCTATCTCTCTGTGTTTGTTTTTGTATATAAAGGCTTAAGCTCAAGCAATCCAACCACCAGTAGTCTCTTTGTGATTGATTCTCAAGTCTTTGGAGAGATCAAGAAACCCTCTTTCTGAGTCAGCAGGTTTCAAGGTATTTGTTCTCTCAGACCAAACCTCACTTTCAGTTATAATCTCTTCTTGTCTTAATTTCAATCCAATTCAACAGATGAGTCGAAGAAGTCCAAAGCTTGAGCTTAAGTTGAATCTTTCACCACCAACTTCAAGCAGGAGAAGGATGGTTCGATCTCCAAGCCGTTCAGCAACAACATCACCAATCTCACCACCAAGCTCGTGCGTTTCGACAGAGATGAACCAAGACGAATCATCTGCGAGATACTCAACAAGTCCAGAGACAACTTCAATGGTTCTCGTTGGATGTCCTCGTTGTCTTATGTACGTTATGCTCTCAGAAGATGACCCTAAATGTCCTAAATGCAAAAGTACTGTTCTACTTGATTTCCTCCATCAAAACGCTTCAAACGCAAACGCAAACGCTTCTTCAGGTGGGTCTTCTGGTCGCAAGACTCGTAGGAACTGAAAAAAAAAGACCAGTAAAATCGAAAAATTCCTCTCTTTTTTTCCATGTTAATTTTAATTTTAGTAGCTGTTGTTTTTATGAGAGTAGTGCTAATCACGCTCCACTCTAAAACCTGAAGAGAATGTAGGAGATGAAATTAGGGTTTCGAAAAGAAATTCAAAATCAAAAAGAGTGGAGCGCGAATAGCACTAACTTTTCTTTTCTTTTAACATTTTTCAACCATTTAGATTCTCTAATGGAAGAAGAATTTCTATATATATATGTGAAAACATCTGTCATTGTCTTCGTATCATCGAATCCATCGAATTTCTCTGTTTTAATACTCTGTTTCTGTGATGCCTCTCTGTTTTCTTCTGGTTCTCTGTTTTGTGCGTAACAGAGAGATTACTTAAACAACACGAATAGGAAGAGATCAAAAATTGACTAGTGAAAGATGTGGATTGATTCTGATCCCCAGAAAAGCTGAAGAGAAAAACTATATAGATTCCTTGTACTTGTTGAAAAAGTAGTTCAGAAGAGGAGAAAGGTAAATAATCAAAATGGTTAGAGATCAGACAAGAACTTCTTCTTTGGGTCCCATTTGACCCCACAATACTCATACACACAACCCATCAAAATTCCTCTGTTTTTTTTTTTTGTTATCTTATAATTTTTGTTTTCATGTTAACTCAAGATAGATCTCTGTTCATTCAAATTTGTAGCTAATCACAGGCCTAAGAAACTGAAATTTTCCTTTCCTGCAATAGTATCCATAACAAGATTTTGTCCTGAAGAATTGTCTATAATCAAGACAAAAGCAGACAAATCTAGAACATGGGTTTGCAAAAAGACAACAAAAAAAAAAGTCAAATGAAAAAATTTATCTGTTCTTTTGTCGATAATTTGATCGACAATATCTAATCAATAACCAAACTCTTTCAGACCTTTAACAATATTATAAAGAGCAACACGACTCCTTGAAATCAAATTCAATCAGAAAACACAATATAAATGACAATCAATCACTTGACTAAAAATATTTTCTGGGAATTAGGTGTTTCTAAAAATAAAATAAAAAAATGGTAAGACAAAATCCGATACATTATTAAACTTTCCCAAAAATCTTAACAATATCATGTAAAATAAACACGATTCGCTTAAATCGAATTTGTATAGGATAAACAACATATGGGATACTGATTTACACTTTTTCGGATTTAGGTGTTTCTAAAGATGTGAGTTTGTAAAGTCTGAAGAAACTAAATAAATAAAAATCTGCCGACGAAGAAAGTACAAGAGAAGTGAAAAATGAAAAGAGGAAAGTAGTTCAGAGCATTAAAATAAAAAATAAATAAAAACAGAGGAAGGTGCTATAATTTTATAAATATAAATTTTGCGATAACAGCTGTTCAAAATGTTAAGATTTAGAGATCATTAAAACCAAAATATAAATGCAATAGTAATTGAGACAGTTGAGAATTGTAATGAGCGTTACGTCAGATTATAAATACGAATTTAATTCCACCTTCATTGCTCTTCACCTCTTCAAACAAACCAAGAAATAATTATTATTATCATGATCATGATGATGCTACTATTTATTTTCATTTTTCTCTTCTTATATTTATTTTTGTTTAACCAAAATTATATCCCATTAATAATATAGTCACACAAGTGATAAAAAGTCTACAAAGAAAAAATTACGAGCTAGTTATCTAACCCTATGAGTTAGAGAATATGTTCTATGATTCAAACATAAAAAATATAATGAAAAAGATTTCCAAGTCGTATCTGGTCTTCCAGGTAAGACGAGAAAACTGGTTAACCTCATTTTATATATATTCTTTTTTGTTAACAATTAGATTGACAGGAGTCGATTTATAGTCTAAAACATATTCTTTAAGATTAGCAGCTCGATTATCCTAACCACCAGATTAGAAAAACTAAATATTTTTTTTATATTTATTTTTTCATCTTATATATTTTTTATATTTTTTCTGGTTATTAGACTAGTTGCTATGTCTTTAAAAGAACACCATATTTCTCTTCTTATCATTCACTAAATGCCACCTTTCTGTTGCCGCTTTCCAATTTTAGAAATCTCATCTTTCAAAGTTACATGTTCCCTTATTCAATTTTTACTTCCTACCTCTCCTTTTCCTTCAATTATCGCCGATTCTTTGATTATCATTCTATCTTCATTCACCAGTTTATAATCTATAACCCCACATTGAACCAAACTAGTTTAATGGTAACTAACATATCATTTAAGTTCTTTGAATTGACATCAACTAAAGTTCAGAGGCTTATTACCATTTCTTATGATACTTTCGAGTTCGGTGTTCTGAATTTTACTCCAAACTCTCTAAATCATTTTTGTAGTGAGATTTAGAACATCATTACAGTTGATAAGAGGTTTTTGAATCCTTATAAAGTTCTTGGTAAACTCTGTTCAATCTAGTCTACCCAAATAGGTCATTGACTCATGTTCATGTCGTATATGTGAGTTTCATGATCATGAAGAGACATGTGAGTGATGAAAAGACGAAAAGATAGGTTTGGTTAGTTTGGAATTTGGAGGGAGAGAGAGACAAAGAGAGGAGTAGTAGATTTGGTGTGGGCCCATTTACAAAGAAGAGGCCCACCAAAGATATTTGAGGACCTAGAGGAAATTGGATCAACACAAGTCTTATTATCGCATGCAATTGCACGATCACAAATACGCAAAAGCATGCAAAATCAAATCCTTTCTTTGAATTTTGACCTAATAAAATTTTCTTGAAATTTTATTTAGCTATAATTAGCTTAATTAATCACGGGTTAATTCTTCGACTCTTAGGATATGTATAAAAATATACATATACCTATCTAATCTAAAATCATTTAAGTGTATTTTAGATACGTATCTCGATGGTCAGTCCAATAAAGGCCACGTACGTACGAAAGTCAGCCTAGAAAATTTGTTGTCCAAGAGCTTGATATATTAGGAATTTAGGACTAGTCACACTCATATATCTAACAATTAGGTATCTAGTTATTAATCATATTTATAGTTTATTATTACATTTATTGGCAAAACATGCGCAAGATATTCATTTTATACTATATTTATCGAATTTTCCGGATGTTGTCTAATGCCTAAGCTTTAATTAGCAAGTATTGTTCTTTAAGATGATTATTACATTTTCCGGAACCTTAATGTATTTCTCACTACGTAACACTATACACAACGAGAAACTAGTTTGGTCTTGTTACATTCAGGTTTCTGAAAAATATGGTAATACATGAGAAGATTTTGAAATAATTGATTTGACTACTTTACTATAATGTATTTATCTTTTTTTGTCAAGTATAACTTTCCAATTAACTGTGTTTGAGCTATGAAAATTTTATGATGAATGCTCCATCGGAAAGTAATTGTCAGTGATAACAAAATACAAGAGAAAAATATGTGATGATTTGTTGAATCGATAAACAAGTCTTTAAAATTTTTTGAAGTATGTACTAACCATCAGAAAAATATTTGGATTCCAAATCGAGAAAGGATGCAGACTTATTAAGAATAGTCATTTGAATGTTACATGTGAAATGATAAACTATCCACTTTTACAGTTCCATTATTATACATAATAGAATTTAAAATATGAATCGAGATTTACCAATTCAATTACAATTAGTAAAACAAACATCATGTATATCATAGTTTTAATTTGACCAAGCTTTAAAGAAGGTATTTCATAGTTTTAATTTCTATATATTTATTTATTTTCTGGTTATTAAGTTACTTATTGCTTCTATAAATGCATTTAAACGTGAGTAGTTGAAATCTTATGATGCTATTCTTTATGGTGAATGCTGTACACATTTAAGCTTCGATAATTTGTATCTTCTATTTTTTCCAAGTTTGACTGACATCTTTCATGTCAATAATTTATATTGGGTTGCAATACTGTCAGAAAATTAATTCTTTAATCGTTCTTACTAATTTCTTAAATTATCACTAATCATCAAACGAAATGACGATAATTATACATACATATAGGAACCGATTGGTAAGGATTGTAGCTTTTAGTTTTTTTGCTGTATGAATTTGGCTATTAGATTTTTTCGTTGTAGAAATTTATGGCTGTAAAAAAAATTTTCATGTAAGAATTTATTTTTGTAAATCTTATAGGTTTTTAGTTTTCCACAACCAAAAACATTTCATAAATAAAAAATTGACTTTCTAGAGCAACAAAAGCCAAAAATAAATATGAGTACAATTGGTTAAATTTTATTGCTCTGAAAAGAAATTTGTTTTTCGTGCCAGGTTGCTCTATGTCTGGTGGTTAGGATGATCTAATTAATGACTTAGCACCAGGGTTCGATTCCTACATGTTGCATTATGGTAGCTTAAAAAATAGATTATAGGGATAAACTTTGGTGTATGGATCGGGTCTTGTCGATTCAATTGTTGAAGAAAAAACTCAAAAAAAAAACATAAGTATTAATTAACCGAATTAAAAAAAATTACATAAGCACTTTTTCTGACATTGAGATCTCAATTCTCCAAATTCCAAAGCCATTAAGAATGGTTTTTCTAATTGGGCCTAATTATTTGTAGTGGGCCTAGTTATGTTCAATGGCCTAATCAGTTAAATCAAGGTTGAGTTTGTTATGGGCTTTTAATTGGGCCTATTGTCATTACATAAAGAAAAGAGTATATGTCTAAATAATGGAAGAAAATCTATTGACAAATCAGAGGTTGACCCAAAACCGTTACAACGGTTTTGCACAGGAAAACAAAAAGTTGGCATCCCAAGAAATGAAAGAAGCTTCCTTTTCAAGCAATCTCAATCGTCACTTTGCTTCTCTTTCTCTCATATTCTTTAATCATTTCAATCTCTCTCTCTGCAGTTTTCCTAAAACTTTCCAGAAATCTAATTTGGTTTCTTCTTCTCTCGGCCATTTGCAGTTGCTTATGTTCTGAATCTGAACAAATCGGTTTATCTAAGTTTTTGCATTCGATTCCTACTCTAAACTCTGCCTTATTGATCTGAAGATGCTAGGAGGTTTCATTACAAGAATCGTAATGTATGACTCTCTGTCTCATTCTCTTTTTTCTCTTCCTTCCATTTTCGTCTTCTCTCTAAGGTAATTGGAAAGTTTGCAGATTGCTTGTGGGTTACGCGTACCCAGCATATGGATGCTACAAAAGCGTGGAAAAGAAGAAGCCTGAGATTGAAGAACTCAGATATTGGTGCAAGTATTGGTAAAGAAGATTCCTTTTCTTTTTGGATAAGGAATCTTACTGTCCTATAACCACTTTATCAAAATTCGGATTGGATTTGCAGGATTTTGGTTGGTCTCTTTACAGTTCTCGAAAGGATAGGAGACATCTTTGTATCATGGTTAGTAACAACTCTTCAGTTATCCATCAATATGCTTCTTCAATTGTTACAAACCTTCTGATTCATCTTGTAGGTTACCACTCTACTGTGAGATCAAAATCGCTCTTTTAATCTATCTCTGGTATCCAAAATCACAGGTACTACAACAATGCATCTTTTGAACACATTCTTTTGCTAATTCACTAATAAACCAATCTTATACTTGTGGATTCTGACAGGGAATTAGCTATGCCTACGAAACTCTGCTACGTCCGTACATGTCAAAGCATGGGTTGGACATTGATCAAGGAATCTCGACCTTAAAGATTAGAGGACATTCTGTAATTGTTCAATTACTACAATGTGGCTACCTCTGGGTTCATCAAATCTTCAGACATCTGCAACAACGATTCGCCATCTATAAGGTATTATAAATAGAATCTCACTCTCATTTCTAGAAATCTCTTAGTGAAACCTATTCACTTAATGTCTGCAGAGAAATAACAGATCAAAGTCAAAAGATAAAGAACAAACAGGAACTTCGTTTATGTTTCTCCGTTAACTATTCCACAATCCGCAGCTACTCTAGCCACAATCTCAATAACCGGGTTTTTAAAACCGGAATTGAAATCACCAAAGCTAAACCGGAGTTGCACATGACTTCAGACTTCAGTTGCTAGGATTTCGATTCAAACAGAGGCAATTTATCAAAGCTAAAATGGAAGTTTGAACGAAGAAAAGACAAGATTTTGAAGAATTCAGAAATCGAAATCTCATTCCTTTATTGTATACGAACAGTTGTGTTTTAACTCCAATTTCTCTTCGAGAATTTACTCCCAAAAAAAAACAAATTTTGAGCAAGCTATTTGACAATCAAAAGAATACGAATTTATTGTAAATCCAATCAAACACACGTCTCAGAAACTGAATTCCAGCAGAGAAATGGTCCCAGATGCAGCAGAGGAATTGAGACCCAGCAGAAACTTCTGATGAAGTTAAATTCGTTGGTTGGAGATAAGACAAAGCAGCTTGCTTTACGAGACGGTTACGAATCGAGATATCTCCGACGGTAGATACAACCGGAGAAAAGTTACCGTTAATCGCCGGTAAGCTGAGTGATGAATTATTCGGAGATGAGATTATATCTCTGAGAGATGTGTAAGCTACGAAAGAAGATGGTTTCATTGGGATGAACTCATAATCGAATGAAGAAGGTGGAGATGAATCGATGTCGAAAGGAATTTCAGAGATCTTCAGAGTAGCTATGGAGTTACTACGGCGGAGAGGTTTCGTCGGAGATTTTGATGAAGGAATCTCCATAGTCGTCTTTTTGGCTTTTGTGTTTTTGTTTTGTGGCTGATTGTGTTTTGTGAGTTTAGTAAAGGAACTTCAATTATTGAAGTCTAGAACTTGAATATTTGTCACTATCTTCTGTATTTTTATTATAGTTTACGAATATTTAATTAAACGTTTACTTTATTTTTTTCTGAAAAAAACAATTTTGGTTTGAAGTAAGACAAATGACAAAAATATGATAGAATTGTTTGTTTGTTTGTTATTCTTTTGTCGATTTTTCTATATTTTTTATGTGGTCTCTTTCACTAAATAACATACCATCCAAGGAGTTTAATACTAATTATTGCATAATTTCCTTAATAATTTCATTAATAAAAATGTATATAAATATGTGGAAGTGAAGATTAGATGAAATTTATTAAGAGTCCAACAAACTTAAAGAATCTTATCTTTTCCTATAACCTATTAATAATTACGAATATATGTGTGTAACCAATGAATATTATTATATTCATAGAATTATTGAAGTATCATTTGAATGCAAGTAATTCAACTAATTAATAAAATAGACAAATTTACTGATGAAGATGTTTATGTATAGGGAAGTCAAATGTCAATATACGTCACAAAGATTGAATTTGATGCTTTCTATCGACGAGTAGTAGTTAGAATTTGATAACCTGATTGACACTAATCTATCACATCAAACAAAACATTAGATTACAGGACAAGACAAACAAATTGATGCCTTTGTCTATTTGGTTCGTTTAAGTCTCTGTTTCATTCACAAGTCACAACATCAATACATTTGTCTCCACCTCATACTCAAACCAACCACAGGACCTCATTTTAGACATAAGATTGAGTGAGAACAGAGGCATAGGAGCAGAGATCAGTGAGTCATGTCAATGGCGTCTATAATTTCCATAGTCGTCTCTCGTCTTCAAAAGCCCATGAATTCTCCTTGACAATGGCTTCTTCTTCCTTTCATCATGTCAGCAACAGTTCGACAAGAAAGATCAAGCAAGTCTTTTGATGTTTAGGTAATCTGCAGCCTGAATAACAGGACACATAGTGGATTGTTTCATCTTTATGAACTCAGCGTCCCACTTGTTAAGATCTGCTTCGCTCTCGTCGGTTACAGACTCATCTGCTTCTCGCAGTACTCGATCACCAACTTGAGGATCGTGCTTTTGATGTAAGTGTAAGTTTACGAGCTCTGAATCAGTAGCAGAAGATTGAGTTGTCGAGAAATATCAGTAGCAGAAGATTGCAGAGTGACGTTTCTTAAAATGCAAGCTTCACATGTACAAAACGGTGCTTTTACAATCGTCCTTCGAGATTTAAGAGTCATCTTTTGTGTTCTGCAGATTGAAGAATGTTCTCTGTAAAGTTAAATTCTCCAGTAGAGTGAATGAACACAACTCTTGTTGAATCAGTGCAGCATCAAAATCGATGTACAGATATATTCAGAACGAATCCAACAAATGATTCGAAAGCAAAAATCTTATTGACAACATGGTTACTAAAACTGATCTATATCACATTTGAAATCAAGAAAACGAAGAACACTAGAGATTGATCAAAAACGAAGAACACTATAGATTGATCCAAAACGAAGAACACTATAGACTGATGAAGAAGTAAGAAGACTAAAATGAGATGGTTTCGGTTAATCCACTCTCATTGATTCGTTTAGGGAAACTCTTCTGCTAGTTCCTCTTCTGTTAAATCATTTTTGATGTTAAAGTGAGCACGAATTTCTTCTGTAGTTTTACCTTTGATCATGTCAGCAACAGTTTTACAAGAAAGATCAAGCAAGTCTTCGATTTTTAAGTAATTCGCAGCTTCAATAACCGGAAACAGAGTAGATTGTTCCATCTTCATGAACTCAGAGTCCCACTTCTTAAGATCTGCTTCGGTTAAAGAATCATCAGGATCGACGTGCTTCTTGCAATACTCGATCACCAACTCCAAGATGTTACCTCTGACTCCTACAATGGTGATTGCATTATCGGCGCCATTTTCTTCAATTCAATTTGCAATCGTCTTCGATTTAAGTGCGACTGCTTCGTCAACATCAAAAGATTCACCATCGGAGCTCTTCAATACGATCTTCTTCTTCTCTGACATTGTTCGTTCCTAGGGCTTAGCGCAGTTAGATGAAAGATTGAAGAATTGAGAAAGTTATTGTGAGTGACCTGAGAGTAATCGAAATGTTTATATTTATAGAGAGTCTGTTGAGAGTACGTAACTGCAAAAATCAGAAGATAACGGTTATTTATTGGGCCTTACCGCTGTTCATTGGGCCTTACAGTATGTTTAATGAAGCCTGACCCAAATCTCAGCAAAGTATAATTCTCAGCTATTTAGAGCCCAGTTTTAGAGAAACAAACGTTTCTTGAATATTTTTTCATCCTCCTTTTATCACTAAAATTATATAAGTCAAATACATTGCTTGAATATTACAGAATTTACAAGATACATTACCTAAAGTATTGAGAAAACAAAAATATCTCCAAAAATTGAGTCCAAATGAAGATTATATATATACATCAGAAATAACTTTTTAAAAAAACTATTAAAGGCTAAATCTAACAAACTACTCATTCGAACTAAAAAATTTAAGTTACCATAAACTAGATATGGTTTGAGCAAATGACGATACTTCCTATAACAAATTGGAACATTTTTTATGTGAAGATCTAAACTTTTATATCAGCAAAAATTATATATCACAAATCTTAAGGGGTGTATTGAAAGTTGAATTTTAAGAGATTTGATATAATTTAGATTTTGATAGATTTGGAAAGACTTAGGTGAGTTTTCAAGGTAGTTGGAATGATTTAAGTTGATTTTCTATTTTTGTTTTTAATAATTATTTGGTGATTTTAGGAGATTTAGTTATAAATCATATGATGATTTTAGGGGATTAAAGAATTATTATGCTTCTTGTTAAATCAAATAAAAACAATCTCAGCCATGTAACGTTGGTTAACTGGTATCTACGGATCTGAAACTGATGATGTTAACTTCAGCTTCACAAACAAAATATGTATTCCAAAAACATGTGAAGATCGAAACATGAGCTGATGATGACCTGAAGATTGAGACAATAAAACGTATCATATTGATGATCAAGATGAAAATATGAATATGTTCTTTCACAGAGTTGGAGAAGAGATTCATTGACCAAAGGCAGTTTGAGTCCAGTTCAAACATAGAAGAAGATTTTGTAAAAACTGGCACCTTTTTTTTTAATTGCATAATATCATCCACTCATTGCTACGAGAAGTCCAAACACCAGTCCACATACACACGGACACATGCTTGTAAACAATTATAAATGCCAAGTTCATCACAAATCAACAATAATCAAGTATGATATAAGAAGACTTTAAACATAGAAGAAGATTTTGTAAACTTTTAAGTATTTAGCTGCTGCAGAAACTACCAACCTCAGCCTTATCACTGAGAATTCAGTATGAGTTAGCTTAGAACAAAGCTCAAAGCATAAAGGAAGGTACAAAAAAAAACTCAATCACACTCACCAAATCTCTATCATTCAGCTTCAACCGTGGGGAAACTATCATTTAGATGATCAGGTTTTGAAGTTTCCACAGAGAGTTTGTATTCATATTAAAGCATTCTTCATGTCAAGCAATCAAATCAATGGAAGTTAACACTGGATATGCGGAGATGATCTATCTAGAATGTAGCATAAGTCAAGCAATGCACCACAAAAATATTGAAAGGTGCGAGGGATTCAAAGAACTCTTTAACAAATCTTAAGTAAAAAAATTCTCATGAACTTACGTTTTCTCTAGTTTAATCGGATTCCTTGCGTCTGTGATGCCGACGATTCTTCCGACCACCGAAACATCCCAAAAGCAACCCATTCTCTGAAATTTCAAGGCCTAGCAAGAGACTGAAAATAAATTTATTCATGGGGTTTGATCAGAGATTAATAGGTGGACATCGAAACACCACGCTTGATGCAATGTATGTGACGAGGATAATGAAGAACAAGATATATTTTATTTGTTTTTTTTTTTTAAATCACACCTTAGATGGGTGAGATTCTAAACTTTAGTTTTTCGAATAAAATTCTAACTCAAAATCTCCCAAAATCAATTGTATAAATTCTAAATTGAATAACACATAAATGATTTAGAAATACACCCTACTAAGTGTAGGTATCCTTTAACTTTCTTCATTCATTTGCTTAATAATTTCAAGTTCTCAAAAATTGAGAAATATTTAAAGAAATATACTTGGACACGTGAAAAAATTAGAAGATAATTTATAAAATATGGAAAAGAAAAGGATCGTTTTGTGATTACTTAATAATAGAGCCCCATTTTTTTCCATTAAACCAAAATGTACAACGACAAGTGGGGATGATGGGTTTTGGTATTTACGCGGTTAGCAGTTAACCCACGTGGTTTATCCACTTCATAAAATAACCAACCCTACATTATATAATATTATCCAAAACGACCCCAATACTTCCTTTTGTCTTCTTTTCAAACCTGATGTTAAAAACCTTCCACTTCCGCTGTACACTTCTTTTACCCCAAAAAAATAAAAATAATAATATTACTCCCACAAATTATATCTTCACGTTGCAACCTCCGAACCCGGTACATAACTTAGCCGGTCCACTTCATCCCAAACCAATTTCGATGTTATCTCATCAAACTCCGGTTCATATTCCTACAAGACCAGTTCATATTCCGGTTATATAAACAACAACAAACACAAAACCCAACCTGACCCAAATTAAAAGAAACCAAAACAAACTGAACTATCCAAATGAACTTAGATATATGTATTTGAAAAACCAAATTCGAACCCGAACTCATACCAAATATCTGAAATATTTATATTAAATTTTGATTTTTTAATGTATTTCTAATAAATATTTATTAATTTTTGGGGATTTATAAAAATTTGGATTATAATATTTGAACTCGATTTATATTTGAACTAAATCCGATCCAAAAATAAAAATAATATGTAGGTTAATGAAACTAAAAACCGAATTCCGAACGAGTATTTGAATGCTCAAACCTATTTAACTTGATTATACCTCGAGTTGTCGAACCAATTCTTTAGCGTTAGGTGCAGAGACAATGATTCTACGAGCCATGGGAGATATAAAGCCTTCATCAACGGCCTTATCAATAAACGTTAACAGCGAGTTATAGTAACCATCCACGTTAAGAAGACCCACCTGTCATAAAATTATTGCACCAAATAAATAATAAATGTTAGAAAATCAATCTTTTTATAAGTAAATAAAAGATTACGACATGGGAAGCTTCCGGTCTCACAATCAGGGGTTATGTAGTCGTACATCGTGACAACACATTGTGTTTTATAATCATACAAATTTCATATTTCATGCTTTTCTCAGAATGTGTACAATTTAAATTAATTTTTTTTTAATTAGAAGGTATAAAGAATCCTCAAAAGGAATCTTAATCCATGTGATTACTACAACGTACCATATGCAACCATTTGTATCTTCAGTCAAATTAAACCAAAGTTTTAAATATGAGTAAAACTATTCAACACGCAAATCTTGTCATAACTTAAAGATTATATCATATTAGAATTATACCAGCATTATAACGCAAGATTAAATTTTTTGATTATTTTTCTAAACCGCATTCATTTAGGTTGTTAAACCCGTGTTAATGTTTTGAAATATTTGGTTTCGAGATGTTGTTTTCTAGTCTTGAAACCCAAACCAAAATTTATCTAAATTAAAAGAACCGATATGAAAAAATACTCAAATGAGTTCTAAATCTATGTATCCAAACAAACCGAACTCGAAGCTGAACTCAAATCCAAATCCAAATCCAAATCAAATTAAGAACCAAATTTTAGCTTTTTCAAATTTTTCTATTAAATTTTCTTAAAAGAATTTTGATTTTTGTTATGAACCTTAATGTTAATTTTAACCTATAGTTTATGACATAGTCAAAATGAAAGTGTCTCCAAGATGTAATCATTATTTTTATTATTAATTATTAGATTTAAATAACTCAGATTACGTACCGGCTTACGGTGGATTCCGAGTTGAGCCCATGTAATGACTTCTAGCAATTCTTCCAACGTACCATACCCACCTAACCAAATATTGATTCGATATTTATTAAGATAAAAATTAGATGATTATCAGTATTATGCAATAGATATAATTTTGTTTGGATAACAAACCAGGAAGGGCAATGAAGGCATCGGCTTGACGAGCCATTTCAGCTTTTCTTTGATGCATATCAGCGACGGCTTTAACTTCTCCGATGGTTTCTCCGGTTATCTACAAATTTAAAAACAATATTTTTAATTATTATTGCCTGTAAAATGTGAACACCGCAAAATATCTTATATTATATGGTTTTTTTTGTGGGTTTTATATATTGAATAATTTGGTTGGTCAAGGAGATGTATCGTGAAGGAAAACCAAAAGACGCTCTCGTAAGTCTTAATCATTCCTTTTTTGGTCCTACCACTTTTTTATCTAGATCATTACAAAGCAACTTCTCTATCTCAATTATATCAATTAAAATATCTATATAAAGTCCAACACAAAAAAAGAAATGTTCATTTTATAATTTAGTGCATACCTCTCTTGGCATCAAGGTTTTTGGAATGACCCTACAAAAGATTAGAGTAAAAAAAACCGGTTATTTAATAATGTACTCCATTTATCAATCACAAAACCAAAAGTAAACCGGTTTATATTTGATTGCAAAGAAGAATTAATTAGAAGAGAGTTGACCAATTAGGTTAATAGATAATAAGAACAAACAAAGAAAGAAATACATAAACACATTACAGAACTAGTTGTATCATTTTTTAAGTATAATAATAATTGAAAAACCAAAGAGACAGATTTTAGACAATGAAAACATGCACAGATCCTTTTTTGTCGTTGTTATGTTTACCTCTCTAATTAGATTTAACTAAATCTTGTTAATTATAACCAACAACAAATCAATAATAGGTTTAAGTATAGCAACAACTACTAAACATCATGCATGTAGATAGTCATAATCAATGGTTTAAAACACAATGATGAATCTCGAAACTAACAAATGTGTTTGTAGAGAGACAGAGAGCAAACCCTAGAACATGACGACCACCATGATGAACAGCTTGAGAAACGAGACCCATAAGTCCCACACTTCCACCTCCATAGACTAAATCAATCCTTCTTTCCACCTTCAACCACAATTCCACCATCAATTTCATTATTATTATTTTATTTATAATACATATATTTAATTTAATTATATAAAGTTTTCATGATGAAAAATTGAACACGTGGCACAAACCCAATTCAACAATCGACCCCAAAAAGAAGCAACCACATCAAATATCAAATCTCAATAGCTCAACATCATCTATCATCAATCCTAATCTCAATTGTCACTACCCTATTAATACTATTTATTACTATTACTAAATATTTAAACAAGAAATAACTATTTATTATTTAAATATGTTTGTGTCGTTGAAGAAGTACAAACCTAAAACACACGCTTTGTACATAGAGTCATTATTCTTAGCAACGAACATTGTGTTTTAGGTTTTTATTGTCCCAATAAACTGTCATTATTATTTACCTTTCCCATAAACAAAATCATTGGTTTTAAGATAAAAACCTCAAATATGTAATAATAATGTAAATAAAATAAAATAAAAGATCATGCAATAGTGGTGCTATAGTGACAGGAGGATTACAGCTAAGCATAGTATAGAAGTTACTATTTTCTTCTTCATCTCTCTATCATGTCAAATTATAATAATAAAAACCTTAATATATACAAAATTCTAATTCATTAAGACAAAAAAAATTATCATCCACACGTTTGATAAGATTCATCATTGTTCGTTGCAACACACAATTAAAACCCAATGTTTCATATAAGATCCTTTGTTCATATCTTTATTCTTTGAGTTCATATATAGAATCAAACAACTTTTCACCAAAATAAGAGTAAACCCAACAAAAAAGACAGGATTTTGAAGACAATAAGATGATAAAGAATGTAACTTTGTGTTCAAAGTTGTGAAATTTGAACGTACCAATTCGTTACCCAATTGAATAGCAGCTTCCTGATAAGAAGGTTTTTTACCAGAACTGCTTCCACAAAAGACACAGATCCTCTTGAATCTAGATTTTGTCTCTTCCATTTTTCTTCTCTTTCTTCAGAAGCTTAAAGTGAAATGTTATGATGAATGTGACAACTTTAGAGTTGTGTTTGTATTTATATAGAAGAGAAGAAGAAGAAGAAAGAATGAGAATATATATACACAAATGCGAATCCCATGTCCTTCATTATTGTTTTCTATATTTAATTATTATTATTATTTTCTTATGTGTATGTTTTCTTCTCGACGAAAAATTATTATTATTATTTATTTGGTACTATTATTTTAATTTGTAGTTTGAATATTCCATGGAAACTCTAAAACACGGATGAAGAATTATTTTTTTATATCTTATTTATCTAGCAACTATATATAAATTATTTGTATTTATATAATCTTTGAAAAGTCATTTTATGTCTGTATTCGGCTGAGATTTATAAAATGATCTTTAATTATTTATTTTTGTGTGTAGAAGGATTAGATTAGATCTATCAACAGGTTGGAAGATCTGTTCAGATTTTGTATCTGATTAATTCAATAAAAACCAGATTCATCGATCAGATTTTTCATTTTACTGAAAACCATATATTTGTTAGACTTTATCTTAATTTGGGATCCAAAAACTTATAATGTTTAGCATTAATGCAACAAGTTGGGACGAACACAGTCTGTGTATAGAGTAACAATAATGCTTAATCACTTTGCCAGTGATCTCAACAAGTTCTTAAGAAAATAACAACTAAGAGATGTAATGCAAATTGTTTAATTTAATATGATCTACACGTTCTTCATTTGACAACCACATGAAAAAATTTAAAGAGTTTTGTTTTCTTATTTCATAAGTCATAAGATCTTTTTGATTGTCTAAGTGGTCGGGTTTGGTTTTGATTTGGTTCACTTTTTTTACTACTAGTGTAGAGAAATATATATAATTCAAATTCAATGAGGAAATTGATATGATTTGGTTGGAATTTAGAATATAATATTGATTATTCATTCGAACCAAAATATAAATTTGATTAGGAAGAAAAAATGTTAGAAAAACTTGGAATGATGGAGAAGCGTGATCACCAGCTAAATTCGCAAGACTTTTCGGAACTCCAAGCTCCAATAACTCATATTTATTTAATATTATTTTCAGCTAAACCTTAGTTTTGGTTTTTGTTGACACCACAAACATTATACACTAAACAAATGATTTGAAAGAGTTAGTTTTTTGGAAGCTAGTTCAACCGGTATATTATTGATATAGGCAACCCAAAGAAAAAAGAGATTCTTCATCTCTAGAGAATGCCAAACTTTATTTATTTATTTTGAGTTAGTACATATAGATTTGATGTTATCTTCAAAGAATGTTGTGTGAAAAACGCATTTGGTTATCTTTATAAGACTCGAGTCATGGTTGTAAATAATATTGACATAAAAATTGTTCTATTCACTTGAATATAGATTTAATGTACAAATACGGAGATTATAAATACTAGCTATCCGATTACAACTTATATGCCGAAAATTCAGTTAATCCGGAATCATTAATTGTTCTTACCATTTTCAAAAAACTTATGATTTTCGTGTTGTGGGAGAGAGTAAATTTTTTTATGTGTGGTTAATTGTTGTTCTAAACTTTTTATGTGTCATTTTCAAAAACATTATTAATCAGTGAAAAAACAATGATTTGAAAGAGCAATTTCATGTGATACAAAAACAAATTAAAATTGTTTTTCCTATATTTTATTTATATATATAATTAATTTAGATTGACTGGGAATAGAAGGAAATATCAAAATAAATAATGTTTTAAAAGAGAGTAATTAAAGGCTTAGAAGATGTATAGTAATCTCTTAAATAGTGCTTCACGTCTTTATCAAAATTCCACCCGCTAAAGCAATAGTGCTTCCCTGTATTCACACTTACTTCTATTGTAAATGAAACGTGTTTTCTTCTCTATATTTATATGTATAAATGCCTAAAACGGATATAAAAATATTAGTACAAAATTACATTTCATCAAATCAAGTCTATAAACCTTGAAGAGATTGTTATCTCGAATAAATAACTTGTACACATTACAATGTCAATAGCAATTTATTTTGAAATTGTCATAATAAAGACATTAATCGTTAAAAGTTATTACATCAATCCAGCTATCAAACAAAGCCTGTCTATACGTACGAGTTAAATAAAGAATATTATCATCTTCATTTTAATGAATTAACTTAGAATATATAGTTTCATTAGTAAATAAAAATACATATAGTTACTAATTAGTTTTGCCTATATAAATAAATATAAGTTATTAAATATATATAAATAGCTGTAAGCTGATGTAATCATCCAACAAAATTGGATGATCTTTAGCTTTGACTAAACCTTTTTACATCGCAGCTTCATAGACTTGACGACCAAAGCAACATAAAACCATTAAATTAATGTATAAGATTAACAATTTATTAAATTTGAGAAATAAGAGTTCTTACATTTCAATCTTAGCTTTATCAATAAGGGCCACAAATAATTTATTTAATTTTGGCCCACAAATTTTGCAAAGTTATTATTTTTTTTTTTTCAAGATTGAGTCACATTACCGGTCCATTAACAAAATTTCTACATAATGTATACAGTGAGACTCGATCTCTAGATGTTCAAGTGCGTCTGTATTTAATTGATTTACTACATGCCATTAGACTAAAAACTACATGCAATTTTACGAAATTATATATAGTAGAGTTGACAAACAAAATAAAAACTTCGCAAAATAATATAATTTTTTTCTATAATAATTAAAGAGAAGGTATGAAAAATCCAGTATCTAAAACTATTTATTTTATTTTTGAGAAAAGATTATCAAGTATCTAGACTTATGGTAGGTATAATTGTCGAACTTATGTTGGATTTTAGATTACAAATAATGTTAATATGTATATGTTGCTATAAATAAACAAAACTATAGACCTTAAAATTAAGTATTATGAAGTCGCTTTCATTGAGATATCAGGATGATAACGAAGATTGTATGAGTTGTTGATACTTATAAAATTAGAAGAAGAAATACTCATAGAATCGTTTGGTCATTTAAATTAAATATTTGTTAAAAGATACTTACAGTATATGCAATCAATTTATAATATATGGCCTATTAGTAACGACGGCCCATTAGTGACTCATATTGGGCTTTCAGACCCATTTGAGTTACAAAGCCTATAAATGATATAGCGAGTTTCCCGAGAAGTGGCGCCGAGTCATATAGATCACTTTCGTGGATTTCCTTTCAATCTCCGATAAACCCTTGCCAAAACCTTAACGATCACAGAGATGGAGATTAGAGACGACTACAAATTCCTGAGAATTGATGACGCTTTCAAGGCACTGCATCTTCATGTTAGCCTCATTGGAGTTATCGTCGAGTTAGGTTTTCCCACTGGCTCTGGTATTGTGACCTTTGCATTTGAGAAATTCAAATTCGTAGCTTCGTTATTATTATTCCAATTGATGGAGATTGTGTTGCAGATTGCTTCTGTTCGCTGAAAATCGTTGATCCATGGCATTTGGGAACTGGTCTTCCTGTTAAGTTCGTCGCTCGTACTTTTCCAGGGCTTCCTCGGGTTGAATCGATCGGGGATATAATTTTACTTTCACGTGTAAAGGTCGATACGCCATTGCTCTGATATGAGAAAATAAAACCATCTTTGCTCTTGCAGATATTGTTCTCCTGGGATTGAACTTTTATTCTTAACCCAGATTGTGCTTCTTAACGGGAAAATCACTGCTCTTTGCAATGAAACATCTTCGTCGTTTGGTCTATTTAATGGGAAACTTGGCGAGGATTTTATACCATACCAGTCGTCACCTAAATTTCAGATGAGGGAAAAGGATAAGTACTTCTTGTCAAATCTGAGAGAATGGATGATAAGTTACAAGTACGAAGAATATGGTAATTCTGAATGATTCACCATGATTGAATTTCATCCAACATTGATTTCATTTCTTGTGAATCATATGCAGTTGCGTATAATTAGCGGGGAAAAGTATTAATCCGAATTACTAGTGAATAGTATTTTGTTGGTTCATTAAAATCTACATATGCAAATGGTTGCTTCTTATTTGATCTCAAAGGGGTTCTGTGTCTTGTTAAGTTGTGATTGTTTTAAAGGGGAAGATTTGTTTTGTTTGGTGATAGGGTCATGCTGTTTCACGTCCCTTAAAAATATCAAAGAAGGGGAATATTCAAACCTCTCTTGCCTGGTAGATTCATCCTTTTCTAAAGATTTTTTTTGCTTTTATCTTTTGTGCTTACTTGTATTTACGAAACTATAAGTTTCTTATAGTAAAGATCATGGTCTGCTATGTCCTTGAAATCGTTTCTCATGCTTTCTTGTCCCTTGTTGCTTCTAAAGATTGTTCACATTGTCAAGGGCGACAAAGATAGGGGGTACATCTTTGTTTGGGATGGAACTGAAATGCCTCCGTGCAATATCTCGGGAAAGTAAGTATGTATATCCCCATACGAATACAGCAAGTATAATTAAAAAGGCTTCCTTTATGTGTGTTTACATTCATTTCCTAGCTTCTGGTCATATTATCCCAAACGTATATTGTTGGCTCTTAAAAGCTCAGTTTTTTTGTTACAATTTGACATCATCACAGGTCAGAAAGGTTTCCTTTATGTGTCGAACCAGAGATGCTGCATACGCACATGTTACGTAAGTTTCCTACTTTTGGTTCTGTTTTGAGGATCGTAGTAGAGAAAGTTAGTGGGAAGCAAGCCATTCATCGTCTCCAACCTGGTCAACACGTGAAGTTTCTGAACCTTTTCTTCCAAGTGAATTTGGGCCTCTGGAAGGCCACTTTTACTCAATCTACAAAGATGCAGTACACAACGAGCAGAGAGATGCAAGCCTTTAGTCCTCAAAGGTTTCTTCTAAAGCTTTTTCTTAACCTGTAGGAAAGTTCATGTTATGCATCGTCCGCTTGTTCTTCAGCTTAAAGCACTCTTCCTTACATATTCAGAATGTGTGGAGAGAAATTGTCATCGAGGTGGAACCCCATCGCACGAGGCATTAGTCCTTCGCATTCCAGAATCACAGGTAATAATACTTATATAGTTTCGAGTTTTAGACATTTGACAGGACGCTGGCAATAATTTGGTAATATATACTACGGTTCAATCCATAATAGGTGTTGCCCATGAAGACGCTCCATTTGTTTCTCTGATGGACATCTTGACCTATCACAGTGTACTGTTTCCCATGGCCTCGGATTTATCCCAAGGTGTAGAACAAGAGTAATGAGAGTTGATGTTTCGTTATGCTTGTGCAGGTGACTGCTAAATTCAGGTGTGTTGTTCGGTTCATACAAGTGTACCCCCAAGATGTTAGAAAATTCTGGAATTCCAACGGAAAATTTGGATTGATAGCTATACTAGAAGATGCAACCGCTAGAATCCACGCTTCTCTATATGCTGATGAAGGGGTATGTAAAATTGTAATCATTGTAGAGTTCGTGAAGGATTTTTCCAATATTTCATATCTGCAAATCTTTTGACAGGAAAAGTTTTTCGGGTGTGACAAATCTGATGAAGAGGCTTTAGTCAGGAAACTGAATAGATTGTTGGGAGGTGAGGACATGGAGCAAGTGCCTAGAAATCCTCCATGGGTGCAATGTTGCTTGTTCTCATTCTACAAACACAAAAACGATCCATGGGGAAGCAGAAGATTCCGAATTTTTGATACATGGATCAATGCTACATGAGACACATCATATAAGGTAATAATCATAATATTAATAGTTAATGAGGTTAATATTGTTAATGATGGTTTAACACCTTATATTTTCTTTGGGCCAATGGTTTAACACCTTATTAGTAGACGAATCAAGCAAGTAATGTAGAAGAAATAAAAGATATTATTTATTTACATAGAACCATACAACAAAAGATTACATAAAGACGGTATATAAATCTCTCCAATAATATAAGATAAAGTCTATATATGAAAATAATCGATGAAACAATCTAATAAACCCAAAAATAAAATAAATAAACAAGTGAGTTTATGTATGATGAAATAGTAGGCAATAGCGTTGACTTTGACTAGAATCAAAAGTCAACGTCACACTTGGTCCGCTGGAACTGAAACCCGCCGGTTGTTCCATTAGGGGAACTGAGAGGAACCTTGAGATCACACCTGATCGTCGGCTTGAACTTCCACGACTTGATCAATCCAAACTTAAACCTAACCCTTAGTCTCAGCTTCGCATCGATCCTATAAATATTGGACTTCAAATCCTCATTCTTTCTCTCTCCGCCGGAAAGCAACATCAAATGCTGTCCCGAAAGTGTAGTTCCAACCTCCGTCGTGTTCTTATGTCCCTGATAAAATGGCGAAATGTTACTAGCACCGAATCGCGTATCCCCGTAATAGCCTCTGACTTCAATTTCATCATAGTAAACCCCAATCCGTCGATTAGGGTTACGAATAGTGAAATTGAGGTTGAGATTGTATTTCAGGTTGTTAGCAGGATCGATGGTGAAATCGGTGAGTACAGCATCGTTGACATGGAATTTAATAGCGTTGGGTCGGAAAATAAGCCAGATGATTAAAGCAGCTATGCCTAATAAAACGGCTATGGTTATGAGGATATTGAAGATGACGCTTAAGATACAGCAACCGCAACAACCAAGACAATCACCCAAACAGCCACATCCACCACCGCCTCTACCATGGCTACGAGAGACTTTCGTCGGCGGAGGAATCGATGGCCCGTAATACGCACCGTTTAAGTGCGGTTGTCTGTCCCCCATGTGCTCGTTGAAATGCCTCAAGGAAGAAACCAAAATTGAAAGAAGTTTAAGCTTTGTGTAAAAAAGAAAGTGAAAAGTGAAATAATGATTAAGCCAATAGAAGAAGGCGATATATATACAGTGTAGAGATAACGTGTGTTAGCTAAAACGGTTTAATTTGACGCGGTTTTGTTTTTGAAAGTCAATGGTGACGCGGCCGTTTGGTAATGTAAAGATTAAGGAAAGATTAATTTGATTAAGTTATATATTACTTGCGAAATCCGACACACTTCTTAGATTTTTTTCTGTTTGGTCCACTTGTTAGCTATTTTTTTTTCTGGTGATTAATGAATTTTGTGTGGGATTATGATGGGTATTCGAGTACCCATTCAAGCTCAGATCGATTCTTTTTATTTTTTGGCTTCATTAATTTAGTATTCATCTGGATATTTCTATTTTCTATTTTTCGAGTTGGGTTCAATTCAAATATAGATCAAGTTCAAATATTTTCATTCAAATTTTTATGAAAAATCAAGATAACAAAAGTTTGAATAGAAAAAATTTAAAGAAAAAAACAAAATTTAATAAAATATATATCACATATCTATTTGATTCTGGTTTGGATTCGATATTTTAAGTACATAGATTTATTATGACATCTTCAGAAATTTCATCGAGTTCGATTTGCTTTGGACTTCTCTTAATTCGGGTTGATTTTGGTTTGAATTTTAGATATCATGTTATAGTTTGGATTGATCTTAATTTTATTTAAAAAAATCTATGTGTAAATATATTTATTAAAAAAAAATGATTATGATAATGAAGTAAAGACAAATGTACATGTGGGAATGGGATGATCCTTTTGTGCGTGGTAGTTGGTTTGGAAAGAGACTCGTCTTTACACTATGATCTAAGCTTCGAAGAAACTTCCTTTATAGCGACTGCTTTGGTATAACCATTATTTTCTAAGGTTGACGAAAGACTTTTGAGCAAAACTTAATCATTAATTCTATTACAAAACAGAAAATTACCAAACCAGTCACGGTCCAATTTTTCGGATTATTATAAAATGTCTAACATAGAATAACTTCGATGTATGTAGATTGCAACTTATAGGTGGGTTCTAATTCTATGTTTAATACAAAAACAATAACAACTATGGATCTATAATTAATATCATTATCTAACGCATACTTAATGCCTTTTTAATTCTTATTATGTCTTCGTATCTAATTAACGTAAAGCTATAATTTGTAAGATTTATAATCGTATAATTAGGAAAAATACTAGCAGAATTTAAGGGGTATTTTAGTATAAATTGACATATAAAATCTAGGTTGCATAATCTTCTAATAATGAAAGTTTTCAACTAATACTTGTTGCTACCAAACTACAATTTTATTTATTTATCAATAATAATTAAATCGATCTCAACAAATCAACTGGATTACAATCTTTTTTGATAACAAACTATTATTCCTATATGTATATCCAAGTCTTCTTAGTTACGAGTTAAATAAAAAAATGTAACTAACATTATTGACAAAGGGAAATAGTGAAGATCATGTGGATATTATTGTGTTTTATCATCTTATTTTTTACAGTACTATAACTTCGATTCCGATCTAGGAGCTATAGATTTGTGGGATCATATTGTCTCCTCATGTTGATCAATTACTTAGATTAGGTAGTATAGCAACAATGATTTAAAATGTATCGAACATTTTCATATCAAAATGTGTTTATACAAAATGAATTTAGCAAAACACGTGGGAGAGATCGAAGACAAGGGGAATATAAGACAATAATAAAAGACACAAGTCGTTACGAAACATCAAGTATCTATACAAGTCGTTAATATTTTGTATGTTTCTTTATACATACTGAACTTTTCTAGTTAAAAAAAGCGTATATATTATATTAAACATAATAACAATAATAAGAGCTCACATGTGGTTGGATCATCTCGTAAGTTGCTTCCATTGGAGCAAGTGGATTCTAGCTGAAGTTTCACGCCTACAAATCTCTTGTGATTTTGTTTTTTTTTTTCGACTTAACTCTGTAAAAACATTTACGATTACAAAGTCGTTACACAATTCCTCACTAAGACTGGTAACCTGGAAGACTCTCTGGTAGTACAAGCAAGGTGATCCGCTTTGTGATTAAGTGTGCGGGAAATGTGAAAAACGGAGCATGAACGGAAGGATCTTTTAAATCGTGAGAAGTCATCCAAATATGGTAGGAAGGTAGGCCACGCTTTAGGCTCCTCGATCATCTTCAGAATCTCAGAACAATCTATTAAGAAGACCGACATGTGATTAGAGGCATCTTTTTTCTACCAAAGAGTAAACCGACATGACTTAATCATAATCCAAATTTTAAATTTTATCGCATCTGAAATTGAACTCCGATAAAAAAAGTTGTAAAAGTGAACATTAACCAAACTCACTTCACCAATCTCCATATCGTTTATTTCATTTTATATAAATAATTTTAAGTAATTTTATTTGTTTGTTTTTATTTGATTCGACTTCATTATTGACCAAAAAAGGGTATATTCATTAGATTTGTACGTATGAAACCAAAAAAATCCAAATTCTTGTAAAAAAAGCAACATCATTCTGCTTTTTCTCATTTCAAGATCCAATAATATTAAGGAGACAAACTAACCAATATTTAATTAAGGTTTCCTTAAAATATACTTAAATAAAGTACAAAAAGCCACCTTTAATGGATGAAAATGGAGAACTACGAGAATCAGTCGTTATTCTTATTTACAAAATAAACTCATAACAAAACAAATATATATATATTATCAATATGGAGTTACATTAGACAATGACATCTTAACACAACGTCGACAAATCATCAACGAATAGTTATCTTCAATTTCATTATTAGAATAAATTCACTTTTCTAAAATTCAAATGTCGTTGTAGTCAATGAAACAAGAAAATATACATTGCCGAGTTGTTCTCAATCTGGTAATTAAAATGATCCAGTTAATAATTTGACACTAATGTTCAATTCTTACATGTTACATTATGGTAGCTTAAAAAAAGATTTTAGAGGTGAGCTTTAAGTTATGGATCAGGTCTTGTCGATCCAGTTGTTAAAAAAAAATGCATTAATTATCATTAAATAAAAATCAACAACTACTACAAAATTGAAATAAAATTATATAGTTTACTATATTATATTCTTATCACGAAATTTTTACAGCTCGTCAAAACAATAACGCAATCGATTGTAATGCTTGCTATTATTTCTCCATGACGTAAAAAAAGAAACTTAAAATCTACGAAATCATAAAAATATATTACTTAATAATGAAAAATCCATGTGATCTGATTTCACCGTCACCGTTTAGAGACTAACACTGCAAGTTTTGGTATACGTATACTTCATGGCGTTATCTCCGACGATAACTCCAGAACCACCACTATTACCGAAGTTAATAAACGCCGGACATCGAACATAAATCGAATACTTCTTAGTAATAAAAGCTCCAACTTTAAACCTAACTCGACCATCAATACGAACAAGCAACTCAATCTCGCCACGTGTCTTATCCTGATCAAGATTAAAACCATTGTACGGAGCAACAGGAACTGGGTTTCCACTGATGTAAGGAGACCAAACATTGACTTCTTTATGTCCTTGATAAGTATTAGGAATTGAAGTTGGGAATGTGATTTGTTGACTTTGGTAAGAAGCGTAGACATCGAGACGATCGTAGTAGATTCCGATTTTGTCATTAGGGTTACGAGAAATGAGGGTGATTTGGATATTTGATGAAAGGAGATTTGGTGGAGAACCAGAGAGGTTGAAGTTGTATAAAGTTGCGTCTTGGAGGACAAAACGTGGTTTTGATGGTTGAAGAATTGCCCAAGTTAGGAAAATTATGAGGAGGATTAGGAAAATGAGGATCATTATTGGATAGATTACACGGCGGAGGAATTTACGACGGCGAGATTGTAAATAGTAGTCGTGAGAGCCACAGTCTTTAGTCATGGTGGAGCTTTTGGTGGTGGTGAAGATTGAGAGATTTGGTGGTTGAAGAAAGTGAGAAAGATATCTTATAAAGTGATATCGGTGGTCTTTTTATATAGAAAAGTAGAGTTTTTTATGGAAAATTTATTATTTTTTAATAATGTAAAAGATTTGAGGAAAAGCATTAAATGGAAATTAGTGGTTTAATAAGGAAAATGAACATTCTTTTTGATTTCCTTTTGGTAACTTTCTAATATATTTATTTCCCCTTAAAAGTTCCTTTTGAAATTTTATTATAATATCAAAAGTTCAAAACTAGACCGTGATGGTCTTGTACAAAACGATATTTTATATGGAAAATTTATTATTTTAATGACGTAGAAATTTTATATTAATACAAGCTCCTATTGAGTGACTTAAACATAATACGAATACTAAATTTTTTAGTCTAAATAGTTAGGATTATTCAACTAACTAATGAATCTTGTTGATTTATTTGTTAACAAAAAATTACAAGGAGAAGTGCCTTGTTCAAATTATTAAATGTCATATCTACTGTCTTTTCATTCGAATTTGAATCTGGAAGTAACATTTACTTCACGTGATATTGTTAAAGGTTTAGACGTTTGGCTATATATCAAAATTTGCTGAATTTTTTTAGACTTTTTTTTAGTATAGTGGTTAGGATTATTCAACTAACTAATAATTTTGTATTCATTCTATTTTTACTTTATATAGTAAATTTTAAAAGTATTTTAGAGTGGAGTTTTATTTTAGGGTGTAAACTTTGGGTTATGGATCGAATCTTGTTAAAAAAAATTATACGAAAAAGTGCCTTGTTCAAGTTGTTATATGTCATATCTACTATTTTTTTCATTCGAGTTTGAATTTAAAAATATCATTTACTTCACGTGATATTGTTAAAGATTTGGACGCTTGGCTATGTATCAAAATTTGTTGATTTAAGTATTGAAAAAAAAGAACAACGTTTACTAATAAGTTGTTAATATTGTCAAATCTTACAACATATAATGAAGTGAATAATAAAAATGATAGAAAATATAAAAGAAAAAAGAACGTAGAAGACTCGTCTAAAAGTAAATGAAGTCGTCGAAGTTTGTCATTGCCTTTTTCATTAATTTCGGAGTAACGTGTAAAAGAAGGACCATTAGCTGACCTCGATAATTTGGGATGTTAGTGACAAGTGGGATGGCTTTTGAAGATTGTATCGAGTTATTTCCAAATTGCAACTAAAAGCCACACTCATTTACACTAGCTATTGGTAACATAGATGTTAATTCAAACAAGTCTCAAGTTATATAAACACTACTTAATTATTGTTTGGTGAGATAACAATATTTGATTCAATTTCATATTAGAACATTTAATGGATGGAAATTTTAAACGTTAGAAGCAGCTACCGATAGAGAGTTTTTCAACATTTATAGGTGGACACTGGACAATATTCAACTTAAACTATAGAAAATTCAACTTTAATATGGGTGTTGACATCTAAAATGAGTCCCCACATAGTATCTTCTTCGAACATCTCATTTTTATTTACGAAATAAATAGAAAAAATTAACGCGCTAATAAACGACACCGTTTTTACTGTGCAAGGGTAATGTCGTCGTAAGGACACCGTTTTAGTGCGCAAGGGTAATGTCGTGGTAGCAACGACACCGTTTTAGTGTTCAAGGGTAAAATCATAATAACGACACCGTTTCAGTGTGCAAGGGTAATGTCGTAATAATATCAGTTTATCACTTGTGAGAATTCCATCAAACTGTTCTGAACGGACGAGGGAGGAGGAAGAAGTTTCCGTCGTCATGGCCGTTACGGCGTCTGGATTTTTGGGGAAATCAGCTATATCTGTTCATCTAGATATCTCTTCTGTTCCATTGAAATTCTCATGCTTGAAACTTCCTGTCTCTTCTCCAAATCCCATGGTGGTTTTATCCGTCGCCTTATCGCCGCCGGCTAGAACAGTTGAGTCTCCTCCTGTTGGTTACCGAAAGAATGTTGGGATTTGTCTGGTTAGCCCATGTCGAAAGGTAATTCCTTTCTTCTTTTCTCTCATCACCCTATCTGATTTGGAACAATTTGTGTACTTGATTGGGATTTGAAATGGTTTTTGGTTTGGCAGATTTTTACAGCATCAAAGATTCATGTACCGGATACATGGCAGATGCCTCAGGTTAAATCTTCTACAGCTCTTTCATGATTATTGTAGTCTTTGGTTTCTGATTAGTTTAATTGCTCTGGAGAGCTTAATTAGTGCTCACTACTCTCAAATTACAGTTCTTTGTAGTTTACTAAGTAAAGTTTCTATCTTTTTGTTGTTAAAGAGGTGTTGAATTACACAGTTTAGGGGAATGTTTATTTGAATTCAACTATGGTAAGAACCAAATGCAGTTACAATAAGAATCATCTCAAAACAGCAGTTTATCTCAATAAGAATTAGGTTCGGTTGGAGAATTTGATGTTTATGATTCTTTAGTGTTCATATTTGCCATAGGTTTATGAACTCTGAATTTACAGGGTGGTGCTGATGAGGGAGAAGATCTGAGAAACGCTGCCTTTAGAGAACTGAGAGAAGAAACAGGGGTTACTTCAGCTGAATTCATTGCGGAGGCACGCTTTTGACATCTCTCTCATAATAAATTGTTCAATTTATTTAAACAAGATTCCATTTCAAGCCTAGTTTTTGGATTAGAGTTGGAATTGCTGTGTATCACCAAACTGAGTTTTTTAATTCTTAAAACATCTAGATACCAAACTGGCTGACCTATGATTTTCCACGAGATGTGAAGGACAAACTAAACCGGAAATGGCGAACAAGTTACAAAGGCCAAGCTCAGAAGTGGTAACAACTAATCATATATCTATGGAACAATCTTATAGCTGCAAATACAGGTTCTAAAGATGATGATTATCGGATACAGGTTTCTCTTCAAGTTCACGGGCAAGGAAGACGAGATAAATCTCCTTGGAGACGGGACTGCAAAACCAGAGTTTAAGGTGTGGTCATGGATGCTACCAGAACAAGTGATTGAAAGTGTGAGTCTCTTAGCTTTTAGATTACTTTTGTGCTTGTAACTTTTCGACCTTATATATCAGTCCTTAGCTTTTAGATCTTCTTATGACAGGCTGTATATTTCAAGAGACCTGTCTATGAGCATGTTATTGAGCAATTCATTCCTTATTTTGTGGATGAAGAGAAGGATTCAATGCACTCATGTAAGGATTGAATCTGCACAATATTCATCGAGTGGAATACTGATTAGGAAAAATATCAATCAATTCATTATACTAGTATCTCTTGAAAACCCCTTTATAGATAACAATTGCATAAATCTCTTCATGTCGAGACTTTGATCTTGTAGTTTGATGTTATATCAAGATTCTTTATGTATAATACATTCTTCTTCTATCTTTTGTCATAAATCCTCACGTATTATATATACTAGGTTAATACCGGTGTAAAGCTGCGGTTATGTTTTCAAAGAATTGTTTTGTAAAATCGATGTGGAAAAAGTTTTGAAAAGATATATAAGGAAAAAACAATACTTATTAACTCTACTTAAAGCGTGAAGTAAGGATTTTTTTTACAGAAATAAAGGTCGGTAACAATGCTAACTGTAAAAAAAAATAGTTTACAAATTAGATTGCAGTAATTTAAAATTTAAAATCATCTCACTTAATACTATAGATATTATATACTCCTGTTTAATTTTATTTTGATGTTTTAAGTTTTTTCACATGTTTAAAAAATCATTAAATTTTATATTTTATCTAAATAAAATATGGTTTATCACAAATTTCAAAATAATATGAGCTATCACAAATCAATCAGTAAAATTTAAAGAATCAAAAACACTAAAAATACAATAAATTTTGCATATAAATCTTAAAACATCAATTAAAATGAAACAAAAAATTTCTCTAAAAACAACATTTCAAGTGAAATAGAGGGAGTACTCCACAACTTCATCACATGTTTGTTTCTTTTTTTTGTAAATATTCAAAAACCCAAAAAAAAATGGAAAGACTCTAACAAACTCCAACAATCTTATTTTTAGGGTTATTAATTTAGGTTTCTAAACCCATTTATTAAATGGGTATGTAATACCAAATTAGACCCATATAAATTATTAAAAAAATGTTAAATGGGTCTACATGGGCTTACCTATCTAAACCCATTTATTAAATAGGTTCCCAATTAAACCCAATTAGAAGACTGATCCATCCGAAGCTTATTCCCTTCTCTCGACACCTGAAGCTGTTCAAGTCACCGACGGAGTCGAAAGGACCCAGCTTTGTCCTTGCGCCGTCGTCGTAGATAGTGGTATTCAGGTTTGGATTTGCCTTCTAGAACTCTTTGCTATAAGTTTGCTCGATACTTTATCTAGATACAGATCTGTGTCTCTTTTTTTGCCTCGCTTGTTTGTCTTGTGGGCTTTTGTGAGTGGTGAATGTAAGGAACTGAAAGGTGATAGCTTGAGGTTTAAGTAAGGAGAAACGTATTATGCTCTTATTTTGGTGTAGAAGTGATAGGATTGGTGCTTTATGGTCTCTTTGGTGATGTTGTTCATATGTGTGCTTCACGTGGCTTTGATTGTTGCATTGGCATTTGATTTTATAGATGATGAGTTTAGTTGGCCTAGAGTTAGTACTTTTGATAGGAATAGTTTTCGCTTTTGGGATCTTACTTTTGCACTTTGCACAAGAGAAATATGAAGAAGATGGAGGAACTCTACCAAAGAAAATACTTTGATAGGAATACTTTTTTTTTTTTTTCAGTTAAATTCAGCAGCACCATAAACGTCGTCGTTTTATGGTCCATTTGGTGTACTTCGGCTAAACCGGCGTAATCTAACGCCTTAAATCCTTAACCAATATCATAGTTTTCTCGCTGTTCTTCCGCCACCATCTCTGTTTCGTTATTAGGTATCTGTGAGATTTATCGATTGATTTGTTTTTGGTGTGATATTGTTATCTCTAAAGCTTCAGGAGAAGCTAATTTTGAGTTGCTTGTGGTTTTACATAGCAGTTGAATAAGATTACAAAATGGTTCGCACCAAGGCTCCTGCAAAGAAGCAGCAAAAGAAAGGGATTGATTTTAAGGTTTTTTTTTTTCTTTTTTTTTGTCACTCGATTTTAAGGTTCTTATCTTAGGGTTTTAACATTTTGTCCCGTTTCTTCGAGTTTAAAAGGTTTGATTTTTTATTTATTTTTTTGCAGAAAATTAAGAGAAAGCTCGGGAGAAAATTACCTCCACCAAAGAATGCAACTAACACTGAGATTAAATCCAAAGGTATCTGCTTTCTTGTGCCATTCAAACTTTGTTTTTTGTTCTGACCTTTTTATCTCTATACTTATGGTTGGTATGTGCTTTGTGTTTATTGCAGCAATTATACTTCCTGAGCAAAGTGTAGCAGCACAAAAAAGTGGCTTAGCTACAAGTAAGAAGGGCTTGACCCTGAAAGAGCTTCTGCAACAAACTTCCCATCACAATGCCAAAATTCGCAGAAGTAACTTTTTTTTGTAAATTTTCTCTCATGTTGAATTAGATGTATTGGTATGTTGTTCAATGGATCAGTTTGGTTTTGTCTGTGTAGAAGCATTAGGTGGTATCGGAGACCTTTTCAAGAATCATCCTGCAGAGCTGCAGTTACATAAATATGCTATTATACAGAAACTCAGGGAGCGCATTAGTGATGATGATTCGGACGTGAGAGAAGGTTTTTATCGTCTATTCGATGATAAGATCTTTCCTTGTTGTCAAGAGGTATCGTTTTTTTTCTTTTTTCTTTTTTCTTTTGTTTTTCACGTTTTGTTTTTTTCGTTACTTGTTGCTTCCGCTTACATTGGTTACTCCTCGTTTGTTGTGTTAGTCCCCCTTCATATTCTGAGCCGCAATATGTGGATTTGAAACTTATTGTGGTTTCTACACTGTTTCTTATCATTCCCTTTTCAAACTTGCAACTATTGAAACAATCTTGTCTTTTCTAATTAACTGTTGTATCTAACAGCTGATTATGTGTGGTAATCTATTCAGGATAACCAGGGCCCTATGGTTTCTCTTTTGATGCCATACGTATTTAGTGGCATGGCTGATTCAGCGATTGAAGTTCGTTTGATGGCTTTCAAATTTGTCCACCGTGTTGTTGAGTACTACTCGCCTACCTTTTCCTTGTATGCGGAAAAGGTTTATGCTTTGATTTCTTAACTATTGACATTTCTAATTTTGCCCGCAGTGTATATATTTATACCTTTATTCTTGCAAGACGTTCCCTAAAATTTCCATCTTCTACGTCATGCAGATTCTGGAAAACTACAAAGATATTATTCAGAAAAATCATTTTTATATACAAGACAAAAAGAAGCTAATTGTAGCTCTCTCTGGGTTGGCACATTGCCTGTCATTGTTGCCAAGTTATGCGAGTGACACTGAATCACAGAAAAAGGTATCTAATTTCTTACGCTCCAGAGTTCTCCAAAGTTCTTGCTTCGCACATGCCAGGAGATAGCATAGCAATACAGCTTTCGTTTTTTTCGTCTTTATATTGTGAGAAGAGTAAATTTATATAATGTAGCTATATTTTTAGATCAAAGGGAACCATATGGAGAAAATAGTCTATCTCTTGGAGAGACTTTAATATTTTGAAAGATTAATGACATTTGACTTGAAGTTTACTTCAATAAAGGCACCGTATTTTGAAATTTGTTCAGAGATCCTTTTTATTTTATTAAGATGTCTTTGATTATTAAACTCGGCGAATCACTCTGGGAATGTGCTCTGAATTCCTTATTCTAACTGTTTCTTTTTACACGTTGTGCTCTATTTTTATCTTTTGTAGGGATCTTTACAGAATGAAATGCTACTCGCCCCTGAGCATGATGCTGCAAAAGAATGTGTTCGTATGTGTCATCTGTCTTCTTTTTTCATCAATAAGTTATTGGTATATGGCTTATATCATGTCTGAAGCTATGCACTTTGAAACTGTACAACTAATCCATTGTCCTTACTCCTTTGCCCTCATACTCTCTAGCATGAGCTCTCTAGACTGTCTCTGCAAAGCTCTGGAGACATAAGTAGCTGTTGTATATTTAAAATTCCGTACCCTTTATGTTTTTTCCTGTTGTCATCCGCACAGTTCATAACCATATTGTTTGGATGTAGAGTTGTTGCCACTTCAATTTGATTATCTGGATAATTTGATAGTACCAATTGAATGATTTCTCATGTGCATTAATAATATATACACCGGCAATGAATAAATGATTCCTTCTATGTATGTGCTGAAGTTTACAGTATTCTGACCATTTTTTTCTATGGATTCTTACAGGCTTTTCCCATGTCTCGGGAAGATTGAAGGAGATTGTTGGAGTCTTAATCAATTGTTTCCAAGATTTCGTTCCGTTGATTCATGCTCCGCGTGGATTTGATGAACAGTCATTTAAGTGTATAGAGCATATACTTTGCAGCATAAATTGTGCAATCAAATTTTCCATTCGTAGGCACACTCAAAGACAGACCACATGGCTACCTGCATCAGAAGAAGTTACTCTGATGATATTGGATAAGGACATCGCATCAGTGTTATCAAAAAAGTTACTTGGTTCTTTTCCCCTCAATCTAGAAAATAATCTTTTTGGAAAGGTATGAAATACTACGCGTGATAGTAGATTATTAAAAATAGCCTATGTTTAATAGTTAATTTGATATTCTTGTGTGGTTATCTTTATATTCTCCCTACTTAGTAAAATACTCTTTACAAGGTTGCTTTACTCTTCTCTCAAGAGTTCCCTTTCCTGATTGCAAAGCCGTTTCCTCCCTGCCATCATTTGTGAACCGTATGATTATATATTATGCTGTACTAATTATTCTATAGACCTTCCTAACACTAATTGTTTGTTTGTTGACAGGCTGAGGAAAGGTACTTTATCCTTAACAGTGCATTGACAGAAATCTTTTTGGAAATAAGTGAATGGAGCCACCTTCCTACTGAACTTTTCAATAGATATCTGGAATTTATTGAGAATACACTACTAGGAAAGGTTAGTCCCCATTACTTTACATGGACATATAATTCAAGCTGATTAGTTGTTTACGAAAATAATTTCTGATGCCTGTCTCACTGTCTGCGTTCTACCTGATAAACTGCTAATTTCGTTGCAAATTTAAAGAGGAAAAAAGTTGCTCACTGGGATTTACAAATATATGTTTTGCAGAGCATCAGGTTTAATAAATCTATTCACGAAAAGGCTTTACTTAAACTCTTGCCTTTTGTTCCAAAACTTATTTTGAGGGTGGACCGTGATTGGAGAGATAATCTTCTGCAGGTTCGTCTAACATTCTCAAAGCAATTTCCGCTAGACAGGAGGGATGTATTTTCTCAGTTCCTTTGATAGCTCACACTAACATATCATGTACATATGATTGTTGGTATTACGTTTATATTTTCCAGGCATTCACTATTACCTTCAGCGATTGCAAACCGGACTCCCCACTCAAATTAGCCTGCGTTTCAATTGTCAGAGACGTGATTATCCCTGTAAGTAACTTGTTTTTAGTTCAATCTAGATATTGACCGAAACTGACCGAAGTCTAAAAATTGCTTCTTATAATATCTGCAGAGTGGAGATATCTTTTATCCTAATGCAAGTGATCAAACAGTAAATAACTACCACAGTGCTTGGGTCAACAAACTTCCATCCCTACTAAATCATTTAGGTGATAAACATCCGTTATCTACCCAGGTACTTACACATGACTCAATACAATTCATTATTTATTCAGTGATCTTCGAGACGAAAATTATTTGTCATGGACCCCTTTTTGATAAACTAAGGTCAGTTTTATCAATTTTTATTTGTCTGTTACCAATTTGTGTATTTTCTTCAGGCTGTTTTGCAACTTCTACTCGACCTTGGGCGAGTTGGATGTCTGAATAATTCCCCCGCATTTGAAGGAGACGTCAGAAACTTCTTCATTCCTTGCCAGGGAGAAGGTGCAATTCTTGCTATTTAGAAAAAAAGAGAGTATATGTTCCGAGATTATTAGTGTCACTTAACTGAAAGAGGGATTGTTGGTTTTGTTGTCTTTTGAATTATACAGGTGATGTGCCTGGTGGACCTTTTGCAAGTCTCCCCAGAGAAGTCCAAGAACTGGCACTATGTTTCCTCTACTATTACACCATAGACAATTTCAGTTCTTCAATGCTGAAAACACTAGTTTCATGCTGTCTATGTGAGTATCACTTTCTTTCCTGATGCTTTTGTTCAACATTAAATGTGGCTTCTTTAGATGGTAGAATGAAAAAGTTGGTAATTGACCCAACTCAACGTATATTGCAGATCCACAACTTGAACCAGATGTGTTGTATCGGATAGTGGAAATTCTTCACATTGCCTATAGAGCTGGATACATTCAGATTACAGATCATTTTAGCTTCTTCATCACGTTGATTACACGTTTTAAAGTTGTCCCAGGTACTGTCCGGAATCTAAAAGTTTTTTTTCTTTTGGCTTAAAGAAAAGTACTTTTGAACTTTTCTTTTACTGTTTGGAAAGAATTCGTTTTGTGCTTGTTTGAGAGATATTTATGCTTTTTGTGTGTTTGTGATAGCTTAACTTATGGTTCTATTTACATGCAGAGAAACTGCAGTCAGCAATGGGTTGTTATGAGCGGGAGATATATTGTGGCACATATAAAGCACTTACAAAACTTGTGTGCTCGTGTTTGTCCGAAATGGGTGATAGTTCTCTTGTCCTCAATATTTTAGAGAAAGTTTTACTCGAACAAATAGTAAGTTTAGCTTTTGATAATACATATATCTAAATGCTTAGTAAGGTTCTCATAAATTAGCATCACAAATACTTAATGAGATGTTCTTTTTGGTACAGATTTTGAAGCCTGCTTTGGACAATGGGTGTGCAATACTCAGGATGATCTGCACATTGGACTCTAAGCCTACCAGACTTTCTGAAGACAGTATAACCACTCTAATTGAGTTCTTACCGCGATATTTGATCGACATAGTCAATGTAAGCACTTCCCAACGCTGCTGGGTCCTAAATGTCTCCTTTTAATCTTGGGGTTGACACATCTGTCTTCACTCTTCATGCAGTGTATCCCAGAAGATAAAGAGAACTCTTACCTATACAATCAGACATGTATGTACTACTTAGTACCTTGCTATTTGTTGTTCGAGGGGAGCTCCAAACTCAAGGAACAGGTTCTGAAAAGAATGCAATTGATTGTTAGTGAAAACACTAACGCGCTGGAGTCGATCCAGGACAGGGAAACCGGTCGAAACTCATTGAATTTGATACAGTGCGTTGTCTCTGTGATTCTTATGATGCACAACGAAGTCAAAGCTAGGAAGATAATATCGTCATCCAAGTCGGAGATTGATTTGATTCTGCAGAACGTCGTCATGTTGCAGGTATCATTTTCTACTCTCTTATAGATATTACAAACTGCAAAACCATGTACCGATGAGTTTTGCCTCTGAATTTTGTAGTCCTCACGGAGCACAAGCTTGACTGTAGAAGGAAAGCATATGATGAAAATTGCGGGAGACCGACTTAAGATTGCATCTAATAGCTTACTCACATAACAAGTTTACAATACACACATTGAGAAGGTCTCACCTCTATTCTGTAGCATAGAATGATTTTTGCTCTCTTTACAAAGGATGCTAAAAGATATGTATTTGCTTTGCTTCTTAAGGAAAGCAGCAATTTTGATGCAATTATGTAGACCATTGTCATCCTTATTTCATTTTCTTTTACTTGTCCAATTTCTATCGATTTATCATCCTTTATTTTTCGTAACAAGTGAAAAACAGGTTAATGAAAATGGACATCGAAGTGAAAGTGAAGGATAAAACTTCCAATCTTGATCTTAGAATGCGTCAAAAACACAACACATCAGAAAACATGTTGAAAATTCGACAAACATTTAAGTAATTTGACCAGTCACATTTGTAAAGAAAAACTAATAGCTCTCAATGAAAAAGCAAAACATAAAACTACTAGACAAGTTAGTCGACTGAGGTAGCACCAGAAGCACCAGCTCCTCCTTGATACATTTCAGCAATGATTGGGATTACAAATACGCACCAATTCCTTCATCCTGTCTTCAAACTCGTCTGCTTCAGCTAATTGATTACCATCAAGCCATTGAATCGCCTCCTCGATTGTATTTTTCACGTTGTAAACATATTTCTCAAGAGCTTCTTGGCTTCTACTTTCTTCTTGTGCTCCTCGTCTTCAGACTTGTACTTCTCAGCCTTTTGAACCATCTTCTCAATCCCTTCCTTTGACAGACGACCCTTGTCATTGGTGATGGTAATTTTGTTCTTCTGTCCGGTGGTCTTTACCTTGGCAGAGACGTTAAGGATACCATCGACGTCAATGTCAAAGCTGACAGTGATATGACGGACACCACGTGGAGCCGGAGGAATACCAGAGAGCTTGAATTTACCGAGAAGGTTGTTGTCCTTGGTTCTGGCTCTCTCACCTTCGTACACTCGGATCATCAAACCGGACTGATTGTCTAAGGAAGTGGAGAAGACTTGTTCCTTTTTGGTGGGAATGGTTGTGTTTCTCGGGATCAAAGTGGACATGAAACCACCGGCGGTTTCAAGACCGAGGGAGAGAGGCGTGACGTCGAGAAAGAGAAGGTCTTTAACTTTCTCGTTTGTTTCATCACTTCGAATTGCGGCCTGAACAGCTGCACCATATGCAACGGCCTCATCAGGGTTAATAGTCTTGCAGAGCTCTTTCACCATTGAGGAAATCTTGGAGGAGCTGTTGAACTTTGGGGATACGAGTAGATCCACCAACAAGGACAACATCATGAACTGAGTCCTTATCCATTTTAGCATCACGTAGACATTTCTCAACAGGCTCCATACATTTCCTATAGAAATCGTTGTTGAGCTCTTCAAATCTATAACGGGTGATGGTGAAGTTGAAGTCGATACCCTCGTAGAGAGAATCAATCTCGATAGTCGTTTGATTGGTGGAACAAAGATCCCTCTTTGCTCTCTCGCAAGCAGTTCTCAACTTCCTGAGAGCTCTCGTGTTACCACTAATATCCTTCATGTTCTTCCTCTTAAACGCTTGCACAAAATGATTAACCATTGTGTTGTCAACATCTACACCACCAAGCTGAGTGTCACCAGCTGTTGCCTTTACCTCGAAGATACCTTCTTCAATGGTGAAAATAGAGACATCAAGAGTACCACCACCAAGATCATAGATCAACACGTTCTTTTCTCGTACACTAGTTGCTTTCTTGTCAAGACCATAAGCAATAGCAGCTGCAGTCGGCTCGCTGATGATTTTCAAAACATTCAAACCAGCGATCACACCAGCATCCTTTGTGGCTTGACGTTGTGAGTCATTAAAGTAAGCAGGAACAGAGACCATAGCGTTCTTAACCGTAGAGCCAATGTAAGATTCAGCAATCTGACGCATCTTAAAGAGAACCATAGAAGAGATTTCTTCAACTGCAAATTCTTTCTCTTCACCTTTGTACTTGACAACAATCATTGGTTTGTCTGCAGGTCCAATTCCAGGGATGATTTTGAAAGGCCAGAACTTCATTTCACTCTGGACGGATGTGTCATTGAATCTACGACCAATTAACCTCTTCACATCTGTTTGTAACATTCAAGAAAACAAAAAACAAAGTTTAGTCAAATACTCTTAGCAATTTAACAAAAAAGTCTTCAAATAAAATAGTAACAAGAAGATGACAAAAGATAAGTAACATACCGAAAACAGTGTTAATCGGGTTCATAGTGACCTGGTTCTTAGCATCATCACCAATCAACCTCTCCGACTCAGTGAAGGCAACGTAAGAAGGCGTTGTTTTGTTACCTTGATCATTAACAATGATCTCAACATGGTCATGTTGCCAAACTGCGACACAAGAATTAGTAGTTCCGAGATCTATACCGATCGCTGGTCCTTCACCTTTACCGGCAGCCATTATCGCACTAACTGAGAAACAAGCTTTAGCTAATAAGAAGAGACTAAAAGACTTGAAACAGAGGAGATAAAAGACTCAGCTAGGTCGAAGATAATGAGACAAACACTCTAGAGCTCATCATTTTGTAGAAGAAAGAAGAGAAAAGCATAAAGTAGTGTTTCTTCTACTCTTGTCCATCATAAATAGTAAAAGCCTAATTTCTACTCTTGTCAATCTTTTCCAACTGTTGATAAGGAGAACTGGTTGCTTCTCAACCATTTGTTGACACTTAGAAGACTTTAGTTGGGACTTCTAGTTACACTTCCAAGTCTTGCCTTGTATTGTACTCGTACTCTTCTTTGGTTCTATAGGGAATCTCAGCGAGCTTGATCAGCGAACTTCAATACAATTCAAAGTTATGTCCATTGTGCTCTTTTTTGCGACCGACCTTTACAGTGACTGGGCTTAACTAATGATAAGTCAAGCTCATTTATGATAAAGCCCATTTTTGCAAAATCAAAAATCCGACCCGTTAATAAAACCCTAGCTCCCACATTCGGAACATCTCTCTCGTTCTCTTCCATCTCCGTCTCTCTCTCTCTCTGTTTCACCGACTGATTGCTTTTAAGTAACCATGGTTCGTTCTCTGCTCTGCCGCCGGAGTTTTCGTCTCTCTCTTTCGCCGTCTGATCAATTTGAAGCTTTTAATCTCTGACTATTTCTGTTGTTTCTTCTTTTTTTTGTCTGGGTGATAAACAGCCTCAGGGAGATCATATTGAGTTGCACAGGAAGAGAAATGGATATCGTCTGGATCACTTCGAGCGCAAGCGCAAAAAGGAGGCGCGTGAAGTTCACAAGCACTCCACCAAGGCTCAGAAGGTTCTAATTTCTTGTCTTTCAATTTGTTTTCTTTTTCAATTGTTTTAGCTTCCTTTTTGCTGATTTTTTTGTGGTGAAATTGCAGACATTAGGTATCAAGGGTAAGATGATTGCAAAGAAGAATTATGCTGAGAAAGCTCTCATGAAGAAAACGTAAGTGTTTCTTCTTCTCTGAGAATGTCATAAATCAAAGATGTCTTATCAATGGGTGTAGTTTTATGTAGAATTAGATAAGCAAATCTTGCACTGTATTCTTTTGAATTTTGATACAACAGATTGAAAATGCATGAGGAGTCATCATCAAGGCGTAAGGTTGATGAAAATGTTCAGGAAGGAGCTGTTCCTGCTTATCTACTTGATCGTGACGATACCACTCGGGCCAAGGTCAGTTTTTAATATATTTGGTATTATCATATCTATAATTCTCAAAATATGGTGAGGCAATACGTTAACAAGTGTATTTCCTTGGGTGTAGGTTCTTAGCAACACTATTAAACAAAAGAGGAAAGAAAAAGCTGGGAAATGGGAGGTCCCTCTTCCAAAGGTGAAAACTCTCTTCTTATATTTTGTTTTCCTTCAATGTTGTTCTCTATCAAAAGTATAAAGCTCAACATTTTTCCTCTTGGAAGTTAATAGCCCTTTCCTTGTACAGGTCCGTCCAGTTGCTGAAGATGAAATGTTCAGAGTGATTCGATCTGGGAAAAGAAAAAGTATGTAATTACTTTCGGATACAGATTTAGCTACTTTTTTGTTATCACTCTATGTGTAATATGTTATTCACTTATCATCTTATAGAGGCTCGTTGAGGAACTGACTGTAGACTAGATTGAATATACTTTTGTGGATAGAAATTAGGACTTAATACTCGCTTACAATTATTGAAAAGCTCTCCTCTTTTGCATCATCTACAGCAAAACAATGGAAGAGGATGGTTACAAAAGCTACATTTGTTGGACCTGGTTTTACAAGGAAGCCTCCAAAGTACGAGCGTTTCATCCGTCCATCTGGACTTCGTTTCACCAAGGCCCACGTCACTCACCCTGAACTAAAGTGCACTTTCTGTCTTGAGATCATCGGAGTCAAGAAGAATCCTAATGGTCCAATGTATACATCACTTGGTGTAATGACCAGGGGAACAATCATTGAGGTTAGTCCTCAAGATATATACATATAGTGTTTCCACTTCTCACTTCTCTCGCTGATGCTGAAGCTACGAATATCTCAATATGTGAATGGTATTGTTTTCAGGTCAATGTTAGTGAGCTTGGTCTTGTTACACCAGCTGGAAAGGTTGTTTGGGGTAAGTGACTTACATACAGAACCCAAAGTGTAAATATATATCAGTGCCTTAACTCTTAACTTTTGTATTGGCTTCAGGGAAATACGCCCAAGTGACGAACAATCCTGAGAATGACGGATGTATAAATGCTGTTTTACTTGTCTAAGCAAATTCTGGCAATGTCAGAGAGAACTCTGGATAGAGACTAAAGGAAAGCAAGTATCATGTTTGCCTACTGTCTTTTTATTGTTCTCTTCTGAAACAGTTTTGTGATATTTTTAAGTTTTCATTGATCGATGTGGTTCTTCTAATCTTCACGCTAACTACCATCTGTAGCTCTCTTAAGGAAACACGATATTGAATCTGTTGCTTCTACTTTGTTTTGAGCCTCTTTGGTCTTTACCGTTGACATGGGGCAAATTGGACTTTGAGCATTAGATTCGTGAATATAATCATCACTAAGAGAGAGACAACTACAGATAAGCATATAAAACTAAGTCAAACCGAATCTTAACATTAAAATTAAAGACACTTAACTAAGCCAGGCCAAACGGATTACAAGACTTCCATTTCATACAAGAAATCAATTAGCCTCCCATGTGCATATAAGAAAACATATCAGTAAAAATGTGCTTATTAAAATACGATACACTTTTAGATGTTAATGACACTGGAAACACAACAGTGAGATGAGAAGCAGTTGAAGTTTGAGCTTATCAATCATCTCGTGCTTGGTAAAGCTATGGCTGCTGATGCAGGCTTTAGTACTTGGAAAAGTCCTGAAGACAGCCTGCTTGTGAGGTTCTCTACTTCAACCTTCGTGACATCAGCTCTCATACCAAGATCAGTAGCGTATCTACTCGCACAATACACACCCAATTGCAGTAGCCACCATTCCATAAACATTTGTTGTTACAAGCCGCATAGGTGTGGACAAAACTGCTGCAATCGGCCCACCTATAATCGACACTGCCTGACCACTCTGTCCCATTGTTCTTCCATCAAGAACCAACAATCCGGTTTTGCAATATATCGCAAAATCCTCACAGTTGTTCTTGAAAACATCGTAGCATCCAAAACCGTTTTGAAGGAGGTATTTGGCGCGGTGGACAACTACGTCACTAGGGTCAGAGACAGCAGAGTGTGCAAGTTCCTCCTCGGGCTTTGGCGAGGAAATGAGAAATGAGCGGCATTCACTGAGTACTCAAACCGGTACAAGACACCACCAGCTAGGAAACAGTTAAGGCACGAGGAAACAACACCATGACCTTCGTTTGGTGGAACGCATGTTGGACAGTGTGTTTGGGTTCGAGATGGACCTGAGCTCACTAGTATGAGATCTAGAACAGTCCCGGTTCCAACTTCTTGGCCTCGTCTTGTGAAATGGATGACTCTTATCATATCCAACATAAATGCCTATGTACACAGCAGCAGCAACATAGCTTTAAGCTGTTACAACAATATTTCACATTTGAAAATAAAGCACATTATACAATTCTCAGGCTACACAAGAATCATATATGGAAGCTATTTTGGGATTAAGAAATTCACTTCAGAAATAATTCTCAGGCTACACAAGAATCATATATGGAAGCTATTTTGGGATTAAGAAATTCACTTCAGAAATAATACTTTAATTCCATGATTCGAGCACCGCTTTATAAGGTCAATCTGGAAGCGATCTTATTCAAAACAATAACCCTAATTCATAGGCTACAATTCCTAAGTTTTCTCAAATCGTACATCATATCAAATCGATTGAACTCTAAAATTACAGAACAAAGATAAACAACTCCGAAGAACCAAAAAGAGGAGCAAATATCATACCGTCATGGGCATAGATGTCAGCAGTCCTCCAGGAGTATATATGATCCCCAGGTTTCAATGTCGATCTATCGATTCTGTTGAAAACACCCAAAAACATACACAAATTTCATGAGAACACGTAAGACGATGACCAAAGAACTAAAGATTTCTCTGAAAATTCGAAGAGAAGAAAGCAAAACCTGTTGGAGAGAAGACCCATCTCTTGAATTCTATAATTGTCGCCGACGAGACCAAGTTGTGAACTTTATCTTCAAAGATAAAAAAAATTGACAAAAGCGAGAGTGTATCTTCAATATTGATTTCTTCATTCTTTCCTTCGTCGTTAAGGAAAAATTAAAAAAGACAGGTGTGAACAGTGGACATGCGGCATCGTTACGATTTTCAGAACAAATTGGGCCGGGCTTACTATATACCATGGGCCCTCTATTCACTGGAAATTATGGATTAAATAAGTTATGAAATTTCAAAGTTTTAGGCCCAACTCCCACTCCTCTTTTACTGTTATGTTTAAAATTAATATGGGTATAATTATTTTATTCCACAAAGTTTATAGAGTCAAGTAAGAAAATTAATTGGTCGATAGTCCATATTTAAAAGTTATAATATATTTATAAAAGTTTAACATAATTGGCATAAGTCTATCTTTTCTAGATTTGGTATAATATGTGTGCAATTTTATGGAAATAATTTTTTTTTCAATATTACTCATTCGGTTTGGATCAACAAAACATGATTCATAGGCTAAATGTTCCAAATGAAGTTGTGAGATTCGAACTATTTACATGGTGCCTAGCTAGATATGAGCAAGCCAACTGGACTACCTGATTCTTGGCTTATGAAAATAAATTTTACAACTTAAAATAGGATTCAGTTTCACAAAAGTGGTAAAATATTTTTATTAGACAATCGAATAACAAATTCAGACATTCTTTCTTTCTTTTGTAGTTTTTTTCTAAAACAAATCTTTTATACCATTATCCAATTGGTTATATCTATCAGTCAAATGGTAATAAAAATGCTAGTATCATAGTTATCTAGTGGTAATGTTTACTTAGATATGATCTTCAATGATTAGTCAAAATAATCAGATAAGATATAGCTAACTACTATAAAAGCAGTATTATATAAAGACCATGTGTCTTATTAATCTTTTTGTTACTTAGTTTTGTTAGTAATATAATTGGTTAAACATAAGGAAAAACGTGGAAGAATATCATAACTTATTCTTATAAATATGGGACTGTTGATGCGTGTTAGTCTTCATCTACTTTAACGTAACCGAAACATATACTTGAATCATTTTGCTCTGACTTTATATTATTACTTTTGTTTCTTTCTTTTTAATCTGAAAGAGTGAAAATACCAAAAAGGCTAAAACCACAATAAATTATATAGCTTACGTACTTTCTCTCTCTCTCGACTTCTCAATAAACAAAACCCTTGAGATTCTCGAGAAAATATATTCCTGCTCAGAAAATCTCTTGCCAAGCTTAATATGTATCGTCTCTTGCAATTTTTGTTTATTCTAAGTCTTTCTCTTTCTCTTCTGATCGACTTTTGTTTTCATCGAATCTGAATTCAGCTGGTGCCTCATTTTCATGGCGATTTTTTTCTGAAAGATTGATTTTCTGATATGAATTGGTGATATAATTTTGTTTTGGGAGTGAGTGATTCAGATCTTTATCTGCATTTAGCAAATTTGGAGAGTGAAATTTTTAGATTTGGTTTTGTTTTATGTCATGATCGTAAACCAAAACTGAATAAGATGAATCCGTGTACGGTTTCTTCTTCTTCATCGCCTCTAAACCGGAAACAACCGATTCTCCGTCGAAGTCTCTCAACACCGTCATTGTGCTACGGAGGATCCACAGCAGCTGAGTGTTGCGGTGGCACGACGGCGAGTTTCGCCGCTTTATGTTGCTGTGGACCTTGCAGCGTCGTGAATCTCGTCGTCCTCGCCGTCTACAAAGTCCCTCGCGGATTGTGCAGACGAATACGACGAAGACGATTAGAGAAGAAGGAGCGTAGAGAAAATGGAGATTGTGAGAGTCAAGAAGAAACCGGTTTAGTTAAACCGGTAAGTGAGATTGATTTGATGACTGAGGAAGAAGATGAGGCAGTGATTGAATTAGAGAAAGAGATGTGGAATAGATTTTACAGCGGTGGTTTCTGGCGAAGCCTTTCACAAGCTGAAACGTCGTCGTTTTAGGGATTTTCATTTGAGTGTTAGTGTTAACCGATGTAAATTGGAGATCAAATTTGTGGCTTAATTTTGTGCAGACCAATTTGACCTTTCAAATTGTTTGTGTATATCCTTCGAATTTCAATCAAATCTATCGGATTGTGACTACAATATATGACAAAACTATGATTGGTGATAGATTTTTCTCTTTATCATTATTTCACTTAAAAACGAGAGGACTCGAGACGATATATGTAATATATCGAAACCAAGCTTTTGTTATCTTTGGTTAAGAGGTTAATCAAATTTTAAAAATCGGTTTAGAGGAAGATTTGTTTGAAGTATTTTCGAAGATAAAGGAGCTTTTCACAACAAATTTTTATCTAAAGATTATTAAGATTTGGGAGGAATAAAGCATTTGGAATCTATATACGATATGTGGAATCTATAAAGCTCTGAAACCAAACTTTGTTGGACGAGGTTAATTATTATGTTTATCAAAAGAATAAAAATAAAAAAGTTAAATATTTCTAGTATATGATTAAGGTTAAAACCCCCAAAGAAAGTGAAAAAGAAATAAAATGGCATATTCTCTTTCTTTTTGGGATAAGAAAACAAAATGGCATATTCATGAACCAAGTTTACTGTGAGTTGGATAGAAAACTACGATAACGTACGACGTAGGTGTGTGAGCATATCTAGACTACACAATAATCTATAAATTCACATTGATTTAATTAGTGAAGAGAATGGAGAAAAGACATGTTTGAGTTTGGAACGTGGCATACATGTATGTTATAATGAACAGTTTATTTTCAAAATAAACGCTAAGAAATGTGAATAGAATTGCTACCAAAAATGAACACGGGTTTAAATCGTTTGGGTAAGAAATTCACATGAATTTTTTTCTAGCTCACGAAGAAATAGACAGTAAAAGGGTATGATGCATCGAGTCTTAGAAATTTTGATAATGTGTAAAGGATTGTACAAGATCTTCACTTATCGGAGTTAACAAAAGAGTCAACGGTATCCAAGAAGAGAAAACCTTTAAAATTATATAAAAATAGTGTGAATAGCATATGCAGTAGAAATCTCTCGCATTAGTCTCATAAAAAATATAATAATAAAATAATATATAATATTTTTTATTGTAAGAGTTTTTCACCATCCATAATTTTTCAAATGAAAAATTCTCTTACCACAATAAAAATTTTCTTAATCACCAGACTGAGTTACTCTCGACAAATATTATTATTTAATATTCTATTATTATTGTTTTGATGAGAAATTCTGATGAGAGATTCTTATTAGAGTGTGAAATGGTATCATTTAAGATTTGGAAAGTGTATTGAGAAAGAGACGTGGTTAAGTTAGGATCATAGAAAAAAAGAAGGATCCGGCAATTAGGTTAGGAAGAAGCGTGGGATATGGAAAAATAGGTGTGTCGTAATAGCCTGAACAAGTGACAGTCTAGGGCTAGAGAGATAAAGAGATAGTCAGGTGGTAAAATCATAAAGGAAGTTTGAGTGAAGCCAAAGAGAGTACAGTGTGAGTCTTCGTGTAAACTGTCCTTTTCTTTCTTTACCCTTTTTAAACTTTTTTTTGTGGGGACCTTTGATTTTGCCTTTACATTGATTTCACAGACTTCCTACTACAATATCATTACTTTACTCTTGAATTATTTATTTACTCGTTTATTTCCTCTTTTATCTTTGTTTATAATTACAGTTTTGTTTAGTTTCAATTGTCTTTACACATGAATTGCATCTCTTGATATGACAATTCTCCATTGCTTTTGTTATGCGTTGAATCCCATGCTCTTTTGTCTTAATATGTTTTCTTTTACATTTTGCTATAGAATTTTCTTTTATTACCGGAAATATATTCATTAAAAACCCAATAAAATATTACATAGATGAGATACAAAAGCCCACAAAATAACAAAATATCCTCATAACAAAAAAAAAATATCCACAGAAATGTATGTCCGAAAGAGATGAATTGAAAAATACATGAAATGACTAATAAGGAAAAAATTCGGAAAATTACAACCCGACTAGGAAGAACAAATCCACAATTAGGCAAACACGACTAAGACAGATGGTGAAATCTTCTATATTGAATGAGTACATTTTAACAAATGAATAACGAAATTTGAGAACCGGTGAGAATTAGGTCTTATGAAATGAGAGCATATCCAATCTAAAAATAGCTGTTGTTGTATTTCCTTCACTAATATAACATATTTTATTTAACAAATACATAAATACTAGTTTCTCTAATCTTTGTTACTCACAGTTATGAATTCATTTTTTTATGGATACAATTGAAAGAGTTGCTTGATGTTCATACCATCTTTTGTTTGGACACGTGAGAAAACTGTGTTAGATTTGTAGGGTTTCAATGTTTTTCGTTTTCACAAAGACAATATAGTGTCATTGGAAGACTTTCTTCTACTCAAGTCATATCATTCTGACTAATGGTAGGGAAGAAAATGACTGTAAGATAGTTTGATGTGTAGGTTGGGCTGAAGATGGGCCAAACAAGTTAAACGGCCCAAATCCAAAATAAAAATACTGAACTAAACGCTTTAGTTTGGTGGGCTGAATAACACGCGCAGAGAGGGCGCGTCAGAAGAGTAATGAATGAGGTCAAGTACAGAAACTCCAAAGGTGCATTTAGATGGATGTTTACGTCCCAAACCGACAGCTTACTTTTTAAGCCACGCGTCCATCGGCTTCCTTTCTTTTGCTTATCTCTCACTCACCTGATCTATCTTTTTGCTTCTCTTAATTTCTCTTTCAAGTTAAGTATTTAATCACACTCTCACACATCATATCTCTCGTACCAAATTACATCATTTTTATGATTAAAAATAATTTCATTTGATAATGAATAGTTATTAGTTATTAACCATAACAAAAAACTAAAATTATTAGTATAATAATCTGTATAATAATAATCAAGTGAAAAAAACCGAACAATAATTGGTATAACTAATTAGTATAAATTTTGGTTTTTATTTACTTAGAAATGGAACCAAACTAAAGAAGTTATCAAAATACTAGATCCAAAAAGCTAAACCAGCTTACCTTATTGTTGACAGATGTCTTTTTATCAGCTTCGAAGACATTTTCAATATCTAAAACATGGGTAGTGCGTAACGTCCACTGCATAAGAGGAATTTTTCTGTCTCTTCTTCCTCCACACATTACTCCTAAATGTGAGATATACTCGAATTTCTATATTATAAGTACATGCACAAAGTCGTGCAGAGTGTACGTTGAAACTTGTAGTGATGTTGAAGGGAGCGATTCGAGTAGGGCATGAAATGCTACTCTACCCCAAGGATGCCTCTCAAATATATCTAGATCCATGACCAATTTGGCATAGTATATTGGGATCCTACTATTGATGTGTAAACCGAAAATAGCTACGTATAGCACCACCAGCAACCCCACCATCTTCCTCTTCGCAAGGGACCAATCCTTGCATCCCCTTAATATTTTGTCAAGCTCAGCCCAGTTCGGACTATCACCGTAGATTAAACCCATCTAAGCTCATAAATCTCCTACAACTAAGTTTGCATCATTAGGATCATGCAATCCACAGTTGAGCTGCGTGATATGCTGAAATTCATGCAAAGAAAATCTAATTGGCCGACCATCAGCCAAAACCCACAGCTCATACATCTTAGGTGTGTGAAGCATATTCCCCAATAGGTGTTGCACATGTTTGCTTATTCATGTGAACCATGCGCCATCAAACTTCAGTATAATACCAAGTTGAGAATTCTTCTCAGTGTCATCGTATGTATCAACGCCAATAAGACTCCTCATCGTTGTAATTCTCTTTAATGTGCAATAGTGGTTAATATTTTTGTTGATCATCTGGAGTCTTCCCCTTGAAACCACCCTCTGAGGGTATTTCTGCTCCTCATCCATAGCCGTGTTCCTGTGAAAAAGAAATAATGAAACAGTTAAAAACCAAATCGTCTAAAGTCAACCACACTATAAACTAACTATACCAAACTCCATCAAACTATAAACTACATTTACCAAACTCTACCACACTATAAACTAACTCTACCAAACTCCATCAACCTATAAATTACATTTACCAAACTCTACTACCTATAACTAACACCACTAAACTCTGCCACGATATAGGATAACTCGATCAAGCTTTACCAAACTGTAAACTAAGTCTACCAAGATCTTCCAAACTATACTTTTACTCGGCCAAACTTTGCCAAGCAAGGAAATGCAAAACCTAAACTCTGCTAAGTTACAAACAAACTTGGCCAACCTGTAACCAGACAAACCCAGAAAATCTATTAAACAACCATCAAACCCTCATAAGAAGAAGAAGAAGAATCGTTCGGGAAAGAAAAAAAGTTTTTTTTAGGAGTATTTGAGTAATTAGATATAAATTGTAGAGCATTTGAGTAATTATTTCAAAAAGTTATGCACAATACGTTGTTAATACTGTTGTTTCAAGGTTTGATTAGACATACTGTTTGAATAAAAAGTTGAGAAATTTTTTTTTGTAGCAAACGTCACTAATTTAAATATTAAGATTGATTGGTAATATGTCAAGAAACAGTTGGCCCAGTTGGCTTGTTCTTGATTTAGTTAAGCACCAGGTGGCGAGTTTGAATTTTACCCAGCTCTACTTAGAGAATTTAGGCTATGGATCGTGTCATTGTCGATCCAATGATTATTTGTTGACAAAAAAAGATTGATTGATAATATTACAATGGTTAGATAATTAATTGGATAAAAGTTAGTAAACTTCTCAAATATAAGTGATGATAACTTCTAAACTCCCATAAGTAAATCTATATAGTTTTTTAAATTGATACATGTAAAACTATACATGAACATCTAGCAACACAAATAAAATAAAGACAGAACAAACAAGAGAACCCAACAACTCTACTATCGTTGGAGAAGAGATGACCCTAACATGTGCAAATATTAATGACTCTATAGTGAAAATATTAACATAATAAGTATTCAAATCATGGCAGATAATGACATAGAAAACATAACAATAGGTGCAGCAGCAGACGTACATACGAAAAAGGTGCCTCGATATCGACCTAGAAATGATGTCTCTTTCGTCCATTACTCCACACTGATTCAATCATTATATTCTGATCAAGACATGTCTTTAGCTATGAAACAAATTTCCCAAACCATTTTACTTAATTCACAACCCAGTAAAAAAAACAAAATGATCAAGTAAAAATGTAATATCCTGATTTTGAAAAATATGATAGTGCATAAGAATAATTTTTAAAATTTGATTTGGTTATTTATATCATCAAAATACAATTATTTTTGGGTCAAATATCATAAAAAATTCTATAGTTAAGTGTGCTTGGGATAGAAAAATATTATAATGGACTTAAAAAAAATGATTTTCCATACCGTTTAAGTGAGAATAAAACATTAAAAAAAATTACGCAGTGATTTGTGGTACTGCTAAACAAGTTCTTAAGATATCATAAATAATGGATTCACTTACCCCAAAAAAAGTCATACTAATAACGGTCAAACATTATAAAAAATCTGACGTATTTATTCTAAAAATCCAAAAAATTACTAATATTAATAGTTTCTAATGTAAATTATCTATTTTAGATGTGCCCTCTTTCCTTACTTGAAGTATATAGCTGGACCACTGTCAGCAATCAACTTTTAATATATTCTTTCACGGAACCTTTGTGAAAAATATAAATGTATAGTAAAATATTATATAAATATATTATGTAAATAAAATTTTGTCGATTTAATAGTTATTTATTGACAAAAAAATTAATTTTCATAAAAAATGTTTAAAATTTATGTAAAATTAATGAATGCTTTTATTTGTTATAGAATATAAACGGTTGTTTGTTAGTATTTTTTTGTCAACAATGATTAAATTGACAAAACTAATTTACTGCCAAAGTTTTTTAATTGAATCTGGATGAGATTTAAACTCACAATATGATATCAAACTAGATTAAGAGTAAACGAATTGACCATCTGCTCCTTGACTTGGGTTTAAATGATCATTGAACCACTATACAAACAACATTGAACCATAGTGAGTGGTAACATATTGACCAAATTGATGGTAGTTGATTGTGGACAAATCAGTAAAGAGATATATCTCTTATAACTCTAGTTTGAACAGTTGGAAGAAATGAATGAGAGTATAAATGAAGATGCGTGGAATGGTGTGTGGGAAAGGCAAATAAATAAGTTGCGTGAAGGAAAAGTATCTCTTATAATCACAGCCGTTGGATCTTTTTCTTCCTTCCTCATGCTTTCGTCATCTTCTTTCCTATTTTGTTAGTCCTAATTGAGTATTTTGACCTCCTACTCATTAGGCCTCCCAATTGTTTTCCTTCTTTGGGTAATATATCGAGAAACACTCAAAGAACAATCATATATTTATTTACGGGATGTTATTAATAACAAGTGACATCAAAGATCTTTTTGGTTTTCAAATTGGTCAGACAGACTCAGATCCAATTCTGACTCTAAATAGCCTTTGGTTCTTTGGGTCTTCTTTCTACCTCACCTGAGGATTACTTTCTACGTCCCCTTAAACATTTATACATTATTAACACATCTTATCTTATTGTTAAATAAACCACATTTAATAATAGTACATATTTATATATTCCCTATTTACATACATAGACAACTAGATCATCTTTTTTTTGAATAAAATGCTCCCAATATAAAGTATTTTTCGAATAAACCTTTTTAGATTTCGGTGGCTTACATGGAACTGAATCACTTGTTGTTGTCTTCCTCTTTGTTCTAAATTCCGAAGTTAGTACTTCTGATATGAGAATTGATGTTTCTGCCTCATCTTGAGAAGACATCCTAATCGTATAATCAAAAAATTAAACACAATGTCAGCAACAAAACTTAAATTTAAAAATCAATTCGGTTTTAATATACCTAATTGAACTCCTATACATAAAATTTTCTCAAAACTCCCAAATAAATTTCCGATTTTCCGATTAAGGTTCAATCGGAAAATCTTGAATTAAACACGATTTCAACACAAAAATTTAAAATTAACAACCAATTCGGTTTAAATATATCTAATAGAACTCATATACTTAAAAGGTTTTCAAAACCCCCCAAAAAAATTCTGATTTTCCGATTATGGTTCAATCGAAAAATCTCGAATTGAACACAATATGAGCACAAAAACTTGAAAGTAACAATCACTTAAGTTTTTACAAATCTAATGAAACCCCTAAACCTAACTAATTTGAAAAACCCGCAAAACAAAAATGCAAAACCTAATAATAGGGATTCCGGCGATACGTGGAGCTTACGAAGAAGCCGCGTAGTGTTGCTAATATTCCGGCGGCTGGAACTTGAATCTTTGAGTCGTCCGAGTCTTCGATCGAGCCGATTACATCTCCGAGTCTACGAGAATCGAATCGTCTTCTTCGAGAGTCTCCGAGAAATTTTTTTGGAAAAGATTGTACAAATGATTTTTTTTTCTTTTAGTTTAATTAAATTGGTTAAATGAAATTGAATTGGTTAAATGAAGACCAAGTTTCAATCCAAAATTGAATTGGATAATTCGGTTTTTTGGAATCCGAATACCGATCCAAAATCTTCGAAAACCGAATCTCAAAAAAAAAAACCCCATTCGAATTTTAATTCTATTTTAACTCGGATTCGAATCAGTTTTATTCGATTCAGACCAAATCGAACTGAAGAAACCGATCCGAATGCTAAAAAAAATGAAAAAGTAATAATGATGAAAAAGATAAAACATCACGCAAAACCTTAAAAGAAAGAAAAAGTCTTCTGGTTGTCGTCTGTTACTCTCTCCTCCAATAGTTTCCCAAAGTTTTCACGCCATTTCTATTTCTCCAATTTTTAACCCCAAAAATTTCCAACTCTCTCTCCTTCGTATCATACTATATCAGTACTACGTGTACCCACCCCTCTCTTTCACCTAACCCCCTCTCTCTCTACAAAAACAATGCCAGTCAACCATTACTCCTCAGACCACACTCTCTCATGGCACCATCACAACCACACCACCGACGCATCGTGGCAGCAACTCTTCGAAAAATCTCTGACACCAAGTGACGTCGGTAAACTAAACCGTTTAGTTATACCAAAACAACACGCAGAGAAATACTTTCCCTTAAACACAGTCTTGAATGGAAGTGAGACGTCATCATCGGAGAAAGGAATGCTTTTAAGCTTTGAGGACGAGTCAGGTAAATCATGGAGATTTCGATACTCTTACTGGAACAGTAGTCAAAGCTATGTCTTAACTAAAGGATGGAGCAGATTCGTCAAAGAGAACCAACTTGATCCTGGTGATGTTGTTTTCTTTCAACGACATCCTTCTGATTCTCGGAGACTTTTCATTGGTTGCCGGAGACGTGGCCAAAGCTCTTCTTCCTCCGCCGTGGCACCTCCGTCTTATCGTCAAACCAATGCCTCTGCTAATTATAACTCTAATCCTCTTTCTCACGCAGAGTATTCTCACTATGGTATCTATTTTTCTTTTGATTCCTAGTTTTACAATGTCAAAAATATATAGTAATAATTATCTAACTATATTTAAAAGATATTACGTGCAAATTAGCAGCCTCAGATAAGTAAAACATTATTACAGCTTTGAGTTTTGTTCTTCAAGTTGTAACCTAGTTAAAGTAGTAATACACGCGCACATCAGAGCGCGTGGCCCAGACCGTCCAATCCCTCGGGACAAACGTGCTTTTTGTTCAGTTCTCAACTTTACTTTTGTCTTTTTTAATTTATTTCCTTCAATTCATAAACAGACACGCACGTGTCGGTGATTACAGGCGCCGCCGTAGCAACAGCGACGGAGACTAACTCTACACCGTCTTCTTCCGTTCCGGGAAGCTCAAGGACAGTGAGACTCTTCGGTGTGAATTTGGAGTGTCAAATGGATGAAAACGACGCTGATGACTCCTCCGCCGTTGCAACCACTCCCGACGGTGGTTACTACGGCCAAAACATGTACTATTATTACTCTCCTCATCCTCATAACATGGTATAATTACTAGTCTACCCTTTCTAATTTATGATTTTTGATTATAATAAAGAGATGGATGACGCTGTTCCTCGAGACGAGACAGTTGAAATTATAATTAACTTAACGAGACTGATTAAGAGTAATTTTTAATTAATATAACGAAGAGGAATCAGGAATCTGTTTATAGACTTTTACGCAGTCGCACATGCCCACTTTCTTGGTCACTTTAACCTGCTTTTATTTTTATTATTTTATTTTTCTTTGAGCCCACTTTTAATTTATTTTTTAATATGAAATCGGTAATTATTTTTAATTATAAAGTATATTTGTTGGTTTTTGTAGTTACTGTTGCTTTTTCTTTGTTTACTGGCGCCGCAATGTTATTTAAACAGTGCTAAAGATATGATAATGAGTATAAATAAAGAAATCTGTACAAAATTGATGTTTTATTGTCCAAATATGGTGTTATGATGTATTCTAATAATATTTTTCCATGAAAAATAATAAAACAGAATGTAGCTTTCACGGGGGAACGATGAAGCAGGTGGGAGAAAGACGAGGATGAGATCCAAAGAAGTGACAACATTTTCAGAATTGACTTGAAGCTTTTTATGGGACCTGACTTTGTGCATTCTCTCTATATAGCTATAGACTCCACTTTTATTTAAAATTTCTCTGCAAATTTTAATAATGTCTCATTACTTTCCTTATTGTATGTAACTAATTTGGAGAAAAAAACAAATCGAAAAAAGAAAAAGGAAAAAATCTTCTTTCTCTATTTCTATTTCTAAGAAAAGCCGACAATAGCCTATGGGGACAAGTGGTAGTATTAGAATTTGGAAAAATGGTAATATGCTATTTTGGATTTGAGTGTCTCTGGAAACAAAATCACATTCGTACGCAGCATATACAGGGTATTCACATGACTTTTCTTGACCTCAAAATTAGCCGGATCTCATAATCTATTGACATGTGGACTTGTTAAACCTACTCGAGAGAAAAATTTATACATGGTTCGAAGTTTCTAATTAATACTTATGGTGCGCATAATATTTAACTTGAAACGGATTTCAAAACTATATAAAACAAAAGCATTAGACAGTGTCAAATTTTCTTTAACCAAAATCTTCAAGAGTTTATATATATATATATATATCTGATTGGTGTTGTGATGATGATACATGAAATGTATTCATCACACACATGTATCATGTATAATTACTTGTACTTGTTTTGTGGTCGAAGATGAAATTGGAAATTGTTGAGACTATTATAGAAAAAAAAAATGGGGCCAAAGAAATGATGTTTTGTGGTTCGAAGTTTACTGTTGTTATAGTTATTGCTTTTTACCATTTACTTGCGTCATTGATAGTTTTCACTTTTCTTTCTTCTGTTGACATTTTGGGAGAGAAACCAAAATTGTAAGGCATGGTATAATTCAAATCAGATCAATCAAATCACATAGTATATATATTGTATTTTATCTCTTGAGGCACTATGAGTCTACAGGTTTATTTTTTGAGAGAGTCCTACAAGAACCTGTTTTTTCATGTACTAAGGTCAGATGAACAGTGAATCATCTGTTGAAAGCGATTGTCTATTCATGTACTGCTTCTTTTAGTGCTATGTCTTCAACATTTTTATCTCTTATGTATATATATATATATATTTTAAAAATCAATCATTAGATGAGTTATCCACCTCCATGTGCTTCCAAAAAGAGACTGGTGTGATCATTCCATATCGCATGATGGCCAAACTCTTTTTGTTTTCTGGTGGTGATATGTATATGCTTGAATCTCTTATGTTATAGTCTTATAGGCTAATCTCTTTCCTCTACAGAAAGAGATTTTACTCAGAAATGGGCATCTAAAGCCTAAACTCAAGGCTGCTTTAGGTTAAGAGAACTCGTTGCTCATAAACTACAGGCAGTTGAGACAACAATGGCACGGTTATGACTTATGAGTAATGAGAGTTGCAAATTTCCATTTTACAATCATTAAAGTGGATGCCTTGTCAAAAAGAAGTTGCCAAAACTATCTGCGAATGGCATTAAAGTAGTAAAGCTAACTCTTGATTAGACAGAAAGTTCGTATAACAGAGATGGAAATAATACTACCATATCATGAGCACTCACCTATCGGGTTCTATGCGCACATGTTCCAACTTTGAGTGCAGTAACAAGTGCTAATCTTTAAGGCAGGCGCATTTGTTGACTTGACAGCATAGGTTGATAACCAGCAGGTATTGTAAAATGGGGTTTTAAGCTACTTTTGTTTCGATCTTACTTTGCCACAGGTGATTTTCTAAGGGCCCATGAAGATTCAGAAAAGATACTTACTTATTGACTTGAAAGCTGATTGATCTCCGCTCAATGGTTTAGTGGTCCTGCAAGTGGGAGAGGGACCCTAATCATGTGCCATTATCACTAGTCTTTGAAGCTTTTGGCTATAGTTAAGATGCTCAGTGGCCTCCTCCTGCATTAAGTGTTTGTCCTGAAGTAAAGTTTTGTCATAACAAGACCTAAAGTACAGTTCTGATCTGACAGCTCTATCTTTCCCCCTGAAATCTATCTGATATCTTTGCTTTTTAACAACTTCTAGGGGCCTGCCAACTTTTTCTGCAACAGCTTTAAGGGAGACTGTTACAGATAAAATGGGTTAACAATCCACTACAAAAGCTTTTAACATCGGAAGAGAATACAAAAAGAATTGAAAGTCCCTCCTCTGAGAAAACAGGAGACATCTATTACAAGAGTTGCTTATGATTGTTTCAGCATGTTCAAACATAGTCACCTGAGTGCTCAGCAAGTGCTGGATAAACGAAATATATCATCAGGTTTATACCAAAAGTTCTAGTAACCTGTCCTCCCTACGGCAATCTCACATGGAAAATTGGTATTAATGTTTATGAAGAACATGTGTCATGCCAAATGTATTGATTTCTAGGAATTGCATCACAAAAGTAGACTACATTGGGCATGAAAGACTACATAGTCCATACCAATCTTTGGATTGTTGTGGTACAATCAAAGAAGTCAAGATCTAGCTATGTACACACTCGCATTCACATAATAAAGCTTGCTTTTGGAGCTAACAGACTTGTAGTTCAGGTAGTCTTTTTAGAGTTGTCAGAACCAGAACCATCTGCCGGGTTATTAGACTCTTCTTTAATCTGCATAGCTTGCTGCAAGCCCTCATGGTAACCTTTGATAAAGCTTGCAAGAGCATCTTTATAATGAGAAACTCGTGTCATGTACACGCGCTGTAAAGCAGGCCTTAAAGTCTCCATGCCACCTCTTGCAGCTACCGCTGTATATAAGTGTAACAGAAAAGGAGTGACAGAAAATAGATAATTAATAAAAGATAGACGACGATTGATTATACATGAAATCAATAAATTAATAATGTGGCATCAAATTTTGGACAGTAAAAGCACTTCTCAATATAATTAGCAAACGTCTTGTGACACCAAAGGAGAAGTGTTCAGCTTCCCAATAAGTTATATACAGTTAAAGTAGGCAATCTCTTAAGAGCAGTTTCTTACCAAGATCTTCTAAAACAGAAGGCTCGTTCTCTGCCTCTTTTGCTTGTTTTTTAGGTTCATCGTCTCCGTGCTTCTTGTAATCATTTGGACGAAGTTCAGGACCTATATCTCTCACCCAGCTTGCACCATAAAGCCTTGAAGCTTCCTTCAACACCTAATCACAACCATGAATATTTCACCCAGTATAGTTAGCAACAGATCAATTTAACTTTGAGGAGAAAGCACTGATTACTCTGAAATTAGTGTTAAGTGTTAAAAACTCGAAAGACTCTTCTACTCATGACACACACAAGAATCGAAAATTCTGATATCACAAAGGACAAATCTTTTTTTGGTTAAACAAGAAAAAGGCTCACAATTGTTTCCCAGATATTCCACAATATACATAAGTAATCAAACGCTTCCAGATTATGGTAAATCATCTCAAAACTAGAATGATTAAAGACCTGAGAGAAGGATTCGTTCAGTCTAAATCAGAGAGAAAACAAAATAGAGCTCGAGAATACTAAAGCACGAAAAAATGCGAGCTTGCTAATCCTTGGAAGGAAAAACTGAATACCCAAAGCATATAAATAGAAAACTAACGGAAAAATCGTAGGAAAAGAGGAAGTGAGAGTGACGAAACTCACGAGCCATCGTTCGTGCCAAGTCAATTTGCGGCGTTTAACGACGTGAGGAGGATCAGGAAGTGATGAAGGTAAGACGATTTCTTTGAGATCGTAACGGATATAATCGGAGACCTTACGATACACAACCTTCAGCTTCATTTCGCCGGAGAAGAGAAGCCTCCGTTTGACTGTCACCGATGGCAGCTCAGTTCTCAATTTGAGACGGGCTTAATTAAATGTTCGGTTTAAGATTCGGTTCACTCTCATAATAATTCAATTTCTCGGTTTAACCGATGTACTTGAATCTAAGATTTTTTTTTTTTCAATATTGAATCGACAAGATCCGATCCATATCCTAAAGTCCACTCCCAATAATCCTTTTTAAAGTTACCATAATGCAGCGGATAGAAATCGAACCCTGATACCAAATCATTAGCTGGATCATCCTAACCACCAGACTGAGAGTAACTCGGCGAATCTAGGATACTTATGGGTACTTTTATCTTTTCCACAATATTCCAAAATTACATCAAATAATTTATTACACTTTCAACGACCATTGGATATAAAAATATTGTTCAAATCGTTGTCTCTACCAAATAAATGAATGCCCATTGTACCAAACTAATATCATATTTTGTAGCCTCATTATGATGCTAAAACGGAATGTAATAGTGTAATACAACATGCTTACAACAAAAAGAAGACTTGTTCAAAGAGAGAAAGAAGCGATCACAAACAAACATGGAACTCTTCTCTCTCTGCTTCAAGATCAAGAAACATCTCTTCGTCTCTTTCGTTCTACTAATCCTCTTCATATCTTCAAGCCTCGTCATCCACCTCTCGTCCTTTCTTCGTTTCGGATTGTTAACGTCACAAACCGTAGCACAAGACTGCGATTACTCTAAAGGAAGATGGGTTCGACGAACATCATCATCTTCTTCTGTTAATGGATTGTTATATGGAGAAAAGTGTCGGTTTCTCGATTCTGGTTTTCGTTGTCGTAAGAATGGAAGAAAAGACTCGAGTTATCTTCAATGGCGTTGGCAACCACACGGTTGTGATCTTCCACGGTAATACAACTGCCACGTCATCCTTTTTTTGCTTAGAGCTTAAGTTATAGTGACTCCATTGCAGAGGCTTTTAGGGTTACAAGATAAACACTATACATACTAGGGTTTGATTCTAATACTTCTGACAAAAGAAAGCTTCCAGTAGGGGCAAAAGATTCATACTTGAAATTGAGTTTTAGTATCTATTGACTGTTATACAGGTTCAATGCAAGTGATTTTCTGGAGAGGAGTCGGAACGGAAGGATAGTGTTTGTGGGAGATTCAATCGGAAGAAACCAGTGGGAATCTCTGATGTGTATGCTTTCACAAGCAATACCTAATAAATCTGAAATCTATGAAGTTAATGGGAACCCTATAACTAAACACAAAGGCTTTCTCTCCATGAGGTTTCCTCAGCAAAACCTCACAGTTGAGTATCATAGAACACCGTTTCTTGTTGTGATTGGTCGGCCACCGAAAAACTCACCAAAAGAGATCAAAACCACAGTGAGAGTCGATGAATTCAACTGGCAATCAAAAAGATGGGTCGGCTCGGATGTTCTGGTCTTCAATACTGGACATTGGTGGAATGAAGAGAAAACTGTGTTAACGTATGAGATATTCCTCAGCTTCTATGATCTGAATTCTGTCATTCTGTTTCTTAACTGGGTTTTCTTTTTGTGTGCAGAGGAATCTATTTTGAGGAGGGAAGGAAAGTGAACAAGACAATGGAAGTAATGAAGGCATTTCGGAAGTCTTTGAAGACATGGAAGTCATGGGTGTTGAAGAAACTTGATCCTGAAAAGAGTTATGTCTTCTTCCGAAGCTACTCTCCAGTGCACTACAGGTCAGGCTATGTTCAGACTGAAGTTGTTATAAAGGTCTAGAGAGACCGTGGTTTTCGAAGTTAAGAATCTTTTGGTTGCTGCAGAAATGGGACATGGAATTTGGGTGGTCAATGTGATGCAGAGAAGGAGCCTGAGACTGATAAACGGAAATTGGAACCTGATGCGAGTCACAATGAATATATCTACCAAGTAATTGAACAATTGAGCTATCGACATAGTAAGGTTAAGTTCCTGAACATTACATATCTGACAGAGTTTAGGAAAGATGGTCATCCTTCTCGGTATCGAGAGCCGGGAACTCCAGTTGATGCTCCTCAAGACTGTAGCCACTGGTGCCTACCCGGTGTACCTGACACATGGAATGAGATTCTCTATGCACAACTCCTGTCAATGAACTATAGAACAAAGTGAATTTGTAAGGTATAGAATGATTTTCTGTCTCTTAATCTCGTTATGATTCTGTTTCATTGATGTGTTCTTCAGACTCTGTTTCATTTGTTTGCATTTGCTTGACCTTCTCGAGCTGTCTCAATAGGTTCAATCTTTCCGCTCCGTAGGTCGAAGGTATCTGAACAAGAAAAAGATTTTTATCAACTTGACTGAAGAGATGAAAGAACTGTACAAAAGGTCAGAAGCAAGTACAAAAGGAAACATTACCAAGCCTGGAACATATCTTTGAATTGCAGCAAGCATAGCCGCATGACCAACTGCTGTGACCTGTTATACATAAACTCATTAGATTAGTTCATAGACTAAAATGTAATTTGGTGTTACAGGATCTTGTACAAAGAGCAATCATCAATAGATCAGTACAGAGTCGTAGTGAACAGAAATGTCTTTTATGAGGACGAACAACCAATGCAAAAGCAAATATAATATTGGCAAATTTGATTAAGTTAGTTTTTACTCACAGGAAGAAGCATAAGAACACCAATCGGAACAACTGATGCCAAGTCAGTCATGGTTCTGCGCAGGGCTTTCTTTTCTTTCCCCGTCAATTCATCTCCTACGACAGACCTGCGAAGGAGCTCCACAGCAGCAGCTGAATCAAAAGCAAGAAGCTGAGTACCTTGCCACACGTCCTGACAGAATATTTCGGTAAAGTGCAATATTAGTAACTAAGTCATAAAGTAGAGAAATAGAGAAGGAACAAAACAAATTCAGAAAAGGCTTATTCAGTCGATAAACAGTAGATCCAGCAGAATGACAATCGTACCGTGGTGGTCTCTTTAAGTTGGTCAATAGTTTTCTCAATGACGTTTTCCTTCTTTGAGCTCTGAACCAACTGCACACCTTTCATATTACCGCTTGATTTAGAAAGATCTTCGGAGGTTCTTCCCTGCAGAATATAGAGATACGAGTTTGTACTCACGAGACGGACAGAAATAACAATATTTCAATCAACTTAGAGGGAGTTGACATCTGAGACATAGATGCACGTGACCATATGTTAAGAGTTGATTGTCTGCTGTCAAGTGGAAAACTTTAACCATGAAAGAAAATACGGAACACAATAACCAATGCACAAATCTGTAAATGAACTTGATGGCAATATGACTGAAATAGGGAAAACAAACCACCGCTTTAATTTTAGGATCAGTTGTAGATCTCACAAGACCATGGCCAACCTCCATTTATAAGTTAAGATGGCATGGTATAGAACCCACATTAACTATCAATGCATCATCCACTTTCTCCTTTTGGTTAATATGTACTTGTTTAAAATCGAACAAATACATGCAGTACTAAAACTGACGCTTAACATGTTTGTACAAAAACAAATCAAACATCTTGCAGCAGTATCTGACTACTACTTACTAACCTCTTCATTTAGTGACTCATCTGTACTTCCTTGGACACGCATCTCCAGCTCTATCAGCTCGTTCCTGAGAAGCTCAAACCTATAGATCTCACTGGGTTTGGAATCCACACTACCAACATTTTCACTGGATTTCTCCAAATATTCATCTACCTGCACATTGTAAAAAAATACTGAAACCTCTCCCTACCACAAACTGAAAACAGGGTGGATTAAACATGGCATCTCCTCACTGAGTAAAGACCAAACTAGACATACCAAGTAACTGACTGAGATGTTCAAGGATACAACACAAGATAAGAAAATCAAGCATACCAATGACTCGGAGCCAGGCTTCCTTCTTGGAGTGCGCACAAAGAACCCCCACAATCCACGATCCCTACTAATGTAGACGCAAAAGAATAAATCATTTTCACAACTTGAGGAATAAAGAGGAACCTAAAGGAATTATTAACCAACAAAACAGGTGACATACCTTGTGCCTTGATCTACAGAATTTATTGAGTTCTTTGGGTCTTTTCCTTTTAGGTTTTGGTTTTGGTCTTCAGAGTACTCCTGAGAGTCACTGTCACCACCTCCCTGTATGAACCAATGGGGTTTAGTCTAACACACGTTTAAGAAAACCAAATGCATTCTGAAATTCTTTGTCTCTCATATTATAAGCACCCATTGAGACTGATGCCACACTCTTTAACAAGGGTAAATATTGGTGCATGCTATGGACAGTCTACCAAAGGCCGAGCATTGGCACTAAGTTACTTATCCTAACTAAATCAAAGGAAAAATCTGTAACAAAAATAAAAACCTCTTGCAGGGAAGCTGCTTTGGCTCTGAAAGAAGCCTCTAAAAATTCAGCCTCTTTCTTAAGCTTCCTTATTTTTTCCAGATCAGAGCAAGCTGCTTTTATTTGTTCCTTTCCAGAAGATGAGCTTGATGAATGAAGCTGCTGTAGCAAGCTTTCCAGTCTCACAAGAGCTCCATCCACACTCTCTAGAGCCTGAGAAATAATTACTGTTACTATATATAGTACATCTGATAGTCAATGGAGTTCTTAGCCAAAAAATGAATTTTAATAGTATATGGCAAACTAAAGTGGCTTTCATGACTAATTCATAAAATACAAACCTTGTCAAATGAGCTTGACTTGCTATCAGCTGTCGATGCATTCATGTCAATGAGACCTGCTTCTGCTACTGCTAAACTGCATCACACATTATCCAATTGCACACAGCCAAATTACTTGATTGTTAATTAAAAAGGCATGCTCCATAACAACGGATGAAAAAATACAAAGTGCACAGAGATGATTCTCTAAAGCGTTCAAAGATGGAAACACAAAACCACTTCTACAAAATTATCGCTATTCATTAGCTTACCTTGATATCCCCAGTTCTTCCTTGCACTGAATTAACTTGTTGTGCCTAAAAAACCGAGAATGAAAATCAATATGACCGCCAAATACTTTGTTTTCTTACCAATTTTGTTTATAAACTTGTTTTTAGATACCCTTTGGATAAGAATTTTGCTGCCTTGACATTAGAAGGATTCTCAGGCCATTTACTGTACTTGATAAAACTCTGTAGCCAATAGGAGCAAACATTCAATACTTGAGGAAGAGCATGATAATTAGGTGGCCTCTGTGGTCCGCTTCTATGCCCATGTGATTGTTCAGTTTGCTGGGGGTCCTTTTTAGTCGGATAGAAAGGAATCCAATCTAGTTCTTCACAGACAACCTACGCTATAAAATTCCATGATATGAATTCAAAATTGTTCGACGAAATTTTCACCACTCAGGGTATGACTTATGCCTACCTCTACATACAACTGGTAAGAACTGATGGCTGAAAGCTGAGGATATTGCAGAAGACTCCCCCCAATAAAATGCCTGGAGAAAGGATAGTGATTTTAAGTGATGAGTGAATATGGTGAGCAAACAAAAGAAAAACAATGAGTCACCTAACAAGGTCTTCCAAAGGATTTTCCAGTAAATTGAAACCAGTTGCAGATAAGAAAGACTGAGTGCTCCTTCCTAAGGCGATGAAGAATCCAAAAATAGCCAAATCTCTCTCCAAAACCTGCAAGCATCAGCAAAAGGTCCTGATATACTCCCAGAATATTTACAATCAAGTGTGTAACCGTATTTTTTTACTGCACACTCTGACAGTCTAAATACTCTATGAATCATTATAAGCAGAAAACGAATGCAGATTTCTGGTGCCACTTAACGAAGAACCTAGATAGTGTCACTTAAGTTTGCAAACTGTTTCTGCGATGTCCTTATGTTCTAAACAGCACTTGGCACAGTAAATTCTGTGTCCAACAAATTCAAAATGGAACTGGCTGTCCCATATGAATCTAGACAAGTAATTACGTTCCCAGACAAGCCATTTCCCCTTGCCCTTAAGATTTTTAAATACTGAAAAGAGCTTACATCCACACTCCAGAAAGAATTTAAAGCTGCTCACATATGTCCTTTGCAGGTCTCTATTCATTACCTCAATACTTTCCGACGTTGTTAACCTTGACCATATTTTCTCCCGATCAATAGCCCTCAGCAGTTGGTTTTGTATAAGATCGACCCAGAAGACAACCTCATCTGTACCACCGTCACTTTTTACTCTGCATGTCGCTGCCCGAGGTCCAAAATGAACAAGGAATTCTCTGTGTAAACCAAGGTTTTTCATTGAGTGATAGGCCTGAGGAAGTGGAACAAAGTCAACAAATTTTTCCATCAATCTTCCTGCTGTATCTGGAATCATAGAAAAAAAGGGCGGGCAGGAAATTTTTGTAGGGCCAAGTTTTGTGACTGCTGAGATGCAATTCAGCACAAGCATAAGAAGTGACACCTCGATCTGATTACTTGGAGCTGAGGGCTTGCCTTTGACATAGCTGGAATGAACCATAAAACATCGTCATTCTCCGAAAGCCTCACTATCAAACGTGTATTTTACTTAACATACTAACATGAAGAAAGTAAAAAAAAAAAAGACATACACAGAAGTAGCAGAAACAAATCGTTGGTCCCCCTGAAAACAATTTACATAAGATGTCACCACAGAAGGAACTTGCTCAGACCAAAACCACTCATTGGCTTCAGGGTGACTGGAAGATAGTTTATCCCGCATCATACTATCAAGAGGAGCAGCTTGGCGTGATAAACTGCATAGCGTGATTGTTTAAACATAAAAGAAAGTCATAACCATGAAGCAGTGACATAGGATCATAATTAGACAACAACTGCTAGTTTGAGAAATATTTCAACCTTCGTGAAAACTGAAAATTAACTCTTTCGAAGACTATGTGGGAAATAAATATTAAACAAACACCACATAAATCTCAAACTAGATACTTTGTTGCATATCCTACAACGCTAAAATGTCATTGTTCTCAGGCCTTAACTAAGTCGTGCAATACCTCCTCTGTACAAAGACATTTAGATCATCGTCTCTATTGTTTCCTCTTGATGAAACCTCATTTGCAGCTTGTAGTAAGCAATACACGGAAGCCTGAGAATGATGAACAGAAGATGACTTTAGATATTATAGCTCAATATATGACAAGAAACACTTCGTGCAAGCTACATACAAAATGGGAAGGGAAATTGTTCTGCACCAAATATATGCCTAGATTTAAACTAGTAAATAACATTCAAACCCTACAGGCCTATCATGGTATCATAAACAGACCAACAACGGTAAAAAAATTGGAAGTGGAACTAAAATGGCACCAGACCTGATAAGAAAATGTCTTAATCCATGTATTTTTATCGACTCCCAGCCAGGCTGCTGAAAACCATGGTAATCTGGAAGATGAAATCTTCTCCTTAAGTGCCAGTTCAAATGTTCTGGCAGCATCATGCATAGACTGAATGAGCTCATCACAGCTATATTCATCTTGTAGTGATCCAGTGAGTTTGGCCCTCATCTCCTCAACATCATCACTAGCTCTTGACTGGGGGATCCCATTAACAGCCACTCCATCATCAGCAGATACAAGAAGAAAAGGCTGCACTGTCCTCCGCGATTTATACCAACTCATCTTTTTATTTCCGAACAACTTCCGATGAAGAAAGTAGTTCTTAGTTTCCTGAACATCATAGGTTACAAACAGTCGGCTCCCTGAACTTCTCCAGTAGTTTGATATATAGTTCAACTCTACCACTCTTCTGCAGGAAATGAAGGTTCCAATGGACATTTGCGAAAGACAAGGGTTTGAAGAGCTACAAAGACAAATAAAGGAATGAGAACACAATAAAACAAAGAGTATAAACTCGAAGCACATAAAATACCCAGAAAGTCTCCTAATTTTAGCTCCTCCAAGCCTCTCTAATTCTAAACTGAATTTATTCTTAAAGTTTCCATCTTTTTTCCCGGTAAACCAGACTTTAACGCCAAAAGGAACAATTCAGGGGTTTCTCAAAAACCGTTAACACTAATCATGAATAAGAACATCACGAGGAAAAGGAGAGTAGTTGTTACTGCACAAAGTACAAACTAACGAAATCAAAAGCAGTAACCCTAAAGTCCTTGACAAATTCGAAGATTCCTGAGACAAAATAGAAGGAGAAAAAACGTAAGCTTTTGATTACCTTGACGTTACAAGACCCGGCCGATGTAGCTTAACTGCCATCTACCATGAAAGCTTACTAAATCAAGCGAGAAATATTATCTGGAATGCAGAAAATTTGAAGAGAAGCCAAAAGAAAGAGAAAAAAAAGAAGAATCGCTGGGCTCGAATTTGATGCTGAAGTTTGGGGGAGAAGGAGAAAGAGCTAATGACGTGGCGAACGAAGATCTTTATCCGTAGACGTGGAAGTACGAAAATTCACTAAAACGAACGGACTTCACCGTTGCAACTGATATCCAATTACATCATGCCACGTATGTATCTTCTCTGCTACTCACTGTTATATTATCATTTCGCACCTTTCACTTTTTTTTTGTTTTGACCACTCAAAACAACTAAACAAAACAGAGAGGAGTTCAGTAACTTCCTCTCAAAGATTCAACTGTGGTACAGCTCAGGAACTTGCAATTACAATATGCTTTGAAAGCGGCAGTCCGCAGGATTGCTAGTTCTGTAGGTGAAGTGATGGAAGTAGATCTACATGACGCCTCAGTAACTCGTCCATTCCTAATCTTTAACATTGCTAATAGGCCTAAATACTACAACACGGTATACTATGAGAATGATGACAAATTTCAGGTGCAGTTTTATTACGAATGGGCCTCGAAGTTCTGCTTCAAATGCCAACACATCACTCACAACACGACATTCTGCCATCACATCCTCACTGCTGAAGATTACTTTGGCCACCCACTCGCACATGCACCCGAAGGTAACTTAAGCACTGAGAGTGACATCTCTTCGGAGAACCCGACTACTATGTCAGGATCGTTAGTCATACAACCCACTTCTCCAACCACTTAAGGGACCATGAATCAGGAAGACTCAACCTGCAACATCAGAATTACGATAGAGGATGTTCTCCGCAACCCAAATGACACTTTTATGGCAAAAATTAATGCGTTACCACTGGACCTGGACATCAACATACCCCTAGTTCCCAATCCGGTAAACCTGGCCACAACCACTAAAGCTAGTGCAACTGTTGAGGATGTTGCTGAAACATCAGCTGATGCGGTTATGAAAACGGACCCACAATTAATTTTCATCTACAATTAAACCTTTGCAGTTGGCGCAGTCGTCTAGTTTACTACTTAATGGAGTTTTTTTTTTTTACAGTTTGTGCGTCTCGGTCCATGTGTTAAACTAGTTTCGGTCTTAGCTAGTACGGACGGAGTCTTTTGGTCTGGTCGGGGTTTTGAGTTGATCTCCCCTGTAACCAAGGTGTTTTGTTTCAGTTTGTTTTTGGTTATCGTAATTGCAGTCTCGTTTTCCTTTGTTTCAAAAACTGATGTATGGCCGTGGCCTATTATGCAATAGATCAATCTTTTGGGAAAAAAAAACAGAGAGTTCAAATCTCATGTTTTGTTGTAATAATTACTAATGCTTTAATTCGATACAATCTAGTGAAAGATTCAGAGATCATGAAGAATCTAAAAGCACTATGTAAAGACCACAGAGCAGAGTCTAGCATCTTTTTCTACTTATTGTCGATTCTGTTAGTCGCTTATTAAGGTCTCAGTTGTCGTTGCCACTAGCTCAGGCGGTCCTCTAGCTATTGGCATGCCACCACCAATCCCTAGACTTTGCTTAGCTTTAGCGTAATCCACAAATATTACACGGCCGTTTAATTGCTGAAAGAGATTGTTTTGATGTTACTAAGAGCAACAATTTCGACGAACATAAAGACTAACACATTACCATACCTGTCCATTGAACTCCATCAAAGCTTTCTGAGCTTCGTCATCAGATGCATATGTCACAAAGCCAAAACCTTTGGATCGGTCAGAGACTCTATCCATTATTATTTGGGCTGAAAAAGAACCAGACAACATTTCAGATAGAAAAAATGGATAAAATGTTGGATTGATATTTATCTGATCCGAACATTGATGCATATTGTATTGAAGTATATAGACCTTCAATAACTTGGCCACATTTGGAAAATGCTTCAGACAATCCTTGCTCTGTAGTGTAAAACGATAATCCTGGAAACAGCATTGAATAGTTGAGAATTAAGAAGCATGGCAATATTGGAGATTGTAGTTTCACTATATCACCACCAAAAAGCACAAGATTATTCACTTGGATATATGTTTAGAAAGTAGAAAACTTCAAGTGTAAATGATCATTTTGCTACAAACCAAACTGTGAGAATAGCAAGCACATGGCTTTGAAGACTAGACTGTAGAATAATAATCTTAAAAACAAAAATCAAATCTTTGAGAAAAAATAGCTCGTAGAGGGAAAAAGGTTTAAGACTTACAACATCATTAGTCTTTTAGGGTTAACAATTTTCATTTTTATCAAATCACAAGTCAAGAAGATTGCATCCTTTTCCAATAAATCTTGAAAGTTCCAAATGTTCTAAAACCTACAAAAATCAATTTTCCAGATATTTGATTGTATTAATCAGAACAGAAAACAAATAGAAAGTTACCGCCAACAAAGAGTTTGGAGGCAACGCCACGGCGTTGATTGCGGAAACAAGAGGCAAAAGAGTTCACCAAGCCGGCGGATTTCAGGTGCCGGCTACCGATCCTTGCGATCGCCGCCATTGAAGGATGTCGCCAGAGGCTACTGTTGAAGAGAACACGGATGAGCATGTTTGTAAATCAAGGCACAAATGGGCCTGGCTCGCTCCAATTGTTTAAGGCCCATATCAATATAATTTTCTTTTGCTTGTTTGTTGTAATTTGATAATGCAAATGTGAGCGTTGTTGATTTTTACCTTCTCCACAATTGGCTTCTGCCTTTGGTTTAGTTTAAATAAGAAAAAGTGACGATTAGCTTCCATTAATCAAATTTCTCATATTTTCCAAAGATTAATACAAAACACAAACACAAAATATAACCTTTTTTAGTTCTTACATAAAAATTTTACACACAAATACTAATTAAACCCTTCGCAATGTTTCTTGTTCCGTTTCAAAGAGTTAGGACCGTTTGAGAGAGAGGCCAGAAATGACGACAAGGATGGCTAGAAAAAAGACAGAGACAAAGGCAGAGACAACTGCTCCGCTCGTTTTCTGACAGAAATCTCCATACTGTTGACAGATTGTGAACCAGTTTGTGTTCGTATTACCATTGTGTGCTAAATACACAATAGCCGCTGCTGCAGAAGCAGCCGCAGTGTCCAGAACAAAAGCCGCCTGTAATCATAAACAGAAAACAGATAAACTACTTAACTTTTGTATAACTATAGCATCTAGAGAGTTTGAGGAATTGAGGAAGATGAGTACAGTGTCAAGAACGAGCAAGAGGAGTCTCGGAGCGACGGCTACAGGACGAATGATTGTGACGACTGCGATAGGAAGAGACAAGACAAGATAACTTGCGACTATTGCAACGGCAATAACAAAGAATCTGAAAGAGAGAGAAGTGAAAATTATATAACTTAGGACACAAGATGAAAGTAGAAGAAGCAGACGATGACAATATATATGCATCATACTGGAAAGTTGGAAGATCATCGTAGCTAGCTTCGAACTGTAAAAACTGAGTGAAGAAAGGTAGAGTCTCGTCACTAGTCCCCATAGTGGCAGCAGCAGCTAAGGCAGCTATAATGGCGGCTAAACGGAGAAGGAAATCGAAAATGGCGAGGCCTCTCTTGTAACCTCCTGAACCGGTGTGGTCTCTGGCTAAACCAAGGAGAGGAGCGTTTCCTTTGATGGCTGAGCTAGACTCTGCAGGGACGTCAACGGCTACTGAGTCTCTGTTCATCGTTTCTAGTTTTGACTTCTGAAAGGTCTTCTTGAAGAATTTGTTTTCGGAATGGTATTGGATGCTTTTGCAGTTGTGAGTGTGATGGAATAAGGGGTTGGGGTTTTATAGGATTCGGGTTTGGGTGGTGGACTTTGTTACTAGTAGTAGTAGCAATGGAGTAGATACAGAGTAGTTGTTTAGTTTTCTCTGTTGGAGTTGGCAACAAAATCACTCAAGTCAACATAAAATAAAATAATGATATTTGGATCAGCAGATCATGAATCTCTAAGTCAAGACTCTTGTGAGTTGGTGATGCCTTTCATTATTTTATCATACCAAAACAAAAAGTTCGAAAACTTTATTGCAACTAATCAGTAGATCAAAAGTATCCAAATCCAAAAGAAAATTCAAACCATAAGCTAAGACTCTTAAGTATATGATCTTGACTTCGACAAGAGGACAACACTTCCATGGAGTGACGGAGGATTCATTTGTCAAAAACAAAAAACAGTTAGTCTGGTAAACTTGTGGAGGGAATTAACGGTCATGTCTCAATTTTCCAGCCACGCTTGGCCAGATCTTGAATCACACGCCTCGCAGCTTCTGCATTATCGTTAAGAGGTGAATAACTCCACTTCTCACACATCTTGACATGATCCATGTTGAAGCTAATGTCAGGACTCATCAATAGAGTATAAACAAAAGAATAGAACAGAGTTATTAGGATTACATCTTCTTTGCCGGTTAAAGGTCGAACAACTCCTCTTTCATGGAGAGTCTTTTGGAAGTCAGAAAATTTCCATGTACACCGTTCAGCACCCACAACATAAACAGGTCTCCTGTGTCGAGAATAAGATTTTGATATCATCGTAAGAGTGAGTAAAAGAAAAGGTTGTCGTTGTCTTAAACAATACCCGGTACTACATGCCTCGCTCAGCATACTTATAGAGTCAGCAGTTATGATAAAAGTATCCGCTAAAGCTAGATGTCCCAAATGCGGATTAGGGTCTGAGGAATGGGAGAAGAAAAAGATGTCAAACTTTGCCACTGATAAGTTGGGATTAACAAAACCAGTTCACCTTTTCCGTTCCAAATGTAGACCTTAGAGTAAGAGCTCAATTCTCTAGTTATGATTTCTGCAACCTGTTGAAAGATTGAGTAGGTATGATAACCATCCTCTCTGTACAGCCGTGATATTCTAAAGAGGCTTTTACTTACCTTTTTCGGTGTTCTTCTTGAGAAAGATATTCTTAGGCTTCCACAACTCCAGAGGATACTCTGAAGCATACCACACAATTTTTTAGCAAGATCAACACCATACAAACAGTTTCCTAAAGATGATTAACATAAAATGAGTAGATTTAATTTCAATAATAAATACAACTCAATAAACAATATAAAAGATGAAGAGGCACAATGTGTTTACTTGTAGGTCCTCCAATATTAACTACAACCAAAGGTTTTGACAGTGAAGCAAACTCCTCCTTCCACGCCAAAGTAGCATTTCTCAGAGTAGACTCGTCCACCTTATGAAGAGCTCCAGTTGTGAGAAACTGTAATTCAGTATTCAAGCTTGTTATTAGCAATAGAATGGACAATCCATTGCCATCAGATTCCTTTTATTGATCATTTTAAAAGACACATACCACATGTTCACCAGGCGGTTCGCGTGGAGTTACCCATGGCCTGAGAAAGAAAGGAATTTGCCTCTTTCCTTCAGGTGTTAAAGAATAATAATCATGACGAGGTGTAATCACTAAATCAAATCTCTCCAGATGCGACCTTGGATGTTGCACCTAAAAGACAGCAGACAAATAACAAAATTTGGTAACGCAACCAACAAAAAAGGAAAAAGAACAAGACTATGAGGCTAGATTTGGCAATTGCAAATATCAGTCACATGGAAAAGACCTGCTATAACCATCATACCAGACAAAAAAGCCATAGAAATTTGTTTTTTTTTCAAGTAACTGACTTAACCTGCACAACAAAGACATTTTCCATAGCAAGTCGCCTTATGGAGCTTGCAACGAATATAGTATCACTACCAGATGCCACCACTAACAACGGGCCATTCCTATTATAAGACAGACAAAAGAAGACACAAAGCAAGTCAAAATTATATACAAAAACATCTCAATGATCCATCGAGTGCCTAAAAATGCGATCACACATATTTTCAATCAAACACTTATAAGTAAAAACAACCATTGAGCTGACTCAAGACCACATCCATAAACTTGTCTCGTGCAGCCAAAAAAGATAAAACTGTAATTCTGAAGAACAGAATCAATGAGCTAAAATTTCAACAAGACAAAACAATACTTGTCAAACGTACTACGAGCCATTGCAGCAATCTGCTTCGCATCGGCTACCTCAAACACATCCTTGTTTCCTACAGCCATTTTCAGGAAACAGATTAGTACCAAAATCCTCTAGTTAATTCTTAGAATTCACTCAAATTGAATGATCAAACAACTTGCAAACAACTTTTCAGTTTTGAATCGCAGTAACATTCAATAAAAAAATTAATTTTTACCAATAGCATTAATGGAGAATCCGGTACAGATAGTGCTGATAAATTTACTAATTCTCTTGTGAATAGAGATAGGAAGCCATTGAAGCCACCAATTGATTCCACATCGTGGCCTAGCGACACTCTGAACAGTGTAAGACAATCTCAGAAACACTTGACGTCAGCAATAGAAGAAACCAAAAACGAATAGTTACATAGTAGAGATGACGATCGAAGAGGCCTAAGGCTCGAACAAGGCCAAAACACTGGTTCTCCGCGCCGGCGCATCCGTTTCCAATCACAATAGCTCGTCTTACCGAGCCGCAAACACATCCCTGGAGATTGTCTAATAAACCGGTGACAGCTAGTTCCGGTGACTGTGTTCTTCGCATTACAGTTGAAAAGAGGAGAAGGTTGAGTGCGGATGATTCAAAGGAAAGACTCAGCAAGACAATGGCCGATAATGCTCTTTTAATAGCCAAACCGAAATTGAAACCGGAATAAACCGAAAATGAAACCTTCTCCATTTATTTGGGCTTGGCCCAATATCTATACAACCATACTCGGTCCAATCTGGTATATGTTTTAGTAAACCCTTTGTTATGGGCTTTGTTACAACTTTGCAGATTTGTGATGGGCATAAATTGAGAAACCAAGCATACAAAAATTGAAAATTATAATTTTGTAAAGAAATATCATAAATCTTGATCGTTGATACATATCAAAATTAAATAAATTGCAATGCAGTGAATTAAATAAATATGCAACATGTCACAATAATATTAAACATGGTGCAGAAACAACAAGTAAACCAAATAAAATCAAGGTAAAACGGTTAATGCCACAACACTGCTAATTGCTGCTGCAATAGCTCCAAGCACAAATCCTGGTAAATTCCCACCTCCAAATAAAGCATCAAAAGAACCAGCTCCAACTGAGACAATCATTTGTGGTATCACAATAGCCAAATTCAAAACTCCTAAAGAAAGTCCTTGACCAGCTCCAGAATCACTTGAGATTATTGAAGCTAATGCAAATGGAATACTGAATGTAATAGCAAGAGGGATTCCAAGTATAGCAAAGAGAGTCAATGATCCAGCTCTGATACCATCAGTCGGAGCAGCCAAATCACCGACGGTTCTTCGGTGAGCCTCCGCCATTTTAGTAACCAAAACCGTCATTGCTAAACATACAGCAAGAATGAGATTCACAAGTCCCCAAAGCCTTTTAGCTCCTCCCATTTTTCGACTAATCCATTCAATACCAAGTGACATGAATCCAAGAACAATTGAGTTAAGCATCAATCCTAATGCACCAACATGAACTCCTTGATTGTAAAGTTTCTTCATTTTATCATCTCCTTCTGAACTTCCACCGTAAACTTCACGACCCATCCAATCAGTATCGAATAAAAGAAAAGGAAACCAAGCAATCCAATTCAATGATGTGACGATGAATAACATCCACATTGGACGTTTCATCACCTTAAATGCTCCAAAGATCTCTCCAAAGAATGGAGTTTTCTTCTCTTCTTCAGATGTTCCTTTCTCTGGTGACCATTGTTTATCCTCAACATACCAAAGTGATATGATCGTGACAATGAGAAGAAGAGTAATGGAGAGGAGGAAACAACTTTTCAGATTTGCACAATAGATATCACAAGCTTTAGTCATTGTGAAAGGAAACACTTTGTACAGATTAGTGTACGATCCTGCCGCGTATCCCAAAACGTTTCCAACCGCCATAAAGAAGGAGAAAAACGCGTTTGCGGTTCGTGTTTTCTTAGCATCTGCAGCAGCTAAATCACCGAGAAAAGCACGACAAGGTCCTTGAAGAGTGTTGTTAGCGACATCGAGAATCCAAAAACCAAGAGTGAAGATATAAACTGCTCGTGTCTTCATAGATTTGTTGAGATCATCTCCCAAACTATGACCGAGATCAGCTGCATAACCAATTAGAAAAACAGAAACAGCAACGAGAATGGCACCAGTAGCGATAAAAGGACGACGACGACCAAATCTCGAGGTACATCGATCGCTATAGTAACCAACAACTGGCTGAACAAGCATACCAGACACTGGACCACATAGCCAAATCAGAGAAGCCCATTTATGTGGAATTCCGAGAAGTTGTACGTATGGAGTCAACAGAGACAATTGTAGAGCCCATCCGAATTGTATACCGGCGGCGATCGAAGCCACAGATATCATTTTTCTTAACGGAGAAGGTGAAGGTCCATCTTTTACTTTGGAGTCACTCATATTTTGATTGAAAAAACAGGTTTTGTCGAGAGGTTGTGTGTTTGGGGATTGAAAGAAACAGAGGTTGTAGTTAAGATGAAGAAGAAGATTGAGATAATTGTTTGATTCTGTGTTTCAATAGTTTCGGAAAGCAAATGTTTTATAATGATAACGCATACATCCTTATTGGATAATTGTAATAATGACAAGATAAACTTAACATAACTACAAATCAGTTTTATCTATCCAGAAATCATGACAGAATTTTCGTTACTTCTTTGGATTCTGCAAGCTGTTTTTTCTAATTTTCTTGTCAAATTTGTTCAAAATTTTCTGTTTCCATTGAACCATATGACTGTTACATATTAAAAAATGGTAAATATGATTCGCTGTCGGATAGTGTCTTTGTATCACATTAAGATATGGGCCTAAAAGAACATGGGGCTTGGGCCTAAAGTTTAATGGGCAATAGAGGTGACTGAGTTTGGATTAGGGTAAAACAAGTCTCCCTATATATATTGTTTTCTCAAATCTAATCCCATCTCTTCGAAATTAGGGTTTCGGTTTTTCAATTGTGTTCTTCGACTGTATCGTTTTTCTATTTTGCGCAGCCCTTAAGATCGCCTTCCACAAATGCTCAATGGAAGCGTGTCGAGTCATAGCTGCGCCAAATCGAATTTATATTTAGGGTTTTTTATTAGGGTTTTCCTATGAACTAACCCGTCATTTTCCTTTCCTGATTTCTTTCTGAGCCCGAGGCATATTGGGCATTAGGATCCGAAATCAAGGTCCCTGAACCTAACTCTTCCGGTATAAGTATTCATATTTTTATCGGTTAGAGATCACAAGCGTTTGGGGATTTTCAGATCCTAATTCGTGCCAATAGTAGTATCTCGTGTTTTGAATCAGTTCGGATACATATTGTTATTGTTGTATTGTTTTTGAACTTCGGTTTTCTCGAAACGGCGAGAATGATGATCCAATTAGATGTGCGATTGAGGCTAATTACCTCAGATGTGAGCTCAAAACTTTTTGAGGCATTTTCAAATTGCTGACCGCCGCTTTTTTTATAATCGAAGTTTTAATGTCATGTTTTGTTGTCTTTTTTATTGTTTGGTTTGGTTTGAATGGTGGAATATGAGGAACAAATAAACTGTGATTCAGAACTTGAATGTTTTGAAATTATGAGCCAAATATTGCTTATTGATATTCTGATTCCACCATTGAAATCCCTTAAAAGCTTTGATGTCTTCTCTGAGTTGCCTTGGCCTTAACATGTAAGACTTTGGATCCTCTGAAAGTCTCCATACATCAACAAGATTAATCAGAAAGATAAACCTGAAGTTGCTAGTAATTTTCTTAAAAGATCCATTTCTCGTGTTCATATAAAACCAGAACATTAAGTATGTGGTTTTTAAGTTGTTTTTACTGTGACCTGAAATACCTTAACGTTGATATCTTTTTGGTTTTGAAGTTTTGCTTGTTCATGTGAGCTAATTAATGTGAATACTTGAAGTAAACTTTTAACTTCTAGTCTAACTAGAACTGCAGAAAATGATGTGAAGCCAAAAATAAACTATATGATATTGAACAAAATGAGATATAACTACCGTTCTACTGTCTGTCTCTAAGAAAACCAGATAAATTACTACGAAGAAAAACTCCTTTTGTTTTTAACTCGAACAAAACGATAATTAGAATACACAAAAAATATGTGATATTAGACCTCTACACTGAAACTAAAATTTCTCTTCCACGCACTATAATCGAGACATCTCTACTCTTCTCTTGCTCCGGTGCCTGCGGTGGTTCTGCTTGCCAGCGTCGAATCACTTTTCTCTTCCTTAATGTATTTTTCTCCATTTTTCTTAGCTTCCTTTTTCTCTTCTCAGCAAACTATTTTCACTTTCCAACATCAAGCCGTCGAGATCGATTTTTTCATTTTCCACACTTCTGTGACTTTCAAATCCTTCTGACCCGGTTAAAGAAGGGGACTCTTTCAAACGGTGATTTTCGGACTAGTTACGCCGCTTCATCTCCCTCTTCCAACGTCAATGGACTATAGATCTATTCAATGTTTTGCTCTTCACCGTTGTTAGGTTTCATGGATTTAACTTCTCTCTGGTTTTTGGCTTTGCTCAAAGTAAATCTAGTTCTTAGGCGAATCAGTTTTGAGGACCATTGCCGACGATCTGTTTCTGCCGTCGTGCTTTAATTCTGACGAGCTACTAGTCATAGCTCCAAGCGAAGACAAATTTCCAGTGAAGTAAACTCTAGCGCCACATCCTATCTCTCGAAGGAGGGACTCAATTGTGGCAAAAAGTTAGGGTTTCAACGAGATGGGTCTGTCATATGGGCCTGGATCAAGAAAATAAAAGAGTCAAGAGGCAAGCTTCTTATTTGTAGATTCCAACTGTCATTTTTCCAATGGGCTTGCCAATAGAAATAGTAATCTCACGTGGACCTACCAGATTCAACTTAAAGTTTCTGGATTTTTTCATGTGGGCCTTCTTTAAACTAAGGTATATTATAATTTTTTGTTTCTATACTCATTTGGATTGGATCTATGAGGACATGTCTATTTCCAAAGGTTGTAGGCAGATTTTATATATTTATCTTAGGATAAATGTTTGGGTTTTCTGTTTTAGAGAGAAAACTGGTTCCCAAAATTACCTTTGTGCAGGTAAGTGGTTTAAAAGCTCAAAAATTCAAGCATCTCTTGCTTGTGTAATCATATAGGCAACATCGGATGCAACATTATGAAATTTTGTAAGTTATAATGCTTAGAATCATATGCTTTTGTTACTTATAGTTGAATGTTTCTATTTCAGGCATCACTTGTTTGTCTTAATTGGGTACATATGCTTTTGTTTTAGCATTTCTTGCTTGTGTTAGAGTCGAATGGTTTAGTTTCAGGCATTCCTTGCTTGTCTTAATTAGAATCATATGTTTTTAGGCATCACTGGCTTGTCTTAATTGGGGACATATGCTTCTGTTTCAAGCATCTTTTGCTTGTGTAATTATTTAGGCAACATTTGGACAACTTTTAGGTTATATTGCTTAGAGTCATATGCTTTTGTTACTTAGAGTTGTATGTTTTTGTTTTAGGCCTCACTTGCTTGTCTTAATTTTGGACATATGCTTATGTTCAAGCATCTCTTGCTTGTATTAGAGTCGAATGTTTTTGTTTCATGCATCATTTGCTTCTCTTAATTAGAGTCACTTGCTTGTCTTAATTACGAACATAAGCTTTTGTTTCAAGCATCTTTTGCTTGTGTAATTACTTAGGCAACATCCAGACCATTTTTAAGCTATAATTCTTAGTCATATGCTTTTGTTACTTAGAGTCAGTCGTATATGTTTTTGTTTCAGGAACCGCTTTGGTGTCTTAATTAGGGACATATATATGTTTATGTTTCAAGCATCTCTTGCTTATGTAATTACTTAGGCAACATCAAGATATTTTTTAAAGTAATAGTGTTGCCCATCAAGCAAGATATAAGTAGTTCATAGGATATATAGAATCCTCCATTATTAGAGTCCTATGGTTTTGTTACGTAGAGTTGTATGTTTCTATTTCATGCATTACTTGCTTATCTTAATTATAGACATATGCTTTTGTTCAAACATCTTTTGCTTGTGTAATTACTTAGGAGACATCGAGACATATTTTAAGTAATGGTGCTTCCCAGCCAGCAAGATATAAGAAGTTCATAGGATATATAGAATCCTCCATTATAAGAGTCATTATGTTTTTGTTACTTAGAGTAGTATGTTTCTGTTTCAGGTATTACTTGGTCATCTTAATTAGGGACATTTAGTTTTGTTTCAAGTATCTTTTGCTTCTGTAATTACTTAGGCAACATGTGGGGCAACATCAGGACAATTTTTAAGTTATATTGCTGACAACAATATATAAGAAGGTAATAGCATATATAAAACCCTCCATTTTTGATATTTAGAGTCGTATGTTTTTGTTTCAATCATCACTTGCTTGTCTTAATTAGAGACATATACTTCTGTTTCAAGCATCTCTTGCTTGTCTAATTACTTAGGCAACACCTAAAGCAACATCGAGAAGATTTTTAAGATATAATGTTGGTCCCTTTATTTTGGGGTTGAAGAAAACAGAAAACAAATTAAAACTTCAAAACAGAAAACAAATTAAACATAAAGGATATGGAGATTACTTACATATACAAATTAAGTCGGAGAGTGTCAAAGAGCTCATTCGTATAATGAGTTTGATGTTCTTGTTCTGAATATTCAGTTATGTGAACCATCGTCTCTAGATTCAATAAACCATTGCAATACAAATGTTTCATATAATCCAAAAGCAACACACTCATCAGGATTCAACATCATAATACACTAAAAATACAAACTCAAGGAACTGTATTGTTTCAGAGGAGAGACAAGCTCAGTACAAAACAAATCATTAAGAAGAAGAAGGCATAAAAAAAACCTTAAAACTCTGTAACTGAAACAAACTAAAATAAAAAAAAAGTCAAAAAGAACCATCCAAAAGTAACAGAAGAACACACAAACCCAAAACCTAAAGTAGGGCTTTTGATTTGCATAAACCCTAATTTGAAATAACAAACGTAAAATTACATAAACAAAAACACAATTTTGGAAATTCAAAACCCTAAAATCGAAGACATATTGGAAAAGAGGGCTTTTTGATTACTAAACGAAAAGCAAAATGAAAGTTTTGATTTCGAAAAAGAGTGGTAACGAAATCTAGGAAACTTGCAATCAACAACAAAACCTAATCTGAAATAACAAACGTAAAATTTTGTAAAGAGAAGAACAATTTCAGAAATCCAAAACCATGAAATCGAAATCATATTGAAAAAGAGGGCTTTTCAATTTACTAAATAAAAAACAAAACCAAAGTTTTTGATTCTAAGAAGCTAAAAACCCAAAAGTACAAAGAAAAAGACAGATTTTTAAAAAGCGTTTAGTTTATGCAAAATCAACTGAAACTCTATAGAAATCAACAAAGAAAACGTAAGTCGGTATCAGTATCGCTCAAAAAAAAAAACGAGTGTATAAAGAAAATTAGGAAATTGATGTAAGTCGCAAAATTTGCTACGAGTTATATAGATGAGCTGCTATTTAGTGATCGTTAATGAATTGGTCTTTAATTATGAGAATCTGCCCATATGTTCATTTTTCTTTTTTTTACTATTTTGAATTTTCCAAAAGACCAAAAAATAACCGTTGAAATAGTGAATAATTCACACGATAATTAAAAAAAAAAATTAAATAATTCGGTCGACAAACCTTGATCCATATTCTAATACAATCTTTAAAATTCTTATTTAATCTACCAATTTGTAGAAGAGAGAAATCAAACTCTAGATAGTATAGTCATTAGTTGGATCATCTTAATCATTAGAATGAGAAAAATAATAATCTTCATCACCTAATTAGAACTCTAGGACATGAATAATATTCTTCATAAATGATAATTTACTACTTTATTGGTTAAGTTGTCTTAGATAATTAAATCTTTTCTTGAGAATCCATTCAACATCACTACTTTCAAATTTATCAGAACCTGTTAAAATGTTGAATTGAATGACAACACCCACTTTATTTGATTTTGTGTTACTTTTGCTCACTGAAATCGAACCGGAGTCTCCGGTTCTATATAACACTATACGTACATTAATACGCCAAAACCACTAGAAAAATAGGTACTTTAATAATCTTTTTTTAATATTAGAAAAGTTGAACCGAAATTAAAACACAAACCGTCTAATACTGCCGCCGAGATTCGGAATTGAGAAAAGAAGAAGATAGATTTAGGGTTTCGGACTCAGTGAAGAAGGTCTCGTACCAAGGAGCGTAGAAGGCGGAGAAGATGTCATCGACTCTCCTCGAGCAAACTCGCTCCAATCATGAAGAGGTTGAAAGATTGGAGCGATTAGTTGTGCAAGATCTACAGACAGAGCCACCGTCCAGCAAGGACAGATTGATTCAGGGACATCGTGTCCGTCACATGATCGAGTCTATCATATTCAACACTGAGAAACTTGTATGTATTCCTTCCCCTTCTCCTCAATTTTCATTTTTCTTTTTGTCTTTTCTCTTCTGAATGCGTAAGATCAGTGCAGAGAGACTTGGGTTGCTGAATTTTTTGTTGAAATAACAGGTTCGTGTTGAGTGTGCCTCTTTCTTTCACTTCAACCTAGTCAGCTGGTGTGTTGTTGATTGCCTAAGGGTTTTTGGCTATCATGTGGAAATTTAGGTTAGGTTTTGAAGCTATCTGAATTTTGTGTTACAATATAGAGTAAATGTCAGAGGGTGGTGTCGTATCTAGTTTATCTTTATAATCTTGAGAGTGTATGTGGGAATACTTTTTTCGTTATTATATCACAAGTTTGTGCAAATTTTCCCGGTATGAAATGAAGTATCTAGAGGCCACTTCAGTCTTAGCTCTAAGGGACTTGTAGCTCTTATCTCTCAGTAGAAGCCTTGGATTAATGATAACTTTGTTTCTTGCTGGTTGCAAGGTTGAAACCTACGAAGATAAAGATGGAGCTAGGGATGATGAGATAGCAGCGCTTGGCGGTCAGACTGCGACAGGGACAAATGTGTACAGTGCATTTTACGATCGTTTGAAAGAGGTTAGTATTTTTCCATCATTTTCCAGTAATTCTCTGTACCAAGAACTTGGTGTTACTGTAAGTACTCTAGGTGTCTTATTAAGATGGGGCAGCTTGCATGACTATCTTTTAATTGAGGATGAGAGTTTCAGCTTACTGTTGATCTTGTTTGATAGACTGGTGATGGAGAATTAAGAACCTGGTAAAAATATTAGTGAAACTGTGTTGCTTCTGTTCCATCAACAATTTTGACAAGCTGGATAAGCGCTGGTTTGCAGAATAGTATGAAACTATGTAGTTTTTGCGGGTAAACAGGATTATATATCTAAGTAAAATGCAGGCCATGACTAAGATTCAAATTGTTAGGTTTCATGTTATGTAATTGTCTTCATGTGTGGAATGTTCATTTACCAATTTTGCAACCATTTAACTTCTTTGTAAACGTACAGATACGTGAATATCATAGAAAACATCCTTCTGGACGTATTGTTGATGCTAATGAAGACTATGAAGCACTCCTGAAGGAGGAACCAGTTATTGCGTTCAGTGGAGAGGTTTGTTTCTGCTTGACTTTTGACTGTTGCTGATTAAGGATTTTCATATACGAGAACATTTCTTTAATACATGTTTACAATTTTATAAGCCCCTTTGTTTTTCGTTACTGGCTTCATTGCAATTTATAGATTCTCCAATTGTTAGATCTTCTTGCCTGTGTTGTGCAGGAAGGCTTTGGTCGGTACTTGGACTTGCATGATATGTATAACCAGTATATCAACTCTAAATTTGGGGAAAAGGTTGAATATTCTGCTTACCTTGATGTTTTTTCTCAACCACAGAAAGTATCACGTAAACACAAGTTTTCAAGGTAAAAATCGTTGAATTTTCTTCTACATAGAAAGCCTCCATCTTTGATTCTACCTGCAGCTGTTAGCCTTGCCCTTTTGTTTATGCTATCTGTCATTTTAGGCAATATAGGGAATATATGGAAGCTCTGCTAGAGTACTTGGTTGACTTTTTCCAGCGAACTGAGCCATTGCAAGATCTTGACCGTATACTTTCTAAGGTTTAAGCTCCTCCCTTTCTTTATCATTGCAATGTATTCAAATTTGTTGCCTTGTGGAATCTTATGTGCGCTTTGAACTATGCTTTAGCAAATAACTGATATTCGTTCTTAAAAATTCTCTGACTAGTTTCCCAAGTATTTTATGTGTGGAATTTTGAATTTTTTTTTGATTTATTGATTTGTTGCAGGTAGAGACTGATTTTGAAGAGCAATATGCAGAGGGGAAAGTAGAAGACTGGGAGAAACTTGGCCAGGAAAATGAACTTAGTCAATCTCAGCATACTGTCATAGATCTTGATTACTACACTACAGTCGAGGAACTGGTAGATGTGGGACCTGAAAAGTTAAAGGAGGTAATGAACTGCTTAAGTTAATATGTTTTTTGAAGCATAATTCCCCTAACTATATTTTCATTTATGTCATTCAGGCATTGGGGGCATTAGGACTGAAGGTTGGTGGTACTCCGCAGCAGCGTGCCGAGAGACTTTTCTTGACAAAGGTTCTTACACTTGCCATATTCTCCTGATTACACGTGTTTTCAGTTTGTCTTACGAGAGTGGGTATTTCTACTAATTAGTAGTGTCCATGCTGTTTTTGGTGTTATGAAAGCTAGTTTGATAGGTCAGTATAAGTCTTTCTCTAATCTGAAACTATGGTTTTTGTTGGCATAGCTCATGTCTGTAGTGATAGAATTCTGTTTGAAGCTTATCTTATTACCTTGGCGTTGTCTTATTCTCTTATTCAATTTATGTACAGCATACACCTTTGGAAAAGCTGGATAAGAAACATTTTGCCAAACCTCAACACAAGGGGAAAGAAAACAGAGACGCCAAATCAACGCATGAGTCTGAAATTGCTAAAGAGATTGCACTAACGGAGGCCAAAGTGAAGAAACTCTGCAATTTACTTGATGAGGTCAGTTGATTGGAGATCCTATTTTTACTTATTTTTCCCTCCCTAGATGTCTAGTTGTATAGAGTTTAACCTTTTCTTGTTATCTTTTTATAGACAATCGAGAGGACAAAAGAAAACGTTGTAAAAAAACAGTCTTTGACATATGAAGAAATGGAGGGCGAACGAGAAGGGGAGGAAGCTAATGCTGAATCAGAAAGTGATGATGAGGACGGTCAGATTTACAATCCGCTGAAGCTGCCAATGGGTTGGGATGGGAAGCCGATACCATACTGGCTCTACAAACTCCATGGCCTTGGCCAGGTATGTATTTAGTTATTGAGACCATAGTAGTTAAAGGAACAAATTCACATGAAATTTTCTTGCTCTCTTGCAGGAGTTTAAATGCGAGATATGTGGAAACTATAGCTATTGGGGAAGAAGGGCTTTTGAGAGACATTTTAAAGAATGGCGGCACCAACATGGAATGCGTTGCTTAGGAATCCCAAACACAAAGAACTTCAACGAAATCACTTCGATCGAGGTCTATATTATCAAAGATATTTGTTGTAGCTTAAAAACATGCATAGTTATGGTAATTTGATCTTGTAAATTTGTTTGGTCTCTTTCAGGAGGCGAAAGAGTTGTGGAAGAGAATACAGGAAAGACAAGGAGTGAACAAATGGAGGCCAGAACTTGAAGAAGAATATGAAGATCGTGAAGGTAACATCTACAACAAGAAGACTTACTCTGATCTTCAACGACAAGGTCTCATTTGATTGATCACAGCCTCAGGGTCTTTACAGGCTCCACTTAATGATATCTTTTGTGAACTGTATCACTTTAATTCAACTTTACTTTCGTACTTTGTAAAATCAAACCATTCATCTTTTTGTGAAGTATCGTCACCTTAAAAAACAATTTTGAGTTCTAGGTAGCTCGATTTCGGTGTGTGCTTTTTAAATAATCATCACAAGCCTAGAAAATTTGCCTAGAAGTTTTCAAAATAAGCAAAGAAAGAAAAAATGCAAAACAAGCTTATTTGTTTTTGGCCAGATTTAGATCCATATAAATACGAAGAACTTACAAAATTCTTATTTTAATTTCAAAAATATACCTTTCTTGGCCAATTAGGCTAAGATTTAGAATAAACATGTTTACATTACAAAATCTTTAATTAAAATGATATGTTGGAATGTCCAACGGCCACATTTGGGAGACGATCCATGACTGGCTAACTTATCCACCGTTCGATCATAAGATTAGATCATCCAACGGCTAGAAAGGAAAGTCTGAGAAATATGACCGTTGTAATTGAACCGTTGGCTCCACCTCTTCATAAGAAGCGCTCTCTTGCCCGTTCTTTCTCCATCATCTTCACGAAGAGAAAAGCAAAATTAAAGAACAAGAAGAGTAAGAGTCAGTGGCAGAGCGATTATGGCGACGAGAGCAAACGTACCTGAACAAGTCAGAGGTATGCTTCTTTTCGCGTCTTTTATTTGGTTCTTATTGTTATTCTCCTTCTGAATTCTATAAATCCGATTTGATTTACCGTTACCGTTGATATCTTCGTTCTGAATTCTGTAATGTCGATTTGAAGTTTACTTGGTTGATGTTGATACTTTGGTTCTGAGTTCTATGAATCGATTTGATTTTTACGGGGTTGTGTTTGAATGGAGTCGATTTGATACAGATCTGATTTGAGTTGAAGTTCATCGTAATGGTCTTTATCTCTGATCGATTTTCTTTAAAGTTGAATTCTGGGATCGATTAAAGATGAGATCTTGAGGAGTTTCTTTTGGCTTCTGTGAAACAGGTGCTCCTCTCGTTGATAATTTGAAGATTCAGAACAAAAATGTCGTTGCGAAGAATCGTCGTGCTCTTGGTGACATCGGAAATCTTGTTTCTGTACCTGGAGTCCAAGGAGGAAAGGCTCAACCTCCGATTAATAGACCCATGACCCGAAGTTTCCGTGCTCAGCTTTTAGCCAATGCCCAACTCGATAAAAAGCCAATCAATGGAGAGAATAAAGTACCAGCTCTTGGCCCAAAGAGAGTACCTCTTGCTCAAAGAAACCCAGAAGCTCAAAGAGCGATTCAGAAGAACAATCTTGTCGTTAAACAACAGCCTAAACCTGTTGAAGCGATCGAGACAAAGAAAGAGGAGAGGAAAAAGGAAGTAGCAGCGTCACCTAAGAATAAGAAAGTAACTTACTCATCAGTTCTTAGTGCTCGGAGCAAAGCTGCGTGTGGTATTACAAACAAGCCAAAGATTCTGGATATCGATGAATCTGACAAAGACAATCATCTGGCTGCAGTGGAGTATGTTGATGATATGTACTCGTTCTATAAAGAAGTCGAGAAGGAGAGCCAGCCTAAGATGTACATGCACATTCAGACCGATATGAATGAGAAGATGAGAGCTATCTTGATAGATTGGTTACTAGAAGTTCACATCAAGTTTGAGCTTAACCTTGAAACTCTCTATCTTACTGTCAACATTATTGACCGATTCCTATCTGTGAAACCTGTTCCTAAAAGAGAGTTACAGCTAGTGGGAATCAGTGCCTTGCTTATCGCTTCCAAATACGAAGAAATCTGGCCACCGCAGGTACATACTTCTTTTAACAATCTGACTGTGTTTTGTATATTACTGTGAGTTGTTGTTGATGATGATCATGTGATATGTGTCATTATGTAGGTTAACGATCTGGTGTATGTCACGGATAATGCTTACAACAGCAAACAGATTCTTGTTATGGAGAAGACAGTACTTGGAAACCTTGAATGGTATTTGACAGTCCCAACTCAATACGTCTTCCTTGTCCGTTTCATCAAAGCTTCTATGTCTGATCCAGAGGTGAGTTCATATTTGCTTAAAGTTCAGTTATATAGATTGGAAAGAGACTGATTCAAGTTTTGTTTTGTTACTCTTTAGATGGAGAACATGGTTCACTTTCTTGCGGAATTGGGGATGATGCACTATGACACGTTGATGTTCTGTCCCTCCATGCTTGCTGCTTCAGCTGTTTACACAGCAAGATGTTCACTGAACAAGTCCCCTGCTTGGACTGATACATTGCAGTTCCATACCGGCTACTCAGAATCTGAGATCATGTAAGAAGACAAAAGACTTCATAATACAATCATACGTTTGGAATTTTGTCTCTTAAACTGCAGATAATTTATACTTTGTTGTTGTTATTGTTGTGTTGTAGGGATTGCTCAAAGCTTCTAGCTTTTCTTCACTCGAGATGTGGAGAGAGTAGGTTACGAGCTGTGTACAAGAAGTACTCAAAAGCCGAGAATGGAGGTGTTGCTATGGTTTCACCAGCCAAGTCTCTCTTGTCTGCTACTCAGAAGCCTATTTCTGCTTAGTGATTCATATGGATACAGATTGTTTTTTCCCATCAGATCTCTCTGATTCTTATTTCTAAGTACTCGACTTGTTGAAAAAAAAACTCTTTGTTTTTTTCTTAAAACCTAAAACTCTTTTGTAAAAGTTGGAAATTATTAATGAATTCTTTACCAGTCTTGTTCTACTTGTCTCTAAACTTACCATAATCTCTAATATTATATGGTAAATGAAAAGTATTAAATAAAAAACAATGGTCGTGTAATAAAAAATCCACAAATTTATCCCAAAATAGCATTTTCTTATTCTCATGTCATTAAATTTAGAACAAATTACTATGAAAATATGTTATTTATTTATATGGTGTTTTATATTTGAAGATTTGAGAAAAAACGAATTTTTTTATAAAGTTAATAGTTTTCATTTAATTATAATTGTGCCATTAAAAAAATAAAAGGCAAAACTTTATTTTTTCTTATTCTCTCTCTTCTTTTGCCGTCTCACGTTCTTCTCCTCTCCGCCTCACCTTTTCTTCGCCTCTCCTCTCCTCTTCTCCTCTCTTATTCCGCCTGAGACATCTTTTCTTCTCCTCTTTTCTTATCCTCTTTGCTTTGCCGTTTATCTTCAACCTTGGTCCTCGTCTCTCTCTCTCAACGTTGTAAATCTCTCTATGCTTACTCTCTCTTATTCGTTGTCCCTTTCTTAGGGTTTGCAACGGCGAACTCGGATTTCGAACTCGTTTCTTAGGGTTTGCAACTCGGATCTCGAGTTTTGTTAGTATATTTCGAGGATTTTGGTTGTAATATTAGAATTTAGATTGTAATTTTAGAATCTAGGTTGTTTAATATTTGTTAGACGTTGTTTGAATTAGTAGACTTTGCATTTGTTTTGGCGTATTTGTTTATGCGTGGTAGACTGTGAATGAGTTTTGTACTCAAACTGTTTATAAGTGTAGAAGACTTTAAATTAGGTTGGTAGACTAGTTTGGTAGATTTAATAGATAGTTTAGTAGATTTTGCAGATTGTTTGATAGATTTCGGTGATTGTTTGGTAGACTATATTTAGAGTTGGTAAACTTTACTTTTAGTTTAGTTTGGTAGATTATATTTATAGTTTGGTGTAATTTGAATCTTACTGTTTTACTTTGTACACAAGAAATCTTGTCCACATTTCGTAGTGAGATTATTGTATGAATTTTAAATGTTATTAGGTGTAAGGACGAGAAGAATCCAAGAGCCAAGTCATACAAGTTCACTAGCCAAAAGATCAAAGACTTAGGCTTAAAATTTAGACCAATCAAGTAGTCACTTTATGAATATGTCAAGAGTTTGCAAGAGAAGGATTTATTACATCAAAAGAAAGATTTAAGCTTTTAAAGAAGGATTGAAGCTCTTAAAGTACAATGAAGATGGATTTAAACTCTTAAAGTACAATGAAGTTACTACTTAGGTCTTTGGAACTCGTTAATGTCCCCTAATAGAATTAATAATTGAAAAAATAAATTCACTGCTAAAATGTAATTTTAACAAATTCACTACGAGAAAAAAATCAACTACAAGAGAAAATAAAATTGTATGATTTACAAGCCAACTAACAAAATTACAAGGGAAGTCTGCATAAGAAGTCTACCCAAATATCTACTAGGGTAAATCATCAAAGTCAACCAATTTACAAGGTCTACTTTGAAGGACTTATAAGTCTACCATACTTAAACCAACAGTCTACCAAACAAGAAATGTCATCCTCAATTAGAGACATTTCACCTAGAAATAGACCATGAGTGTTTTCAAAGTCCACTACACTATATTCTGAAGGCCTTAAAAGTCTACTCTACATCAACTAACAGTCCTCAATTGGACACTCTACAGTCTACCAACTAGCTAATAAACTCTACCAACGTTTACCATGAAGGACTTCCAAGTCTACTACACGTCAACCGTTAGTCTACTAAACAAGACATTTCTCTAAGAAATACACTACTCCATAATCTACCAAGGTAGCTCATCTAAGCTTGCAATCTCTACCATGAATGACTACAAAGTCAACCACACTTCAACTGATAGTCTACTAAGCTTAGAAATTTCTTCCTCAAATCGATACTTTTAAGTCTACCATGCTGGGTTTGTTAACTTTTCCTAAATCTACCATTAAAGTCTTCAAAGTCTACCACACTTCAACTGATAATCTACTATGCTTAGAAATTTCTCTTCAAATCTATATTTTTAAGTCTACCATGAAGGGTTTGTTACCTATACCTAAGTCTACCATGAAGGTCTTCAAAGTCTACCATACTTTAACTAATAGTCTACTATGCATAGAAATTTCTTCCTAAAATCGATACTTTTAAGTCTACCATGAAGGGTTTGTTACCTTTACCTAAGTCTACCATGAAGGTCTTCAAAGTCTACCACACTTCAACTGATAGTATATTATACTTCAAATTTTCTCTTCAAATCGATATTTTTAAGTCTACCAAGAAGGGTTTGTTACCTTTACCTAAGTCTACCATGAAGTTCTTTAAAGTCTACCACACTTTAACTGATAGTCTACTATGCTTAGAATTTTTTTCTCAAATCGATACTTTTAAGTCTACCATGAATGGTTTGCTACCTTTACCTAAGTCTACCATGAAGGTCTTAAAAGTCTACCATACTTCAACTAATAGTCTATTATGCTTAGAAATTTCTCCTCAAATCTATACTTTTAAGTCTACCATGTTGTGTTTGTTACCTTTACCTAAGTCTACCATGAAGGTCTTAAAAGTTTACCACACTTCAACTGATAGTCTACTATGCTTAGAAATTTCTCCTCAAATCGATACTTTTAAGTCTACCATGTTGTGTTTGTTACCTTTACCTAAGTCTACCATGAAGTTCTTCAAAGTCTACAACACTTCAACTGATAGTCTACTATGCTTAGAAATTTCTCCTCAAATCGATACTTTTAAGGCTACCATGAAAGGTTTGTTACTTTTACCGAAGTGTACAATGAAGGTCTTCCAAGTCTACCACACTTCAACTGATAGTCTACTATGCTTAGAAATTTCTCCTCAAATCGATACTTTTAAGTATACCATGTTGTGTTTGTTACCTTTACCTAAGTCTACAATGAAGTTCTTCAAAGTCTACCACAGTTCAACTGATAGTCTACTATGCTTAGAAATTTCTCCTCAAATTGATACTTTTAAGGCTACCAAGAAAGGTTTATTACCTTTACCGAAGTGTACAATGAAGGTCTTCCAAGTCTACCACACTTAACTGATAGTCTACTATGCTTAGAAATTTCTCTTCAAATCGATACTTTTAAGGCTATCAGGAAAGGTTTGTTACATTTACCGAAGTGTACAATGAAGGTCTTCCAAGTCTACCACACTTCAACTGATAGTCTACTATGCTTAGAATTTTTTTCTCAAATCGATACTTTTAAGTCTACCATGAAGGGTTTGTTACTTTTACCAAGTCTACCTTGAAGGTCTTCAAAGTCTACCACACTTCAACTGATAGCCTATTATGCTTAGAATTTTTTTTTCAAATCGGTACTCTTAAATTTACCATGAAGGGTATGTTACCTCAACCTAAGTCAACCATAAAGGTATTCAAAGTCTACCACACTTCAACTGATAGTCTACAATGCTTAGAAATTTTTCCTTAAATCGATATTTTAAGTCTACCATGAAAGGTTTGTTACTTATATCTAAGTCTATTATATCATTTAAAATCTACCACACTTGAGATCTTTTAGTTTGATAGACTTTATAAAGCGTGATATAATTATATATGAATTTTTATTAATGATATTTTTATTATTACATTTTTTTTCTAAAAAAAATAAACTTGTATTTTAAAAATTTTAGACACTATTTAAATAATTATCGAATAAAACACCATATTAGTAATTACATTATTTCCAGGCACCATATTAGAAAATCATCCTTAAATTTAATCAAATTGTATTGTACCAAAAATGTGAAAAAAATCTGATCTTAACATTCGGTTTAAAGTGTTAAAAAGGTTAATAAAATCTGAATCACCTCTTGTTCTTTTCGGAAGCTATATCTTGTGCACCGAAAGTTGAGCACAAAACTCGTGAATTACTAATATAACAGGAGAATTTTTGACTAAAATCATTTTCCGATCGCACGTGTTTGTTTTCATGGAGTGTACGGATCAGCCGAGGAGTATCTCGGGATCGATGCAGAGCCCTAGATCTTCGTCTTCTCAGCCGTATTTGTCTGTCTCCGTCTCAGATCCTGTCAAATTAGGCAATGGCGTTCAAGCTTACATCTCTTACAGAGTCATTACTAAGGTGTAGATCCTTCTTGAACCCTCTGTCAGACTTTGTTTTAAATTTTGGGTAACACCAATAGGTGGTTCGCTGGTATCTTTGTTGTTGCGGAATAATCGAATTGTATAACGCACAGCTAGAATTTTGTTATTTTTCTTCTCTTATGGATGATTTTAGGAGGAATTAAATTGTTTTTCCGGCAGACCAACCTTCAGGAGTATCAAGGACCTGAGAAGATTGTGATCAGACGTTACAGTGATTTTGTCTGGTTACGGGATCGGCTTTTCGAGAAATACAAGGGCATTTTCATTCCTCCACTTCCAGAGAAGAGTGCTGTAGGTAAATTAGCTAGCTTTGCCCCTTGCTGGCTTTCTAATTTGAATACCCTGTAGTTAGTTAATTTACAAGTTTAAATTTTTTCTGTATCGCTCCCTGTCTCATGTGAACACATTATGTTGCTGTGTCAAAGATGTGCATCAGACATCTCCATTTGCTAAGCTAATGGCTTTCAGGGGTGATTTTGTCTGTCATAGATCATAGTTGTATCCGGGTATACATGTTCAATTAGCTCGGGTTAATTGTCAGTTAGTTTTTGATTAGGTGTCGAGACTTTGGAAAGTGCATCAAGGTAATGTAGATTTAGCCGCGATAAAATGGAAGTTCTTGCATGCTTAGAAGTACCTTCCTTTTTAAGTTAGTAATTTGATTAAGAGGGATCACTATATTGGTAAAATTTGTAAAATTTTCATTAATACTCTTTTTGGCAGAAAAATTCCGCTTTAGTGCCGAATTTATTGAAATGAGGCGAGCGGCATTGGATATATTTGTTAATCGAATAGCATTACACCCTGAGCTTCGGCAGAGTGAGGATCTTAGGACTTTTTTGCAAGCAGATGAAGAGGTATGATATCTGGACTTCACATTTCGATGGATTTTTTGATTATTTTACTTCCCTCCACATCATTTTCACTTGCGGGACAGTAGTTTGCATTTTGGAAGGTTCTTGTCTCTGTTTGACAATTTACTTTTGTCTTCAGACAATGGACAGATTCAGGTTTCAGGAAACTAGTCTATTCAAGAAGCCTGCAGATCTAATGCAAATGTTTAGGGTAAGTTTGATTTTTCTCCTGATCATGTTTCATCACTTTACAAGATCCATTAGCGGATACATGTTGGCAACCCAATAGGAAGTTAGTGACACATCTACACTATCTACAGGATGTCCAATCAAAAGTTAGTGATGCTGTCCTTGGAAAGGAAAAACCTGTTGAAGAAACTACTCCTGCATATGAGAAGCTTAAACATTACATCTTCGAGCTTGAGAACCACCTGGCTGAGGCTCAGAAGCATGCATATCGCCTTGTCAAGAGGCATAGAGGTAATAAAACAATATCACAAGTCAGAATTTGATCTATAAGTATCCATTAGAATTTCCATTTTCTTCCTTTCCAAACTGCGTGGATGGATCTTCAATTTTGTGCTTTTATCAACCTGATGTCAGAGTTGAGTCAGTCACTGTTGGATTTTGGCAAGGCTGTAAAACTTCTTGGGGCTTGTGAGGGTGAACCTACAGGCAAATCATTTTCTGATCTTGGAAGTAAATCTGAACTGGTATCAATTAAGCTCCAGAAAGAGGTATTAAGTTTGTAAGACTAGAATCTATGCTAGGCATAAAGCATATTCTATCTTCTTTAGCCATTGTATAAGATAAATGCATGTAATATATCTTGGTCACATATGCATCTATGCTATTTTACTACTGTGGTTAGATGCTTTTATTGACATATCCTGCACTCTTTTTAGGCTCAACAAGTACTGATGAACTTTGAGGAACCCTTGAAGGACTATGTTCGCTATGTGCAATCGATTAAGGCAAGCTCTCTAGCCTTTGCCTTTGGGGTTGGATTTTCTTTGTTAGGTTATGTTTTGCTGGTATTAACTCTACCCTCTTATTTTTGTCTTACGTCTTACGTTTATCCAGGCGACCATAGCAGAACGAGGCACTGCTTTCAAGCTACATTGTGAATTGGCAGAAACAACCAAGTTAAAAGAAATAAATCTGTATGATGCCTTCTCTCTTGTATTCTTTCTGTCGATAATCACCTCCTTGGAACATTATACAACTCTCCTTTGTTATTGTAGTGACAAACTCATGCTCACACGTTCCGACAAAGTAGGAGAAGCTGAGATCGAATACAGACAGGTAACAACTGAAAACTTTCCTTGAAAACTTTGTAGTAATGCTTTTTGGTGCTTAAACTTGTGGTGAGAATGCAGGTAAAAGCTGAAAGTGAGGAAGCTACAATACGATTTGAGAGGATAGTGAAGAGAATGGATGAAGAGATAGTGAGGTTTCAAGAGCAGAAGACGGAAGAGATGGGAGTCGCATTCCATCAGTTTGCGAAAGGACAAGCTCGGTTGGCAAATAGTATTGCTGATGCCTGGAGACCTCTTCTTACCAAACTTGAAGCTTCTTCTGTTTAAATCAGAACTTCTCTATCTGTTCCTTCATGAGGTTTGGTGTCTAGAGGCAGTTTGTTTCTTTTTGTCTGACAGTTCTGGTGTTTTTGTTGACTTCGTTTGTTTCCCACTTGTAAAGATAACTTTTAGTTTTCCATAACAACTTTCCCAATTAACTTCATGGTATATACAATCGTATAAAGTTGTTGTAGGTCACAACTTCAACCTACTCGCACCTTTTTTTTCTTTAGTTTTGCTGGTTTGGTTATATTTTGTTTTGGGTTTTCAGGTCCGGTTACGACTGAATCATTAGTGGCCCTTGTGGCCCAAAATGGTAACCTTCTTGGTCCATCAGAGGTTTCCTCTTAGCCAAAAAGTTGCATAACTTTAAATTATCCGAAGATGATTGACAACAAAAACCGTTGGCGAGAAGAAGATGACGTGCTTCTCCGCTGCTACTCCTCATCGCCATCATCTTCTTTTTCCTCCGTCAACTTCCAAATCCCTACTCCGATTTCCCTCATCTTATCTCAAACCTAACCACAGTATTCTCTTTCATGGCTCATCTCGCTCTCTCGTTTTCTGTTCCGACGGCAGCAATAACGGACCTCCTCCCGCCGGTGAAGCTGTCCCAAAGCAAGTTCCTCTCAATCTACTTTTGTCAATTTCGATATTGATTTTATTATAGGTTTGGTCTGCGAATTTCCAGATAAGCCAGCTAGTATTTGGATTAAGGGATGATACTGGAATTTAGAAATGGTATCAGAAAGTAGGAAGCCTTGTGGAGTTGTAGTTTATGTATTTTTTGTGTAGCGTATAACGGTTCTCAGTCTCGATTCTCATTGTTATTGTTTATCTCTTTTGGTGGATGCTTCAGTAATTTCTGTATCATTGAGGGATCAGAGACAGTCCAAGATTTCGTGCAGATGCAGCTTCAGGACATCCAAGATAATATAAGGAGTAGACGCAATAAGATCTTTCTTCTCATGGAGGAAGTCAGGAGGTTACGAGTGCAGCAACGTATCAAAAGTATTAAAACCATCAATGAGTACAGTGAGCTCGAGGTTACCGAAATGCCAGATATCCCATCTTCAATTCCCTTTCTCCCTAACGTGGTCAGTTTACGTATGAAATCTTTTCTTGTTCACTTGTGATGATATCCTACTGTTTAACTCTTTTCTGTGCTCTTGTTTTTTCGAAATAGACACCAAAGACTTTGAAACAACTCTATCTAACTAGCGTTGGATTGATATCCGGAATAATCGTCTTTGGTGGTCTGATTGCTCCTAATGTAAGTGCACCTACTTTTTTTCTCTAAACATATATCAAAGCTTTAGATTTTGTTACTGTTGTTGGTCTTTTGTTTGTAAATTGTTCGTTCACCTCAATGGAAAATGCTTTTCACACTGTCATCTCAGTTTACAACCGCATATAAACTTACTGATCTTATAGTAATGCACATTGCACTATATAGAGCTCTTGAATATTGATGCGGTTAGTTTCCCGGATATTCTCCAGGGTCCATGCAGTTTTCAGTGATTCAACCTTTGGCACATCAATATGAAAATATGTGCGTTTGTTGAAAAGATTAGTACTTTTCTATCTGTGTCATGTAGAGTTCTATGGTCTTTCTATCTGTGTAATGTAGAATTCTATGGTCTAATACATTGTATTAGGTAACTTTACCAGAGGAAGTGGAGATACTCTCAATATTTAAACATTTTATATAACTAGAGAAGCGTGTGGTCTTAATGAACGATATTATTTGTGCCTCTCGGTATATCTCATTCTTGAATGAATAATTAGTATTGTTTCATGGCAGCTGGAACTAAAGGTCGGACTTGGAGGAACCTCTTATGAAGATTTTATAAGGAGCTTGCATCTACCCTTGCAATTAAGGTATCACTAGTACAGTTCCTTCAGGATCAGTCTGCATCAAACTAGTATGATTAAATTTTATAACAAAAGTAGTCAAATTTAGTTGTCCTGGTCTGAAACAGCTACATATAAAAAATACGTTTTCGTATTGTAACCCAGTCAAGTAGATCCAATCGTGGCATCTTTTGCTGGAGGGGCCGTGGGTGTCATTTCAACTTTGATGCTAATAGAAGTTAACAATGTTAAACAACAAGAGAAGAAGAGGTGCAAGTACTGCCTTGGGACTGGTAAGTTTATACATACATCAATGCATATATCATGAAAGTTCTTGATATTTTCCTTAACGAATGCTCACTACGCATTCCAAACACTGTTGAACTGGTCTGTGTTTACCTGATCATAGGATACTTGCCATGCGCTCGATGTTCAGCTAGTGGAGTGTATTTAAGCATTGATCCAATAACACGGCCTAGAGCTACAAAGCAGCTTCTGCAAGTCCCGACAACAAAAAGATGTCTAAACTGTTCTGGCGCAGGAAAGGTGAGATGTCTGAACAACAATTCACGCAAGCTGATCTGAGCTATAATGCTTGATACTTATCCTTGTGATGTTCACTTTTGTATATGGATGTGTATCAGGTGATGTGTCCAACATGTCTCTGTACTGGGATGGTCACGGCTAGCGAGCACGACCCTCGATTTGATCCTTTCGACTAGAAAACAATGAGCTCGCCTTTGAAATTTTAGGGTGTTTTCTATGTATATTGGTCCTTTGACAAAAACTAAACCAAGACTTTGAACAGAGGAGGGCCAAACGTCGTCATATAAAGGTTTTACATGGTAAAGAAAATTAGAATGTAATAACTTTTGTCTACAGTCCTTGACAATGGTAAAATCCTTTTCGACACGATAATGCATTTGTCGACATCATGCCCAGGATAAAAGGAAAAGGGTCCCAGACTTTGATGTATTATAAGCGATAATTAGATTTAAGTCTAAACATAAAAACAATAAGACAGTTTGGCCGAGTGGTCTAAGGCGCCAGATTTAGGCTCTGGTCCGAAAGGGCGTGGGTTCAAATCCCACAGCTGTCAATTAATAATATTTTTCGCTTTTCTATTTTAATATAAATTAGGGTTCTTTACGTCAATTACTTAACACATAGCGTCCCCATCAAAGCCCTAATTTATAACCAAGTTTTGTCGCATCCTCTGCAATCTTCTCCTCCGTTTACTCTGTGTCAGCTCTCAACGAGAAAGAAGATCCAAAAATCCGACCGTCGACGCTTGTCCATCTGTTCACCATGGTAACCGCTTTCTCTACATCTCTTTTCTAATCCATGGCTAGATTCCGATATTCCGACGATCGCGTTTCTTTCTTCTGCTTCTCTCTGAAATCGAGAATTTAGGGAGAATACCTCACGATTTGAGACGTCGATAAACATATTGCATTTAATTCTGTTTAAGCTATCTGGAGGATTCATAGCTTTGTAGCGATTTCACTCTCTATGTTTCACTCATTTGATTCTTTAGAGATGATAGTAACTAGTACTAGTTTCTTTGTTTATAGTCGAGGAGAAAGACCAGAGAACCCAAGGAGGAAACTGTCACTCTAGGACCAGCTGTTCGTGAGGGAGAGCAAGTTTTTGGAGTTGTTCATATTTTTGCTTCCTTCAATGACACATTTATTGTAAGTTTTCATGATTTATATATCTTAGGAGAACTCCAATGTAATATATTCTTGTGTTGTTTCATCTACCTTACTCCTTTTCAATTTTGCAGCATGTGACTGATCTCTCTGGAAGAGAAACTCTTGTTCGTATCACTGGTAAGTCCCATTCTTTGACACTTTTCTCTACTATGTTAAAAGGTGGAATTCTGTGCTTGCATTTTCTGCTTTGCCAAGCCCTAGTCATTATTTCGTTATAGTGGATTGTGATCTCTTATGATTTCCTAGATGGAACTGGTAGTGTAAATGCTGTGTAGTTTGAAGTCGTAATCTCCAGGCTTCAATCCTTAATATTGTGAAATTGCAGGTGGAATGAAAGTAAAGGCTGATCGTGATGAGTCCTCACCTTATGCTGCTATGCTTGCAGCTCAAGATGTTGCTCAAAGATGCAAGGTTTCATATTATACTTTGAGGCATTCTTTTTGGCATTGTTTATTTTGACCCTCTGGTTTAATTGCAATTAATCCATACCAGGAGCTTGGCATCACAGCTATTCATGTGAAGCTCCGTGCCACTGGAGGAAACAAGACCAAGACTCCAGGTCCTGGTGCTCAGTCAGCTCTCCGAGCTCTTGCTCGTTCAGGAATGAAGATTGGTCGCATAGGTAACTACTTATTATATCTCTCGTTGTAGACCCTCAAAACTATTTCCAATTTTACTTTCCAAACCTGACTGATAGTATCTGTTCTTCATGATCATTTCTTTACAATAATTTCCAATGTATTGCAGAGGATGTGACACCAATTCCGACTGATAGTACTCGTAGAAAGGGTGGTAGAAGAGGAAGGCGTCTATGATTTTTCTCGCAATTGTCCAGAATTTGGGTTTGGGAGTTTCGAAATCATTGTTGCAGTTGCTTTTAAGATTTTGCTTTTGATCTGTGTAAGTGTGTAACCTTAGCGTTTCAGTTTTATCAAAGGAAGAAATGGATAGCGGATGTTGATTACGAATGCCTTTGAAAACGATGTTCTACATCTTTCTTTTATTTTTTAGTGTTGTGCGGGGGGGTTTAATCATCTTTTATATCGGTATTGAAAATCATCAGAATGTATAATGTAAGAAGAGTGAAGACTTTAAGGGTCTGAAGACCCTTAAGAGTGTTCATGGTGATTGAGATCGGGAGAGAGGTACATCGCAAACCACATCTCTCAAACAAGTGGGCATCAACTAAACGGTTTCACTTTCAAGAGTAGCAAGACTACTAAATCAAAGCTTTACAGAGTTTTACAATTGCTCTTCAAAGTTTGCGTTCCAGTATGTTAACAAAGTAGTACAATGTTTTTAAGATTAGTTTTGAGTAAAAAATTACCTTTGATTTCAAAATAATGGACAGTCACGTAAACCTTGAGGGTGTTTGGTCTAGTGGTATGATTCTCACTTCAGGTGCGAGAGGTCCTGAGTTCGATTCTCTGGATACCTCATTTCTAATCTACTTTTCGAACAATGACTGCCCCTTTTCAATATCTCAATTCTGTTTTCTGAAGTCTTTAGATGTCAGTAATTCAATGTGCAGCTCACTGCTATGCTTACACAGTTAAGTTAGTCACCTGTTCAGACAATGCAAGTATATGTATACGATATTGTAATAATGAAAATATTGTTGTCTAAGCTGTAAGCATGTAACTGTTACCTGAATTACTAAGACTCCATGTTTCTTTATTGGAACAAACTTGGCAAATACTTTGATCAGAGGATCATACAGGTTTAGTTCCCGCAGCACCACGTCGGCACCGGTTTTTTCCACGAAGTCTACACCACGAATATTGTAGAGAATCTCCGGTTCTTCGGTAGGATTGGTGACAATCTCGCCAGCAAAGGCGTAGTAGAAGACGAGTCTCTGTTAAAGCCGTTTTGAGGGTTTCATGAGCAACCTAATTACTAATATTTAAGTAGTTTCTTGTAGCAGAAGTAAACGCCGACGTTGAGAAACGGAAGTAGGAGGTCGAGGTTTGAGAAAGAAGGCCAGTGCCGCCGTTATGACTTGCTTCGTAGTGGTGGCCACGAAGAAGTCACGTGCGTGCTCCGCGCGTAAGTGTAATGCGCGTGTTAAGTGAGTTAGGTTTCCCCCACGCGCAACTAACGCGCGTAGAGCGCGTGTGATATAAATCTCTAGGGGTTAACCCACCAAATACCGTATTTTTAACGAAAAAACATTTTCGATTAAAATCTGGCGCGTGGAATGTGAATCGATGGTATACCAAACTAATATTACAAAAATTATCACTTTTTTTTTTAATTATATGTATATATGACCCCAAAAAATCAATAATATCATGAAGAGACATGTGGTTTGAATTTTCAAACATTTAAACAAATAATGGTATTTTTAACAAATATATCTATAAAAAATATTCAATTTACACATGTATATTATCAAAATTTGAACATATATCATAAGCTTACTAGTATTATTTATTTATTTATTTTTGAATCTTACTAGTACTATTTGGAAAATACATTTACAAATGACTTTAAAATCACTAAAAATTGCGATACATGTTTGAAAATTGTTAAATTATATATTTATACTGGAATTTTAATATAATAAACAAATACTAAGTTTCTAAAATATCAATTCAGTTCTAATCGGTTTTAGATTGACTCAAGTATTTTAAAAATAAATTTCCAAAAAATATCCGAATATCAAAAATGTGTTTGATAAGATATCAAACTCTCAGTCGGAAACTCTCAATGCGTACTCGTTCCGATATCAGTTTCTTTCTAAATATTACCCGATATCTACAACTATCACTTAAGAACCATTATAGAATACTTCGGACTGATATGGTACTCACTATATTGGTTAGATTCCAGTTCAAGTTTTCAGTATTGTACTCCGAATTAGTATAAATAAATTTATATCCAGAAATAAATTTCAAAAATTTCCTTAAAAAGTACTTTAATGATATCGATTGTTAAAAGTTAATTTATTAAAATAGATTTTTGACAAAATTTAATGTTAAAGAACGGACATGCTTTTTAGAATCATACCAATATTGGTCTACTAATATTAATAGATTTCAAGTTCGAGTTCTGCTTTTTCCTTAACCAAATGGATTAGGGACATGTCAATGAAGACTTTGTTTTTTTACACAGCGATCCAGACAACAAACATTGGCAAAAACAAAACAGATCTTGCATTTTCTTTGAAATTTGTTTTTACCACCAAGAACAATTACAAAGAATATGTGACCTAATTGCTCCCAACATGTTACAAAAGTAAACCCTAGAATTCAATGCTTTACATCAATTTTGTTATGGAGCTAAAACATTTTTTAATAAATGACAATGAATCCCAACGTTTACTTGGAACCACCAAATATCATACAACTACGTAAATTTTTTTCATTACCCTTTAGTTCTGCGAGAAGAAAAAAATCTGTACAGCAGCACAATCTCGAGACTACTTTTTTTTTCTTTTCAAAACTTCCAACTCCTGATCATTTTTTTATATTAAGATGGAACTTATGGTTTACTGTGTGATGTGGGTCTTTCTGATCAGACCCCTGATGTAGTAGTAGACTCTGGTCCAGGGACCGTGTTCGGTGATTCTATTTAACGCGGAACTCGTGCCTGAATAGGGTCAAGTTCTGAGTGAACTTATCTCTGTTCTTTGAATCTAATCCCCGCGATATGTCTGTCATAAGACTGTCGAAACAAGCAGAGAGTCGCGGGTGCTGATCCACAGGCTGCATCAATTAAAATAAGGCTCAAGAGCTCAAAGGCACTCACAAAAAAAGCAACACTCAGGGGTAATAACACGGTTTAAGAAAATAGAATTATGGATCCTCACCTGTGATGAAAGGATCTTAGCTTTCAGATCAGAGAAAATCTGATGAAAGCAATTGGAATAAGTTAGATGAATGCACAAACAAAGCCCATTTTGGAACAGGAATATAAGAAAATCTGCACAACAGTGAGATATACATTAGACATACCTGCTCATTTATAAGAATTAAGCTTAACATTGGCCTGCTGAGACTCCATTGATTACCACAATCCTCGAATAAAACTATTTCAAATAGCGTCTTCAATATCTGCTTGTAAGAGCAAATCCGTTAAAACTTATAAGGTATTATAGCTCATTATTGTGTTGCATTTACCAAAGAGAGAGTGAGGAGCACAATGACTTACCTCGGGGAACAAACTCGGGCAGTCTGCAATGTGTTGTGCAAAACAAATTGCAGCAGGAGAAGTCGGTGCCTCACCCATTGTGATGTTATTGAAATAATATGAAGCAAGATTGTCTACAGCTATTGCACACTGAAACGATAATATATATCAAATTGCAGCCCAGTAAGCTTTAAAGTGTTGTCAACATTTTAGGCATAATGCTCACCTGTGATGATATACTTGTTTCCAACCCCTTGAGGCCAGATTCGAGGGAACCTACTAGATGCATAAAGGTGGCGGTATCCAGTTTTAATATAAAAGTAATATGACTGCCACACAAAACTTCGACAAATCCAAAGTATGCCTTTGTAAGCTGAAATATGAAAGGAATACAATAAAGATTTGATATTTTCTATTGATGGAGAAAGAATTTAGTGTAGGCATCAGTTAAATGATAATGCCAACACTACTAAAACAGCGAAAGCAGAAATGTGACATGCGTTTATTGAAAAATTAAAGATGCAGCGCCACACATACCTTGCGATATGCTAAAATATCTGCCAAGGGTATTGCTAGGGTCATCTTCAACGCAATATCAAGTGCATCCGCAAGAGCCCGATCTCCGTAGAGTTCAAACACACCAAAGTTGCAATAATTTCCCGAAAGCGCTGCCCATTAGATGATAATTGAGTATCACAACATAGAAATAAACTAAATAACAGATAATTCTCTTTGGTTCTATAAATGTCAAAATCATGCCCTAACCTCTTGACAGAATTGTCAGTGAAACCCAGATCCCCTTGTATTTGAAGGCATATATATCCGCAACATTTGGAAGGGCTAAAATCCTTGAACCATAAGCCACAATTAATTTACTGACTTCCCGGAAAAGCAGGATGCCATTTGGAGATGAAGAATCAAAAGTAAGGCGTTGGGTCTTGTTATGCACAAACTCAGCCATAAACTTCAATAACGGGGTCGTAACCTACAACAACACGCCAAGAAGAGAAGATGAGACAAAGAAGGCAATTTACACCAAAATAGCAGTAGTAAATTCATTGTTTACTACTGACAGCGGAAACCACTACATTATTATGAGTCACGTAACCACTTTACAGGTAAAATTACCGAAGCAGGGCTTTAATAAACTGGAAAATCACAAGCTTTACCCAAACAGAGATGAATGCAAGTCTTACTTATTCATTAATTCCACGAACGTTTGTATATTCTATATTTGTACATATATTTTCATTTAATTTCCCAATATCATGGGATCCATTGAGCCTAACAAAAAAATGAAACATTTGAAATGTTTGCTCCACCGAATATTTAGGGCGATAGATGGACCATACACATCAACGAAACGATTCCATAGAGATACAGATATATATGATATAGTAGACATGAAGTTATTACACAAGCATGCTAGCAGAAATTGACTCAGGGTCTTACTAGGTCAGATCTTTTGCTCTCTACGCCGACAAATGGTATAACTACATAAGTGACCTTTCATACAATCTGATGAAGCAGAATGCATAACAGAATACCTCTGGTGTGTCAAACCAATGAGAGATCCCCCTCAAAAGAAGGGGCATGTGTGCCGGATAGAGCCAGTCAAACAAAAGACCATAACTTCTTCGGCTGAAATCAAAAGAGAAAGCTTAAATAAAATAAGAATGTAAAATGTCTATGCATGTCGATGTAACTAGCTAAAGTCAAGACCTGCTTGTAGCCATTGCGATTCCTCTTAAATCCCTCATCAATCCAATCACAGCAAACTTCACAGCATCAGTTCGGAACATCGAATCTGGGGTTGATTCCAGGGTGCGGAAAACCTAAAAAGTTAAGTAAAAAGGCGGTTTATAAGGTAAAACAAAAAATTTAATCAGAAAATTAAAGAGTTGGCCATTTACAAAAACTGTAAATCACCATATACCATTATAATTAAGATATGTAAGTACCTATACAGCAAAAAGTACATGTCTATTATGTGAGCATACTTATAAGATACCGTAAATAATTAGAACATGGAACAACCGCTGTAATCCCTGTATATAAGATATCAACTGTAAACAAGGTGATTTTTAATGCCAAAGTCACCACGAATTTTTTTTTCTCTTATGTTTCACTTCAGTTAATGCGTAAGAAAATAAAACTTTTTTTCATCCCTTCTTCCATGCAACCCCATCATCATAATCAGGAGAGCAGTAAAACGTAGGCAGTGCACTACAGACAGAAGCACTATTCTAAATGAAAGCTGCAAAGATAAGATGCTTAACCTGCAGAAGGGGTTCCATTGAAGTCTTGAACTTTATTGAGCTATCGTCCATGAAAATCAACCAGCCAATAGTGTAGTAAAATGTTGTTCTGCTGCGAGAGCATCTATACTCTTCTAAGAATGGAAATTGTTCCCTCTGGAATAGAAATATTTACATACTAAGATTATTGCTAGGAATCGATTACCATGCACAATAATGTCCACAAGAAAGGTACTTGGAGAATAATTACCGTGTGATTAGAAATAATAAAGGTCACGGTGTCCAGCTTCAAAAGCAGCTTCCCCGTCATATATCTGAGTTAAGAACACCCAAAAAATAAAAATCACTATGAGCTATCGCAACATCAGTTTATACATAAAACAAGAGAATTACCCAGATGCCAACTCCAAAAACAAACTTAGTGTGTGTCCAATTAATTCTTCACTCTAGGAAAACAAAGACAGATATTTTTAGACAATAGGTGATCTTATGTTTAGAGAGGCATGTTCGAAAAAGTAAGGAATACAAAATTACCTCCGTATAACATTTTAAGTTTGTAGCAATCTTGCCAATAATAACGTTCAACAGCACTAGATGATCGTGCAGTCCAAGAAGTTCTTTCAATCTGGCATACAACTGCTGCAATAGACTGATAGTATCAGGGAGATACATAGAACAAAAAAAGTAAGACAAAAAATAGTAAGTTTGCATTTACTTTTGATGAATGCATGGCCTGATCACCAACGTAAGACTTCCGGAAATTTTGGAAGAAGGTAAGAATGGCACGATCAAGCCTTTGTTTACTTATTTCACCATATCTCTGCAGAAAATAATATATTATTAGCTTACTTTACAGATGTACTAAAAGTAGTGAACTCATAAGGGAGGAAACAAAACCCAACAAGTGTGGCACACGGTTGTTAGAGCTTCATCAAAATATCCTATACAGTTCCCGCATAACATTAGATTGAAAAAAGTTAATGAGATCACGCTAAGCTAATGTATGTAGCTATAAAGGCTCATGCACATTTAGCTAACTTTTCCAGTTGTATGATCGGTATTTTTCGGAAGAAATGCATATAGAAACAAATTGTACCATACATCAAGTGGCTGAAAACCCTAATAGGTAATTTCCTTCTACATAGCTAAATTCAATTTTTACCTAAGTAGAACAACCGAATCCAAAGAGATAATCTAATAATACTTTATATTGATTTAATCTAATTGCAATTGAGAGATGTAACACCTGTCTATGCAGTCCACTGTCCATAACATTTACTAGCCGCAAAACACGAGCAGAGAGTTCAGCATCAAGCACCTCTTGCGTCTCCACACTGCACCATAAGTTTAATTTTCAATTTCATGTTCATACATTGTCTTGTTCCTCAAACAGACCTAAATGCAAGGAAACACCAAGACATGATGGCAACTTACCTACAGCCGCTGCACTGCTTTATTTTAACAATAGCAGCAACAATATGAACAATCCATGATAATTTTGCTTCAATAACTGCTAGTTCAGAACTGTTAGCAAACTGTATTTGCCCTCTTTCCTGTTACACAATCATTCAGCTCACAAGATCAAGGCACAAAAAGCATCGACAGAACAATAAACTCAAACATAATAACAGTTGGCTTTACCGTATATGATTGCAGAAGAGGATCCATTGTGTTTATTATATATGCACCAGTTCTTTCATACTGCATGACAAGAATTTCTTAGGTTGTTCACTTGTATTAAGATACAACATTATCAAATGAAACATCTAACCAAAACTAGGTATCACATGACACACAAATCCATAAAAAGACTAAAACCTGAAATCTGCATAGGTAAGGAAAGCAATCCAGTTCATCCTGCAGGACTTCAACTTTATCCAAAGGATGATCAGCTGGATCATCGGGGACATTAGCCTGAAAAGAGGATTTCAAATAGGACCATATTATAAAAGCTACAATTTCGTATTGGGAACCTTTGGAATATGTGGTATTATATACCTGCACGGAATTGAATCTGGAGATTATAAAGCCCTCTGTAATTTTAGGTACAAATTCATCGAGTAGACTTGGTGAATCACCCTTCAAGTATGGGACAGACGCTACTAATCTGGACCACATCCCAAGAAGATAATACACGCTACTGCTGGCCCACTGTTTAAAAGTATACCATAGAAAAAACAATCGTATTTGAGGATAACCAGAACTTTAAAAAGATTAGAAGTGCCTATAATTGATATGACAAGGCATTAACCTGCCATGACTGTAGAGATTTAAGTGTAAACTCTGCAACCAACTGTATCCAGTCACCATAACCATCCATCTTCACAAGCTCTGAAAGCTGCAAATGAATTCATACAAGCTAGTACATAAGGTCTCTACTGATCAGCTGTATAAACCAATAAATCATGTTCAAATATCCTCCCAAGAAATTACAATGACTCAGCAGATAAAAAATTATAAGCTGGCATTAACATCTTGTAATATACCATTACTAAGGATATTCCAGAGAGAAATCAAAGCGATACAAAGCACATAAAATACGTTGAGTGCTCCAATCCATGATTGTCAACGACCATTTAGGCAAGAGAGGTAAGTATTCTCGTAAGGAAGAACATGGGTAAAGAAACTGAAACTTTATTCCAAAATGTTTCTAAGCTAGTACTATAAAATACATATATCATAATATTTACAAATATTGAAGACTGTCCAACTTCACATACTGAAAAAAAGGAACACGTGTCCAAGTACATGGCAAAAGATAAAATTCTAGCTATGACAAACTTATAACTGAAGAGACATTAACGTGTAAACTAGAAAGAAATCAATTAAGACATTTACCTGATAATTCAACCTAAATCTCCCAAGTAAACGGCAGAACACATGGTAATTATCATGATCAGCAAGACCTGATTCAACGAAAGAAATTTGTGTTGATGAAAATTAGGGGCCCAGGATCTGTAAGATACTAGAGTTTGAAGTAATATCAGTGAGGTATAAAGTATGCAATAAACAAACAAGATTTACACAAACTGCACATATAATAACAGACTGCATAAGTGAGGCTGGTATTCCAGTCATGAAAAGTTAAAAACTGTAAATGAAAAGGAAGCATACAATACAACACCTTAAGCTCAGTTTTTACACTGAAACACAGAAAAATCCCACAGGTCACAGTACAATACATCAAACATACCTTTTCCTGTTTGAAGGATTTCTCTTGTTCCCGTCATCAAATGGGCTAAGAAATTAGAGCGTGTAGCATCATTTGTGAACAGAGAACGTCTTACAGAAGCCAATCGCACCAAACACTCAAGTGCCTAGTTTCAAATAAAGGAACATTAACAACTAGCAAAATCTAAGTCATCTCGATGTAACTACTGAGTACAACCTGTACATGAAATAAATCACATCCTCGATGACATTAATGCAATTAAAATGTATGTCCTCACAATGAGGTAGAATAAAATGAACGCAAAACATAGTCACATCTCTATCTTCGATGCAAAAAATACCTATCTGTATCTTCTCATCAATAACTGAGAAAAACACAATATGAACATACCTCTTTCGAAAGCGGTGACTCTGTACTACCATAATAGTCAAAAAATATCTGCAGTGTGGACGAATCCTCCAGTACTGACTTCCAGGAAGTTGGAATCTAAAAATTATCGGTAACCGTAGAAGTTATGACATCCACGAAAATGAGTAACACAAACACAAACGCATTAAGCTTTGAAAAAAACAACAGATAGATTAATGTTCTACCTGAACTGTACCAAACTCCTCTGTGCTTTCATCAATTGACGTTCCAACAAAGTCAAATGATACACACCTCAGTGCAAGTGAAAGCGCTAATTCTTGTAAACAGCCAGCGGCTGGTTAAAAGAATATCTCTGACGCATTAATACTGGAAATTTCTATACTTATGCCTAGACAAACAGGTCAACATCGAGAAAACAGCAACATGCATATCGACAAGTTTGGCATGAAAGTATATAAAGGGTAAGGCCGACAAAGATGAATCATTCAACGTTTCAAAATTTCCTAAAGTAGTGTCCGATCAAAAGCTAGCAACAGTCACACTTGCACAGCCAACCAACCAGATTGATGACAATGCATTAAAAGATTAAGTGCATAAAATTTACCATCATTTTTCAGATAGCTTAATGACGTCAAAGCTATTCGGAATATTTGAAATAAGGATTGATCCCTAAAGTTGCATGCCACCCTCCGGTGATGCGTAGAAGGCAGTCCTGGATTAGGCTAAGAATTGAGGAAAAGATAGATGAAGAAATGTCAATAAGCATTTTACAAAAAATAAATAATGGATAAACTGGTAACTGAAGAACAATAGAAAAATATAAACCTCAACTACAATACATGACTAACCTGATTCATCTCCTGCACAAGTTGATCCAAAATTCTTAAACCAATAGCGTAGTGATCAGAGGAACCCTATTCAGACAAATGTTAAGTAAGCAACGTCTTCAGCAAGCCTTGTTAATAGTATCGGGAACTTCTCTAAGAGTATCATACACATGAATTTCTGTAACAAAAACGCAATAAGAAACCTTGGAAACACAGTAACTATATTCCCAAAAGATGCACCACCTGTTCCAAGAAGTTTGTAGACTCCTTAACCACATCCCTGAATCTATCATCATCTAACCATCCAAACTTTGTGAGCCGGCAAAGCAGTTGAATGAGCGATGAAATAACAAACGATTGCATTTTCGGTCCTCTTGTAGCCAGATAGTTTACAATATAAGCCCCTGAAGACAACGGAAAGAACACCAGAAACAAGTAAGATATAATAAAAGCAGAAAAAGATATTTCCTGTCTTTTGGTTAGGATGATTGCAAAAGAAGTTTACTGATATCAAGGCGAAGATTCAGCGGAAGGGTATGATCAGTCACTTGCTTCAACAAACTCGAGCTTGCGAGCATTAAGGAATAAGGTTTTGAAGAATTGTCAAGAATGTATTGACATTGCGATATATAATCTGTATTCACTGAAAAGCATCTCAGACTATTTTCAGCATGAGCTCTCTCAGCTGAATCCTGTGAGTTGTATAACCTCTCGCACATTGCTTCAAGTTGCGCCAAGCTCTCCATTTCCATTGGTAACAAAGCAGAATCTGGCCAAAAAGATAGAAAACCATAGATACCACTATTGTTTTAACAAGGATATTTTAGACAAGATTTCAGTCTTATTACAACGTATCCTGATTTATACACTGTTAAGTGGAAACAAAAGAAGGGAACGGATCATTACAATAATATTTTCCGAGACAGCTTTTTTGTTTTCAATCAAAATTTCTAGAACTGGATTAAAATTTTGACATCACAATACATCAAACAGCTTGCAGGAAAAAAAAAGATTTGACACATTTCCACAATAAGAAAAGCCACAATTCTATAAAAAACAAAACACCAAGATCCAAACAACAGTAAAAAAGACAAATTTGCAGTATCAGTTGACGATGGATAACAAAAATGAGCTACCAGTAAATATCATTTAGATTTCATACAACAGAGAGAGAGGGAGAGAGAGCAAAAAGAGGGAGTACACAAGTATTAATAGACAAAAACAAGTAATAGCCTAATCGCAGAGTTAAGTTCCTAACTCTGCATGATGGATAATGTATTCAAGCTGTAATCACCTTACTCCAGCTCAGAACTCGGGTTGATTTCTGTTTAAAAGGTCAAAAATCAAACTTCAGTCGCCAAAACATTTATGTAAATACTCACACTAGTCATACAATATGACGAATTTGCATACAACTCAAATTAAGACACAAGTCACACATTATCAAATGCTGCTATTAGTTTAGTACGTCAGAAAATACCAACTAATTCTAGCATAAATAGACAAAAAACATAGTCTTTACAGAATTATTCCGCCACGGCTAAATCCTTTCTGATTCCATGGAAGCGCACGGAAAATGTGTTGATTAAACAATAACGAACTATGTGGACAATATCTATGGTACACTAAAATCATCATAGACACTCGATACTGTGCAAGGAAAAACGTAACAACTAGAAGACGGGAAAGGTAACACTAAGGCAAAAAAATGAGCAAATAGAAAACCTAGATTTCATACTTCAATCATATCCTAATCAGTTCGCGAAAACACACAGGAAGAAGATTTACAATCGATCTTCACCACTTCACGAATAACAAGATAGACAACAATAAACCATCAAGCAAAAATAGAATCGGAAAAGCAACGATGTGAGAAACTAACTAACTTTGGCTTACCAGAGATTGAGCTGGTAGCAACTCAGATTTGCTGTTTGGTGACTTTGTCCGGCGAAGTAAATCTCGATCAAGCCAAGCGTCGATGGTTACAACGAAGAAGAGGAGGAAGAAGAGACGTGCAGTCTGATCAGGGCGATGACAGCGTTTATGCCGAAGAAGCATTTCAAGATTTATATGAACTTTCTTTTTGGTCAGATGCTCATCTCTGGCTCGCTCGAGTTTTCCATATGGGCCAAATCCGACTAAATTATGGGCTTAGGCCTATCTAAAGAGTGCTCTATTGTGGGCCTAAATTATGGGCCTATGCTCATTAAAATCAGGCTTTAAGATAAATAAGGGCTGGGTTATATTAGTTGAGTATAAAAATAAATATAGTGTCAAACAGGTTTAATCGACTTCCCAGTTTTAAGCAAACTCTTTTGATTCTCTTTTCTTCTTCTCTCCTCTTCATTGAGCTGCCGCCGCCGTTTCCTCCTGAACTAATTGAACTTCTCTGGTTCTCGTCGTCTCTTTCTGACTGCGATAACTTCGGAGGAGAATCTTCCGGCAGGCTAATCTGCGCGACGGCAAGCTCAATTCCTGGTAAGAAAGCTCTTTTTGAGTTGGGTCGATTGGGTTTTTGAGATCGATAATGATATCTTACACTGTATATTGATTTAAGAAGTAAACCTAATGACGAAATCTAGTGGGTTTTTTTCTATGCGTACTGTTTATGTAGATGATAAGTAAGATAACTATAACTAGGGTTTAGCAGCTATTCCTTAAAGTATTGCTTGTTTGTCGGCTCATCTCGTTTTTAATCTTTGTTTGCGAAGTTTCAGAGAATGTAGTAATTCATATCTATTGAAGTGTATATGTCGTTTTTCTTTCTTAATTATCCGCTGTTTTTGAGTAAAGCTCATAGATGTTGTGCTAACTGTTAACTACTAGGGCTTAAAAAAATAGGTATTTGTTTATTTTTCGTTTTGTTTTGTGGATTATCTAGTTGTTGCGCTCTTCTCTGTCTTTTGATTGCTTGTTATATTCTACATCTAGCTACTCTGTGACCCATGTTCATATCGAGGACTGTCTTCATGGATCAAAGTTGCATACTGAAACAAGAGGATTCAATTGAAACTTTGTCTGTGTCCTTGATCTTTCTTAGTGGATATGAAGTAAAAAGTTTGTATCTTTATAGATTTATTATCTGTATATGCTTGCTATTCAGTATCTTTCCGGTGTATATTGCTGATTAAGGAGTTTTTGAAACCTTGTGTTTTCTTTTTGGCAGAAATAAACGTTGGAGTAAGTTAATTTGAAGCTCCGACACTATTTTTCATCATGCAGAGTTGGGGAATTAATTCTGCTATCAAGCTACTTACATACTCAAATGAACTTTCGGATGGAAAACCGCTCTATACTTCTTCCAATTGTCATCCTGTTAAGGCTTTAAACCGTGAACCTGCTGGTCATGCCTTCCATGCTGCTGCTCTCAAACTGCGGGGTTGTGCAAAGGAAGCTACAGACAAGAATGAAAATGCCGATAAGAAAGTCCCAAAGGAGAAGGATAGTGAATATGTTCCTTCTTATGACTCTCATAATATCAAAGGAAAGAAGAAGTCAGGGAAGCAACAACATGATCATTACGCTTTATTGGGTTTGGGAAATTTAAGATATCTTGCAACAGAGGATCAGATTAGGAAAAGCTATCGTGAAGCTGCGCTGAAGCATCACCCTGATAAACTTGCTACTCTACTTCTTGCTGAGGAAACAGAAGAAGCCAAACAAGCCAAAAAGGATGAGATAGAATCTCATTTCAAGTTGATTCAAGAAGCATATGAGATTTTGATGGACCCAACAAAAAGAAGAATATTTGACTCTACAGACGAGTTTGATGACGGAGTCCCAACTGATTGTGCTCCACAAGACTTTTTTAAGGTTTTTGGTCCAGCTTTTAAAAGAAACGCAAGGTGGTCAGTCAATTCGCGAGTACCAGATTTGGGAGACGAAAATACACCACTTAAAGAAGTTGATAGCTTCTACAATTATTGGTACTCTTTTAAAAGCTGGAGAGAGTTTCCTGAAGAAGAGGAGCATGATATTGAGCAAGCCGAATCCCGTGAGGAAAAGAGGTGGATGGAGAGAGAGAATGCTAGAAAAACTCAGAAGGCTAGAAAGGAGGAATATGCTCGGATTAGGACTCTTGTTGACAACGCATATAAAAAAGACACAAGAATATTGAAAAGGAAGGAGGACGAGAAGGCAAAGAAGCTGCAGAAGAAAGAAGCAAAAGTTATGGCTAAGAGGAAGCAAGAAGAAGAGGCTGCTGCAGCTATTGAAGAAGATAAACGGAGAAAAGAAGAAGAAGCAAAACGTGCGGCAGAGGCTGCTCAGCTGCACAAGAGAACCAAGGAAAAAGAGAAGAAGCTTCTCCGCAAAGAAAGAAGTCGTCTCAGAACTCTCTCAGCGCCTGTTCTGTCCCAGCGTCTCCTTGGCATCTCTGACTATCATGTAGAAGATCTATGCATGTCGCTTAACACCGAGCAGTTGAGGAAACTGTGTGACAAGATGGAAAATAAGGAAGGAATGGCTTTGGCAAAGTTGATCAAGAATGGAAACAGCAATGATGATGATGATGAGGATGAAACAGAGACTAAAGTAGAAGAAGTTCAGGTAGCTGTTAAGCAGAATGGTCATGTAGAAGCCAACGGAGGTTCCATAGTAAATACTACTACTAATCAGAAGAAAGAGAAACCATGGAGCAAGGAAGAGATTGAAATGCTGAAAAAAGGAATAACTAAATTCCCCAAAGGAACATCTCAAAGATGGGAAGTCATATCAGAGTACATTGGTACAGGAAGGTCCGTGGAAGAGATTCTCAAGGCAACTAAAACAGTACTTCTGCAGAGACCTGACTCAACTAAAGCATTCGATTCCTTTTTGGAGAACAGGAAACCTGCTGCTTCAATCGCCTCTCCTCTCTCTACACGAGAGGAACTTGGAGAACCTATCATACCAACCAAACCATGTGAACACAACAACTCGACCATAGCAGAGACCACAGAACAGAACAGTAAGAGTGTAGGGAGCAACGGTGACGACAACTCTGAACCAGTGGCTGCTGCTGATTCAGAGCCTGATGGTTGGTCTGCTGTGCAAGAAAGAGCTCTTGTTCAGGCTTTGAAGACGTTCCCAAAGGACACGAACCAAAGATGGGAGAGAGTAGCAACAGCTGTTCCTGGGAAAACGATGAGCCAATGCAAGAAGAAATTTGCTGAGCTTAAGGACATCGTCAGAACCAAGAAACCTACAGCCTAACTTATCCGATCCCTCGAGCTGCACGCTCTGAGAATTTTGTTTTGACAGAGAAGATCCTAGACTCAATTTTTGTTACAATTCATATTTCATATACATCATTATGCTACTTCTATTCTACATAAAGCTTTTTGACAACCGAACCTATTCTTAATTATGTATTTTGTTCTAATTCTATTTATGTCATATCTATCTTGACCCCATTTCAGGCTTGCCTGGTATCAATCCGGTTTCTCCTTTTCTATTCTCTATTACCGAATGACCAAACAGAGTCGTTGATAAACCAAACCAAACCAAACTAATCCAAAGGGAAAAGCTTAAACGAAACAGTTCGGTTCAAAATTTGACCAAATCAACCGTATGTATACCATAATAATCCTTAAAGAAGCCAGTTCTACTAAATCAACTACTTCATCCTCCTGATGAAACGTGATATTGTAATTAGTACAAAAGCCAACCAAAGTGTCGGTTGTGATCAAAAGGCTCAATAAAGGATATTGTTCTTGCATAAGCACTTGCTAGTCCACGTGAATTGACAGATTTTAAACGGCTCTAACCCCATCCACGACCAATGGATTAGATTCATTTCCCGGGATCATTAGGGTAGTTCCATCATCTGACAGACAGGAGGCATGTTGCTCCAAGAACAAGATCCAACTCCGGCGGATTGCCCAACACTCGTATGCATATAGTCATTTCCTATGTCATCGCCTAGAAGAACCGCTAGTGCGTCGCTCATGGTACCTGTCTCTTTGGCAATCCCTAAACCATGGTCGAGCCAGCTGGATGCAAGCAAAACGTCAGGCCGTGTTATATCCAAGACAGGCTTCCGCTCTTTCTCTCTCTGTCCTGTATAATATATTAGGTGAGTTCTTGACAGCTTCGAAATCTCATCTCAAATATAATAAAACCAATTGATGCAAGGAATAATATCTCAAGCTGTAAAGATAGATTACCAAAGAGTTCTGTAAAGATAAGGTTACCATAAAGAATTTTCAGGAAAATGATGTAATGTAATTAACAAATTACTTCAAGTGACTCACTTTGTTGATATTCATCTGCATTGTGTTTGGAATTTGAAATCTCGAAATAGACCATACTCTTAAAGGAATGGTCAAACTCTTCTGATTTAATTTGGGATAGACCACTCTCGGCTACATCAGCTGATGGAGTAGTTGAAGCACAAGTTGTGTACAAACTGTTCTTTGAACTACTATTTCTGATCTTGGCTTCCAGAAGCAACATATCAAGCAGACCAGTATCGCCATTCGTAAAACAATCTGACTCCACTCCCCGTGTTGGTGGTGGTGGAGACTGAATGTAAGTAGCTAAGGGAGTAAGGAGATCTGAGTGTGGAGGATATGACGATTTCTTCCACTGATCATATGTTGCTTCTGAATATTGGAATGAAGGGAGCTCCAGCTTCACTGCCCCAAATGAGGGCTTAGAAGTAGGAACAATGCCATCCGTAAGGGTATGGCTATCTGGAATCATAACAGGTGAATGTTGGTTTCCATAGAGAGGATTTTCAACATCACAAGGAACTGAGAAACTGCTAGTTTTGGAAATCTTTATTGGAGATGTATTTGGAAACTGTTCAGGCGACAGGAAGTCATCCTTTATGGTACTGCTACACCCAGGATACAACAATCCAGATTCCCAAAGTCGCTTCGAGGAGTGCTTTGAGGAGGGCATTACTGCTGGCATGAAGTTTTCATATCGAGAAGAACTTGTCCCACTAGCCAGAGTTTTGCAGGCAGTCATATCTGCTAGATTAGAAGCACTAGGTAACACGTCAGTAACAAAATTAAGACTGTCAAAGAAGACATTAGTTTCAAAACTCCCCAGCTGCAAGAAATCTTGATGTCTTCTCTCTTCTCCCATATTGGCATATTCTTGACTCCAGTCCAGTACTTCAACATGCTTTTCAGGAGGATAAAGTGGTAAACCAGCTTGCTGTCGCCTTTTGATACGAGTGTTCCAATAGTTCTTTATCTCGTTATCTGTTCGGCCAGGCAACTGTGGAAAAAAAACACTGAAAACATTAGAACAAGTTACAAAAGGAACTACTTCCTTACGCAAAACACACACACACTTACATGTGCAGCCATAAGCGCCCATCTATTGCCCATCTTGGCATGCAATTCAATAATGAGCTGTTCTTCTTCTTGGCTAAATGGTCCTTTCTTCAAGTTTGGTCTCAGATGATTCGCCCACCTTAGGCGGCAGCTTTTACCACAACGGAAGAGGCCAGTGTGTTTCTGCACAGCATTCCAATTACCCTCTCCATGCTTGTTCACATAGTCAATAAGAATGTCATCTTCAGCTGAACTCCATGGCCCTTTCTTCAGAGCATTACTCCATCGATTTTTGCTATCACTTCCGTTATCATCAACTGGTGACTCGGTATGGTCACTGTCAGTGCTTGTGAAACTCATCTCTTTCTAATTAAAGCAAATCAATCGGGAACACTTAAACAACCATTTAGACATCAAGCTCCCACCTAAACATGTTTTAACCAACCAAAATTAATCAACATAGAAAGGAAGAAAAAGCAAATCGTGTTGGGAATCACAAATCCAAATTTCAATTTAATATTACAAAAGTCAGTAATCATAAAGAATTAAAAAAGTCAGTAATCATAAAGAATTAAAAAAGTAAACAAACCCTAAACGGAAAAAAGAAGGTCCTAGTGGCCTTTAGTCTAGTGGCAGACGGTAAGTCCACTAAAGACAGCGCACTTGCACAACCAGGGATCGAGTCCCACTGCGTACATTACGTAAAAACTTAGCTAATGGAACGGCTAGTAGCCCAATGTTGACAAAAAAAAAAAAAAAAAAGAGGTCCAAAACTGTCAGACGCTAAAGCTAGATACATGAAGACAGAAACAGAGAAAACCAAAAACGAAATAAGAAAGATTAGTCTATCACGATGAAGATACTCGTCAAAGCTGATGCAATCAATCGAAATTTAGCAACTATAAATCACAAAGCATAACGAAAATACTCCTCGATTTTGGATTTAAAACACACGCAAAACCTTATTTCTTCTTATATAAACTAGCTAAAATTCAAGCTGTCTAAAGATCCTAAAGACTAATCATAGATCCATGAAACGGAGCGATGATCTACAACAGGAAGAAATATTTATGCAGAGAAGCTCAGTCAGGGAATCTGTGTGTAAACGAATGAACAAGAGATAAAGAAGAAAAATACCAAAGGCTGATTGAGATCCTAGCTTAGATTGAGCTGCTGAACATCGAGTGAAAATGGAAGGAGGAAGAAGCAAATCACTTCCAATGAATATGAATTTTTTTTTTAATGTTATTTTAATAAATATACTGTGATATTTAATTTATTTTTTATAAGAATTGTCAATTTGTATATTTTTGGTTTAATGTTTGAGGCCTTTTGCAGGCTTTATGTCAGTTTTGTGCTCACTCTCTTTTAATTCATTTGATGTTATGTCGTATGTGTATACGTATATGTATGTATTACCGTATACGGACAATACTGAGCTTACGAAAGCTTGATGTACATTTATGATGCCACTATAGACATCTATAACAGAATCATCAAAGTTGTCTTAATTTTGCTTTATGCTTTTGTTTAAAGATCAAACTTTACCTGCAAAACTACCCTTGTCCAATCCATTACATCTCTCCAGTACAGGTTCGACATATTTCATGCTAAATCACAGCTCCAAATTGTATCTTACAAAAAGACTCATGGCTAGTTATGATCCTAATGAAAAGCCCATGATAGAATTCGCTCTGAACCTAGTTAGATAATGAGAAGAAAGCCCAATAAGCCCTATTCCTTACTTCACAAGACGCCCACTTTAAGTCCTTAACCACGTTCATCTATTCCCTTTAATTAACCTAAGATCATTTTCATTTTTTTAACAATCTGAAAGTAAAAAATGTAATTATTTTGTTGGTGTGGCAAATTTCAAGTTGGTGAACTCTAAAGGCAATACTGCAACTAAAAGTCTTGAGGTCAAAGAGTTTGTCATCCAAACAAATAATAAATTAATTAATATGTGATCAAAGATCATGCAACTCAAGTTATCATAATCATTTTCTAATCTACCCCACCAAACTACAAATCCTATGAGGATTGTCAATCATCATTTTCTCACCTTCATATAGGCCGTGTTCTTCCGAAGGTCACTGCGACAGCGACGAGTATAAAAAAATTTGTCTTTGTTAAAGACAAAAATAATTAAAACGATCGCGCATAGTATTTCTTTTAATCGCTATAAAACTTAGCGATCTCTTTTATGGTTCAGCGATCGGCGTGATAACTAGTAATTACTCACAATCATCTCCGTTTCCATTGTTGTTAAACTCACTTTTGTTCTATTATAATCGCTGTCGCAGCAATCGTCATAAGAACAAGGCTATATTATTAGGAATGAATCTATACATTTTATAGAATATACTATAAATTTTGAAAAAAGTTTTTTTTTTTTTGATAACTTAAATTTTGAAAAAAGTTGTTAATTTATTTCCATTATTGTTTATTTATTTGACGTAGAAGAATGTATTAAATTTATCTTTATCTGGTTGTCTTTGTTCTAAGTTTTTTTTAGTTATAATGTCTAATAATAATATTTTCACATAAGGCTATTATAAAAATTAGATGTTTTCAGTTTTTAGAACTTTAAAGAAAGTAACGTTAAATTTTTAGAAACTGGTTTTTTCTATTTTTTAGGAAAATTTTAAAACCAAAAACTTGAATATCAAATGATAACAAAAACAGTTTTTCAAATTTTTAGAAAAACTAGTTTCTCAAAAACTTGATTGAATTAAAAGTAGTTTCTAAGAAAAACTAAAACCAAAAACTACTCAAAAACCACTATTTAAAATTTTTCTAAGCAAACCTTTCTAGTAAATATGACAATGTTGAAATGCTATTTAAAATTTGTAGAACTTTATTTTTAGTTAATATTTGGGATTGTTTTGATTTAAAAATAATAGAGTGATTAATTGATTTAGTTCTCTAAATGTCCGTTACTCTATGCAGATCAGGAAGGTAGAGTTTTTCGTTGATTGTGCCGAGCTTCTTCAAATGATCGAGGTTCCAAATGCATGGCCCGCTTTTCTATCTTACCTAGACGATTTCTCAAGACTTTGAGGCGCTTTCCGGTCATGCACCGTCTCCCAGATTCCTCGTGCACTGAACCACAAAGCCGATAATCTAGCCCGCACTACCAGAAGGTCTTCCAGATATCCAGCTTTGGCGAACATGATATTTTAATTGTCTTTGTATGAGTTTAATGAGTTAAGTTGACCAAAAAAAATGTCCGTTTACTTGGTTAAGTTTGTACCAATTGTATATAATTGATTTTTCATTCATTAGTTATGAATACAGAATAACAAACTTTCAACAAACTCTATTTTCATAATGGTATAAATTAGTAAAATGTTGCATGTATTTCTGACAGCTGTTAAAATACTCAGCTCAACAAGCAATTCGACAAGCATAAAGTGAAATATATGGAAGATCAAAATTGCGAGCTGAGTTCAACGATTATTTCACATATATCAAAGAGATGATCTCTATATTTTATTTCTAAATATACAGATCTCAAAAAAAAATATGTCAACTTAAAATATGTCAAGAAAATTAAGAAAATATCTAATTCTCTTTGTTATGATTTACAGTGAAATCTACAGTTATAGTAAATATGAAAAAGTTGAAAAGTTATATAAAATTTCTGGAAAAACAATATATCTGGAATTGCATTAATTTAAACATGACATGAATTTTGCAGTTCAAAGTTTGCACAAATCTTGCCATAAATTCACATCTTCAATTTAGATAATAAAGCAATTACATCTGATAAATAGTTTATAAATAGTGGTCTCTTTCCACATGTAAAACATAGTATTTTATTTTTTGACAAAAAAAACTTTAAAAGAAAAAAAAAGAAAGAACTATATAAACATGTTGTCATCTACTTTCATATATATATATATATATCTGGAACTTTGAAAACTATTTGTTAAACTATTTGTAAATTTTAAAATAATGTATAAGATTGCATTGAGTTAAAATTGTATTTTCACTAAAACCTTGCATGAAATTTGTATTTCCCACAAATTTTGAGTTGTATGAATTTTCCAACTATTATTTTTATAAACAAAGTAATTAACAACACCTAATTATAAGATACGCATATATGTCCATATTAATCTCTCTTTTTGAATGACATGCAATTAAGACATTGTAACTTATTTAAAAAAGAAAAGAAAAATGTTGACATTGTTACCCATGCTTTCCGTTGGTCAACAACCAACCAAACCACATATTTTCGTTTTGGAATTACATTAGAACTACAAACATGTCTTACTTTCAACAAAATAATTCTCATAATGAAAACTAGAAAACATGTTTGCAATCACTAATCACATAAAATACTTATTAATAATAGGACTTATTATTAGTAGAGGAAAGGTTTGAATGTCGTGACAACCTTCTTGACTTGGTCAAGAAACGATAAACACGACACGGTTCCATCGTTTCCCGCTAGAACTCTGTATTTGTCTTTTCTCGTGAAATTAGTACACTCAAACCCTAACGTAGCCGCTAAGATTCTTTGTACATAGTTGGCTACATCATAAGGACTCTTTCCAGATGAACATGTGGCCTCTACTTCAAGCTGGTTCAAGAAAGTCACCTCATAAACCGGTCTTGGGTTCATAAAAAAGAAGATTGGGTCCAAACCCTTCCAACCTCTAGCAGTAGTAGCATGAAAGAATCCAACTCTATAGTTCATCGCCACAGGAACAATCTTATCTGTTAATTCTGCAAAAAGCGCACTAAATCTCAATAAAAACGGTTCACGACAAGTGGTTCCCTCAGGATATACGACTAAGTCCCCATTAGAAAGCTCTTTCTTGATCATCTCAGCATCTACATCTCGAATTCGAGTTAACCGGAAAGTTGGAATTGGAGATAAAATCTCAGATAACCGAGAAATTGAGTAAGTAACAGCTGGGATGCTACGACCGAGCACATATGATAATATGACTGGATCCATTAAGGTTCTGTGACTGCATACAAATAGCACACCAGGGTTTCCTGCGGTTACTTGTGCGGGAGGATTTCCTTTTACGATGAATCGAGTGTTGAATATCCTTGAGACGTAAGGTATGGCCCATAAAGGGAGCAAGAACCCTATGAAAATCCGAATCACGGCTAAGATTATTCCAAATGGGATCCAGCAAAAGATGAGTAGTGCAGTGGCTGCTGTTGGTAGCTTCACCAAACGTCCATCGTGGAAGATAACAGGATTTGGTTGCATGTTCATCCGCTGGTTATGACCGTTATAGTTCGATGAACCCGGTGCATGAATTTGGTCCTGTAATATACACATGATATATACAAGATTTGTTATATTAGAATGAGTTTTGGTTATGTATACTAAAAAAATTGAGTTATAATGACAAAATTTTGTATCTAAAATCATAAATTTGAAACGCTTATAACAAACTTGTTATGAATTTTTGATTTTTTGAAGAGTCACTATGGTTTTGTTCTAAAACGATTTGTGATGAAATTGTTATCAAATTTATTTGTTAAAATGTTACTACGTTTTTGTTACAAATATACATTTGTGATAATTGAATTATAATCATTTATAAATTTATATTTATATTTTGACGAAATATATATGTATAACAACGAAATATTTGAGTTTTGGTTTGCATTTCTTATTACTCACCTCACATAACGATAAGAATGTTGGAGTAGCCGAGATAGCTTGTCGTCCAAGACCTAATTGAGGTCTCCGATCCACAAACAAGTTAGCCACGCTATTGAAAACAGATTGATCCACATCGCTTTCCTGAATTAAACCGGTGGCATAACCAAAACGGTTAACAATGATCTCTGTACCAATGACCTCATCAGCTCTAAGATGGTACTTAGCAAATCTCTCCACCATAACTCGTGGCATTCTTGTTACAACGACTCTCTTCTCATACGAACTAAACACTCTCCACGCGTCCATGCTGATATTATCCATGTAGAATTTAGGAAGAACGGCTCGAGCCACTGATTCGATCTCTGATTCTCGCAAACCAGCCATTGCAACGAAGATCATCAACTTAAGGCTAGCGTTTTTGTAGCCAAAAACGTCAAGGAGTGCTATGATAGGCCATAAAAATAGTAGGATTGCAAAACGAATTAGTCCTGATGCTTCGAAAGCTACAAGCATGAAGTATGCGAAGGATTCAGGGTTTTTCAATAGTGTTCCTTCTAGTTCCGACACGACCGAATCCGATGTTGTAGTTGATGACTCCATTACAACTTAATTTTGTTTTTGGTAGTTGTTTAATTTCTTGATCTTTTGATTTGTTTGATTTTGAAAAATATCGGATTATAAATTTCGTACTTATAAGGTTTGAAGTAACTTGTCTCTAATGCAATGACACAGCAGTTTATCAGTTTTGCAACCACTTTTTTTTTTTCTTCTTTGAAGACGTTAATTTATTTATCAATTTAATAATGTGTATTCCTGAGTCAATGTATTCATGTTCTTACGTAGAAGTAGAACATGAACAATATAAGATACTGAAATGACACGTGTTACTGTTTTATGTTTCTTTATTTAAAAAAAAAACAAAATTGGTTACAATTCATTTTTTTTGTTGATGGCTTAACTTTCACCAACTTAATATTCAGAATTTTGGTCGGGCTGCGCCAATATTAGGTCACGTGTACACCTAAATATACATTAGTTTTTTTTGGTTAAATATTGAGCTACAACTGACTGACCCATTAGCCAAATTCTTATATAATGTAGGCGGTGAGACTCGATCCCTAGTTGTGCAAATACGTTGTCGTGGACTTACCGTCTGCCACTAGACTAAAAACTACTTGCAAATATACGTTTCAATAGTACTTTAACGTATATTCTATTCGAATAACTAGTTACGAAGATTTTCACCAAAAGAAACTAACGAAGACTTGGTGTGAGTTTCATTTTTTTCCGATATAAAAAAAGTTCTATATATCTTATTCATGTATAACTATGTTAGCTGAATTAGGTCGGAAAGTTAGCAACTTGCAATAGAAATACATATGAACATAATATGAATATATATATATGAGTTATACATTATACTAAAGTCAAACTATATATAGTCTTCATAAAGATACATTACACACACTTCATTCTTCTGATAATCAACGACTAGACCAGTTAAAATTGGTCAACTAATTTCTAACCAAATATCCCACAAGTTTAAAATGTAGAAAGCATAGAGATAAAAGTCGCGTTGTGAACAAAATTTGGTAGGCTACACCAAATAATAAACAATTATTGTTTAAAAACAAAACGAAAAAGACAGACTCGTATTTTTTTGGTTAACAGAATTCTGTTAACCATCCGGTTAACAACTAATCAGTACATAAACATGTATTGATTAACGTGTGAATTACGTATAAACAATTGTAGCACTAACACGAATTGATATTATTTGTAAGAAGTAAACGATGCCTTAAGGGACAAACTAAACGTTGAATTATTTTGGACGATCTAAAATACTGACGACTGCAAAAAATGATTATGTGATAGAAATTATTAGATAACTTTCGTAATTATATTTTTCTGAGGGAAAACTGGCATGATTTATGTCTTTTTGCTAAACTATATATATACACAATTTTATTTTTCTTTTTTCTAAGAACACAAATTTCTGTTGACCTAGCCAATTTATAACCTAATTTAATCAAACTTAGAAAATCGTTTCAGTTTGTTAATCATCATTAGTGTGAGTTAAGCCCTCGTTAGTATACGATTTCTCTTTTTTTTCTCTCTCTTCTCTTAATCATCTTCAATTTCGTATAATCTTTAGGATATTTATTAACATATTTCTTTTCTTTTGTTAATACTAGACAAGAACTGACCAGTCCAATAGCTAAGTTCCTACATAGTATAAACAATAAAATTTGATCTTTAAATGTACAAATACATCTGTCTTTAGTAGATTTATCACCTGCTACTAAACTAAAATCATATGAGTGATTATTATCATATTTCAATTATCCGTGATAAGTCGCTATAGCAAAAAAAGAATGTTTGTTGGTTTTGTCCGTCATTAATTAATGGAGGTATGTTTTTTCTTTCCTTTTTAAAGTGTTTAATTATACTAACTAAAAGAAGTTCTAGAAGGTAAGAAATATAAAATTGTTTTCATAATTGAGTCCCTAAAACAACATATGGAAGACACCGACTGGCCAATAGGCTTCAGACCCACCAATACTAAAATATAACGTAAGAATTTACGACAGAGGCTAATGACACAGACAGGTAGATTAGGGGTGGGCACATTGTGGATATCCAAAAAATTTATAATATCCGTGATCCGTTCTATTTTATCCAAATATTTATCTTTATGATCTGTTTTCATCCGAAATTTTTCAGATATTCGGATTTCTGGATATCTGTTTTTTTCAAAGATTCGCGAATAATCCATTCCGATCCGTTTTTAAATAATTAGGAAAGACATAATACAAAAAATTCACAAAAATAATAAAAATGTATTAAAAATGTCAATATAAATTTTTATACCTAAATTACATATTTTTCAATATAAATTTGAAAAGAAGAAATATAGCTAACTATTAAGAATTAATTTTTTTAATCAAACTAGTTCTAAAATCTAAACTCATAGTATATCACATAGCGAAAAATGATAAAATCATAAAAGAAAAATATAAAACAATTAAAATTAACTATATGCTACATTTTATTCATCTCCAACCATATAAATACGCACAACAGTATTTATATTATAATATATATATATATATACATAATTAAGATTTAAATAGATATTTATTGAGATACAAATTGGAGTGAATATCCAGTCTTTTGAAAAATGATAGTTGATATTTGTTTCGTTTTTAACGGATATTAGATTTTGCTATTTGCTTTACTCCAAAATTTTATGGATGTCCGAAATTTTCGGATCGAATTGAAGCAAATACCGAATCGAATCGGATCTTACAGATATTTGCCTACTTCTAATGTAGATTGGTTTCATAGAGTTAAAATGAAGAATAAAAAATAGGTTAAAGTTTTAATTAGTAATAAAAAATGTTATTACTTATATGATTGCATGCGCGATACAAGGCAAACGTTTTAGGCTAGCTCGAAAGTCGAAACTTGAATCCGTGAACGACCCATGAATCCCAATTACAATGCCAATCCCAATGCCTCTAAAACGGTTTGTTTTTGTGGTTAACCCAATGTATGTGAACTGAAATACAACTAATCTAAAGATTAAGTATTGATATTTTATCTTACCAAACATATGTTTACATTAAGAATTGATGCATCAACAATTTAATTATGACAAAAATCGAATTTACTATCAGTATGTTTACATTTTGTCTCAAACCGTTCATACTACTAAATTACCACTGTTTGGTTACTGTTGTCAACTCCAACCCTCTTCGGCCCACGTAGTCGAAATGGGGATCGTCCCATTACAAATTTTATATTTCGGTTCAAACGCATATGTCGAACAAATAAAAGAATATTACTTAAAAGAAAAAATAAATCAAGAGATTCACACGAAACTCCATAGATTTCAACAAAGACAAAATCTCGGAGATTGGATAAGAAATTTTTTCTTGTAAATTAAATTTAATCGTTCACGATACACAGAGGTGTAGGTTATTCTTGGAAATCATTTCCAACTAGGAGCAACATTCATATATACTTGCTTACTATAAGTTCTCGGCACGTCGAACCCTTGTTCGGCACCTCTTTGTGTTTGCTATCACGACTCATTATTTTAATAAACAAAGCTTCCATCTTCTTTTCTCTTCTGATATTGAACATCTTGGTGTGTTAGATCGGTTTGAACACTTACTTTCACAATTATTTCCTTTTGTCTCTCGTTTTCTTCTCGCTCGCTACTTAAATACATCTTAGCAAGGTTGTACTTGTATCCGGTCCATCTATGTTTTTTCACATATATATTATTATCAAAATAATTACATCTACCACAAATTAAGAAATAAATTAAGTGAAGTTTGAGAGGATATATATTTACGAATTACATCAGTGTTATCAGTAGGGTCAATATTATTGACAATTGGGTCACAGTTGCCGATTTTTTTTTGGGTTTGATGTTTCATTTTCTTATATTGCGCGTAAGTGGCAAACAAAGAAAGGGCTATTTATAATTAAAATAATCACAGTTATGGATTGATAAGGAAACAAAATACCAATGGACACTGAACTTAAGTTAATAATAATTATTGATTAATCAAGACAATAGTAGATATAGGGCACAATAATGCATGTCCCCTATATCTAATCTCAAACACTAATTTAGCGAAATATAAATTTAAAGTGCCTTAATGCTGGCATCTAGATGATGAGGCTTAATGAACTTCGGTTCTAAACAAGAGTTTAATTCCAATACTAATCTATATACTCTGTGGTTTTTGATTGAAAAAAGCTGATCTAATAAAGCTTCTTTAACCCAAGTTAATTTATTTGAACATTATTTATAGTTTTGGGTTTATGCCATGGTCAAGACAAACCGAAATTAGCTTCAATAATTAATTTAATAAATGTACAACAAGGTGATGTGAGATTGACCTTATTAGAAGATACTGTATCTATAACTATTTATGTCATCATGCAAAAGGCTGCACTTGCATCCCAGCCAATTATTTATCATTTCTATAAAGCCTAAAGACTAGTTAACAGTTGAGGAATAATGAGTGTTAGCCATAACATAATTATAATCACCTTTAGAGAAAATTTTAAAGGCACTTTAAGCTATTAATATAATATATGGGCTTACCAAAAACAAGCATAAAATTTTACATGTAGGCCATGGTACACACCCCAGAAAAGTATATAAGATAAACCAATTTTTATATTATAGGAGATGGATTGAACAAAAAAAAATCTTAGGCGATGGTATATTTTAGTTAATATTTTGACAAAAAAATTCTTAATTTTATGCAAAAATATTAAATTTTAACGGATTTATAAACTGAACCATAAAATATCATATCGGAAATGTAGAATTTCTCGAGTAATACAAAAGATTAATGAGTTACTCCATTCATTGACAATTAATTTTGAGTTGGATTCTTAATAAACAACTATTCATGTGATTGCTCATTCAATTATAAGTTAATATATATATATATATATATATATATATATATATATTGTTTCAAAAGTGATTGATGTTTATCTCAAAATTCTTTTGTCATTCTCTGCAAAACTATGAGTGGTGGGGCTTATAAAAACCAACGTGATTTTTCTCAATCTAACAAAAGGTAAAAACATAAAAACAAAAACAGAGTAAAAAAATAGAAAGCAAAAAATGGCAGGACATGGAACATCTTGTGGAGCATGCAAGTTCCTAAGGAGGAAATGTAACCCTGAGTGTGTTTTTTCACCTTACTTCAGCTACGAACAAGCATCATCACATTTTGCAGCAGTCCACAAAGTCTTTGGTGCAAGCAATGTCTCAAAACATTTGCTTCATTTGCCTTTGCATCAAAGAAGTGCTGCTGCAATCACCATCTCTTACGAGGCTCTCTCTCGTATGCGTGATCCTGTTTATGGCTGCATCTCTCACATCTTTGCTCTTCAACAACAGGTTTGTTAAACTTGATGTTAGGATATGATTGATATCTTATATCGGAAGTTAGGCTCAATCTAATCTAACATGTATAATGCATGATTATTCTATTAATTATCAATTGCTTTCGAGTTAAAACATAGTTAATCATGGTATTATAGTCCACAACTACACCCAACAAAACATGTTTAAAACGTTTATTGTAGTATTTAGAAATGTTAAGTTATATCATCATATCTTGAGGAGACATGTTAAATGTGATTGACACTTATATTAGAAATTAAGATCATTATAATCTAATATGTATAATACATGAGAAACTCCACTTGCTACCAATTGGTTTCGAGTTCTAGTTGAAAAACAAAATTTATCAGTTGAGAACAAAAAGCTCACTTTTTGAAACAGTCTAATGACATTTGCTTATTTGTTTAAAGGTTGTGACTTTGCAAGAGGAGATTGAGTTTCTCGGGACCCAAATGGCGAATTTCTCGTACACTAATCAAAACATGTCACAACTTAACAATATGTCCGAATTTGCGAATCATATGACACTGGACACGACTGGTTTAACTGATGAAAGTTTTTTGAACAACAACGGAATAAACTACCTTGAAGGGTTCTTCACGAACTCAGAGGAAATGCTCGTAAATCATCCATGGCTTCAGAACATGGATTATTTTAACTACGCACCACAAAATTAGACGCCAACTAAAAATGATCAAGCGGTTCACCTAAGTTTAGATTATTAAAGAGTCTCTACATGTAAAATGTTTGTGTATGTGACCGTTATGTTCTTTTTTTTATGCATGTGATCAACTACTTATCGTGATATGTGAAATATAGGGGGATTTTCTTTAATCTTTTGTCGTGTTGCGTATTTATTGGTTACTAAAAGTTAAAAATCTCCATCTATTTGACTAAAACCAAAAGAAAAAAATCTATTTGAACCAAAAAAACTGAAAGTATCTATTTAATTAGACCCATTAATGTTTCGTATTGTTTTAGAAGCCCAATTGGCTCATCTAAAATTTAAATCACATAGCCGAAACTTCTCTATACTTTTTCTTTCCAAGGCCCAATAAGCTCCTCTATTTTTTTTCTTTCTGAGGCCCAATAACTCATCTATTTAGTTTTCTCTGTATGTTTACAAACATAATTATAAAAACATATAGCACAAAGGTAATAGCAATGTGTAGTCTCTTCTTAAACAGTGTAAATATGATGAAAAAAACAGCGTATATATTCATGTAAAATAAAATATAAAAATATTTTGCGTTTACTTTCTTTACAATATAATGTGAACATTCCTTCACTTATTAAATAGGTCTTCACGTCTCATTAGTAATTAGTACACCAAAACAAAAAATGTTTTGATGCAACAAACTACCTCTAGGCATTTGGTTTTTCGGTTCGGTTCGATTTAGTTTTTAAGTTTTTAGTATTTTCAGTTTTTGGTTCTTTCGGTTCTAGAAATATAGTAACCAATGAGTATCTATTAAATTTTGGTTCGATTCGGTTTAGAAATATGGTAACCAATGATTACATGTTAAAATTCGGTTCGGTTCCGGTTCTGAAAAATGGAACCGAATGAGCTTCAAAATAATATTGGTTCAGTTTCGAATAGTTACTTTTTTAGAAAATAACCAAATACCCAAAAAAAATATAATTAGTTATAACCAAAAGTAACCAAAGTATTTTAGTATTAACTCATTTCAGTTCCTATTTGGTAAATTTCGGTTCTCAGAACTGAACCGAATCAAAAATGGAAGTTACCTAAAAAGTGAAAACCGAACGATTTTTTTAGAAACTAAAACCGAACCAAAAACCAAAATTACCTAAAAATTGGAACCGAATGGTTTTTTTTTGGAACTGAAACCGAACCGAACCAAAATTTTTGAGTCAGTTCGGTTCGGTTCTTCGATTCCAGTTTTTCTGCCGAAGCCTACAACACACTCAACAAAACCACTTAACTACACAGAAAATGAAACTCGTATTTGGCATTTCATTACATTTTCTTACAATAAACTAAAATATATGTACATATAAATTGCTTTGTAATGAAGTCACTTCACTTTGGATACTTTGTACTCCATCTTGTATTATTTGTTCTCATACTGTCTTAAAACCCGTTATATGGAGACAAATTATAGGTAAATCATGATGTATACATATGTGACTCTTTTAACTTCAACTAACATCTTTATAAAAAATAATCTAAATTTCAAGCTAATATCTCCACATTTCATCCGTACGATAATCATAGATAATCACACGATAACATATTTAAGACTATACAAAATATGTACATTGATTGATAGCATTGTGTCATAGCTCGTTTTACTAAACTGCTATCGAAAATGTATTAGCAATTTTAGTTATTATATAATAGCATTTGTTAAAAGTTAAGACAAATTTTCCCCAAATTTTCATAAATCGAGAACTTCAAGGAATACCATGGATCTCGATTTTGGTAAATCGAGAAATACCATAGATCTCGATTCTGATTCTGAAAACATATTGGTTTTAGTTACGGCGGTGTTTCTTACCTTGACTGCGCCAGTTTTAATCGCCTCCTTGTCCATGGGTACTCCGTAAGAATTGTCGTCGATTGTCCAGGTGTAATTATTTGAATCCAAAATTGAAATCGTTAGATTTCATTCAGTTTCCTTTGGTATCAACCAACTTCGTTTGAGTTTTCAGGATTGATGATGTTTTCAGATTCTAAATTAACTTTGCATAAGCCAATGTTGATTCCTAGTCGTAGCAGCTTAGTGAGGGAGAAGATGAATTTCTTTATTCTCCTTGTCTTTGTTTTTGTTGTTTTTGGCTGCTCATAGAACCAAGAGACCTGACATTCTAAGAGCTTTTAAGCCTTAGATGTTGTTTGGCTCTTGTCTTTTGGCTTTCTTCTTGTTGTTTATCATTGCTGCAAATGGAGAGTGTGCAACAAAGCCACAGGGTCATCACATGATTTGCGAAGAATCTGTTTCATTTTGTTGATAGTGTTTACGTGTGCTGCAGCGTAATAATCTTAACTCCCCCTTCCTTTGTTTCAGGGTGGGATGCATTCTTTTATCGTCGTCTTCCTGGTCAACTCTTATTTCACTGTTTTAACCTGGAAAACCAAATGTCAAACCATTTTAGTATAGAACTAAAAAACACACCAAGAATAAAATTACAATTATTTCTGCATCTGTGCATGTTAATGCTAGTTGCTTGCTATTAATTTCTCTTTCTGTCAAGCTTGATGTTGATTTTAATGTTTTTTGTTGCAGATATTCATTGGCAGACTTTTAAAAGTAATTTCATCTGAAATGGTACACAGAGTTGTAATTCTATAAAAAAATTTAACTAAAGTCTTGTGCCTCAAATTCTTCCGGCAAATTTCTTGAGATTATGTGTGATGTTGTTCAAAATTACAGAAGTTTAATGGTAGATGATCACGAGAAGCAACTAAGTACATTGTTATCACAATTGGGTTGTGACCAAGTCACAGTTCGGAAGAAGATTATTAATTACATGCATTGGTAAGTTCACAAAGTTGAGTCAATAAACCTAAGTAACAAGAATGCGCAAGTCAGAGATTACACTCACCAATATTCATATGATTGGAGCTCTAAGGTACTTATAGGTCCTAGTGTTATTTACCTTAACTTCCTACAATACGTTAGTGTAGTTTTGTAGTATACTCAACGTGCAAGGTTTTAATAAGTCTCTTTGTAGTTGTTTCTCATGTCAAACTGAGTTCTTACCAACAGCTTATCTGACCATTATTAATTGAATGTGCAGGTTGAAGTTGAATCAGTACCTAAAGACATCTCTCATCTATAAATTCGATCTATGGAGGCAAGCTTGTAAAAAATAAATTGGGAACTTCAAAGATGGTATAACATTAGCTAGTTATAATTAGTTTAAGACTTGTGATATGTATTGATAGGATGTGAATTATGTTATGTTGAATGAATATGTAAATTGTGTTACTTAATTTGAGTTTATATTATGCAAAACAAAATTTCTTTAAATACCTATAACAACAACAAAAAACGCTATAAAAATATATTAAACTAATATAGAATTGCTATTGTATAATAACTTATGATAGCACGCAATGTGAATTATCATCACTATTTTTACAAAATTTGGAAGTACTATAACAAAATTAATAAAAACATTCAAATATTGCTATAGTATCTTAACTTATCGTAGCGTATGAAAAAAATGTTATCGTATAGGTAGAACCTACCATAGCTGCCGATGATATAGTATTAGTAAATTTGCTATTATACATGTATGATAGCATATTATCCGCACTAACAATGTACATTTTTATTGTAGTGTAATCCCACGGCTCCATTGTCTTATTAATTAGCTTAATCACACAAAATATTAATTAATCATACTTTAATTTGTTGAGCCATTGTAATCATCACCTAGACTGTTATGTTTTAGACTCCATAAAAATAGTACATGTTGTTGCGTAATATATAATCATTTCAATCTAAACTATAGTTTTTGTCACATTATTAGGAGGTTATTAGAAAAGACCAACTCTAATCTATATATTAATTTCTGTAGACTCGTGGAAAAAACTTAAGTTACGCGTTGCATTAATTTAGCTACTATCGAATCAAAACCTCGCCAACTAATTATTAATATCAAAATATATTTTAACATTATATAAAAAAAAAAACTATAGATATATAGAGTGAAGACATATAAGTAACTAAAGTAAAAGAGAACTTTCTCTATCAAAGTCTCTCCCTATTTACTCCTGGTTCTCCACGTAGCTTTCTCACATTCAATGCTTTAACCATATACTCACAGTCACAGACATTATATATATCTACATGTCTCTCTTTATATATATATCTACGTTTATGTGAATCCACATACTTCTTAAGCTCTCTTGGTTATATACAAATCTCAAATATATAACATTTTGTATATATATATATGCGTCCATATGTGTGTGTAATGGAGAGAAGAGACTGCTTGATGTCGATGAAGCTTAGACAAGTGTTAACAAGGCCATCTTCAGACGCGGCTTTGATTTGGCCATTTGGGGAAGAAAGAGCGTTTGCGGCGGATGAAGAATATGGCGGTAGAGGCGGTTGCATGTGGCCACGGAGGTCTTACTCATGTAGCTTTTGTGGAAGAGAGTTCAAGTCAGCTCAAGCATTAGGTGGTCACATGAATGTTCATCGAGGAGACCGAGCTAGACTCAAACAACAATCATCTTCATCAAATGACCAAACCACAACTTTTGATAATGATACAAAACAACAACAAAAGCAAGTTCTTGTCCAAGAAGAATCAAGGAATGGAACTAAGAGGGAGATAAGTAATGTTCTAGAAAGTTCTATTGATGAAGTGAAGACTGATTTATCAGTTGGTTTATTGAGTTCTGAGTTTGGTTCTAGGAAGAAGCAAGTAATGAATGGATCATCGAAGAGAGCAAAGACAGATGTTACAAGATTACCGATGATGTTAGGATTGGTGATTGGAGTTTCTAAGATCAACGGTCATCATGAAGAGTTGGATCTTGAGCTAAGGCTAGGAGCTGATCCACCAAAAGTTAACTAGCTTAATTAGTATTAATAATAATAGCTAGTTTGATTGAGAAAAAGAAGAAGTTAAATTGTCACTAATCTCAAGAGTCAGAAGAGAGTAGTAGGTTCTGTAGTGTTGGCTTTGATATAGTAATATTTTTATCTTATAAAACATTATATGTCAAATCTTAATTTTATATATATAAAAAATCAAATACAATTACATAGAATACATTAAAATTCAAATAATAATAATTGGTGAAATTGAGAAGATTAAGGAGCTTATTTAGATTTTGTACTTTTCAATTCATCTAATGTTTTCTGAATAATAAAATTGATGTATTGATGTGTTTGCTCGTTGGTCTCGTTCATAACTGCAGTTTTATAGACTTAGTTTTACCAGTGATACTCTATTATTAATGAATATAATCAGCCGTTGACAAAAAAAAATTGATTGACAAAAAAATTTATTGGTGAAAATAAACACATTAATTATTGGAATTAAATGTAATTTTAAGAGCTGCTATGTATAACATATAGTTGGGTTTTACTTGTAAATAGGGACAATGTAATCAATGTTTACTATAAGCTTATATAGTTATAAGGTCAAATCTAAATGAACATTTTCACATCAATTACTATATTAGTGGTTGGCACATGAAAACAGTATATGATCATTGTGTTTTTATATGTTCAGAAATAGTATGAACTTCGAAATTACTTGGGTTCGTAATTAAAATAAAATCCGTAAGACTGTATCAGAAAGCAAATACTGTACAGTAATAAATATTTTGTTTCATTATTTCTCTTGGTAAACAGAACAATGCACTATTAAAGTATTAATGTTTTAACTAAATAGAAATACAATGAGCAGATGTGGGAACAGAGGATTATTGTTTGTTCACACCAACTGTGTGTATATATATATAGTTTTTTGTTTTTATTTAACTCAGAAGTTCTCACTGCGTCTTGTGAAAAGGGTATGAACTATTTTCTTGGAAGTGGTGTAACCATGGATAGACTTTTCCATATATTCAAATGAGTCGAAATCATAAACTCATATCCGTGTAGTAATTTGCAAATAATAATATACAATTAGATACATATATTTTTTTATCTGATTGTGGGGTAAAATCTAAGTGAAGAAAGTGAAAGTGGTCTTATCAGAATTTAAAGAGAGGTCCTAATATAAACATAAGCTAACGTTTGTATATTGTATGTATAAGAAAGAAATATATAAATTAAATTAAGTGAAAAAGAAAAAAAAGAAAGAAAGAAAGAATGAAACTGATGGTTATAAAGGAAACTATGATTATAAATGGGAAAGTGTAACAAAATTCAACGTTGTCTAAAAGAGAAAACCTTAGTGAAATAAGGCTTTTGACTTAATATTACGAAGCATCGAAACTAAACTGAACTCAAAGTGTAAAAAGAGAAAAAGACAGAGAATTAATATAAAAAAAACCTCAGACTCTGCTCTGCAACTGCAAAAATGGAAGAATTTACTCAAAAAAATAATGTAAAGTGAATATAGAAAAGAGAATAAATAGAATTTATGTCATAACTTGTAACCACCACCTTTAACATCATTTCCTCTTTTGGAAATTCTGCTTCTCAATATTCAATGTGCTTTTCTCATTCTCCCAATCCAGTTTCATATATGCTTGTATTTTTTTTATACTTGGTTTCATTAATCTGAATTATACAAATTTAAGTGTAATATTTAACAAATGTTTTTAGTAAAGTTAAATTTTTTTTTTTATATTCCAGGTGATTCGAACTCAATTAACATATTACTGTTGTCGTAAGTTTGATTATAAGAAGGCCAGATGAACCAAGTAAAATATCTTATATGATGTATACAATGTGGCGATAGATATTCGAATTCATGTAGCGTACTATTGCTGTCCTAAGTTATTTTTGCTTTACTACAATATCGCGATCTCATTAGATGGTAAAATATTAGTCTATACAGTTTTTCTCACTAGAAATGGATTTTAGAAAATTGCGTTAGCTCTATAGTTTGGGTTATAAATAAAATCTTATTAATTTGTTGTTAAAAAAGTAAAATGTACTCCATAAGTTATTTTATTGTGTGTTGCAATAACATCTATAGACGCAAAACAAGTAAATTGAAAAGTTAAATTCTCTGCTGTGTTACTTTCCCAAAAAAGAAACTCAACTTGAAGTTGCATCATCTTTACACATCTTATATTGTCAAAGAGATTTTATCTGTATCAAATGCATAAAATAGGAAAATGAAAGGTTTGAAGATAGAGTGGCAAATAGGTGACTTCTTTAGTGTAAAAATAAGATAAAGAGATGATAGAGAGATGGTTTAAAGGAAAGCTCAGAATGCACATGCTCATGCTCATGCTCAGGCTCGTTCTCTCATTATTCATCAAAATTCAATTTTTCTGATTTTGCTGTTTTTCATGTTTTGTCCATTAGAATTTCCTAATTTAGTTACCTATTTCTTCTTCTTATGTCAAGATACTTTCCTTTTTTGTTCAGTTTCACATACACCTTCACAAACCGTGTGCATCAAGATGCATCCAAAGTCAAATGGGTGAATCAAATTTTTTACAATGATTAAAAAATATATAATCTATTGTGAAAAATTAATGTTTTTGTATAGGAAATTAAGGGACACATTCAAAGTAGACTTAATGGGCCATGAGATCATAAATGGGCCCATTTTTTAATTGAGACCCAATAGTAATATTTCCAACGGAAGCTTAACCGATCACTTCGCTCCTTATCAACCCAAAAGACAACACAGTGGACATTTTCAGGAGAGTGCGTAAGCGTTGCAATGGAGACTGACAAAAGATGGTCCCTCGCCGGAAAAACCGCTCTGGTAACCGGCGGGACTCGTGGAATCGGGTTTATATCTCATCTCTTTTTCAATTCGTCTCTGAGTTCTGCAACGTTTTTTTTTTTTTCCTTTCTTTTTTTGAGGTATAAGGAAAGCAGAAATATATCTTTGATTCTCCAAATTTTAATGAAGGTTTTGTTTTTCGTTAAAAATTGGAAGGTGTTTTTTTGTTGTTGGTTGCATGATTTGGTTTGTCCTTTGATTGTTTCGAAGAGTTTGTTTAGTGATTTTGGGTTTGTTTGATAAACCTGTTGAGCCTTTATAGTGACCTTTTCTAAAAATGTTTGAATCGAATTTAGGGCATAGATGTGGTTTTCATGAGTATTCAATGTATAATCTCTGTTCATTTTTTGCCGGGGTATACAATTTAGGCGAGCAGTAGTGGAGGAACTAGCAAGATTCGGTGCAAAAGTTCATACTTGTTCAAGGAACGAGGAAGAGCTAAAAGCATGCTTGAATGATTGGAAATCAAATGGTTTAGTGGTGTCTGGTTCGGTTTGTGATGCTTCGGTTAAGGATCAGAGGGAAAAGCTGATTCAGGAAGTGTCGTCAGCCTTCAGCGGCAAGCTCAACATTCTTGTAAGTTCCCTTCTGCAAAATGCTTGTTACTGACTATTTTTCTACACATTGTAATCTTCGTTGTTTTTGAAATCGTACATTACCTCAGCATCCCTTATGTGTAAGTTCCTTCACTGGTCAATCAGTGTCGAACCAATCTATTTGCTGGCTACGCTTCTATCAGGGTTCCACATTAGGTTGGTGTTAGCCTTGAAACGGTTGAAACTTGTTGGTGGGTTTTCCCTAAAATGCTCTGTACTCTAGCTTTGTGTGTTGTTTTCTTGTTGAACGATATTGTGATGTTTGTTCCGTTGGATAGAATTTCCTTGATGAATATAATGTGTTAAGTTTCCATCTGTTATGATTAGCCCTTTCATTACTTAAATCTGTTTTCATTATGCAAGGCGTCCAAGCCACAAAAGTTAGGGGTTTGATTCATTCTGCCCCCTTCTCAAAGATTCTCAACTTGTTTTGTAATCAGGTAAACAATGTTGGAACTAATATCAGGAAACCAACAGTTGAATACTCAAGCGAGGAATATGCAATAATGATGTCAACCAATTTAGAATCCGCTTTCCATCTATCCCAAATTGCACATCCTCTTCTAAAAGCATCTGGAGTAGGAAACATTGTGTTCATCTCCTCTGTTGCTGGTCTGGTTCGTCTTAGTAGTGGGTCTATCTATGGTGCAACTAAGGGTGAGTCTACGTCTCCTTTATTCAGTGTAAGTAAAGATAAAGGAGGATAAAATTAGATGAAATTAAGTTTTTTTTTGCAGGAGCACTAAATCAGCTTACAAGAAACCTAGCCTGCGAGTGGGCAAGCGATAACATCAGAACCAATTGTGTGGCGCCTTGGTACATCAAGACCTCACTTGTGGAACCGGTATCTTTTCCTATTCTCTACTTTTCCCTAAAACAATGCATGAAGAACATTGTTTCATTTACTTTGATAAAGTTGTAGGAGAAATGAATAGGGGTTGGCATATAACCTGATTGGTTTTACTAAAAAGAAGCATTGCATGACGTTATCTGTTATGTGAATACCAGTATATATATTTAAAGATTATTACTGTTATGATGTTCTTCTTATGCAGCTATTTGAGAAAAAAGATTTTCTGGAGGCAGTAGTTTCACGAACCCCACTTGGGCGCGTTGGAGAACCAGAGGAAGTCGCATCTCTGGTTGCTTTCCTCTGCCTTCCCGCAGCATCTTACATTACCGGACAGGTAATTTCCGTTGATGGAGGATTCACCGTCAACGGTTTCAGCTACACTAAGTAGACAAAATCATCCTTTCGTGAGGCTTTTGCCTGTTGGTCTTGTTTGTCTTTGTCTAGTTTCTCTGACGTCTTTCAACCTGTAGTAATATTCTTACATTCGTATTAATATAAGTAATTATTAAATAAATCAAGGATCTGTTATGCACCAGACAGTATAAATCAACATTGGTCTAAGTGAGATTAAGCAAACTGTTAATCAAAGTTAAAAGAGGGCTAGGCTTAACTTTACAAACAGTTCAGAGTTTGTTGAAAGTTCCTTAACTTTTCCCAAATTTCAAAAGCCTACGAACTAAACTAACGATTGCTCTATTTTCTACTTCATCTACTAAAATGTCAAGTTCTTTTTCCTTTATTCTTCCTCTTCTTCTTGGTATGATGCTTATCAAACGATTTAAAGGGCTTTTCGCATAAGAGGACCCTGTAGCTTGCGTGAGGTCCTTCAGCAGTTTCACGTAAGCTCGTAAGCCACCTCATTGCGTTTCCAATCTCTTGAAGCTCGCTCATCACATTGAGTGTGTCCCTTATGTATACACGTCCTCCAGGTCTCAAAATCCGGTCCATCTCTAGCATTATTGTTGTCATGTTGCACCTGAACAAGACTCACCAACAAAGCCATAAGTTTGTAACAATCCAATGGGAAAATGATTGAAGAATTTCTTTAACTTGGCAAAGAAAAGTACATTGTTGTTACCTTTTACTTTCAATGGAAAATAGACCTGCAGCGTGCAGCAAATCGTAGGTTCTTGGGTAAGTATCAAACGGTTCACACCTGAAAAGAAGAAATTTCGATTTCTCTCAGCAGTGCCAATTTATACAATGTTATTGTTGATCTAGGGCTTATAAAGGAAATAAAAGCGAGGAAGAACATGACAAAAATCAAAGACCATAGCAATGGATAAAAGATCCTATAAGTCTGATATGATTGTATCTTTAGAGTAAGGAGTTTTAATACCAATCGTGCATTACTCCAAGGAGTCCACGGTCATATATAACAGGCAATGTGTTAGAACCACTGACTGGGACAACGTTGAGAACCCAACAATCAATCTTTAGCTCAGCTAACGCAGCTGCAAATCTGCCAAGCAAAAGAAATTAGAAACTCAGAAGTATATGCAGCAGTCATTTTTGTTGTCTGATGATAGAGCACTGTTGTGGGAAGAAAAAGTACCCGCCAAATCCAGCTCTCATGTCCAATACATTTCTGAGTCCTATCTGCTTCCAATGTAGGCCATTCACATAGTTTGATATTATTTCATTCCAATACTTTGATTCAGCTGCAAAGAGCTCTTTCCGGGCTATGTAAAAATCAAATTGTATTGTCTGCAGCCTATCCGGTGGGGTCTGTAAACGAGCTGGCCATGGAGCAAGATTTGCTCCATATCCATTTTCTTCAATCCTAGTGATGCATGCCTTCAGATCTACATACCTAACTTAGTAACAGAATCAGTGAGAGGTCACAAATCTCTAGGATACAAGATGTTGTGATAAATCGAATAAATTTGGGACTAAGGAACATAAGCAAGGCCAACCAAGTAAAGTCGAATGCTCAAAGTCACATATTGAAATCAAAGCAGTTTCTCAACCTTAAATATGTCATGTGGCTAAAAGAGGTATCGCAAACGTACCAAACGTTATCTGGGTCATCATCAGAATGACACAGCGGAGGCACGACTTCAGCACTACGACTTAGATAACAAGTGTTATTTACAGGCTTCTGCCATATAGCTATATATCCTTCCTTCTTTACAAGAACCCAACACAGCCTGGTGGTAAGGTTTAGCATCTCTGAGAAAACAAAACAAATCGATCTTACTCAATCACATACAAGCGTTGTCACAAATAAGATACAGTATATAAATCCTTGCTGATGAAGGAAACTTTCTCCAAATGCTTTGTCATAGGCACAATGAACCAAGAAGACAAAAAAAAACATATTAGCATAGTGTAGGTTGGAATGCTTCCTCCCAAGAAAATTCGAGTGTTTTAAGCCACTGTGGAATGCTTGTGTTGCCTACCAAAATAGATATCTCCTAAAAAAATATGACGTAGAAATGAAAGTATTAAGCTGCATGAATGATAAGGTACCTTCCCATTGTTTTTCCAAAGCCTGTTCATGCTTATAAACAGGTTGTGCTGCCCAAACAAAATATCCTCCAGCACGGAGCATCCTATTGACTTCAAGGAGCAAGATCCCATCTTCAAATGATAAACAATGACAATACAAGAGTATCTGTCAGTAGAAGCTCAGATACACTTAGTACCCAATATGACCTTTTACACAAAAGTCTGATATCAAATGACAAAGCAGCCACCAGAGAACAGTTTTAGCTTACGGGAGAATAGAGCAGTAAAGTTGTTTATAAACCAAAAGCAAAACTGACTAAACAAAATATGTGTAACCAAATTCGAATAAAAATTATGCATGTAAGTTTGTAATAAGTAAAACGGCAACATAAAATATTTGCATACCATCGCGAGTCCAGTTGATTCGACATCTTGAACAATGTACCAAATCAAAAGCTTGGCTTGGGTACAACAATCTCCGTGTTGTGAATGCTGCCACCATTGCGGGAACACCACGCTCAAGAGCAAACTGTATCTGGTTCTCGTGAACATCTTTTGGAGCTATAGACATAGTCAAGACATTTCGTGACATTAAGTAAGCACCAAAACTTGCCACACCGCATCCAATGTCAAGAACAACTCGTGTATGACTACCAAAGCTGATATCAGGAATCATCTACACATACAACAAAAATATAAAATAGAGTAACATCAGATTCGAGTAAACACACTTGCATAGAATTTTCACATTGATTCATAAAAATAAATTAACCTTAGAGATCTGATCCAAGTACTGATCATCCCCGTGTATAAACTGAGTACCACCACCAGGAAACTTGAATTTGTCATTCTCTTTGTAAATCCAATTTTGACCACCTTTGTCTTCAACAAGTCGAGTATGTGGAACATTATTAAACCAAACCTGTCAAACAAAATTAAAACTTTCCTTCGGGAAATATAAAATCTACTAAAACAGAGGAAGAAAGAGCACCACGATACCTCGTCACGGCTTCTCGGCCACGGAATCGGAGGACGGTATCCTTTAGGGATTGGGACAGTGCAATTTAATCCCCATCCTTCTTTAGGGCAATACCGCTCAAAACGCTCTCCACGCGCTGTCGATTTGAGCCTTCTGATGGCTTCCACATTATCCAAACAAGGAATATATTCTGTCATATTCTCTAAACACATCTCGAATATCTTCACACTAACTCTAGGCGTGGTAGAATCGTTATCACCATCGTTTCCTTCGATTTCTGTCTGATTCTCCCACGTCTCCGCCGACTCAGTGTCGTAATCCCCAATTTGAAACTGATCGGACATTGTGCCATTCTCATTGACGATTCCAAACACCTTCAGCTCAACATAATCTGGAGGCGGAGGCGGTGGCAAAGACTGAGGCAAAAGCGGGTGACTCTGGAGGATCAAATCAGAGATATTATAGGACTTTCCGAAATCAGGTGAGAGTGCAACAATGGGAGATCGAGAAGGCTCGGCGGAGAAGAATATGAGGCGGCGAAATCCATCCTCAGACCAATGCTTACCGAGGAAGAAACAAGCAACAAAGATCAAAACAAAGGCGCATAGCTTGAAGAAAGTAGAATTTCTGAGACCTACGAAGAGCTTCATTAGCTTTGGATTCTCAGAAACATTACTAATTTTGGTTTCGCAGTCGAAGTTTCTTTAATTTTCCCGCTAATCCTCAGACTGCAAATAGTGATAGTGACGAAGAAATCTGCAGCCTTAATAAGTTTCGAAGGATTATCTTCTTTTGCAAATTGGGCTCCCAAATCTATACCTAGGCCCAAACACTTATTGGGCCTACTCAGTTCTCTTATCAATCGGCCCAATTCCCTGGGCTCATCTCATGAAGGGTCGGTTTAAAAGTCACTTCCATGGTTCCATACTTCCATAAGTCGCTAAGCGCATATCGAATTCATTAGTAATTTATAGGGGTAGACTCCATTAGTAACAAGTAAATCCTTTGTATTTGAAAAATCTCCACATAAATTTTGAGATTAAGAACGAATTGATAAGGTATGAGACTATAAGCACTTAATCATGATCAACTTTTTAAGCTTACCTGGATGTTGGCATTTACCTATAAGAATGGAATATCTGGGAATCTTTAGTTGCAACAACTTTAGAATCCTATAATTCTTTTTTTACATATTAAAAACTTATCTTTTTGGAGCAATTGATTAATGTAGTTGCAGCTGTAGATTTGTACCAAAAAACAAAAATCTGATATACTTTGAGGTTCAACTGAATCTTGTGGAGAATAGAAACTGGAGTTAGAAGACAACTCTTGTGGAGAATCATCGTCGGACCCATTTTTCATCTCTCTATTCGGAAGGCATTCCGTTCATAAACTTCTTCATCGTCGGACCTATTTTCTTCTTCTCCCGTGACAGAATTTTGGATTTCGACGATTGCAAACGGCTATAGAGTTAGGGTTCTAAGAACGAATCATTGGGCACATGATTTTTTCTTTTTCTTTTTGGGTTCGATAAGAGTTTAATGGAGAATGTAGAAATAGAAATTTAACTTTTATTATAGGTGTAATTAGAGATTAAACTTTTAATTTGGGGAGAAATAGAAAGAGGTCCAAATTTTAGATGGATCTGTTTTTATATGAGATAGTTCCGTGGAGGAAGGGGGAATAGCTAGTCAGCCCTAATTTATAGGTTAACCGATTCCACCATTAGGGCGAAGGCGAAATCTGGGTTTAGTAAATTGAGTGATGGCGACTACAGGGACTGCGGCAATTGCGACGGGAACATCGACGGTGGAGAGAAAACCGGTGTTTGTGAAGGTGGAACAGTTAGAGCCTGGAACGAGTAGCCACACATTAACTGTTAAGGTCATTGAGACTAATACCGTGGTTCCTATTACCCGGAAGCCTTGTCCAGCAAGTTCTCTGAGTCAGCCATCTCAGGCCAGTCGAATCGTTGAGTGTCTCGTAGGAGACAAAACCGGATGTATTCTCTTCACTGCTTGTAACGATCAAGTTGACCTCATGAAGCCCGGGGCAACGGTTATACTGCGCAATTCAAGGATAGACATGTTTGAGGACACAATGAGGCTGGGGTTGATGAATCAGGACGCATTGAAGCAACTGAACCTGCACCTTTCACAGTCATAGAGGGCAAGAATCTGTCTCTTGTTGAATATCAACTGATCAACGTTAATGATGAGGTATCCTTTTAGTATGTTTATGTAACCTAAGTCCTGAGAATGTTTGGTTCGGATTCTTCTTCCCTGAATACTTTAATTTAGATGATGAATATCGTATGACTGGTCGAGAGATGCTTGTCGTATGCATTCTTTTTACCCTGCAACATATGGTCAGGATCTTCTTGTGGATAAAAATATAAAACCTGCTTACAATATTATTGAAGCTTTAGTTAAACTCATTTTGCACGTAATCACACTAGTAATTACAAGAATAACCAAACTGGTCTTATCTTTTACAAACAGAAAAACCTCAAAACCAAAACCACAAATTTCTGATTTGTCAAATGGCACCTTTCATGTAGCATAACCTGAGGACCGCAACAGCTTTGTTCAACAGAAACATGCTATCTTCCTGATGCGTCGCTTGTTCGGCTTTACTACCACCTGAAATATCCAAAAGAATAAAGATGTCAAACTTCGAAAAAGAAGTATACATATAATTGGTTAAAGCAAAGATGATTCTCCATCAAAATCCTTAGACTCAAAAATGTAGTTGGAAGCTAGGAAGTGAAAGTAGAAATCTACTTTCGTGCAAGAAGCCACCAACATAACATCTGGGTGGGCATTACGGCCACCCACATATAGAATAATGAGGCTGACTAACGTGCCCATCCATATAGAGATATGAACTAAGTACGAAACTGAAGTGAAATTGCTTTAGAATGAAAGTAAAAAATGAGAACTAATATGTACAGTAAACAGCCAAGAAAGGAGAGCACAAGTTTGTTCACATTCAGTAAGGGCTATTAACAAGATACTGATATTGGTGACATACTGACCAATCACAGAAAGAAGCAGCCATATGGCTAATTGTGATCGGCTAATTGGTCACCTATGTTATATACATTACTCTAAGGTGAAATAAAGCAAATTAAGATACATGAAGGTAGTAATTAAACATATAGTTAACGATCCTTAACCAAAACTGGGTTTAATCCTGTTTTAGAGTTCAAACGAATCACCAACGACATTGCTATAGGTGTGCTTACTGACCATTCACACAAACAAAAGCCGTATGGCTAGTATGTGACTGGCTAATTAGCCACCCTAAAACGAAACATAAACAAGAATGATTACTCACAAAACCAAAACAGAGTATAAGAAAACCGAATCCTAACAATCCAAAATGCAAAGTATTCATTAGAGTATAAAGATTTACCAGGATGATACGTGAAGCGAGGTAGCTACAAGCAACCTCATTGGCTGCGTCTCGGAAGTTGAGCCAGCTCCATCGCTCAGCAGCTTGTTTATTGAGTTTCGCTTCAGGAATCAGGACACGGGTCGGGGTAGTGAGTCTGAGCTTTTTGCCCTCATCGTCGAACTTGTACTCTTATCTCTTTCTATATACCAATGGAAGCAGGAAAACAAAGCGGTCTTCGTCGTCTAGTTCTCCACATGGGAGCTTGTTTGTTTTCTGCATCGCCATTTTCTCTTCTTCTCGGATTTTCTTACAAGTGCCGTTTGATGTCGTTCGTTTGCAACTTAAAAAGGCAACAACTGAATTAGAAGTGATCTAGGGTTTCAGATTCTGGAAACGGTCTCCTAATTTTTATAAAAGATGTCATAAAGGCCCAATTGGCTCATCCTGGCCCGTATAAAGGCCCGTTATATTTGTCTAATTTGTTCTATTATTTGTAGTTTTCGTTAATTTAACTTACCTAGGTACAAAAATTTCATTAAACCCTAAAGAAAAAACCTCGGACTCAGACATATCGTTCTCGATCTTTCAATTAAAGCTTCAACTCAAAAATGGCGACTCTTGCACGTCGCGCAGCCTCTCGGCTTGTCGGAAATTATTGCAAGAACTGTTCTTTCCTTTACTCATTCTCGGATCAGTTGGTTTATGTCCGGCTGCAACATCTGACGCCATTGTTGTATCGTAATATTCCCTTTACGACATCGACCAAAAAGAGAGCTACTCCAACGATTCCGCTTCTTCAAGTGATCGAGACTGAGATTAAATACGCAGAGCAAGCTGATGATTACGATCGAGTAAACTTCAACTTCCCTGTTCCCTATTATTATTTTTTTTCAAGTGTCAATGGTGTGTAATCTCGCCTTTTGAACTTAATGAAGGTTGAAGAAACTCCAAGTGGTTTCCCTTTCAAATTGGAAGACAAACCAGGAGGAAAGACTGTGAGTTTGACTAGAGAATATGAAGGAGAGAGTGTTAAAGTTGAAGTGCACATGACTAATCTTGTGACAGGAAATAAGGAAGATGACGAAAGTGAGGAAGAGAGTGAAGATGATGAAGATGAGGATAAGGCAGAGAAGCCAAAGCAATCCAATGTGCCACTCTTAGTAACTCTTTCCAAAAAGACAGGACCAAGTTTGGAATTCAGATGTACTGCTTTTCCAGACAAGATTGCAATCAAGGATATGTGGGTTACATTTCCTGATGATCCTTCCAAGGATGAGCTTGCTTATGAAGGCCCTTCTTTCCGGTAATAACCAGAAAAAAAGCTTTTAAATGATGTAACAAGAGCCAAAGTCGTGAATCATGATCTTTGATGGTTTTTTTTTTCTGCAGGGATTTGAATGAAAAGCTAAGGAAAGCTTTCCATAGGTATATCGAGATTAGGGGGATAACACCGAGCATGATCAACTTCTTGCACGAGTATATGATCAACAAAGATAGTAAAGAGCACTTACTGTGGTTGAAAACTCTCAGGAATTTTGTCAAGTCTTGAATACAGAACACTTTATTTTTCAAATGCTCTTTGTCTTCCAAATTTTGTACTTGAAACACCATTCATATCTATTTGGATCTATTTATCTATAAAAAAAAGAGTAGTGTAAAGTCAAACACTAGCAGTGTGTGAAATGTATAAACATAGCTACACCAATTACAAGTAACTTGGGTCGAGTATGTCCAGTATTTCAAGTGAATCTATTCTGTCTGCGATTGAACAGACAATAACCATCTTTAAGCATAAAACTGAAAGCCGTATCTGCCATCATCTGACAAAAACAAAGGGATGCTCAACATCAGATAATGGCCTTGAACATACCTAAAAGATAACAATGAATTGCCTTACCTGACATGGCTGCTTGATTTGCTTCAAGATTGTAGCAGTCCTGTGACTCAAAGTTCACTATAGTTACGCCAGACAGCTCGAAATTCTTCACGGAATGTGTTCAAGCGTGCCTTGAGGTTTGGAGTTCTCACACTTGCGTGAAGAAGAATTACTGTGGAAAGAATATCTCAGGTTAGAAATAGCTCCATCAAACGACATCTACAATTAAGCAAAGCGGTTCCACTTACCGACAAGGGAAGTGGCGAGTGCATAGAGGACCCACAACAAACCGCAGGAAGAAAACCACATAACAAGACTGGCTATATCATACACAAGGAAATCAAGACGTTGATCAGTTTTGACACCAATGTTGCATTATCTGCATAACAAGGTATAGTGAGTATTCAAGTACCTATTAGGAAAATAACGACGAATACCCATCGTGGTTTCCCACAAACGTAAACTTTCTTTCTGGCTGCTGATCTTCCACGGATGACAGGCCTGCAAATGTTCACATAATATAAAGATGTTATCTACCAGCCCTCTTCATAGATTAACTAGTAAGAAACTCACATGTGCGGAGGCCTCATTTTTGCAGCCAAGTGTGGGGAGAAATGCCTAATAGTCCTTATAAACTTCTCATTAAAACTAGCTGCAAAACTGCAAAAGACAGCAATGAACCCCCTTAACCTTGAATATCCAATAGATTGTGCTAACGACGAAGCGCACAAAACCAAACTACAATGCTTGCGGACGCAATGTTAAGTAGAGAGCAACTACCTTGACATCCTCAATGGAAATGGAACAAATCCCCTTGAAAAAACTAAGAATTCAAGAACCAAAATAATACAATTTATCAATCTCCAAACATATTCTTTTCCAGTTCATGCTAACACAAATAAGAACATGCCGCCATGAAACACTCAAAACCAATCGAATCTAATAATGAAAATCCTGCTCAATAGCAACCATAGTAAACAAAGTATCCACATATCTTCCAATTCATGCAAAACAATTCCAACTTCACATCACCATGAAGCCTCAAACGCATTGTAGAGCAGAGAGATATAAAGTGGAAACCAAAAGAAACCGATGGAAAAAATACCTGTCGTTGAGGAAAGCTATGCTTAAAGCTGTTAGAGCAACACCCACAATAGCCAGTGGTCTTGTAATAAGCGCAAGACCTGACTCACAAACAACATCCATTAGCAAACAGCACATGATTTTAATTGAATCCCAAAGTCCCAAAGTACAGCTAAAAAAGCATGAAATTTACGCAAGCCTTTCACTTACCCAGAACGAAAATCACCAAGATAAAATAATTCGTCCTATAGCTGCAACATTAAACGAGTAAAAGAGAACATATGATCAAAAATCAAAAGTCCTATAACATGCAGACAATAATTGAGATAGAGAGTAATACTAGTAGAGATTGCATTTGAGACGGCTCTTCCATTTAGAGAAAGAGCGAGGGAATGCGAATCTAGAGAAAAACTCGCCGAACGAACGAGGAGGAGTCGACCATTCAACTTCTCTAAGCGCCTCAATCACATCCTCAGCAGCTACGTTGTCCCAATCCATATCTTCCTCGCCTCGTCTCTTCCACTTTTCTCAATAAATCGATATCTGCCTCGAGGATGAATTCAAAAAGCTCCGATGAGTTTTTCTGATTCGAATTCGGTGTGTTGTATTGTATTATTTCGATTCGTGAATGTTTGTTTGGTTCTCTGATTTTGCCGGAGATCCGTTCACACGTGTGCGAGAGTGAGTCCCAAGCGTGCGAAAAAAATCAAAAGTGTCTGAGCCCGGGTTCGAACCGGGGACCTCTAGTGTGTGAGACTAGCGTGATAACCGACTACACCACCCAGACGATTTGTTAATTCCGTATTTAATGAATTTTTATACACCGGATCTGACTAAATTGTGGTGCAACTTTCTCCATCCAATTGCCGAAAACGACTAAACAAAGCAACGAACTCTGGTAGAATGTCGAGAAAACAGAATGTTTGCAGTTTCGTTAGTACCTCGTACCACACCGTGCCGTTTGAGCTCTGTGTTTCTCTGTCACCGCTCGATTTCTGCTGCACTTCGGTTCCACCATCACTACCAGCAGCCACACCTTACATCTCTCTCTGTTCAGGTTTCTCTTTCTCTCATACTTTCTTTTTTGAGAAACTCGGAAGAACTTTCGTTTCGGCATCTTTAGAAATATATATTTATTCACTTTTCGCGTTTCAGATTCGGTCGTTAAGCAAGCAGATCGATATGGCAGCTCAAGGTTTGTATTGATCTCTTTTCTTCTCTAGCTCGTCTTCACTTGATACGAAGATACAGCTTATCGGATCGAGTTCACTTGTTTTTGGTTACAGGTGATTATGGAGTGGTGAAGCAAAAAGCAGGAGGAGATTCGTATGAGGAAGCGTTGGCTGCTTTGTCTTCTTTGATCACAAAACGTAGTCGTGCTGATAAGAGCAACAACGGGGATCGGTTTGAGTTAGTGTTTGATTATCTTAAGGTCTCTTGCGCGATAAAATTCTCTAAGAATGTTAACTATTGTTCCACTTTTTTTTAATTTCTGCTGAATGTTACGCTTCTCGTAATCAATTTGCAGCTACTTGACCTGGAAGAAGACATGTTAAAGATGAAAGTTATCCATGTTGCTGGAACCAAAGGCAAGGTACAGGAACTTTGATTTTCTGGGGGTGCTAGATAATGATACTAATTCTCTTTCTGTATATATTAGGAATTGATATTGTTAGTTAGCCATCTTCTGAGTTTATTAGTTCTGTACTATTTGTGACTGTTACGTCCTTATTAGTTAGCCTAAGGTTTTTGCTTTGTGGAGATTTGAGATACGTTACTGGATTGTGTCATCTTGAGCTTTTTCCAATTTGAGTAAGACCCCTGAATCCAGGAATGCAGCCCGGCTTCTAAATTATTAAGGTCCAGGCGCGAGAAGGAGATTAGTTTGATACTTACATGCCAGGAGATACATAAAGTTTCATTTGATAGAGTGTCAGTTTTGCAAAGTTGTCATCTTGGTTAAAGTCAGGGTTAGATAACTAATGTGGGATGATGCCTCTTTTTAGCTCTTTCTTCTGGATCTTGATAGCACAAAGGAAATTGTTAAGGTTGATTGCTAATTAATTCAAACCTTTAGTTGACTTGTTTAATGAAAGTGATTCATGTTCTGCATGGCTGATTTCTATGTCATCCAGCAGCTAACATTTTTTCTTCTGTGGCCTGAAGGGATCCACATGTGCATTTACGGAGTCTATTTTAAGAAACTATGGCTTCCGAACTGGACTCTTCACTTCACCTCACCTCATTGATGTCCGGGAAAGATTTCGTTTGGATGGGTAAGTTATTCTAAGTTTGAGAAAAGATATGTCTTTGCTCGAAGGAGGAATGTGCTTGTAAACAATACTTTGCTAGCTTGATTCTCTTTTTAACTAGCGTTTTCCCATTTTCCAACGCCTAATTTATTTTTGTTTTTTTCAAACATATTAGTTTAGTCATTTGTGTACGTGCTCCCTTTTTAATTTCGACCTAACAAGCAAAGTTCCAAAAGTAACAAATAATTCACTTAATCTCTACTTTGCTCTCTTCTTTCCTCAAATTGTGTAAATTCGCTTTAGCTGATATGCTCTATATGTTGCTGCAGTGTGGACATAAGTGAGGAGAAATTTTTGGTTTATTTTTGGTGGTGCTATAACAAGCTTAAGGTATGTTGACAGTGCTATTTGTTGAATTTGCTTCTAATATTTTGGAATTCTCAATTGACTAGTAGTTAGCAGTAACTTTCTGTAATCTTGAAAGTAATGAAAGCAAGCCATAAAGGATGTGATAAGTGAGTAGAACACTTATGATGGAACTAGCTTTAGCTCCTGACTATTTGATTTGCAGGAGAGAACTAACGAGGAGATACCAATGCCTACATATTTCCGCTTCCTTGCGTTGCTAGCTTTTAAAATATTTGTTGCAGAAGAGGTTTGTTATCAGTCTTAACCTTTGTTGAAATTTTTCCTAACTCAGTGACATGATATATGTTGAAACATCTTTTTCTCTTTAATAATGTAAGTGGTGCTGCTTGTTCCTTCTTTATGCAGGTAGATGCCGCGATATTAGAGGTAGGATTAGGTGGGAAATTTGATGCCACCAATGCGGTACGTTTGACATTTTTCCTTAGCTGAAATGGTCCTGTCTTCAAGTAGGATAAATCTGTTTACCTAATATTGAAATCTAGGGTTCATTAAGAAGAGAAAGCCTGAAATCTGACCAAATTTCTTACTATTTCCCCTTTCTTTCATTAACTCAGGATAAACAGTTATAAGAAAACCCTAAACCAAACAGTAAAGCCTATTAAAAACCGCAAAAGACTTCAATTACTAAATTATGAATTATCTCAGGAAGGTTCTAACTAGCTTTTATTGTGCCTATATAAGTTCTATTGAGGATTCACTGCTGACGTGTTACAGGTTCAGAAACCTGTTGTATGTGGTATATCTTCACTTGGATATGACCACATGGAAATTCTAGGTTTGTAACTGTAATCTTCTTATGCATTCCATACAAATGATGCTATGAAAACGTAAAATCTTGAGGTCTATGCTTTCATTAGAGAAGACATATTTTTGAGTTAGATATCTTTTGTGTAATGGTATATTATGATTTACTTCTCTGGGGATGCATCACAGGTGATACACTTGGCAAAATTGCTGGTGAGAAGGCTGGAATTTTGAAGGTGGTTATTACTCTTATCCAATAATAAAACTGACCATTTCTTTTTGTAAGTGAGGACTACCCTCGACAGTTACCTCATCTTCCTTGTGCATATTTCAGGTTGGAGTTCCAGCGTTTACAGTGCCCCAACCTGATGAAGCCATGCGTGTCCTTGAAGAGCAAGCTTCCAAATTAAATGTATGCTCAGTTTTAGTTATTGAACCTATGATGAGTATTTGGCAGAAAATGTTTGCATGTATAAAGTTTCTTGTACCTGCTGCTTGGTTGATTGTAGTACCTTAGATATACCATTCTTTTACGGTAAAAGTTGAGAAATCACTGCGTCCACAAATAGGTGCATTCGTTTTAATCCTCTTCTAGCTATGTTATATGTGAAAGTAAGTGTGGGTGCTATTGCGGAAAAGTTTTAACATCGTATTAACAGGTGAATCTAGAAGTGAGCCAACCACTAACGCCAAGGCTATTAAGTGGTCAGAAACTTGGGCTTGATGGGGAGCACCAATATCTCAATGCTGCTCTGGCAGTTTCGCTTGCCTCTACCTGGCTTCAGCAAATTGGTAAACCTGAAGTACCGAGTTCAACTCAGATGGTAACCTTCTCTTTTCCATCTTTGTTTATTCCACTGTTTGTATATTGGCTCTTCTCTCGTTTGACCATTTTCATCCTTTCCCAACTTTCTACTTTGGAATAGAGTATTTTGCCTGAGAAATTCGTCAAAGGGTTGGCTACAGCTAGTTTGCAAGGACGAGCACAGGTCGTCCCTGATCGATATACAGATTCTCGGACTTCAGGAGATCTAGTATTTTATCTAGATGGAGCTCACAGTCCGGAAAGCATGGAAGTCTGTGCTAAGTGGTTTTCGTATGCCATTAAGGGAGACAGCCAATTAGAAAGTTCAGAACAGTTTGTAAATGGCTCAGCATCCTCTCATGATAGACGGTCAGGTGAAACCTGCCAACAGGTAAGGATCCAGGTTTCTTGTTCTGTCTTGGATTTATAAATCATGAGACTATATAAAATCACAGAAAAAGGATTGGGATAAGAGTATTTTCTTAAATGTCTACTTTGCTTTTTATCTGTGGCTCCCCAAGCTTTGGAAATATCTGAATGAGGGTATCTGGCTGCTTTACAGATATTGTTGTTCAATTGCATGTCAGTTCGGGACCCAAATCTACTGCTCCCACATCTAAAAAATACATGCGCAAACTATGGTAAGTTCTGGACTCTTGTGTCTTAGTTTATAACACATTGTCCTAGCGGAAAGAAACTATTGAAAATGGAAAATTCTTTAAAGGACAAAATGTAGGAACTGATTACTTTAAATTCAATTATAGAACGCTGAACAATGAATGGTTTGTTGATGTAGGTATCCATTTCAAGAAGGCATTATTTGTACCAAACATGTCGGTGTATCACAAGGTTGGTACAGCAGCCGATGTGCCAGAGAATGATCCACAGGTTGACTTGTCATGGCAATACACACTTCAGAAAGTGTGGAAAAGCCTTGTCCAAAGTGAAAAAGGTAATTAAAAAGACTGATACAGTCCTAGATCTTTCTGATCATAGAACAAATAAACGTCGTCCAGACCCATATCTCAACTTAGTTTATTGGGAATGCAGAAGGAAAAGACGAAGATGATGAAAGTAGTGGGAATAGTGAGGTGTTTACATCTCTCCCCATGGCACTAAAATGGCTACGGGATAGTGTACATGAGAGTAGCTCACCCACACGTTTCCAGGTATCATGTGAATCTCCTTTTACTTTTCAGTCCCCTTTTTTTTTTGGGATTTTCGGAACCAATGATTTTAATTCCATAATGCATTTGGTCAAAAGAAAGAAGAATACAACATACGACATGAACCATATTGACCTACTCTGGTTTATGCAGATTGAAATTTCGTTAACGTCTTGTAATATGGAAATGACTCCGGGATTATGTTTTGTGTGCAGGTTCTTGCAACTGGTTCGTTGCACCTTGTGGGCGATGTACTGCGTTTAATCAGAAAATGAAGAGGAACAAACACGTCAGTTTTCAAATCTCAATACAGCACACGAAATTACGAAATCATCGTACCCATGGTGGAAGAGGCTGGTCTTAAATTAATTATTAGATCATATTTGTATTATTACGATCTTTTTTTTTTTGCTTTCCAACTCGTGTTATCTTTTTTAAATTCAAAGGAAAAAAAAAATTGCCTCAAATGTGGCATGATTTGCTTACTCCAGAGTCAACGCAACATTCCAATGTAAACGAGGTCTCTACTTAAAACCTAAACGAATCAATATGACACAAAAAAATTGATTGGATGGCAACATGAAAAATCGTACCAAAGAAAATGCATGAAATCCACACAACACTTGAACACAACTCATAAGTCATAACAGTCTTGCCTCTAAAGCCTTTGTCGGAGCTCTTGATTCTCTTTTCGCAACAAGTTTAACTCCTTCAATTGCTCTGCTTGGTTCTCCAAAATCGAGCTCAACACCGTCGACATCTCCATCTGTAAAAAGAAAAGAAATAGTTTCTAGTCATTTGAAGAAGACAACAGGATAATAGATAATATTCGAGCAAGAGGACACACTACCTCATGCATGTGGAACTGTCTTAGGATCTCAATGTGCACGTTTCTTATGTCGTCATGAATTGAGTTTTTGAAAGAATCCAGAGTTCCTTCGAGCGTTCTTTGAAATAGCTGAAGTGTAAAATTGCTACTACCCATCACTTGCTGTTGATCCGTTTGAGATTGCTTCAATCCTCCCTGTTACAGAGTTGCACAAGTTAGTTAAGTTACAAATATCTTAACGAGATAAAACTCTCATGTTTTTGTAAATTTTTACATACATTGGTAACCGGAATAGCTCCCGCTTCTGTTGCAGCCACTGTTTCTGGTCTTGGCAACATATGATTTAACACTTCCTCTCTCGTTTCTGCTCCTGTTTTCTTTATCTTGGGGGAACCCAAGGCGAGAGACGTCCCATCACTAAAGGAAGAAGTGGTGCTGATTCTCTCAGCATATGTTGAGAACCTCCGAGTAAAGTTTGGCGATAGCTTCAATGAATCAATATTACCAGGTGGTGCCATGCCTTTTGTAAACAATGGGCTTGAAGGTAAGTTGTTGTCTGTCAGTGTCGATGATGTCTCAAAGGTTGAAGAGAAGTCTCTAACTCGTGGGAACTCTGAGCTAACGTTTGCAAGGTTTGTCTGACCAAACGACAATGGGAAATCTCGAGAGCTAGAGAACATTGATCCAGATGTACTAGCACTTGTGCTTGAAACAGCAAGACGTGAAGGTGCGTGCAGGTGGCTAAATTTATCAGAATATTTCTCATTGGCCAGTTGGTTAAATTTCTCAGAAAATTTATCACCACCCCATGCTTCTGGAGGTGTCAAGGCAGAGTCTTCACTTTTGGATGATGCTGTTGGTGTGGTAGATCCAAAAGATGGAAAAGCAGCCCTCGTGTCATCCTGCATAAGTGATGAAAAAAAACGTTTGAAACTGGTGTGAGAAAGAATCATACACTACGGAACAAGTTAAATTGAGTCCAGCTAGTGTATTCTGCATGCACAAAATTAACAGAGACTTTGGAGACATGAATATGTTATAAAAATGACTAAAATTAATAATATCACTTGCTTGATGAAGAAATACAAACCTGTTTCGAATTAGAACTTGGTTTCCAATCAAATATCGGATGTTCCTTGTTTCCATCGTCTGTGAATGGAAATCCCTTGCTGGATGAAGGAAATAGCAAAGAGGACGGCTTTTTGTCAACAACTAAATGATCCTTATTATTGAAATCACTATCAACCCACTTTTCAACAGATGATACGTCAACAATAGGTGAAAATACACCCATATCATCATTGAAACTGTCATTGGCACGAAGCGCATGTAGTCTTCCCAGTGGCCCACCAGGCCATAAAGTTCTATTTGGTGTTTGTTCTGCTAATGATACATTCACAGTACTCCCGGAAACTCCACGAGAACCAGGTACTAAACCAGACTGTAAAGCTGAGGGTGTCGTTGAGGGAAGCGGATCTGGAATGACAACTGAATCTTCCACAGAACCGCCAAGAAGAGCCATCTCAGAAGTGTAACTTTTCTCATTCACAATAATTGGTTTTGATGTTTGCCATGATAAGCTCGATACCGGCTGATCAAAAAGAAAAACCTGTTAGCTTTGCAAGCCAAAAAAAATTTCTATAGCAAAAGTCAGTTGAATCCAACAATATACATCAGGTCACTAAAAGAAAGTTTTTTCGCTGCTACTGTAGGAGATTTTAAAATCATAAAGCAGCTGACAAACTAGTATAGTGACAATAAATAAACCCAACAGTAATAAGTTCAAATTCTACAATCCACGAAAACCGGAGTCATGTGATAGTAGATGTATTAACCTCTGAATTACTGTAAGCGTGCAGGACAGTGAAAGGCTGCGGTTTTCCACGGACGTCATAGAACACTACTTTACCATTACTGGTTCCAGCTGCCAGAATGTGACCATTATCCCCAAACGCCAAAGAGGAGAAAGGTGCCTCATAAGCAATGCAGGACGAAGATCTTCTGGATCCAGAGTCATAAGTGTAAAGCTTTTTGTCCATCCCCACGCTAGCAATTATCTGTTACAATAGATGACTTGGATTGTAGAATACTTAGATACTGTGTCTATAAACTCTATGTCAAAGAGCGCTAGACAGACTTATCAAAATGGAGGGTGTACATGCACATGTTTACAGTTAAAAATGTTACAATCACTTTTATCTGACTTCTTTGGGTATGTGTAGGAAGAGTGATTGGTGAGGCTCAGCTACCTTTTCATTTGATGGAGAGAAACAAACACCAGCAGTTGGTGCAGAATGCTGTTTCAACCAGGAAATCTGTGGAAATGAAAGCAAATTGTCACAGATGCCAGATATTAAGAGAAGCATTAACACGCTATATAGTGAGTCTTGAACAAAAGTAACTCGTCTGCCTTATGTTTTTATATACATGTGATATCTGCGAACACAATGCAGAGAACAGTTTCTTGGCTTTCTCACTCCCCAGTGGAGCTTTTGAAAATTAACAGGAGAGGCAATGATTCAACATAAATTGCAATAAGTAAAAGAGCAAAACCTTTGGGCTACGACCAGTTGTGTCCCACAGATGCACAGTGCCATCATCACCTGCCGTAAGTAGAAGATGTCGACTGGACCTTGAATAATCAAGCACCCTCAATACCTGGTCTTGAATCGATCAGAAAGCCAATTAGTTTGATGACCAATAATCTGAGCTTTGGAAAGAAGTAAACATGTACAAACTGAGCAACCTGCCCATTTGGATCTTTGAGCTCGCTAGCCCGTGCTCCAGATGCAAGGTTGTGGACTATCAAATCTCCACCAACACTGACAGAAGCCAAATGCTCTTCTTTACAATTGTACATTACCCCCGTTATTGTCGATGTATGGCCCTTCAACTTCTTAATACAAATCTTTCTTTGGAGATCCCATATCTTAACAATTTGACCAGTTCCTCCAGAACACATGTACCTGGACCCTTTTTTGCTAAAGCTAATAGCTGATAAACATTCCTGAATTCATTATGACACAAGCTTATAAGTATAATAACACCAGAATCACTGAAGAGAAGAACTCATCTATTCTATAAAGAAAATAACCTCGGCATCACCACCGTCCTTCCCAGTGACTGGAATTGTTCCTAAACTCTGCCCATTTTTCCGCCACAGGGATATCTTCTTATCTTCTCCCGTACTCCCCACAACTAAATCTGCAACACAATAAAAACATAACTTCTACAAAATGGAATAAAGAGAACATATACTCTCCTTCCACTAAAACCATATCACAAAAACATTAACTATTCCTCCAGGTTGAATCAAATAGTATCTCAGTACTTCATTTACTACCATAATACTCCCCAAACACGATCCCTAAAGTGAACACCAGTTCAACACTGAGCTCAATTTAAACCGTAAATCGCAGAATATCCAGATTTGTTCTACTAAAAATTTTTTTAAATCATTACATATAGCTACGATTAAATCAATACTTGAGTGACTTTCCTAATCTCTCACCAACCAAACAAAACCAGGGAATAAGACTAAAATGGAGATTACTAACTCGTATGATTCCACTTGACGGTGTTGATAGCACAACCAGGTGAAGGAGTGTAACTCAAAACGAAAGGATCACCGGAATCGGCGGACACGTCGAAAAGCTTAACCGTATCTCCGCCGCTCGCCGCCAAAAGACGCCACGAAGGCTCCACCAAGTTCGACATCTTCGCTTATACTCACAGTCAACAAATTTCACGAGAAAACTTAAATTGTTCAATAAATCATACAGAATCTGGACAATGCGGGAACTCTACTTTTTCTCGAAAGAACATCAGAAATCAAAAATTTGAACCCTACGAGAGGAAAGAGACTCTAAATGCTAAAAAAAACAAAAATTAAATTAAATTAAATCTTAGAGCGTTTTCGCAATTTGATAAGTTGATTAATTGAGACTCTTAAAGATATTGCAATTTGGTCCTTGGAATTTATCTTCTTTATATTCCTAACTCATAACTTTGAAAAAGCTGATTACTTCGTCTGATTCTTTAGCTTTGAAGTAACTTCCAATATGTTGTATTCGATATTTCAAACCGACGAATTTAAACTCTTTCTTAAAAAAAAAAGAGAAAATCAAACTTATGAATTTTTCAAAAGGAAGATAATAATTGAATCGAACTTCCAAAATATATTTGGTTTTCGAATTTAGAGAAACTTTTTATTTGAAATTAACGGAATGTTCATTGGCCGAGTCAACACAAAGTTTAGTATTTTCCTAAAAGTCAATATTAAATTAAATTAAATTTTTAATCAATCACATCTAAAGTTTAATGTTTAATCAACGACTTTTGGTAAGTACAATATTAAATCGACAGTTTTCCCTAAATTAAATATATAACTTTTTTTTATAATTCAGGAGTTTCAAGCTCTATGGAAGAAGTTTGTACTATTCTCCTAAAAGCGGTACAGCCACATATAGTTTTATATAATTAATAAGTTAGCATAAGATGAAACTATATAGATGTGAATATTTTTAGACCAACAATTTGGATAAGAATACTTTAGTCTAACCAAATCTTTCACTCATTTTTTAATAATATTTTATTAACATGTGAAAGAAATTTCTCATTTGATGTGCTATGCTTGTGGGTGGAAAATATCAAATCTATCCGCCGAAATAAATAAGGCAAATAATGTTGATTCTTATTCTAAGTTTTTTTTTTTTTTTTTTTATAAAATCATATGGCGAATCTTACTAGATTTGGAGAAGATCAAATGCAATCAAGATCAAAGAGATCACGTGGAATATGCTTAAGTACTGTTTCACTTCGCTTTGCGACCGACCCCTCTTTGATTTGGAATCAATCTACTCTCACAAATATACTTACCTAAGATCCTAATTTCCAGTAAAGCTATATCAAATTTATGTTTTTCACCATCACAAATCACACACTCACTTTTTCGTACACAAATAACAAAAAAAGCAACTGAAAATCAATCGACAATAAATAAAATAGCCATAAACTTTACATATTATTTGGCAAATCTCTATATAAGAAATGTAGGTAAGACAATTACTCAAACTCATAATCTCAAAAATACTACAGCTAGAGAAATTACTTATACAGATTACACAAATGAAAAATCATTTATTGAGTCCCTAAACCTTATATATTACTTAATTTCTTTTCTATAGATAACCGATAAAGAGGCCTCAAAAGTTGTATTTTTTTTTCTTTGATAAAAATGTAATTAATATCAAAGAATCTGTCTTGCTGATTTAGAAGACAAACAAGGAAAATACATCCGTTTGACTTTAGCTAATTTCTCTAATCAAACCTAAACCAAAGCGTAAGTAGATTAGAAAAAGATTTCCTCTCAATTCTCGCTAGGATTAGTCTCGAACCTAAACCAAAGATCTCCTTGAAGACCTCTTGAGGTGTATTTGCTCTACACTATATCTATATATCTAAAGTTTTATGGTAAGAAAATAAATCTCCTTTTAATTGTTACATGTATGATAGACACTATATCTCAAAAATTGAAAGAAATACCAAAATAGTAATATCCTCTGTTTTTTTAAAGAATGTCATTTTAGGTTTTTCACACAGATTAAATATAATTAAAAGTCATTTATACCTCTAATAATTATGGGTAATGATAACTAAGAGCTCAAGACGGCGGCAGAGCCACGTGGTGATCACGTGAACCCATCTCTCTTTCTCATTAGAAGTTGGTTATATAACAGACCGTTGGGTCGTTAGGGCAAAAACCAAAACTCATTATCATTAGTATTGATTCAACACAAATCTATCATTATCCTTTTCTCTTCCTTCTTCTTCTCTCTCACACTTACCAAATCTAACATCCAATCCATTTCTCTGTAGAAAATAAATATCCATCAATGGACTGCAAAAAAACCAAAGCTACTTCATCTTCTTCGTCATCATCATTTGATAATCTGTTTGGTCCGAAAGGATCGGTTTCTGCTTCATCTGCTTCTTCTTGTTCAACTATACTAGACTCCATTTTCCCTCCTCCGGTATGTTTATAATCTTTCTCTTACACATCTATATATATATTGAATGTTAATATGTGCAGATAGAATCTAAATCTCGATGATCTTTCATTTAGCTAGTGAACATATATAGCAGTTGCTTGTAACAAATTTCGTTGTATTTTTAGCTGTAAATTGTTGATATTTTTACATATGAATGATGATATACATTGTGTTACTTTTTTGAGGAACAGATAAGGTTTTACAAAGTAATAAAGAATTTATTTTAAGTAGCTATACGACAAGTAAAGCACAGAAACTATCAGAACCATGCATGAACTTTCTGAGGGTGCATGAACTTATAACATATACACACATATGTATTTATGTGTGTGGTCTATAACTTTTGTAAATATAAAGTTAGTAGTTAATTTGCAGCCATTTAATTAATTTGATAATGTAGGTAGCAAGACAACAAGGAAATTACACTGCTCCTGAAGTCCAAGGCAACATCTCTCAAGCCACCGGTAATACATATAGCCTAATTTCTCTTTTTAGATGAATTTATAAGACACTTTCATTTTTTAAAGATCATCAAAAATTTAATATAGAGACAAACTAGTAAACTTATAGTAGAGTGTGTAGTTGTTTTCTTCTTCTTCTTCTTATTTTTTTTTGCAAAAATTAAAATAAATAAGTTTTGGAAGAGTTCAAAGTATTTATTGAAGTTCTAATCAACCTCTAGTTAATGGTTTTGCCGTCAAACTTTAATGGTTTTGCCATCAGAGTTTGACCTCTTTCCATCACATGTGAAAAATTAAAAGGGATTTTAAGATATGATGTTAGGATTATTAATTAGATTTTGTCGATCTAAAGTGTTAGACAAAAAAAAAGCAAAATATTAACACAATTTCTTGATCAAGACATTCGTTAGTTGTTTTTCCTTTTCTCTTCTTTTTCATCGTCTACTTGTTTTTATAGAGAAATTTGATTTCCATTTTTCAAGGTATGTTAATCAAGATATTATTCACTATTATCTAATGATGATTTATTGTTCTTTTTTGGTTGTTGTTGTTGGGAAGATGAGAGAAGCAGCCATGAAAAGAGGGAAGCTTCTTATTTCAGCTCCTCCATCTATTACGGAGGCCAGCAACACTATTCACCTCCGCGAATTGATGGCTCAACCACTTCTCTATCTCATCAGCCCAATGAAGCCAATGATCGCACTGATACAACCACCTCTGCTTCCAGAGGAAATTGGTGGAAAGGTACTTTCTTCATTACACTTTAATCACTTAGTAATCTTTATCCTCAAAATCACTCTCAACTCATCAATTGATTGTTTCATTAATGCAGGTTCTTTGTATTACTAAGATCAACCTAACTACTCCACTTGAATCTCGCAATGGCTATACGTATCAACTGCATTCATATATATGTAACTTTGCAGTGTGATCTTCGGTTTTTGTTTGTATGTTTTGTAATACTGGACCGACTGCATCTATGTCTAATGTATCACAGACAACGAGTAAATAAAAGACTCACAGTCATCGCAGTAACAAGTCTTATCATTTCATGATCAATCATCGTTTTTATGCAGATTTTTATTGAAAACCTGTGAACTTGCGACATTTTAGACTAGGTTTGAAGAACATCTCAGTTGCTCTGTATGCTGCTTCAAGGCAGAGTATAAGCTGCAAGAGAACAAGTTAAAACATTTGATAAGCAAATTTGTATCTGTAACAAAATAGAAAACTTAAAAGGTTTTATGTTACTACCTCCACATTTGTAGCCAATGGGACGATCAGCGATGTTGCAGCGTTTAGGAATGGTCATTGAGATCTCTGGCTTTGCTCCAGAGCTCCTAGCTGTGGACGAAAGCATGACAGCGCAAAGGCATTTTGGGTTCTTCCCCATTTGTTTAATCCGAACACAGCAAGTTGGAGAGACTTTAGCAGACTTGTCTTGTGCAGCCATTGCACAAGGAGCCAGCTTTATGGCTTCTTTATCTGGATTATTTCGTCCACATTCTCCAGCTCCATGGACCGAGGTTTTAAGGCTGTAGATGCAGAGAACCAGGATGAAAATTCGAGATAACATGTGGGTTTCCATTTTTGAAGAAGACTTGATACATATACTACTTGTGGAACTTAAGATTTATAGCAACTGAAATAGCCCACATAGAAGTAGTGGAAGAAGCACTAAAGGAACATACTAATTACTTCACCTAATCAATCGCATTAAGCACCTCAAAGTGCATAATTATTATAATCTAAAGTAGGATTAGGCTACTCACACAGTGTCTAGCTTAATCATTAAATCTTTGAAAACGCAAAGAAGTGTTTTTATATGACAAAGCATTAGCCCAAACCAAGAAGCATACAATGGATCCTTCAGATCAATATACATCTTTTACGAGCAGAAGATAAGTACATGAGATCTAGATATGTTAGGTTCTTTTACTTCATCCCTTAAAGCTAGTCAAGCATAGGATTCAGCTGAAGCAGCTACAGAGATAATTGAGACAGTAATACATAACATAAGAAATCAATCACTCAGTTTAAAATCTCTAATCCAAATGAGGAACATAAAACAGTTCTCTCTTTTGATGTTTGATTCCAAGAATGGTATAAATTCTTCCTTGTACAGTAACTCTGCTTTATCAATATCCAAAATATTAAACCAAAGAAGAATCAGAATCCAGCATTGTCAACAGAGCATAATCTCATACCCATTTCCTCGGATCGATTTGAATCCACAAATTGATATTCCTAATAGCACACAAGTGTCTAATTGTACATAAGTGAGAATATTACCAATCCAAACTCAGAAGCTAAACTAGATCTGATTAAAAGTTACAGATTTACAAGAGCCATATCAGCATAAGAATCATTCTCATTTCCATGATCAATCATACAGATATATCCTAACTGCATCAATCATGGAATCAAAACCATGTTTTTAGCGAGTGAAAGCATAAAGCATAAGAGAAACATAGATGAAAAGTGCAGATGGGACCAGAATCAAGAGCGGCACAACTGCTGCATAAGTATGACCACTCGCACCACAACCAAAAGTCCCTAACTTGATCTGAACAACATTGATTAAAGCCAACATAAGGAACCCACATCCGCAAACCGAACCTAAACCGGAAATCACCATCCCAAATCTAAGAGCCGTCTTGTTCACATAGCAAACCACGGGATCGATATGAGTTGAGAAGTGAAACGAAGAAACTATGTTCAGCCTCATGGCTTGTTTGAGACCTAAAGCGATGAGGCTTGAGAATAGAAACGTAGCGAAAGAGTAGACATGGAAAGCGACTAGGTTCTCCGCCATACGAGCTGTAGGAATGCAATTTGGATCGGTTACGAGGCTGTTGTCTGGATCGGTAGGGTTCCAAGCTAATCCGATGAAAACGGCGAGAGTAAAGAGAGAATTCACGTTGACGATTCCGTCGAGAGCTGTGATGTGAATACTCGTCGTCATTTTTTCTGTAAAAGAATCTCCTTTCCGGTGGAATCGGCGACAGAGTGAGAGATTCGTCAAGTGAAAAAGGAAAGAGGAAAATAAAAGTTAGGATTCAAAAACAAAAAAGAAAGGTTATACAAACTGGATAAACGCCGTTGCCGGAGATCGAACCCGGGTCACCACTATACTACAACGACTTTATTGTTAAGTAGGACATGACCTAAGATTATATAAACATTTAATCTTCACTATGAATGACTTTGCTGGTGATTTACCAGTAAGTATACAAACAGGTAAACCAACCAGAACAAACTGATGAGAACGTTTATTCCACTTTTGCCTGTTTTGAAAGTAGACACTTTACCATTCGAGAAAATAGAAATAAGTTAAAAAAGCTCACAAGTAAAACAAATGAATCCATGTTTACATAAGTTATACACATTCTATTGAGTCTTTATCAGTTTTAAGAGACAGTGTACTTTGAAGGACCCTTTTGATGGACTGATGTTGAATCTCTTTTCTTATCTTCATCAACTTCTTTGCCAATCTGGTTTATCACTGATGTGTCTGGATTATCTGACGGATTCAAGCATATTTTCAGTTTTGAGTCCATGCCAAGATAATTGTTCAAGGCCCTTCTAACTCCAAATCCTAGAGAAGGAGGACTTTTCTCAATGACTTTAGTAGAATTCTTGTTGGAATATGGTGTCCTCCTGTCTCTTTTCATAGGGCTAATCATTGAAGGAGAGAAACCTGGCGTTGTTGAGAAGCTTGTTCTGTATGGAGTTCCTGAGGTAGATATTCGATAAGGGATTGGTACTACTTTCTTGTGAGCTTTAGTGTTGATCGTTAGAGGACTTGACAACAGGTTCTTATCATCTGATTGCTTTGTTAAGTCATCCACGTAGAGTAAATCATCTATTCGTGCCACGATATTTGATGCTAAGCTCTCTAGTGCTCTTGAGTAGCTTTCTAGGATTGATTTCCCAATATCCTGAAATTTTCATTGGACAGTATTAAGTATGAAGAAGCAAAGCTACTTTAGAATGTCGTAATGTAGTCAGAGAAAATGGATACCTTGTTCCATTGAATTTTGCTAATGTCTAGAGATGTCTGTGTTAGAGATGGAAACCGCTGCTTCAAGCAACGTAAGAGAGTTTCAGATCTCTCCACAAGCAATCCCCTTTTGTCACCAGCCGCCATTCGTTCTTTGACCATTTCCCATGATAACCTTGGAGTATTGCTTGAAGTATTATTGTTGTTGACTCCAAGTTTTGCTTGTACTCTTCTGCGCCAAACATATATCGAAGCTTCCACCCGATTTGCAATATCAAGAGCAATATGCTCAGAGGACAGATCAAGAACATCTAGAAGACACTCCGCAGAAAATTTCTCAGATGTTATGTACCTGTAGATGATATCTCCAAGGCAGGATCTACCATTCTGCCATAATAATTAAAGTCAGAACAAAGATTTTCTCAGGACTGTTTTATAAGAATGTTTTGGATTAAAGATAAACCTTTGGAAGAGTTTCAAGGTATGATTCAGGAACATCCATTTCTGTTAAAGCAATGCTGTTAATTGCCATTGCAGCTTTAAGTATCTGAGTCGCACAGTCCCTCTTGTGATTCAATTCTGTTCTTGCTTCTTCTGTAAGACCATTAGGTGCTAAACGAGGAACAGGCAACCACCATTTCTCCTCTTGACGCTGAATCTTTCTGCGAAAAGAAGCTGAACCATCATCTTCTGAAGCTACAATCCCTTGATCAACATACCAGAACTCGGTTTTCTTAAAACTCGCCAATATATCCTATTCCAAAATAAAGTTAAATATCAGATCAAAACAAGTTTCACTAGAGAGGATCATTGTACAGAAAATTAGTGAAACTCACAAGAAGCATATTGTCTAGTTTACGAAGAGCAGGGAGGTTGATGAAAAGATCAAATCTTGGTCGACAAGTCATGACCTGAGAAGATCCACCAATTGGTTACTTCATAAGAACTGCATTATGCGCAAATGCAACAATTTTAGAAATCAAAAACTTACCTCAAACTTTTTGCCGTCTGTGTAAGTCTGCGTTGAAGGTGTTAACTCAACTATGTGATCGCTAACACAAAGAATCCATTCCATTTCTCTTCTCCACATCTCCTTCTTTTCGCTCGGAAGCGGCGCTAATCTCCATAGTTGCCCAAAAATCGTAGCTAAAAGAAGAAACATTTAACCCAACACTTTGAAAGATCTGATTCAAGCATTCTGACAAACACAATATAGTCTTTTTTTTCACTTACCACACAAATTGGTGATGGAGTTGGAGATGGCTAAAGCCGTACACACGCCTTTACCAGAACCTGACATATCTTCACCAAGCAACAATTTTGCGAATCTTTCCTTCATCATATCCACATCTACTTCACCTCGAATCAACAAAAACACATGAGATCATACTGAAAAACACCAAGAAAAAAACTTCAATTTTTTCATTCTCACTAACCTGCAAAATTCACCTCCTTCCCTTTAAACCCAGAATCATCATCGTGAAGGGTCGATTTCTTCTGATCCAATCTATCACTTTCCTTGGAATTCTTTCGAAACGAGGCTTTTCGTATCGGCCAACCCAGAAGCTGCGAAGTTGGTGGTGATGGAGAAGACGAAGCGACGCCGGAAGAAGAACTCTCGTAGCTCGATCCACTCGCACTGCTTCTCTCCGTTGACTCCGTTACCGATTGAGTCAAACCACTTCTTTTCTTCTCGATCCCTGCACAACTCTTCACTAAATTCTCCATTTTTTCAAACAAAAATTTAAACTTAGAAAGGAAAAATCGTTTTCTTTTACGAGACCCGAAACTAAGTTAGATTATAAAGTAAAGAACATGTCTTTACTTTGAAAAAATTGTAAAGGTAAGAATTTGAAAAATTCGGCAGAGATAAAGTAGTGTTCTCTGTTTCTTTTACTCTGTCACGAGTAGAGAGAGATATAGCAATAGGTGTAATAATATATTTGACTTTTTTATTCAAAATAGTAAATGATCTTTTTGGCGGGCAAATCTCTTCGTCTATGGTGAATTACGATTTTGTCCATTTTTGTTAAATGAAAATTATGGTAATTTACCAAAAATGGCATTTAGTGTGGTTATTAATTATGAGGCAATAATTAGTTATAATAAATGAGACAGGTGAATTGCCTATTTGATACATTTCCAAAAAATCTTAAAAGATTGCAAGTTTTAACCTTTAAAAGGAATCAATTAAACAATAAGCCTAATTCTCTAATTTTTATCAATTAAATTACATTAGATATTTTATTAATAAGTAGAATTACAGTAGTTGTTACTAGTAAAATAAAGTAAAAAAGTTTAAAGTATCAAATATGTAATATGAATAGACTAAATTCGAATTGTGAAAAGCAATAAAACGGCTGCTGTGTTTGAACAAAATTTCAAATGACTTGTGTGATCTCTAGGGGATAGGTACAATACTTTTTTTTATTAAAGTGAAGTTTTGACTTTTAGGACATCAAATTTTCCTTTCCCAAATTTTGTATTTTCTAGTATTTTTTTAAAATGTTTTTCTATTTATTAATTTTAATCATAATACTTCATCCCGCCTTCTACATTCAATTTGGTTTTCAAACGGTTATTTTCAATTCTATATGTTTTTTAGAGAATGATTCAAATATTTTATTAGATATAGGAAATGTTATAAAAAAGAGAGTTGTGTTTTATATTACACTTTTGCTATTAAAAAAAAAAATTCTCGTACTTTTTCTTCCACGTCATCTTCTTCTTCATTCTCTTCTTCTTCTTCATTTTCTTCTTCCTTTTTTTCTTTTCTTTTTCATCTCATGAACAAAATCTTATTCTTCTCTCTCTTTTTCTCTTTCTATGTTTCAAAATCGAAACCTAATGTAGAGGAAGAAGTCAATTTTGAATTCGAAAACTTAGGGTTTTCACAAAATTGAACTCGAAAACATTGAGTTTTCACGAAATCGAACTCAAAAATTTAGGGTTTTCACAAAATCGAACTCGATTTCTAATATATTGATTTTGTTTATGTTTTTCATAAGGTTTTGGATAGAATTTGAAGATTTCGAACCATAACCTAACATATCTACAATTTTAAGGCAAAATTTGTTGTGATTTCTTTAAGGTAAATGTTGTATAGTTAGATAGAGTTTATATAACACATGACAAAGTTTGGTGGAGTGTAGATGATGCTTGGAAGAGTTTAGAACTACCATGGTAGAGCATAGACAAACTCTACCAAATAAATCTACACATTCGAGATAAACTCTGCCAAGCTCTAAACAAACACTGTCTAACTCTACCAAACTGATGTGGCACTTGGTGGAGCTTGCACTTAGTTTATTAGATAATAGTATGGTATGACTTGGTGGAGCTTGCGCTTAGTTTGGTAGAGTTTAGTGGAGCTTGCGCTGACGTGACACTTAGTTTGGTAGACTTAGTCGCATAGAACGCTTTAACGTGGCATTTTCCATTAATGACATTTTTGTTATTACGTTTTTAGTTACACGGATAAAATGATATTTTAAAATTTTATAAGAGTAATTAAATGACATTTTAAGATTTTATAAGAGTATTTGAATAATTATGTATTATTTTAAAATATTCTAGCTCATCACCTTTTTTTTTTATTATATATATAATCTTCATTCTACACTTAACATTTGCATATTTTTATTTTAGAAAACTGTAAAGAAAGAAAGAGTTTTACAATAATGCATGCATGAGATGAGACAAAAAAAAAACATGAAGAATTCATGTTAATCTTTAAGTCGAATTACAATTTTATCGAATTTTTCCAACGACATATATAAAGCTAGAAAGATGATATATAATCAATCAAATGTTGTAAAGATTGATTTGCAGAACCATTTGTTTTAACTGATCTTTCTACTTTCTCCTTAAGAAGTTTCATTCTCTCTCGGATTGCTTCTCTTTCACTTTCCAACAATAATCTCCTTATGGCTCTCTCGATCTCATTCCTCTCAATCCGACCTTCTAGATGCAACCCAACCATCCATATCTCACTAACAAATCTTGCATTTAGCAATTGATCCCATCGAAAAGGCAAACAAATCATAGGTACTCCTTCACAAACACTTTCAACAGTCGAGTTCCAACCATTGTGTGTCAAGAATCCTCCAATGGCTCGATGCTTTAGAACCTCTTGTTGTGGAGCCCATTTCACTATTTTCCCCTTCTCATTAAGCTTTTTGATTAACTCTTCTGGAATTGCCTCGAGCCAGTTTGTGGCATTGATGACTGAATCAACCCGTACGACCCATAAGAATGGTTGGTCACTGTTTCTCAGACCCCAAGCAATCTCCAATAACTCTGATTCGTTGATGGTTTCAATGCTCCCAAACTCACGTAAATCACGGATCTATCTTGTTGCTTGTTTAACCATGTAATGCAAGTCTCATCCGTTGTGAACAAGCTACTAGATGAACCGGGGAAGTAGCTATGAGAAGGCCCTATGGCAAAGATCGGGACTTTAAAATCATCACGTGCTTGAGTCAATGAGTCTTGGTCCAACTCTTCACAGGACATGAATATGAGACCTGAAGATGCCTTTGTTGTTTCTAACATCATATCCGTGTATGAATCTAGTGCTTCTGTTTCTCCATTAAGAATCTGTAACAGATCTTTCTTACGCAGAGGTAGAAACTCGTGAACTGGATCATCTTGTTCTGAATCTTCTATAACCAAGATTGACCCAAAAAAGTCATAATTTGTGACTATTTGTAAATAATTACAAACTCATCACAAAAGTATATTCATAACGAAGCCATTATGATGCTTCTGACAAATAAATATACTATATATATCACAAACAGTTACATAACACTCACAATAATTCATTTAAAAAACTACGAATTCATAACGAATAAAATTAATAACTTATAAAACGTCACACAAATTGTTAAATCCACCGTCATAATAATTCAAACTTTTGTAGTGTCCAATATCGGAAAATATTAGTAATCATATAAGAGTTGTAGGGTAAAGTGAGTGAAGAGAGTACCTTGTAACGGAAGATACCTTTCACGTCGGAGCTGAGGAAGAACAAAATGGCTCCGAAAGAAGGAGATATTACAAGTATTAAGAGCCAATCTCGAGAGATTTAAACTCTGAGCAAGAGGTTGTGTGAAGATCCATCCACCATCATCGATCAAACAGCTAATCCTGTCTTTCTTTCCCTCTGTTTCTGAATCTGCAGATTGCAGCAGTTGAGTCAAACAGTCACGAAGCGGAGACTCACAGTTTTGGTTGAGAAGCGTTAGAAGTAGACTAATATCACGAGTTCTTGTCTCTGCTTCAGACAAGCCATCTGAGATCTGTAAGAAAGTAAAGAGAGGATGGTTTGAAGCTTTTGGCGCGTTGAAGCGCGTGTGGATCACAGTGATGGAGAAACCTCTTGAGTGAAGGATCTTAGCGAGCTGAATCATAGGGTTGATGCAACCTTGTAATGGAAGTGGAAACAGAATCACTCTCAGGCCATTATTCTTGTCCATTGAAGATTTCTCCTTAAAGATCCTGAAATTTTAGTGTAAGGTATATAAACATAAGAAATCAATATAGTATTATTGTACCGAGACTAAAGACAAAAAGTCTACGCTTCTCAATGTGGTAAAGAAAGAATCAGATTCGTTTTCTCTTGACATGAAACATCAGAGCAAGCTGGCTTTATAAGTGTCGACCTTAAACTAAGACAAATGGCTAAAGAATATATTTTCTATTGAAGCTGGCGTGTTTCTCTATGACACAGAATCACAGATTTAAGTCTCGACCTTACGCTAAATTTATTGTCAGACATCTATTGATACTTGGAACTTCACTCTTGCTTTTGTTTCAAGGTTCTAATACTCTGTTTTATTCAGATTATTAACATTTGTGGCAAAAGGAAAAAACACCAGAACAAATGGATTTGTTATCAATATATAGAAGTATTACAACGTAAAGAAACAACACGATATATATATATATAGCTAGATGGATGATATATAATCAATCAAATGTTGTAAAGATTGATATGCAGAACAGTTTTGTTTAACCGATCTTCCTACTTTCTCCTTGAGAAGTTTCATCCGCTATCGGATTGCTTTTCCTTCAGTTTCCAACAATAATGTTGTTATTGCTCTCTCGATCTCATTCCTCTCAATGCGACCTTCTAGATGGATCCCAACACTCCATACCTCACTAACAAATCGTGCATTTAGCAATTGATCCCAACACAAACACTTTCAAGTTCAACAGTCGAGTTCCAACTATTGTGTGTCAAGAATCCGCCAATGGCTCGATGTTTCAGAACCTCTTGTTATGGACCCCATTTCACTATCTTTCCCTTCTCGTTAAGTCTTTCCATGAGTTTACGCGGGATTGCCTCGAGCCATTTCGTGCCATTGATGACCGAATCATCCCGTATGACCCATAAGAATGGTTGGTCACTGTTGCTTAGACCCCAAGCAATCTCCAAGAACTCTGTTTCGCTAATGGTTGCAACGCTCCCAAAACTCATGTAAATCACGGATCTATCGTGTTGCTTGTTTAACCATGGAATGCAAGTCTCGTCTGTTGTAAACAAGCTACTAGATGAGCCGGGAAAGTAACTATGAGACGGCCCTATCGCAAAGATCGGGACTTTGAAATCATCACGGGCTTGACTCAGTGAGTCTGCGTCCAACTCTTCATAGGACATGAATATAAGACCTGAAGACGCCTTCGTCGTTTCCAAAATCATCTCCGAGTACGAATCTAGTGCTTCTGTTTCTTCATCAAGAATCTTTCTTAAATCTTTCTTTCGCAGAGGAGGAAACTCATGAACTGGATCATCTTGTTATGAATCTGCTAAATAGAAGATTAACCCAAGAAAGTCACCACTATTAAAAAAAAGTTATATTGAGACACAAAACAAAGATATTGATATTGTTACGATTTTATGTGGATTCGTAAATAGTTACAATACAACTGTAAAAAAAAATACACAATAATTATAATTCAATCTAATAACATTTTTGTCACAAATTGTTACGGAACCGAATCACAATATATAATTTATTCAAAAACCTACAAATTCGTAACAAAAATTATATATAAACTTCACAAAGTGTTACTAATAGTTTCGGTCACAATACAATAGTCATAATAACTCAATCTTTTTTAGTGCACAAACAAGCTGACATAAAATCCGGAATCGTAAACAAATACTTAGTTCGGTTTTTGTTCCTAGCAAAGAACCGTTCGGTTCCAATGTTTAAGTAAGTTGGGTTTTCGATTATGTCATTATACCAAGAACCAAAAGTAACCAAATAAGAATGAAAATCAGCCTTGTAATGGAAGGATCTTGGCGAATTGAATCATGGGGTTGATACAGCCTTGTAATGGAAGTGAAAACAGAATTACTCTCCGTCCATTACTCTTCTCCATTGTCGATAAAAATTATTGGAGTAATGGTTTACTACTGTTTTGTGTTGGTTAATGTTGATAACAAAATATGCACAAAACAGGGATTGCTTTTGTATTTAATTTGTAATCGTTGTTTCCTTAGATGAACTAGGTTTCTGATTGTGTCTAGTATATATGTGTAATCGTTTCTATTGTCAATACAACGAATCATTCGACCTCACATAATTCTTTAAAAATGTAAAGAACCTGAAAGTTTAGTGTTAGATATATAACCATAAGAAATTATTATACTATTATTACGCCTCAGACTAAAGACAAAAAATCCAGATGTAATAAGATATACTTTGATTCGTAATCCCACGTGAATATGTAATAACGTTTACCTGTCCTAATAAAACATTATAACAAATGTTTTAATTAATCTTGTTTAATGATGAAAAATCAGATTCGTTTTTCCGCGTGGGTGTATATAATAAGGTTTGTTGTATTAACAAGTAACAAAGCACCAATAACGAGTGGTTTAATCGATTTAATAAATAAAAACCTGTACTAAAATAATGGTGGAATTAAAGCTATCTCTTTCTTTAGTCCTTGAGGAAGAAGATGACTAACTGCGGAAACAGAATTGAAACTCTTCTTAACTAACTCTGTTTTTTACATTTTCATGGGCCGCAGAGTCGACTTGATGGGCCTGCTTCATCTTTCGAACAGCTCAGGCCCAAATTTTCAGCCTCGCAAAGTCTGTTTAATTCCTTCCCGGTTCAATTTTAGTGAACCGGTTCGATTTAACAATGTTCTTGGAAGTTGGAAGAGATTCGTTGTCTTGTTGGGTCTATGAACGGCTTCTTTGAAACACAATTATCTTGTACAATATTCTATTTTCTATTCAACATATTTTGGAAATATGATCAAACACATGTCATCACTTAAACAAGTCAACAACTTAGGACTTTAAATTAATGATTAGTTTTTTTTTTCTAGTAATTGATTAGATAAATTTAATTCACCGTGTGCGGTGGGTTGGCTAATGGTTTTTGTTTTGTTTTTTTTTAAATAATAATTAGATCAATAATTTTTAATTAAAGCTGAGTGAAATTTGAATTCATCAGTGCTAAATAACAAGCTAACTGGATTGACTACTTTTTAGTGTTAGGCTAATAGTTTAAATGTAGAAGTTGGTTTTCATATTATTCGGAGTTTGATCGCAGTGAAAAAAAAAATTTTAGGTTGTGGTATTAATAATGGCTGATTCTGGATTTATTTGAGAATTCGATAAACAAAAAAATCAGAATTAAATGTTTGAAAACGTGAATTTGTCTAAAAGTTTTTTTTTTTTTTTTTTGTCAACATTGGACCACAACAGGCCAGCTCATTAGCCAAGTTCCTACATAATATAGGTGGTGGGACTCGATCCCTAATTATACAAATGCGCATGCCTAATGAATATTTACCGGCTGCCACTAGATTAAAGGCCAATTGCGAATTTGTCTAAAAGTTTTAAACGGTGTAAAAAACACGTTTCAAGCTACGTTCAAAGTTATTTGATAAACCCTTATTAAAATAATCGATTGAAAGATTTTTACAACAAAAGAAATTTGATTGAAAGATGAATAAGAAGAAGAACAAGACGAAGACGATGACACAGCAACGAAAGAATTATAAATAGAAAAATCGCAGGATTCGTTGTGCAATCCCAAGAAGAAGAAGAAAAACACGAGAAATTTGTGAATGTACAGGTTGTCTCCTTTATCATCCAATCAGATCATATCATTTGATTTTCTTTCCAGGAAAATTGAGGAAAAAAGTTATCCTGAGCAAATTATTCCTCCTTATTTACTGCCTTCAGGCGGCGTCAATTACGCGCCGCAGATCTCATAATCTCTCTCGCTTTCTCTCTCTCTTGATCTTAAGCAAAGGTATATTCTCCCTTTCTCTCCTTATAATCGGTTGCCACAATTCTGAAGAACCCCATCGCAGAATTCTCGAATTTGATGTTTGGGTTTGTTCTTTTTTTTTTTTTTTTTTGGATTCGCATCTCGTCTCAAACTTAGCGTCCTTTGGTTCGCAATTTTGAGATTTTTTTTATACCACTGGAGAGTAAACATTATGCCGAAAGTTGATTTTGATTCGTGATTCTTTTTGTTTTTGGGATTTTTTGGTGGTTATTTCGTTGAACCCTTATAGGTAGAGTTTCTATTGTGGAAGAAACGTCATGGTTTCAGGGAGTTTGATTTTACTTAGCTTGAGTTTCGACTTTCGCTTTGGCTGTGTGAGTTTATTCTTCCTCGTATCTTTGTATATTCAGGTGTATTTACCAAGTAATCTTGGGGATCGACACAATAAGACCATTAGACAAAGCTTGTTACTGCTTCTTCTAGTGCGAAACAGCGCACTTGGTTATTGATGTGGCCTCTTTGCTTTCTGTTTAACAAGCTTTTGAAAGTTGAAGAGAAAAATCAGGAGATATCAGAAGGACATGGAGATTTAACTTCTGCAAAGTATTGCCAATTCGATCCATTGGTCAGTAATGGAAAGCACAGAGATGCAGAGTTGCCATCCTCGTTCCACTTGGAAGTGAGGCCTTGACTTTTTCGTTTTAATATTCTTTTGTCTTTGTCTACCTAAGCCTGGTTTCGTCACATTGCTGGTCCTTTGCGTTACTGTTAGGTTCCTCATGTACATCAGTTAGCTTCATGGGATTGCGGTCTCGCTTGTGTTCTCATGGTTCTCAAAGCAAGTGGCATCACAAGCTGCACTCTTGAGGATTTGGCTGAGATATGCTCCACAAATAGGTCTGCTTATCTGCAGTGTAATTCCTGTCTGCTTCTTAGAGATGATAACATTTGGTAGGGGATTCTATCTCAATATGAAGATACTTATCATCAGCTTTTGACATTTCTGCAGCATTTGGACTGTAGATCTTGCATATGTACTGCAGAACTTCTCTGTGGAATTTTCCTATTTCACGATAACAATTGGAGCAAATCCAAATTTTTCAATTAAGGAATTCTATAAGGTATCTATAAATTATAGATGGCAAAGCCTCTAAATTCTTTTTTAATAGTATCTTGTGCTCCATGTGATGTGGTGTGTTTCATCGAGTATGTTAACAAAATGTTGATGATATACTGAACTTCTGAGCATGCCAGATTGATTTCTTCTTAGTAGAAAGGGTCCAAGATGTTCTTTTTGGCAATAAAAATGCAGGACCAACTCCCTGAAGATCTAGTACGTGTGGATTTGCTCTTCAGGAAAGCACATGAATCGGGGATTATTATACATGTAAAACTGTTTGGCCAAACGTTTCTACTTGCTCCTATGTTCAAGAAATATTCTGGCTATATTTTTGTTCCACTAGTGTAACATGTAGACTTTTCCCTTTATATTGGTATTTTTTTTTCTGCAAAAAGTCACATGTCATCAAATCTTCCATCGTGTAAATTATTTTTTATCTGGAAACCAAATTCAATCAACTCTTTCGTTTTTGCAGTGCAGATCAGTTAGTATCCATGAGATTTCTTGTTTTCTATTGTCGGGGAACTATATAGTCATTGCTTTAGTCGACCAGGACAGGTTAAGGTTGGTTCATTTTGTTACTCTTTTCTTATATATATACTCTACTCAGAGCCCTTCATCAACAAACTTTGAATGTGTGCGACGTTTTTCTTGTTCTTCTCAGAACTTGCTCACTAATATTTTATACGGAGAATATCATTTTCCTTCAGTTTAGTGTTTGTGTGTCTTTCTTGGTTCAAGTGTTTGTGCAAGAAGTATGATAAAGAAGTTGCATAGTGTTCATGTTTGTTCTTTCACTTTTCAGCAAGTCTTGGTTGGAGGAAGTGTTTGTCGCTGGTCTTCACACCAGCAATTCTAGCTACACTGGTGAGAATTGTCCCCTAGCCTTAACTAGAAGCTCAAACGGTAAAGACTACATTTGCTACATTTCTTACATATGTTTATTTCCCATATGTTTCCAATAGGTCATTATATCGTGATATGTGGCTATGATGCTGTTAGTGATGAGTTCGAAATCAGAGATCCCGCCAGTTCCAAGTAATTAATTTCTCATTGCTTCCAATTGCTCTATACTTACAGATAAGTATATCTGAATGCCATGTTCATCTATTAGCATAACATACATTGAAAATATATTAGGAAGGAATGAGTTAAAATCTATAAAAAAGAGATAGACGTGGTCTAATTAGATGCTAAGTTTTCATTACGATTTAGGAAGAGACAATTTGTGATTATCATGATTCGTATACTGTATCAAAAGCAAGTAAGACAACTAATGTATCCATCTTGACACTTGCCAGTTGCCATTACTCGATTGTAGTAAGAATTCACATAGAAATATATCTTGTAGGCAACATGAGAGGATTTCGTCAAATTGCCTGGAAAATGCCCGGAAATCATTTGGTACAGATGAAGATCTTCTCTTGGTAATCTAAGAAACATGAATTGTTGGTTATGGCTCGTGTGCTTATTACTCTGTTCATGTATTGTTGTATGGATTTTTGCGCAGATAAACTTGGAGAAAATCAAGAAGCAGGAACAAATATTAGAATAGTACTCATCATCATCATCATCATCAAATAAAGTCAATGTACAAAGCTTAATTATGTCTTTCATTTACAATCTTCTTAATTTATGTCTTTTGATTACTTTTGTCTGTTTTGTGGTTCACTTGTATTGCTTCACAAGTCGTGTCCACATTATTGTAAGAAATCTCTGGTTTGTCAATTAATATGTTTATTTCACGTGGCCAAATAATTAGTTTTCTTTTCTACTATTATATTATAAAATTTACCAAACCATACAAACATTGGTCTAAGTATAAACTAACAAAGCATACAAACATCATCAAGATTATTACCTCAATAACTTATAAAACAAATGCCCAAAAACCTTCGGAAAACCTAAATCACTCAAACATCTAATGCCAATAAGAATTCAAGAACTGAAACACAATAGACCTACTGCAGTTTCATCCTCACTTGGGATAAGTAGACTTGAAGCAATTATTGCATTTGTGCTTACTTTATTTCCTTACTGTTAATGTTAATGGTAATGGATAAGCAACAATCTATGAGATATCGATTAAATATAAAGAGTGTATTGAAATATAGATTTTAAGTGGTTTGGATTAATGTTAATCTAACAAAACGTTTGGATTAAAATGACAAATTAGCTGATATTAAAACATGAAATTTTAAAATTAAGTATTATTGAATTAATGATTTTGAAAAATACAATCAAATTTATTGTTATTGGATAATATTTAAGGGTGCAATTGTTAAGTGATTCTAAAGGATGTAAAAATATTTTAGAAGATTTTTAATTTAAAAATATAAAAATCTAAATCAAGTAGAATTTTAGAAGATTTAATCACAAAACATAAGAATTTTTCTAACTTCATTTAAAATTATTTGAAATTTCATAAAATTTAAATGATTCCTAACTTTTTAGAATTCATGGTTCAATATCCAACCATTAGCTACTATTGGATTTCTCCTTGTTTTATTTGTAATATGAAATGGCTCAGGAGGTGTATTGAACCATAAATTTTTACTTAAGACTTAAAATCTGTGTTTTAATACACCTAAACGACGGAATAGTTAGAATAATATATAGACCGTGTAGTAAAATATGTTGGTCTAAATTTGTTGGCTTCTTAATCAAACAAAATCTGAATCATTTTAAATTGACAAATAACTCAAGTACTATCGGCAAGAAGACAATTTGCGGTCACAGCCATTTAATTGCTCAAATTATGATCAGTACCGAGAATGTTGTTCCAACCGAACTCCAGCATGTTCGAGTCTCCTCCACCTGGATGTATTTTATATTATGTTTTATGTTGGTTTCGGTTTCGACAATGCATTATATTTACTTCTTTATTACTGCCAAACCCTTAATTAATCATCAATAGAAGTAGTTATGTGACAGAAAAAAAAAAAAGTATGATCAGTACCAATTTTAGGCAATTTGAGAAAATGAAAAGGTCAAAGATTTGGATGACGACATGAACCTTGTTTCCCTCGTGCTGCTGTTGTACGTAAGCTGACCTTAAATCAAGTTTTTAAGCAAAGTCTGATTTTGCTTTCTCATCTCTTAACGCCATTGTTCCCAGCCTTTAATTGTTTTCGAAAAGTAAATACCAAACTGTTTAAGGTTTTTGAATTCGTCCACACTCTTTTTTTTTTTTATCACTATTGAGCTGTAAACTTCCTAAATATGCAAATGTACTTGCTTTTACTAGATTTACCACTTGCCAATAGATTAAAAATTACATATCACACTATTTATTATTATTCGCAGCATATGTTGATTTTGTGTTTGGTTTTTATGTTTTTCTTTTTTTTTACTATGATTTCCAAATCAATGAAAATTCTTTTAAACCGATTGGATTTAGGCAAAAATATAATCGTGATAATCGTACTTTGTTTTGTGTTTTTTTTCAAAATAATCTTAGACTTTTATAATTTAAATTTTAGGGATTTATATATCAGAAATGGAATACGGTATCAATTCATATTATTTGACTATCTAAATACACTTAACATTCAAGTATGTTTATTTTACAAAAATAAAATGGAAATAAGATGATAAACATGAAAGTATTAATAAAGTTCTTAGAGTGATATACATCATAAACTTTGATCTATAGTCTAAAGTCCACACCTTAATTTTTTTTTAATTTACTAGTGTAGTAGGAATGAATCAAACACCGATAATTCAGCGAATCACTAGACTGAGAGTAAATCAGCGAATTTATTAATAAGGTTTTTTTTTGTCAACACTGCTCCACAACTGGCCGACATATTAGCCAAGTTCCTACAAAATATAGGCGGTGAGACTCGATTCTTGATTGTGTAAGTGCGCATGTCATAATGGACTTACCACCTGCCACTAGACTAAAGGCCACTTGCTTATTAAGGTTTAAAATATCGTTTAGTTTTTTTTTTCTAGTAAATAGCAGCAAATTAGTTATTGGCTGAAATTAAATTCATAAGTAATGTAATTAAGTATTTCTCCAAACAGCTTCGATCACCAGGCTATTACTATATTGTTGATACTGTTAGGGGAGTATCTAACAAATATTTCAAATGAGGAGACTTTGGTAAAAGAAATGATTGCGTTTGACTAAAGATTAAAATAAGGCCTGATTCTATGTTCGTGAACAATTTACTTTCCGACAAAAATCAATCTCAGAAGTATTGATTGATGTTTTACTATCCGTCCGATTACATAGAAATTAATACGGATAAGATCCGTCTAGTGCCTAGATCCTTTTAGGCAGCCGTCCAATTGGTAAAGTTATAAAATTTACTCATGTGGATCATGAGTCATGACAAAATTTAATTTTAATTATAGGGGTCAATTGTTTAATTAAACTAAGAACAACATATTTTACTAATAGAAATTTAAGTATGCTTTTAGAAAAAGTTTATTGCATCAATTAACCCCTATAATAATGTTTTACCTCCATCACTGATGTTTTTTAACTCTGTTCTCAATACATCATTCATTGGAGCTTTTCATACCATATGGTTGTCTTTTACTTCAAAGGTTCTCTAGATCGATCTTCTATAAGATCTAGGTTTTTTGTTTTCGTTTTTGTTTTTGTGTGTGGATGTGTATTCCAAGTTCATAACAAGTTTTATTCCAGAACTGCCTCATACAAAGGGAGAATTTCCTAAAGACACAAACAATTCATCAATAGAATCATCAAAACATAAAGATATGCATAAATAGCTAGAAAGATGATATATAATCAATCAAATGTTGTAAAGATCGATTTGCGGAACCATTTGGTTTAACCGATCTTTCTACTTTCTCCTTAAGAAGTTTCATCCTCTCTCGGATTGCTTTTCCTTCAGTTTCCAACAATAGTCTCCTTATCACTCTCTCGATCTCATTCCTCTCAATGCAACCTTCTAGATGAATCCCAACCATCCAAACCTCACTAACAAATCTTGCATTTAGCAATTGATCCCAACGAAAAGGCAAACAGATCATAGGTACTCCTTCACAAACACTTTCAACAGTCGAGTTCCAACCATTATGTGTTAAGAATCCTCCAATGGCTCGATGCTTTAGAACCTCTTGTTGTGGAGCCCATTTCACTATTTTCCCCTTCTCATTAAGCGTTTCGATGAACTCTTCCGGGATTGCCTCAATCCATTCTGTGCCATTCACTGAACCAACTCGTACCACCCACAAGAAGGGTTGGTCACTGTTTCTTAAACCCCAAGCAATCTCAACTAACTCTGATTCACTGATGTTCACAACGCTCCCAATACTCACATAAAGAACAGATTTGTTCTCTTGTTTATCTAACCATGGAATGCAAGTCTCGTATGGTGTAAACAAGCTACTAGACGAAGCAGGAAAGTGGCTATGAGAAGGTCCTATAGCAAAGATCGGAAGTTTAAACTCTTCACGTGCTTGACTCAGTGAATCTTGGTCCAATTCTTCACATGAGGACATGAATATCAGACCTGATGACGCCTTTGTTGTCTCCAATATTGAATCCGAATACTCGTCTAGAATCTCTGTTTCTGCATCAAGAATCAGTACAAGATCTTTCTTTCGAAGTGGTGGAAATTCCTCAACTGGATCATCTTGTTCTGAATCTATCAAACAATTGGAGTAAGAGAGTCAAAATATTGGTAATCATATAAGAGAGTTTTAGGGTAAGAGTACCTTGTAATGGAAGATACCCTTCACGCCGAAGCTGAGGAAGAACAAAATGGCCACGAAAGAAGGAGACTTTATAGGTATTAAGGGCCAATCTCGAGAGATTCAAACTCTGAGCAAGGGGTTGTGTGAAGATCCATCCAGAATCATCTATCAAACAGCTAATCTTCTCTTTCTCATCCCCTGTTTTTGAAGCTGTAGATTGCAACAGTCGAGTCAAACAATCACGAAATGGAGACTCACAGTTTCGGTTGAGAAGCGTTAAGAGTCGTTTCATATCGTGAGTTCTTGTGTCTGCTTCAGACAAGCCATCAGAGATCTGTAAGAAAGTAAAGAGAGGATGGCTTGAAGCTTTTGGAGCGTTGAAGCGTGTGTGGATCACTGTGATAGAGAAACCTCTTGAGTGAAGGATTTTTGCAAGCTGAATCATAGGGTTGATGCAGCCTTGTAATGAAAGTGGAAATAGAATCACTCTCAGGCCATTACTCTTCTCCATTGAAGCTTTCCCATTTTTTCTTATTCTTTGATCCATAATGCCAAGATCCTAAACTTTGAGTGAAGATATGTATACAATTATTACTACTTCGAGTGTGAAGACAAAAACCCTACACTTCTCGATGTGAAACGAAACAGAAGTCAAGATTTGTTTTTTGTACTCCCGGGTGAATCAAACAGCTTTACAAGTAACAAAGCACCATAATTTTAACCTAAGAAAACAAAAGCATCATTACAGTGATTTGGTTTTATTTAATCTAGTTTAATAAGGAATATGACCTAATCCTTTGAACTTGTCGGTTGATGATAACTTTAAAAAGTGCTGAAAACGTGGACGTATGTAAGAGTTCAAAGTTTGGTTTATAAAATTGGTTAGTATTTTAATCAGTTTAGGCTCGTCAAGACGCTAGATGGACTTAGATCGTTCTGATTATGATAAAATCGGATGAATAAAGTTAGTGAAGTAATTTGGCGGTTTCGGCAGTAATTAAGCAATTTATACAATGATTAGTCTACATCTGTTTCAACAAAAAAAATATGTAAATTATAAATGCCTAAATAACATCAAATTGTTCTCAAATGACCCATTGACTAAGTTAATGGATCAAATGACCCTCTTTTTTTCTTCAAAACTTTGTACAATATACCCTTATTTGTTCAACTAGTTTCGATTATGTTATTATTTATTATTATTTAAAAAAAATTAAAGTAAGACATAAAATAACCAAAATATTCATACAATCTCATTTATACCAAAGTATCATTTTCTTCAATTTTTCCACCCACTATTAACAACAAAAAAAGCTCTAAATACACATTTATTTACCCATTTTCGACATCATTATCTTTTATTTTCTCTTCATTTCTATCCATAAAACTATCTCATTTTCATTTTAACTTTTTCAAATTCTTAAAGGTTAGATTTTTTAGTGCTATTAGAAGCTAAGAGTAAATATTTACGGTTTAATTCGACATTCTGGACATTTTAATAAAGTAAATAAAATCTTAACTCAAATCTTGCTAATTTTTACATAATTTCGGAAACTTGGAGAGAATAGACTTCACGTGAAGTCTGTTTTCCATATAGACTTTACCTGAAGTCTGCTAGTCAACACATGGATTAGTTTTGTATTTGACCAACTTTCAAAATTCATAATAAATAATTTGATATTATTTAAGCATAAATTTACAATTTATATAACATTTTTTCAAATTTTTTTATAAAATTTAAACAAGAATTTTAAAATAAAAATAAAAAACAGAACGCTTCAATAGATTAATCACCATATTTCCTGCATTATGTAAGAATTTGGCTAATGGGCCGGCCAGTTGTGGTCCATCATATTATCTGCCGTTGACAAAAAAAAAATAAAAAAATATATATATATATATAGATTAATCGCCTAACTACCGCCAAATTACTATGCCAATCTAATTCATTCGATTTTATTATAATTGGAACGGTCTAGATCCACCTAACGTCAGGTCCTGCCTAAGCCAATACTTTGAACATTGGTTTTTACAAGCATTTAAGAATTTGGAAATGACCGTTATCTGTACTAGAAAAGTTTATTAAAATTTTTATAATTACACTATTTAACCACTCGTTTTAAAAAGATATTCATTTCAATGATTTATTTCTTTAATGTCTTGTTTAAATGATGTCACCAATCAAATCCAATAAGTGACAAGTGGTCATGACTATAGCATGAAATGTTGAGTTTATTCAGAAACTAATTATGATGTTTTTTTTCTTTTTGCATTTTAGACAGACGTTGAGGCATATTAAGCAAATATCCCAACTTACAACAATAGTAAATGATTAGCTAGAGTCTCTATTGATCGAAAAGATGAGCCTCCATGTTTAACTGATCTCTCAACTTCATCATTCAAAACATTCATCCTCTCACGAATCTTATCTCCTTCACTCTCCACCATTAACAGTCTCACAGCTTTCTCAATCTCCTTTTTCTCAATCCGACCCTCCAAATGAATCCCAACCCTCCAAACATCACTAACAAATCTCGAATTCAGCATTTGATCCCAACCTCCAGGTAAACAAATCATAGGAACTCCTTCACATATACTCTCTAACGTTGAGTTCCAACCATTGTGTGTCAAAAACCCACCAGTGGCTCTATGAGCCAAAACCTCCTGTTGTGGAGCCCATTTCACAATCTTTCCTTTCTCTTCAAGGCTTCTCACGAGCTCTTCAGAAAGCAGTTCAATCCACTGTGCACCTTGAACCAAACCGGGTCGAACCACCCATAAGAAAGGCTGTTTGCTATTGCTTAAACCACAAGCAATCTCCATAAATTCTGTTTCTGTGATGTTCACAACACTTCCTAGACTCACATAGATAACGGATTTATCCTCTTGTTTATCTAACCAAGGGATGCAAGTCTCGTCTTGTGTGAATAAGCTACTTGATGAAGCAGAGAAGTAACTGTGAAATGGGCCAATCGCAAAGATCGGAACTTTGAAAATTTCGTTAGCAAGAGTCAATGAATCTTTCTCAAGCTCTTCACAGGACATGAATATTATCCCTGAAGAGCTCTTAGTCGTTTCGACTACAACTTGTAAGAACGGATCAAGTTTCTCTCCGTCTTCCCCGAACACCTTCGAAAGATCTCTCTTTTGAAGCGGTGGGAATTCAATAACAGAGTCCTCTGCTTCAGAATCTAAAACAAAGGCTCATAAGTCTAAACATTTTAATAATTGTGGAACAGAGTCCTCTGCCAACAAACATTGTTTTCGTTGATTTTGTGTAGGATATTTAAATTAAACAAATCATATTCTAACTTATTAATTTAATTAAATCTCTTACAAATATTTTTGATTTTTAAAACACGGAAAGCAATTGATAAGTACCATTATGTAATGACAGCCAAAACAGAACTAAAAAATCAATAAGACAAACAAAAACAAAAATTAGGTGAGAATACAAACCACTTCTGAAAAATGGTTAAAGTTTGGCAAACAATTAATATATCTTTTTATAACGTGCTATTTATTAATTTATGTAACGTAATTTAGAAGCATTAATTGGATGACGCTATTTTTTGTTTATAATTTTTTTTTAATACAATAGCATAATTATGCGAAGAAACTATTGGTCAACTGTTGAAATAATTTTTTTTTTTTTTTGTCAAGGCCAACAACCACAACAAACCGACCTATTAGCCAAGTTCCTACATAATATAGGCAGTGAGACTCGATCGCTGGTTATGCAAGTGCGCATATCTTATTCTGGACTTACCAACTGACACTAGACCAAATCACAATTGCAAAAATATAATTTCTTTTATATTATTTAAAATTATTTACCCAAATTTGATTGCTTTAAACGGCAAATTAATCCTTTAAAAAAATAAAAATGGATTGAAAGAAAGAAATAATTACCTGAAACTGGAAGATAACCTTTGGTCCGAATAAGAGGAAGAATCGGATAAGCATTGAAGAAAGTAGCTTTAAAAGTACAAAGAACAAGCCTTCGAAGTTCCAAACTCTCTGCAACAGATTGTGTAAAGAGCCATCCACAATCATCAATCAAACAACTAATCTTCTCTTGAGATTCATGCAACACCTTCCTCAAACAATCACGAAACGGAGACTCAGCATTAACATTGATTTGAGCAAGCAAAGACATAACATTCGAAGTAGGTCCATCTTTAATCTGAGTTTCAGACAAACCATCTGGAATCTGTAAGAAACTAAACAGAGGATGGTTCAAAGCTTTAGGCGCGTTGAAGCGCGTGTGAATCACAGTAATAGAGAAGCCTTTCGAATGAAGAATCTTAGCGAGTTGAAGCATAGGGTTTATGCAACCTTGTAATGGAAGAGGAAACAGAATCACTCTCAAACCATTTCTCTTCTCTTCCTCCATTGAAATTGAAAAAGCTTTTCTCTTTTGCTTGAGGTTTCTCTGCAAAGTTCGAGTTTCTATGTACTTTATCTTTTATAATTTCAGATATGGAGAATCTGTAATGGAGACAAAAACTTGAGGGACTTTATGGTTATGTGTGTTTGGTTTAGACCCATTATTCTACTTTCCACCGGTTTTGTTGACGTTTCCGATTATAAATATTACTTAGTGTGTGGTCACTATCAGATTTTTCAGATTTTTTACTTTATAAGTCTTTAATGACTTTTAACTCACGACAAATTTGATGACAATTCATTTAAATGAATGTAATCTTTTTAGATTTGGGCTTTTTGATTGGAAGCAATTTTTAGACTAAGTTTTTAGTTTTTGAAAAAAACTACTTTTTAATTAATCATAATTTCTCTAAAAATCAAAAACCAACTTTTTTAATTATTGAAAACAAAATCTAATTTAAAAACTAAAACCAAAATCTAAAATTCAAAAACTAAAAACATCAATTCATAATTCATAGCCTTTGTCTTAAATTCTATCGAATCGTAACCACTGTCCACATTTAGTTCAATGTGATTCTTTTCCTTTTATTACATTTTTCTAAATAAGAGCTAAGAAATGTGAAAGTACTATAAATTGATTTTCTTTATGTAAAAATAGTGAAGGGTGCTAAGAAATGTTCAAATTGGCTTATCCTTAATTTTGATAGATACGAGGTGGTGAATTCGAATTTCATCATGGTTTAGTTATAAAATTTAGAATATAGATATGACATTATCGATACAATAATTATTTGTTGACATAAAAAACATAGCGAATAATTGGAAAAATTTAGTTTGGTTAAATGGCCGATCCTTAATTTTGCATATTTTTACTATAGTTCAATAGGTCTTGGTATATTATCTAAACTGAATCCAAATTGAAATATAATGAACCGAACTAAACTAAATTGAACTTGGAATCAAATCAAGAATCAAATGGATACTAGTATATTTTTATTTAATTTTGGCTTTTTAAAGATTTTTTAATTTAAATCTCTATTAGTTTTAATTAAAAATATTTAAACTCGAACTTTATCTATATTCAAACTAAACTAAACCAAATCTGGAAAAAAAAATATCACGACTGAATCTTAATTTAATGGAAACAGAAATCCAAAAATCTGGAAAACCTAACCCAAATTGTAATTTGATTCAAGGTAGATCTGTAATTCCTTCAAAAGATTTATATTTTAGGTTATATATTATTCATCCAATTGTTAAAAAAAAAAAATTGATTACTATCAACAGTTGATACTTGATAATATATCCACGTGTAGTTTTGGAGCTTTGACCAAGCAATAGAGAAGCAAATAGTACGGAAGGAAATTAGACACAAAACTTCGTTTAGCTACTTTCATGCCCAAAGGCCACAGCAATAATAACTTCTTCTTCTTCTTCAATTTTCCAATTGTCACTTTCGTTTTCAAGCACTCAGAAATGGCAACGGAGCTCAATTCTAAGAAGTTTCCTGTTCTCTCTTACGTCTTGGGTCGTCTCCCTTCCTTCACCTCCAGATCCTCCTCCTCCTCCTCCGATGTCGACCCACTACCATCAAAATCCGATCCATCTTCATCATCAGAACACTCGATTGAGATCATATCTCAGATGCCCCACTTGACACATCCTGATGTTCTTGCCTCCATGACAAACGCAATTTCCGACGTTTCTCAAACCCGATCCGTTCTTCGTACCTTAGGACCAAGACCTGATCACGAAACCGTTGATAAAGCCCGTGCAAGGCTCGCAGAGATCGAATCCTATCTATCGGAATCGTTTGAGGAGATCGCTCTCTCTCCGAATGATATTGACGTGGCGGAGAAGGAACAGAAGAGAAGAGAAGCTGTGGATCAAGAGAAGACTTGGTATAATTCAATCCTTAAGCTTCACGAGCTTCATGAGTCTTACGAGAAACTTCTTAAAGATGCAGAAGAGAGGCTTGTGAGGATCTACGAGTCTGCCGAGAAGAATGCAGTGGCTGAGGCTGATGAAAAAGCTGCAGAGATTGAAGTCAATGAAGAGGTCGTGAGAATATTGCAGCAAGCTTCAGAGAAACCATTGGAACGAATTGATTTGACTGAGAGGAAATTGAGATTGCTCCCTGAAGCATTTGGTCAAATTCAAGGTCTCCTTGTTCTTAATCTCTATAACAATCACCTCGAGGTCAGTTTCTATGTTCCAAAAAGTCAAATTCGTGAACTTTGATTCAAATCTGTTAAATTCTGATATGCTTTGTATCAAAGATGTGAACTTTGCTCTAAATTTAAACTCTATAGTGTAAATTCTTTGGAATTTGAATATGTCCTTGTGGTGGGTGATATCTAAATTGAGCTCATCAAAGATGTAAACTTTGCTCTCGATTTTGAGCCTTTTAGTACATCAGAGAGGAACTAATGGAATTCGATAGGCTCTTGTGGTGATGTCTAGATTGATATAAGCTTCAAAAGTGTGTTTGCTTGTCTTGATCAATGGTTATGTTTGTAACAGACCATTCCTGATTCAATAGCTGGGTTACAAAACCTTCTCGAACTCGATGTTTCCACGAATCTACTGCAGAAGTTACCTGATTCGATCGGTGTATTGACAAAGTTAAAGATTTTGAATGTCTCATGTAATAAGCTCACAACCTTACCAGATTCAATCTGCCGTTGCGGGTAAGTGTTTTGCTTCTCTGTTTTATCAATCTCTCTGTTTCTTTCTCACTTCTGTTTTTTTCGATTTTCAGATCGCTTGTTGTTTTGGATGCAAGCTACAACAATCTCACTTACTTACCAACAAACATTGGATTCGAGCTAGTGAATCTAGAGAAGCTCTTAATCCATCTCAACAAAATCAGATCCTTACCAACTTCAATAGGTGAAATGAGATCCTTAAAGTACCTTGATGCGCACTTCAACGAACTCTGTGGTCTCCCAAACTCTTTTGGAATGCTCACAAACCTCGAATACCTCAACCTAAGCAGTAACTTCAGCGATCTCCAAGAGCTTCCTACTTCATTTGGCGATCTCATAAGCCTCCAAGAACTAGATTTAAGCAACAACCAAATCCATTCACTTCCAGATGCTTTTGGCACGCTTGTAAACCTTACTAAACTGAATTTGGACCAGAACCCACTTGTGGTTCCGCCTGAAGAAGTCGTGAAACAAGGTGTGGATGCGATTAAAATGTATATGGGTAAGAGATGGGTCAGTATGTTGCAAGAAGAAGAGAGGATGGCTAATATGAAGGATGAGTTGGATGAGACAAACACAGATTGGCTTACACGAACTACTTCAAAGCTTAAAACTTATGCTTCAGAAGTCTCTGAGTATCTTGGTTCGAATTCGCCTAAAGATCCTTTGCTTAACCAGCAGCTATGAAATCACTTTGAGCTTCATTCATGTCTCCTGATGATAAGTAAGTTTTCATTTTTTTTTGTTTACTATTTTTTTGTATTGTTCTAAAAGAATGTATGTTCTTGAAATTTTTTGAGAGATAGAAACAGAAAGCCATTCTAAGTTTAGTAAATGTAAGGAATTTTATTACAACTGATTTATAAAAAATTTAAAAGCTTAATGTGGTATATTTAGAAAAAGAAACATAAATGTGATATTAGATTTGAGAAATGTTTTTGTTAAGTGTTTATATGCCACTTTTCTTTATTAAAATTCAATTACAAAATGTTGTGTTTGCTTCATGTGATTGATAGAAGTTTGAAATATTGGTCGGATTTTATCGATCTAACTGTTAAAAAAAAAAGTAATATTACACTATCACTAAAAATTATGTAAAATCCCAACAAAAAGTTATGAATGTTATTTTTGTTGTCTGCGGTACTAGAGTTCAACACCATATGATCAAGTGGTTTAATTATTGATCGGGTTTAATATCAAATATAATAGCCAAAAGTTATGTAAAATCCCTAATTTGACAGCTAGAGAATCAAGTATCAAAGCAAGATTTTGTTTATGTTTGGAATGGTTGAAAAACTTGGACCCAACAGTAGTATATGAAATATAAATTAAAGGAAATACATGTTATATACGGTGCAAACAATACATTATGTTGAAAACGACAAAATATTCTTCTATCTGATATTATATTCCATAAAAATACAGGAAAAAACAGTATCATGTGAATATTGATTCAGATGAACGTGCAATACACATAGTTTTTTTAACAAAATATAGCAGATATATTACTAATAATTTGTGCAAGTCCATACGAATACTTTAAAAATCTTTTGAAAAATAGCTAAAATTGAAATTCTCGTTATCGTTATTCTCACCATCTCCAATAATTTATTCTAACTTTTTCTCTAAATTTCTTTTTCTAAAAATAGATAAAAGTTTACTCCAATAATTTACTCTATTTTTCACTCTAAATAAATATTTTAGTTATATTTTGCTTTACTAATTTATTATTAATTTCTAAAATATTACTTTACTTTACAAATTAACATATTTTACTCATTAATATCAAATAGTCAACAACATAATTAGTAAAATCATAATTTATTTAAAATAAAATTTTATTACATCACATAAACATAATTATTTAAAATTTTATAGTATAAAATAATAATACATTAAAAATTAAAGGACTATTTTGTAAAGAAAAATTTTACTCTAAAAAATAGATAAAAATAGAATTCTCCAAATTTAGAGTAAAATATAGAGATCTCTATTTTTAGAGCAATAAATAGAGCACCATTAGAAACATTTTTTCTCTAAATTTAAAATTTATAGTGGGATTTTGAGCACCATTGGAGATGCCCTAATAGATTCAACAACAAATTATTGTTAGTATTTAGTATTTGTGTAACAAGAAAATAATATTGTGATGTCCATTACTACAATAAAATACTTGAATTTTGTAAAGCTATAATATTAAAATCCCAAATTTTGGATTTATTGATATATGAATTTAAACTTAGATATTTAGATGAAAACATTATTTTTCAAATTGCTTCAACCAAATTTCAATTTTTATAGAGTTGAATTCTAGTAGAAAATACCGAAAAAATAAATTTAATCATTTGATCAAAATATTTTTTAAATAAAATATTGAGAAATTGTAATTAATGTCATATAAAGTTTTAGAAATTAGTTCTAGACTAAAGCTACTATCTTAGTTTCTCTTTTCATAAAATCAAGACCATTATACCCAAACTCATTTATCTATAGAAAAAAAAAACTATTCTCTTCAGTCTTCTTCTCGCTACTTTCTCTCACCTCTTCTATCCTCTCTCACGTTGTTCTATCTTCTTCCTCTCTATTTTTTTCACACAACTTCTACAATTAAATTCTCTTCTCTTCTAATCTATCTGTATTTAAAAAAAAGAATAGCTCACATCAACTATCTCTAAATCTTAGAAAATTAGATCTCTGTAATAGGGTTTCACGATTGGATCATTGGATTTAAGTGGCTTCACGATTGGATCATTCTCTATGATAAAGCTAATCAAATTTTCTGGATCTTCTGGGATCCTAAATTATTAGATAAGTCTTCGATTTTGAGAATTTTCAATCTGTTAGGGATTTGTATTTGTGGTTTGGGGTTGATGTTTCAGATTCTAGAGTTTAAATTGATAACTTTTCTAAAACGTTGTATCTAGCTCCGATTATCTATTGGTCTGGGTTTTGGTATTCTTCGTTGATGAGTTTTAGAATCTGATTTCGTTTGAATTCTGGGTGTGGTATGAGTTTTGGTGTTCTTGGTTGGTGAGTTTAAGCAGCAAGTTTTTCAACTTGTTTCTAATGATATATGCAAACGAATCAGTTGACTTCAAATAAATTAATTACCAAATACACTTCAAATAAATTAATTACCAAATACATTTTTGTTTTACTTATATAGGTAATAATCACAAAACTTTTATTTTTAGTTTAACAACCAGTCGAGTATCTCACCAGACTTCTCTGTAGTCGGAAGATAGTGAGATCATTGTATCTCAGAAACTTTGGAGCCATAGACGAGATGAGTACCACTTATGGTATGATATGGAGAGTGAAGACATCACCAAAAATCCGCCACTTTCTCTGGAAGGTGATTGCAGGTGCCCTTGCAGTGGCTGAGAGACTCCAAAGTAGAGAAATTGAAACTAATTCCCTATGCAAGCAATGTCTTTGTGCAAACGAGTCAATTAACCATGTCCTCTTCACATGTAGTACTGCAAAGCAAGTGTGGGATGTTTCATCAGTTCCTTTGCCAACCGCTGGATTCTCCAATGACTCTTCTCTTCTAAATGTTAATTATCTGTTGAGATCTCTACAGGATAAACGAGTAAGTGAAGAAAACAGAGAAGTAATACCATGGCTTCTTTGGCATATATGGAAAGGTAGAAACTCTGTGATTTTTCAGAATACTCATGTGGACACTGCTCATATAATAAGCAAGGCTAAAGAAGATGCACTCGAATGGAAAGAAGCCAATAAATTACAGAATTTGGACACAATTGAAATTCCCAGACAGACTGCCGGCGGAAAGCATTGGGAAAAACCAAGCCCTGGTTGGCTAAAGTGCAACATAGGTTACTCATGGAATTGTACTACTTCACAGAATGGTGCTTCATGGTTAGTACGCTCGGATTGTGGTGTGGCCACATTATACGGTCAAAGAGCTTTCTCTAAAGTCCAGAGCAATGTAGAAGCTGAGTTACTTAGTTGCTTGTGGGTGGTTCAAAGTATGAGGGAAACTAAGCAAAGAAGAGTTGGTTTTGAAACAAGTTCTGAATCTCTTTATGCTATGATCACAGAGAATGAAGGTCCTTCTCACACCCCCTCAGTATTGTTAGATATTCGTTGTCACCTACAACATATAGAACAGTGGTCCTTCCTTCTTACATCGAAGGAATCCAATACAATTGTAGAGCGGATGGCGAATTCGGTTACAGAAGAACATCGATTCCAATCTTTTATTGCAAGTCGTGGACCGAGTTGGTTACAACAGGAGATTAATCATGGAGCAATTTGAAATGTCTTGATGACTACCTGTCTATCCAGTTTTCATTTGGAGTATCCTTTCTTTTTTCAGGCTCGAATGGTATGGAGCTCTTTTCCTTCTATTTGTAATCTGAACTTTCGTCACTCAGTTTCCAGTTATTCAATATTTTTTGCGAATAAAAAAAAGATAATGACTTCAGTTCTATAGGCCACTAATTAATACATCAAAACGGTCACAATATCCAATTGTATTATTGTTCCAGAGAACTAATAGTCTTACAACAAACTACTACCTCTTCTTTCATATTACTAGAAAGCCACTCAAAAATATTAATTGCGAAAGTATATTTTTTAATGATTAATTTTGAAATTTTAGGGTTTTTTTCTAACTCATTTGGTATGCCCAAATTCCAAATTCATGAAGAGTCAAAACTGAAGAAATAAAAGTTGATGCACTCGTGTATTTTTTTTATTAATGCTATTTTAAAATAAAAACTATTAATAAATTGTAAATTTGGAAAAAAAATTATTATTATTTGATTGCGACTTTAGTAAGAGGATGTCACGAAAGTGCCAAAGCCAACGTACTTGTTCGATTCATAAATCATTCATTTGGTAAACTTTCTATTGGATTCGTAATCTAATGTTCAAATCTTTAAAGATCATATCATTACAAACTTAAATCATATTTATTATTCAAAAATAAAATAAAACTTGACCAATTCAATAGCAATTAAAGATTGTTCATATGAATATAAAACGAAATAGATATTGAAGTTAAGCATATCTTACAAAGAGAGTACTGAGAGAGCGTGCAAACACGACAAAAGAAAAGGCCTTCCCACGTTCCGGTCGGTTGGTGACAACGACGAATGTTTCTTTTCTCTTTTCTAATTTCAATCTCTTTTAAGTTTTCATCAAATCAAAATTTTCCACAGATAGACAGACTCTTCTTCTCTCTTTCTCTGTCTCTCTTCACTTAATTAGTTCCATATGATGAGGAAACTTTGTCCGAATTACAACCTTGAAGATGGGTTAGAGACCGTCCTTGAGGTTCCTATGCCTGAGGAGTTGTTTTCTGCGTCCAAGACAAAACCAGGATGGAACCAAATGAAGTCTTATTGGTCAAAACCTACCGCTACTGCAACCGCAACCACTACAAACATGACAAGACTCTTTGGTGGTCGTAACGCTGAGATCCAGCTTCTTCTTGGTGTTGTTGGAGCTCCTTTGATCCCTCTCCCTGTTCAACCTGATCACCACAATGATTACGAGAACCCTATCCACAAAGATATTAAAGACCAACCTCTGGTAAGTTACATCTAATTCCTTTCTTTATCTTTTTTTTTGCCTTGCATATCTATAAAAAAAACTTCATCTCAAAACAAATTCATAATCAATGGATCTAACGGTCAAATGTGTTTTATACCAGATTATGCCATATCTAAATCATTATAAACGGGAGAAATATTTTGCTTCAAGTGGTTAAATGCCCGTTTTCAAAATCTTTCTTATTAGAGTTCGAATCTAGAAAATCATATAATCTCGCATGATATTATCTAGAGTTTGGTTATGTATTAAACATTATCATAAACATAAAAAAAAAATTCTGTTTTTTTCATCTTATCTGTTTTTTTCATTAAAATAACTTTTTTTCTCTTATTTTCTATAAACGAGAAAAATATTTTTGATAAAATGGTCAAATGATTATGTCTATAATGTTTTTTAGAGGAGTTCGACTCTTAATATTCACATAATTCTTTATAATATTGTTTGGATTTCGGGTTATGGATCGGACCATCATAAACATAATTAAAGAACATTTTCGGTTTCTTTTCATTTTTTAATTGTTATTGAAAATGTGCAGGAGATGTCAATGGCGCAATACATAGTGAAGCAATACATAGCGGCCGTAGGAGGGGATAGAGCATTAAACGCAGTAGAGAGCATGTACGCAATGGGGAAAGTGAAGATGACAGCATCAGAGTTCTGTACAGGAGAAGGAAGCTTAAACAGCAAAATGGTGAAAGCAAGAAGTATCAAGAGTGGAGGAGGAGAAGTTGGAGGCTTTGTGTTATGGCAAAAAGGAATCGAACTATGGTGTCTTGAGCTAGTTGTCTCAGGCTGCAAAATCAGTGCCGGTAGTGATGCAAAAGTAGCTTGGAGACAAACTCCATGGCATCCTTCTCATGCCTCTCGTGGTCCTCCTAGACCTTTGCGACGTTTCCTCCAGGTAATCCATTATTTTTGCCAATTTGCATTCATTAATTAAGAAGTCAAGTAGGTGGTATAGTGTATACAAAATAATAATCTCGAACAAACCCTCTAATACGAAATGATCTATAAATTTAAAATACAAAAGATAAGATTAATAGAAAACACTTCGAATAGGTTTCTAAATTCCTAAATGGCATTTAGTTTAGTGGTAGGCGGTAAGTCCACTAAGATATGCGCACTTGCATAAACCAAGGATCGAGTCCCACCACCTACATTATGTAGAAACTTGGCTAATGGGTCGGCCAGTTGTGGCTCAGTGTTAAAAAAAAAAAATTCCGAAATAATTGGGGAATAATTCATTCTTTTAAATCAAACCAATTATCATGTTTTTTTAGTTGTCAAATTTTTCTCAATGATCCAATTATTAACGAAAAAATCTATTTTAAATTTTATTTTCCATTTTTCTTGGAAATAGGATTATGTTGAAAATTCATTTGAATATTTTTTGGAGAAAAAACATTAATATGGATATTTTTCTTGTGGTTATGTTACAATTCTAGTTTCTACTTGAATCATGAAAAGACAAAGATCATTTATGTCTCATAAAGCAAATGCAACCACTGATAATAATGACATTGAATGACTCTTTCCACTTGGAGATCTCTTATTCATTCTTCTTCTTATATTCCATCCTCAATTTATCATTCTTTGTTGTCAAAATTTTCTTTTCCTTGATTGTCGGCAAAATTATCTTTCAACTAACAAATTTTAGTCCTCATCTTCTCTTTTGTTTTTCTTTTCCACATTTATTGAAAACTTTTAACAACAAAGTATCATAAACAAACTGTGACGTGTCCCATGAAATTGCTTTTATTCTCATTTCAATGTTAAGAAAATGTTACGAAAGTTGTTGGAACTTGAGAGTTGGAAACCAATCTTATGGTCCACCACTAACAAAAGCAACCCAAAAATATAATAAAAAGTCTCCAAATATATAATTTTTTGTTAACAAAGTAGACTTTTGTTCTCATTACCAAATATTGTCACCACAACATTAGCATTTGTCTGTTTATGAAATATAGAAATAGTGATGAATTAAGTTACTAATCGTTGACTTGTTTCAAACAATGACAGGGTCTTGATCCAAAATCAACGGCTAATTTGTTTGCAAGATCAATATGCATGGGAGAGAAGAAGATAAACGATGAAGACTGTTTCATACTCAAACTCGAAGCAGAGACATCTGCGCTTAAGGCGAGAAGCAGCAGCAATGTAGAGATCATAAGGCACACTGTGTGGGGATGTTTTAGTCAGAGAACAGGTCTTTTGATTCAACTTGAAGACTCTCATCTTCTAAGAATCAAAACTCAAGATGATAACAGTATATTCTGGGAGACAACAATGGAGTCTTTGATTCAAGATTACAGGACCATTGATGGTATCCAGGTTGCACACGCTGGTAAAAGCTCGGTTTCTCTGTTTCGGTTTGGTGAGAACTCGGATAATCACTCAAGGACTCGAATGGAAGAAACATGGGAGATTGAGGAAATAGACTTTAACATAAAAGGTTTGTCTATGGATTGTTTCTTACCACCATCTGATCTTAAAAAGGATGATGATGAAGAAAAAGAAGTTGAATGTGGTTTAGCTGCTAACAACGAGAAGCTGCCTATGAAGATCCGGAGCGCTTCTTTGAGGATTAGTTCCTCTAAGATCTTAGCCATTGTTGAAGAAGAAGATGCATCAGAGGTCATTGAAGAGCTGCAGAAGACATGAAAACTTGGCCCAAGTTTCGGTTTTTGTACATAATTTAATCTATTACAACACCGAAACAGAGGAGTTTTTCTTTTTGGTTTTCTAATTCCTCTGTAAAATCACTGAACTCTTGAGATGCAAAATGCATACAAGTGATCAGAATGAAATCTCACAATGCAATGAGATGAGAGAAGAAACTTTCACAAGACTGCATTTGCATTAAGCTTTAGAGTGACTAGAGCTATATACATTATCCGCAACCACAAAACAACATTTACATATACAAGAGAGAATTCAACCCCCAAATCGCATTATGTGAGAAAAGAGAAGTACCTTTGGTACAAGAGGGAAGTACCTTTGTGGAAGATCATCCATGGTTTTGACTGTTCATTGGTTTTACTTAACCTTTGAATCTCTTCCTCTTCTGTTTTGTCATGTAGAAGGTGGAACATTGAAGTGGAAGAGCCATGAGATCACAAAGGCAAAAACCATACAAGCTAGAAGAAAATTCAGGAACCGATGACCTTGCCAAAAGCTTCTAGCTTCAGCCAATCGTGCACCAGATGTTCTCAGAGTTTGATTCACTACACCATTTGCTTCATTCTGACTTTCCTCAGACTCAACCTCAACAATTCCAACAACATTACACGCAATCGACCCACATACTTCACAGATTCTGCAACAACCAAACCATGAATCAACGAAAAACTTAACATTTGTCTCTCAACTACAAACAACTAGCCTCAAAACTGGAACTTAATACACAATCAGTGAAAAGAGAGTTGTTCCAAAAGTGGCAATAACAAGAAACCATAAAGTTCTTAACTTTATGGAAACTTAAAGCTTAGTTTTTCCGGTTTTATCTTACTTGTTTCCTTTGATCTTAAACCAAGTTTCAGCACAGTGCTCATGAGCAGCAGCGAGATCAGCTTTACAAGAACAACCAAGCTCGATGGGAACACCAGATTCCAGATTCGTTGCATCCAAACTCATATGACAAATCCTACAATCTCTCTCAGATTGTGACAAATGTACAACTTTCTCAGTAACACCAAGCTCCAGATCTACTTCCACAGAACACTCCGACACATTAGTTCTCCTCTCTTCATCTTTCACTATCTCTTCTTCCTCCTCCACCGCCTCAGTGCTCCAACGAGACTCACCGTCATCACTAAAGCCATGGATTACTTTAACAGAGACAAGAGTCTCATCAAGTGACTGTACGGATTCCATTTTCTTAAACCCAGATGATGAATCCTCATGTAAATTACGAAAAGAGACTTGGGATCAATGCGTTTCAGCTACCTTTTAAGAAGAAATTTAAAACTTAAAAAGGAGAGAAAAAAAGAGAGTTCTTGATGAAGCCTACTATTTCCCAAAATTTACATGAATGCCACTGGGAATTGGAGTTAAGTTCGTCAGATTCGCAGACAATTTATTAACTCTTTCTTCTTTCTCTCTGTCTTCGTCACTGTATCTGGGATTATAAAACTAAGAAATAAGAATCGGGACACGAGACAGACCCACCTTTAACTTACAAGTTTTCGTCATTACCGTCACTGTATTTTTTTGGATTTGAGTCTGTATATAGTAATTAACGACAAATCTATCATCATTTGATTTAATTTTTTCAAACATACTAATAAAAAGACCTCAAGTGTCCATTATCACTTTTTTTGTGTACATGTTTAATGAAATTTAACCATGGAAAGAATTTTTTGTCGTCTCAAGATTCAAAGTTTAGTATATAGAATACAATACAGAACTAAAATACAAAAATCGACAGAAAACACAAATATCTTTGGAATCTAAAGCATTTTTTCAAATGGTGCACATAGAATTCGATAATATATATTGCAGTCTCATAAAATGGATAATAATCTCTGAAAATTAACAACCGTAATTTACAAAAAATAAAAATAAATAATTTTATGAAGCTAACTTGTTCTTAATTTTACTAGGTTTTTTTTAGGTTTTAGAAGTAGTGTATTATATTCCTTTCGTTTCGTTTTACTTGTCATTGTAATAGATTATTTTACGTATATTAAGGATTTTGATAAATTGACTGTATTAACCTCATAAATAAAATCAATTCACAATCTTAATTACAACATCTTAATACTATGTGGAATTTATAACAATGTTATATTTGAAATTTTTTCATATAAAATTATATTAAAAAATAAGAATGACAACTAAATTAAAATAAAAAATTTAGTTCCTAAACGCCAACTAAATCGAAAAATTTGTTTCTTGGCTTCCTCATTTCTTTTTTATAGCCCGAGTATATTAGTATTCGATGATCTTCTTTCATTTCACATTTTTCTTGGATTACACAAGGTTTGATTCAGCAATTATGTCTCGTGATCTTCTCTTGGATTCCTTCCATAACTTTCTTGCTAAGGAATTGTTTGAGCTCTCCAAAAATTTGGACTTGTTCTTGATGGATTAGGACTTCCAGAATAATAGACAAGGTTATGGACCTTGAGTTTGTTTAAACCTATCACCGAGACCCAAATAAAATGATCAAAAGCTTCCAATTAAATGGAATAACACTTGTACATATAACGATACATATCTCATAAAAGTCAAATTAGATAAGAATCTTAACAAATGCTAACGACTAATAACATCAAACCAAACGGAGTTTTTGTTTAGGGAGTTAGGTAGGTTTATTAATTAACAAATCAACGTGCAATTGATTGCCTAACCGATTAAATTGGATGGTTGACCACTTATTAATTTGAATCGTGGTTGGATGATCAATTCGTCAATTAAATATGCTTAGAATTGAGGCAGAAACTAGATTTTTTTTCGTTAGTTAGAAAAATGCCAAAGATGAGTAGTACTCGGGAACTGAATTTGGCCAGATTAATATTCACTTCTGCAAAAAAAAATTCGATATTTAAATTTAAACTAACGCGTAAACACATATAACAGAATTTAAAATGTAGATTATCAAGGAACCAACAAAAGTCCACACAAGTTAGAAAATTTAACATTACATATAGCCCTGTCTAAATCAAGTTATCTGAACCGACCCAAACCAATTTAAACTAAAATAATATAATAGAGTAATATTTTGAACAATCCTAAATATCTAATTAGATATAGTTTTGAAGAATCCAACAAATTAGAGTTCAAGTCGGATTTTACATGTATAATCTGAACAACCCTAATAACCTGATTATAGATATAGTTATAGATAACTATATCTATTGTATGTAATCCTATTGTTGACTAATATAATTAAACTTTACCGCTTGAATTCTATAATATCTAATTTATCAATTTAAAAATATTCAAAATTTTAATCAATATAATTTGTTTGGGTTTAAATCGAAAAATCTAAAACCGACTAAAATCCGACTCAACCCGATCTGAAGTAGATTCAGGTTTAATTTGGTAACTAAATTATTTTACCGAATAACCTGTAATCTGAATAATCCAAACTAAACATGATCCGATACCCGAATTGGACAGGGCTAATTTACATAGATTGAAAATTTTGAGTGCTTATATAATTAAATTACATAACGCACCAAAACCATGAAAAAAAAAAACAGAATTGAAATTAAACTCAAAAACAGGAAGGTGAGAGAGGTGTTGTTGCAGCTTCAAGCTCAAAGATCTCTCCTTTTTGTTCTCTCATCATCTTTTTCTCTAAAAATCCCATCTTTTTCACTTTTCCGGTTTCTTCGTTTCCAGCATTTTCGTGTGTTGTAACCTATTTCGTCTTACCGATCGATACAATGTCAACGTCATCGTCATTACGCGTCAATATCTGTGTCTGAGAGTGATCGATCTTCTCTCAAGATTTGATTCTTCACCAATCCAAAACCCATCCGGAAAATTTACTAGGGTTATTGATTGAATCCAATCAGATCGACCCAGGAAGAAGAAAGTGGTGAAGATGGCGACGAATGGCCGGTTTTTCACAATCGGACTCGTCGCGTCTTGGTACTCATCGAATATTGGAGTTTTGTTGTTGAACAAGTATTTGCTTAGCAATTACGGATTCAAGTACCCGATCTTCCTTACCATGTGTCACATGACGGCTTGTTCGCTATTCAGCTATGTTGCCATTGTTGGTTTTAAGATGGTTCCGATGCAGACGATTCGATCTCGAGTTCAGTTCTTTAAGATCTCAGCTCTTAGTCTCGTTTTTTGTGTGTCGGTGGTTTTTGGTAACATTTCTCTTCGGTTCCTTCCTGTCTCCTTTAATCAAGCGATTGGTGCCACGACGCCGTTTTTCACAGCTGTTTTTGCTTACCTTATGACGCTCAAGAGAGAAGCTTGGTTGACTTACTTCACTCTTGTTCCTGTCGTCACTGGAGTTGTTATTGCCAGTGGGGTGAGTTTCACTTCTTCAACTCTAAATATTGAATCTTTAAGTTTGCAATTTCGATCCAATTCGAACATTATTGATGAAACTCAGATGATTATGTATGTTTATGGCTGGTGAATTTTGATGCTTTTAGAGAGATTGATATAGATGTAGGGAATTTTACAGTTTGAATTGCTTTGTGAAACACAAGTCAACGAGCTAAATCTGCTTAATTCAATTCATAGATAACCATTATAGGTATAAATTTGGAGCTAGAAACTAGTTATCATGAACTCAATTGGGTTGATTCAGTTTCATAGCCAATGGTAAAAGCTCTTATCTTCGAAACAAACTCAGACATTGTTGAATTACGTTTCACATTAGAACATTTTGGTATTGTTTTTAGGCTTGGATTTGCTCAGTTCTGTATTTCTCTCTCTTTACCATATGAACTTTATTTTGCTCCAAAAGTTTGTTTAGCAAAGATATTGATCTTTTCTATGCTTTTTTATTTCATCAAGAGCCTTGTATACATTTATAGGTGTGTTTGATTCATTATCTGATATTCTTTACTTTCTGGTTGTTGTCAGGGTGAGCCAAGCTTTCACATGTTTGGATTCATTATGTGCATTGCAGCCACCGCTGCGAGAGCACTTAAATCAGTGCTTCAAGGAATTTTGCTTTCTTCTGAAGGGTAAGAATGGATTATCTCTACGGGAGTGTTTAAGGTCTACATATATCAACAGTTCGAAAAGATTATGAATTGTATTGCTGAACAAATTAGAAATTGTATTGAAGGGAAAAGCTGAACTCCATGAATCTCCTCCTTTACATGGCTCCAGTAGCTGTTGTGTTCCTTCTGCCTGCTACTCTTATCATGGAGAAAAATGTTGTAGGCATCACAATTGCACTTGCAAGAGATGATTTCAGAATCGTTTGGTATCTTCTATTCAATTCAGCACTCGCCTACTTTGTGAATTTGACCAATTTCTTAGTCACGAAACACACTAGCGCCCTGACTCTGCAGGTAGTTACTGTTACATATTCTTTATGGCATCCTTAGTATTATGAATTGTGGTTGCAAAGAATTGATTCCTAGTAGGCTTAGAACTAGTGAGAAACTCGTATGTGCTTGGTCTTGTTAGTGAATTCCTATCATATCTCTTGGTTGTTGAGTTGGATTTGCTTTGTTATGTGTATGATAATGCTTGATGTCTCATGCTATGAGAAATGATATTTAGAGATGTGATTGACACAAACTCACAAAACCCTGATTTGAATTGCTCTGGAACAGGTGCTAGGAAACGCCAAAGGAGCAGTAGCAGTGGTGGTTTCCATTCTAATCTTCAAGAATCCGGTTTCAGTAGTCGGAATGATGGGTTACTCCCTCACTGTGTTTGGAGTTATCCTCTACAGTGAAGCAAAGAAACGAAGCAAATGATAACACCAACACGACACACCAAGCTTCTTCTTCATTGTTCCTCCCTCTATATATATGTTTTATATTTTGTCTCCTGTAGAAACACAGGCAAGTTGGTCTCTTTTGCTGTTACCAAAACCTTACACAGCAGAACAGACTCTCGTCTCAATGAAAAGCTGGCTCAAAAAGCATGGAACACGAGAAGCAAAGCAATACGAAGATTCATTACCCAAAGGCAAGAATTTAGAGAACATCCTATTAATAAGTAACATTGTTTTCTTTCTTTTTGGATCATTCTCTTGCCTTTCGTTGTAGGTTTGTTTGTTGAATTAGCTTTTTGTTTCTTCGATTCTTTTACAGTTTTTAGTTTGGTAATGTCAACATTTACAACAACACCGATTGATTAATAGAAAGAGAGAAAGTTACATTCTTTTTGGAAGTTTTCTATTCTTTAAACATTCAATATAATGAGATCTCAAGGTCGAGTTGTTGAGAACACAAAGCCGTGTGGTAACACTGTTAAAGCAGAGCAGAGAAACAGAATTGGAAGTGATTGCAGTTGCAGAAGGAAACAGAGAAAGAGACAACAAAGTTAATTATGAATCACAGTGTTGTCTTTTGTCTTGTCAAATCACTCGTTTTCAATTCTCTATTTCGAAACGGCAGTCATTATCAAATCAAGTTGTAGATCCAACTTCATTGCAGCATATGTCATTATCATGATCCAATCCACACATTCGTACATCACTTATTAGACCAACCTAGAAAACATATTGTAAATTTTCATATATAACTTCTGACCAAAAATGAAACACCCTAGGAAATATTGTGGTGTACCAAGATAGCTTAGAATAATTGATTTGGTTACGAATATTACCAAAATGTATTTATCTATTCGGTTAAACATCGTGAGAAAACTTCATAGTTAAAAGTTTTTGAACTTAGAAAATTTCAGGATGAACAGCCAGCCTACCGGAAAGTGGTTCTCGGTACCATGTGAATGAAGACAAAATATAGAGAAAAATCACGTAGTGGTTTATAAGTTTGATAAACAAGCCTTTAAAACTTTCAAAGTAGGGTCCATGAGTCCGAGAGAACATGAGGCCCACTAAGAATGACGATCGGGGGCTCAGGGCGTTAAAAAAATTGTGTAAAACTTGGGACTTTTGAGAACGTTTACTTCATTCTCCATAACCCAAACCGAAACAACAGTTACATGATAGAGAGGATTGAAACATGAGTGTGATGGAGAAGTGTCCACGTAGTATTGGTACCAAAAACTAGTTGTAATGTGACAATAACTCTCGACAGGGAAAAAGCAAGAGTGAAAATTCACAGTAGAGAGAGAAAATAGGGTTGGAGAGAAAGGAAGGGAAAAGGGAAGAGAACTCTTACAAGTCAGACAAAAAGCTGAAAAGAAACAAAAAAGATAAAAGGGAAGGGAGCTTGGAGATTGAGACAGTTGAGAGTTGAGTCTATAAACACATTCAAGTACTTGAGAAGCTTTACATGAAAAAACAGAAAAGATAAAAGGAATTTGAGATTCAAAAGTGAGGATGATAATAATAAGGACGATGTACATAACACACGTATCATAAGTTTTTTATTAACCAATGGATTCACTTCGAGATTTTTTCTTACTTCCAAGATTATCGTATCATATTTTTCCAACAATTTGATCGATAAAACATTATTTATTTAACAATATCATATGGAAAAAATATCCCTTTTTAAAGTTAAACTCCGATGAGGAAAATCATTAGATAAACATTTTTGTTCGAGGTCAAAAATGCAATTGTGATCCCATAGATCTTGCGGTATCTACTGGCTCTGCAACTCAAAACTCTGCTAAATTCAAAGATTCTATTGTAGGCCACATTTTCTTAACCAATGATTTGTCAGCAATTTTGGAATTTTATAGTCTCTCTAATCATGATTTATTTCTTTCTTTCCCAAGTGTTAATATCCTCAAATTCTTGTGGAACTCTATTCTTCATTTCTAACATTTTGAATATAGGATCTTTTGATCAAGTAATTAAATTCAGTTCTACTATTTGATTTAACCAACCGTATAATATTGTTTGAGATTTTAAAAATAGATTTAGGCTATGTATTAGATTTTATCGATATAAGTCCACAAAAAAAAACATATTGAATATACATATTTATAAAAATCACTATGATATATAAGCATTAAAAGACATACATACAATAAATTTGGAGGAGATTAATAACGTTGTGCAGATGAATCATGGCAAGGACAAGTAGACAAAATTAAATTGGTTTATTCTAATAAAATGTCATTTTCGATGGTTAGTAATAAGGACTATACATGAGAGAACTCAGGCAGAGGCCACATGGAATGTTCTCCTTTATGTCTCTCTTGTTGGTGAGATTTATCTCTATTAACTATTTTGTTTCGACATGTAATTAAACAAACCTCAATTTATTCAAGCCATTTCACTTTCTCTTATAGTAAGTCCAAACCAAAACAATACAATATGTAATTGACAACAAAAAGTACTGTTTAAGATAATATTAGGTATGAGTTTCAATGTGTACATATGCGTTTGCCTTTATATTATCATTTTCCTCTTTGATGTAACTAATTTTATAGATCAAAAGAATTAAACCTTAAATTGTATCATGCAATGCTACGCGACACACTAAATATTCGTAATCTAATAAAATTAACTACAAATTTAAATATTTGACTATTTTACCAAAAATATATTTTTCACTAGAATATATATATTAGAATAACTCAACAAAACAAACTTATAACGAGAAATATAATAAACGAAATTAAAACTCTCGATAAGGAAAACTAACCAAGAATTTTTTTTTAAACAATCATACATGAAACTAAAACTCCAAAACTACTAGAACTTAACTGAATTAAAGTTGCAACTAAACCACGACCAAACTTAAAAAACAAATAAGGATTAAAACTACAAAAATTCACGAAAATGATGAATAAGAGCTAAAAATGAAACTAAAGATAAACTAAATGACAGAAATAAACATGAGAAAATGCAAGAAGAAAGTTTAGGAACAAACAACCACTCCAAAACTGCTACTCTAATACATCAAAAATCCAATAAAACCAAAACAAGAAGAAGGAACCTTGAACATTGAGAAGGAAAAAATGCCAAAACACTATACATAAAAGAGTGAATTCCAAAAAGCACGAAAATTCACATTTTCACTAAATTATATATTTATGCTTTATTTTTTCACAATCTTGTTTATTTATAAATGTACACTAATAACTCAAAATGTACAAACCAAACTGAGTGCTACTTTATTATTGCCTGTACTTGTGCTCCTAAAACTATATTTTTTTTAATGTTTTTCAACAGCTAGTTAATAAGGGAGTGGGCAACACAAGTGGTTCTTATGAACAAGGAACAAGATCAGCTGTCCAAAGAGCCATAAAATGAATAAATAAAACATTAAAAATATATATTTGAGAATGTTGGAACTTGGAAATGATGAGTTGTAAAGTCATGGCATGAAATTATCATTTATTCAAACATTTAAAGTAGTCAATGAAATATACATTTCATCTTATTAATTGTTTATCCAATTAGTTGTATCTATCAACAAAATGAGTTTGGAAATAAATGATCTGCAGTATTACATCAATTTGGTAATGAATTCTCTACTTGCACGTTTTTGTTTCCAACCAATAATTCATTCATTCATTAACCAAAAAACATAATAAAATCTACAAAATAAGTTTGAAAATAGTCAAAAAAACAGTTGGTTTGCTCCTGATTTAGCTAAGCATGAAGTGGTGAGTTTAAATCTCACCATACTCCATTTGAAGAACTTAGGTTATGAATCAAGACTTGTCGATCCAATAATTACTTATTAATAAAAAAAAAATTTGAAAATAAATCATTTCGAGCAAACTCACTATCATGTCGATTAAAAATTTAGCTATAGAATTTAATAAGACCCAAACCATCATCCAAACTTATGCTTCAATATCTGAGTGGAGGAATGGGAGATTTCTTCTGATTTCTTGAGCTTCCATGCACAATTTTTTACAATCATCGGAAAAACAAAACCAACCAAGATCAAAAAAGTATTATGAAGCTTTCCAAAAATCCATCCACATAACATTGATAACCTGTAAAAGCACACAAACCTCTCAGTTATCTGGTGACATGTTCCCATAGTTTTACCGTGGAAGGCATCCCTGGAAAGTCTATGCTTCTTCTTCTACATGACTCACCAACTCCTACCGGTTTATATTTTTGTTCAGAAAGATGTTTTAAATATTTTGTTTTCCAAATGTATTATATAATCCATTGAAAATTCTTTGTATCGGCTTATGCAGGAGTCCTCGAGTTCTCTACTCGCACATTATGATTGTTTTTCTTTTTATGATTCATAATTTATCTTCTAAATTTTATAGAGTTACGTGATTTCTTGAAATTAAATTATAGTTAAAAATATTGCAAGGCATTTAACCAAGTAACCACCTACATTTACCTAAAACCATTAATTATGACAATAATATATTCACAGCATATGTTAAAAAAAAAAGTAAGAAATAAATGCATATAAGTAAATTAAATCGCGTTTACCCGAAGTCTCCTTGAAGAAAGGATGTGCAATGTGTTGACTAAAAATCACGAGTTAGTTTTCGAATTGAACATTTCTTGATTTTTACATAAAGACACGACTCGACTGTTACTTGTAAAGTTTTCGAAACTATGGAACATATCGAGATAATCAATCTTGTTTAATCTAAGGTTTAATTCATGTGATTAAATTAGTTAATTAACAATTATACAATCATAGAGGTACATGGATGGATCATGAGTTGTGTCAGAACATTGTCTTATGTCAAAAGTTGAATTGGAACCTTCTTTTAAGGACCCAACATTAAATAAAGACTTCTTAATAGTTGATGTTATTAAGTTTAAAGTCCATTTTACCATTAGTATATTTCTAAAAGTTGCACAAAGCTAATATTTAATGACTATATTACTGATTATTTTGTTTTAATAGTAATTATTTCATTAAATTAAAGTGTTGCAAGTACATAATGTTTCAATGTTATGAGATCAATGTATAAAACGACAATAGGAATTATAAAATAAAATTATTAATCAGATCCCCAATACTCGCACTTTATTACACCAAGACAATAATATTAAAATTAAATCGTGTCTTTTTAAATTAATTTTCACAAAATTAAAATACAAAAAGAAAAGATTTGTGCTTCCTCGCACCCGTGCATTAATAATATTTAATTCCAAAAACTTGCGATTTGTTTTTTTATATCTTAATTTCTTCCTATCTGCCAATTTTTTTTCTATGCCTAAATTGAATTTTGGCCAAACTGTAATAAACAAAACTAAACCGGCCAAAACTTTTATAAAACAAAAGTAAAAGGACCAAAAATATAATTTTTAAACAATGCTTGAAGCGGAGGCACGGTGGGACCAAGCGAGCCACCTCGAAATCACCGCCGTGGCTTGTCGTTGTCTTGGCTCTCCTTCCCATCTCCTCCGTCTCTGAATACTTGTTAACTCCGATACACTTCTTCCATCAATTACATCTCTCCTATCCTCCGCCGCAGCTAATTTCCGGCAATCACTAAGTATCATCTCCGATCTCAAGTAAAGAAGATCCGACGGTCTAACTTCGCTCCACCTCTGATCTTCTCGATTTCCACCGGAGATTATTATCCGATGCTCGAATCTACTCTCAAAGCTCTCCTGATTCGAAATTAATAACAATCCGTCTTTTCTCTGTAACAAATTAACAGCTACAGATTCCGATTTCTCCTCACCGGAATCAATTTTCAAAGAGCTATCCAACGATCTCCGATTCATCATCGGATTCGATTTCGACGATGAAGATATTCCAATCTCGTTGAGTCGACTTCCACGTTCTCCAGCTGATGAATGTCTACCGGAAATCCGACTAACCGGATCTAACCGGTTTAAACCGGTACTGTTTGATTCGTCTTTAGAGAAACGAAGCTCAAACCAGGAATTACAATCACCGATCAAAAGAATATCTTCCGGGTCGACCCGGTAACGACAAAGCGGGCAAGTAGAATGAGCATCAAGCCACGTGTCAACACATTCCACGTGGAAGGCATGTTTACATTTCGGTAATAACCGAAGAACTTCCGTTGGTTCAAACCGAGCTAAACACACAGCACATTCTAAACCGTCTTTTTGACCACTCAATGCACCAAACCGGAAAACCGGTAATGATTCAATAATCGACCGATCTATACCGGAATTCTTCCTTCCTCCTCCACCGTAATATCCTCCTCCATATCTCGAGATCGCAAAACGCTGCGGATTAACATTAACGTCGTCGTCTCGTCGTTTACAGTGTTTAACGTAAAGAAGAAGTAAAAAAGTGAGAGAGAAAACTGCAGTGAGAACGGCGATAACGACGGCGATTCCAGGCATGAAAGAGGAAGTTAAACTATGCCGTTGCGGTGGAGACGACGGAGGAAGTGACGGCGGAGAATTTGGAGTTGTTATAACAATCACTGTGTGATTGTTACGGTTATTGTTAGCGAGTGAGACATTGAGAAAAAGAGAAAGAAGAGAGAAGAGAAGTGGCAGGGAAGAAGAAGAATCCATGGCTAAAGACTTCTGACTGAAATGTTTTTAAGTGCCTTTCGACTTTAAAATGTTTTTTTGTTTGTTTTTAAGTGCCTGAAAATAAGGGAGACACTTTTCTGAGGTGATTTTAAAAGAGAAAGAAAACAAAGTGAATAAAGACAAAGAGGTTGCATTAAAAACATGACTACTCTTTCGTCTTTCATGTCTTAATTGATTTAAGGACTTAAACCAACACTTTTTATATATTTTGATGAATTTATTATGAAAATTGATTGAAAGAAAGAACATAATTTATTATGGAAATAATTGGGGAGAAAATAATGATGATATTAAATTCAATATAGGGTAGTAGATACTATTTACTAGAGAGGTTGATGTCATGAAGTGTAATTTTGCAGTGACTGCATGTGTTTTAATTAGCTACTTCTAGTTCTAATTGAGATCATAATGTCAGAGCTAAGTTCAATAGTTTCAGATCCATGTGTTTAATATTTATGAAATAGTACTGCAGCTTTTTCTCTTCATATCCAAAACAAATCTAATAGCTAGCACAAACACTATGATAGCCTTAACTATGGTCTCTTACACTTATACTAAATATGGTACATGTTTGGTTCGGGTTAGATTTTTGAGATTTTTTGTTTTCAATTATGTTCAGTTATAATTCACTGGAGTATTTTTATTTTTTGGATCAGATTCGTTTTGAATATAAATCATGCTAGAGTATTTTAGTCACTTTTTAAAAATCCAAATTTTTACAAAAGCTCAAAATTTCTAAAATTACCAAAATTCAATATAAATATATTAGTATTTATTCGGTTTTTGATTTGGTGATGATTTGAATTTGAGTTATATAATATATACAGATATTTCGTCGGATTTAGTTTGGTTTAGTTCTATTTAATTCAGTTCGGATTAGAATTTTGGATAAAACTGTTACAATCATGTGTATATTGTTTTTCCAAGTATATGCACTCAAGTTTAGAGAGTGAAATCACACTTTAACCGTTCATACAAAACCCCAAATCTCGTGTGTATAGAAACTCAACATTTCAGTCACACTTTCAACCCTTATCTATCTATTCGCCTTAACTCACAGTTCATGTTTTAATTAGACAACATAACACAATATTTGATGAGTTCCAATAAACTGTGAAACAAAATTTGTGACAATATTACTGTATATTATTTACTTGATCTGGTTACATAACTGTCATTTGTCATTTCACTCTCATAAAGTCAGGATTACATTTGCATAGACGACATTCCACGATAGGTCTATAGAGTTTCTGTTGGAACTCATCACTCTTTCTTTTTAAAGAAAAACATAAGTCTTCCAATCATATTAGATTTTTTCAGGATGTTGTTTGTAATTTTATGTTATGTCAAACGTCAAAATGAAAATACATAATCGATAACATTAAAATAAAAGAAAGAAGGTTCAAAGAAGTAACGATTTGAGAGCTAGAATTAGCTATTGCTGCACCAAATTTTGAATTTTTATGTAAATCTTAAAGAACAATTTGCATTATTTGTATATGGATTAATACGTTACGGCTCCTATTTATTATTTGGTCGGTACCATTTAAAGCAAAATCTTTATTGCTATACTCATCATGCTCATAGTCACCTAAGTGTATTTGATTGGAACAAAAATCATTTTCGTGATAATGAAATCTTTTCCATTAATTTATTATAAAATCAATTATGTAGAAAAGAGAATTTTTAAAAAATACTTTGAAAAATAATACTTTCAATCAATGTTTACAAATTTAGGCATATAAAAAATAATTTGAAAGTAAAAATCATATAAAATGATTACACTTGGATTTATTAAATTGTGGAGATTATGGTATAATTAATTATTTGTATAAAGTGTGATTTTATCAAGTTAAAAAACTAAATAATGCTTAAATTTATAAGCACATTTTATAAGTGATCTTTTTAAAAATAAGCTATAACTTTTTATATAAAGTGTGTTTTTTTAGATAGAGTGCCTAAATCTATAAAAATACTTTAATTATATTCAATTATCAATCCATCTATAAATATTTGTTGATTAAAAAACTAAAAACAATATATAAACCAAGTCAAGAACCTGTCTATAATTGATTGGTTCATGATGGGTTTTGACCAAATAATTCGGCCCAGCCCATCAATTCTAAAAAGACTTTGCATCTCCGCATAGTGCGGCACAAACGCGAAAAAGAAAACAGTGGAAGCGAGGAAAAATCGCGATCGGCTTCTTCAACCACATCCGTCTCAGTGTCGCCACTCAATCGCTGTCGCGTTTCTTTCAGCAAATTTCCCGGTTACGTTTTTCTGTCGCCAATTACCGCCGGTGAGTTCTCTTAACCATCATCGTAAATTCGTCAATCTTCCGATTAATCAAATTAGGGTTTCTTGCAAATTTTCCAAATTCGCGTTCGGTTAGCGGGATTTCGAATGTGGGAATAGAATCTTGTGTCGCGATATCATATTTTTGCGTCTGCGTTCTATGGTTCAATGTCTCGTCGCGTTATGAATTAACCATCCATAGATTTTGTACCTCATCATCATCTTTGGAGCTGTAGAACTCTTGATCTAATTAGGCTACACATCAATTTGCTTAGAACTCTTGATCTAATTGAATTGTTGAGTTAATGAATGATAATGTAGAATTTGTGAATTCTCAATGTTTGTCTCTATGTGTTCGTTCTTTTGTAATGTTATTTAAGACGTACACTTATGTAATGTATCGTTTTTATTGTTAGGAATTAAAGAAAAGAATTTGAAAAATGAGACCAAAAGCTGTTTGGGAGCCTGATTACCACAGAGTATTTGTTGATTTATGTATCGAGCAAACGATGTTAGGGAACAAACCAGGGACGCATTTTTCGAAAGAAGGTTGGAGAAATATATTGAAATCATTTCAAGAGAAGACAGGAGTTATGTACGATAGAATGCAGCTTAAGAACCATTGGGATACAATGAGTAGGCAGTGGAAAACATGGCGTAGACTCGTTCAAACTAGTTATATGAATTGGGATCCTGAGACCAATACGTTTGGTGCGAGTGATGAACAATGGGTGAACTATTTGCAGGTTACAAATCAAACCTTTTGTTACATTTTGTGATGAGATGATTTTGGTGTTTCTTAAGGCTTAAAGGTGATTGCTTTTGATACAGGAGAATCCTGATGCAGGGCAGTATCGGTTGAGTGTTCCGCAAGATCTCAATAAGCTTGCGGTTATCTTTGCGTGTGGTAATGTAGAGGTCAAAGATGAGGAAGTTTCGGGTGTAAGGAAGAGGCGAAGAAGTTTTTATAAAGAGATTGATGGAGACAACCAAAGTATGTGTAGTTCATCTAATCCTCAAACAAAAGGATATTGGTCTCCGTCTACACATGAACTGTTTCTTGATCTGTTGGTTCAAGAGACATTAAGAGGAAACAGACCTGACACACATTTTAACAAGGAAGGGTGGAAGACGATACTTGAGACAATTAACGATACAACGGGACTTGGTTATACAAGAGCACAGCTGAAAAATCACTGGGATTGCACTAGGAAATCTTGGAAGATTTGGTGTCAACTTGTTGGAGCAAGTAGCATGAAATGGGATCCTGAAACTCGTAGTTTCGGTGCAACAGAAGAGGAATGGCGAACCTATATTCGGGTATGATAATGCTAACTTTGATCCTTCTTCCATTGAACTTCATTTTGAGAAAAGCCTTTCTCTTTGGTTTATCACAGGAAAACCCAAGAGCAGGGCAGTTCCGCCACAAGGAAGTTCCACATGCTGATAAACTAGCAATCATTTTCAATGGAGTTATAGAACCTGGAGAGACATACACTCCTCCTTTTCGAAAGAAGCTCCTCCACAATCGTTTTGAGTCACCACAATGGCATGACCAAACTCCATTATCAAACCTGCACATAGATGAAGCAGCCACTTCCAGGCTAAACGGTGGTTATGCAGAGTCTCAGTTACAAGAAGATCAGATAGATAGCGAAACCGGTCAACCGTTGGATGTTGTGAAGTTAATGAGTGAGGGTATGTTGCAGGAAAGTCCGGTATGCGTTGAGATTGAATCGGCAAAGCTAATGTACAGCATTGGAGAATGCATTAAAAGCCTAGACGCAATGAAAGAAATGGAAGAAGGGAGTGATCTCTACTTGTTTGCATTGGATCTGTTCCTGAAGAGAGAGTATAGAGAGATCTTCTTAGAGCTGAAGAAGCCCAGTTTGAGAATCGCATGGCTACAAAGACTTCACTCTGCTTCACTTTCTATTACTTCAACATAGCTTATAAGTCGATCTTTTTTTCTTTTCAATATGATTTATACCCAAAGAATCCATATTTCTTAGTTCTATATAGACAGGTCGAGATCATTTTGGTGAACAAAACTTGAATCACCAAATTCTAAGTGCTTATTATTAGTCATCTTTGTCAGTAGAAGCCTGATTGAAAAGTTCTAAAAACTTAAACTTTACTTGTCTATCTTCAGTTGGCTATCGTTCTCTGAGTGATCAAATGAAGAACAACAGTGTAACTAAAAGGGTATGAAGGAAGGAGCCACCGACAATGGAGTGTGAAAAAGAGCCTTTTGAGAATTGATTAATATTTTTATGAATATTTTTTTTGGTCTGAGAAATATCTTTATGAATATAAAAGCAAATAAAGTGAGTAACGACAAAAAAGGGTTTATACAAAATAAGGGTCGAACCTACGGCCTTCTGCTTAGGAAACTGAAGCTCTATCCACTGAACTACAGGCGCATTTTATTTGTTTTTCGCCTAATTCGTTTTTTCGCCTACTAATTACTAATTACTAATAAAATTTAAATAATCGTAATATTATTTGTTTTTTTGCCTAATTCGTTTTTCTTTTCTATATTGTAGCCACAAGCTTCATATAAACATTATAGCTATGAATGGATGCACTAATTTTTTGTTTTTGTTTTTAGTTTTTGGATTCTAGATTTTAGTTTTTGAATTTTAGATTTTAGTTTTTGTTTTTAGATTAGTTTTCGTTTTCAAAAACTAAAAAAATTAGTTTTTGATTTTTGAAGAAATTAACGTTAATTTCTTAAAAATCAATTTTTTCTAGTGTTTAGGTAAAGAAAAAAACAAAAACTTGAATGGTAAAATACAAAGTAAAAATTATTTTTAAATTTTGAAAAACTATTTTTATAAAATTATGATTGGCTAAAACATGATTTTTTCAAAAACAAAAACCAGTTTAAAAACTATTTTCAATCAAGAATAGTTTCTTACAAAAACTATTTCTTTTGTCTCAAACGGGTAACATAAAAAAAAATTATTTTCAATGCCTATTGAATATTTTTTGCATAAAGTAGAAGCACAACTCATTTGAGTATTATATAAGTTATCTTGTTATTTAAAGTTGTTAAATAAGTTAGGATAAATTAAGTCAATAACATAAATCAGAAAACTAATTAAGTAAATGACATACATTTTTGGAAATTAAGAATCTAGCAGTAGGCCCCTTATGTGTATATATTAAATTGGCCTTGAATAAATTAAACCCTTCCTTCAGCAATCATGGTCCACTTATTAAGTTTCTTTTTAAAATATTATTAAAATATATGTTTAATTATTACTATAATATGTTAAATATTATAATATGAATTGGCAAAGACTAAATTATTATCAAAAAAAATAATAGTTGCCGGTTAAATATTCTTACCTACCGGATAAAAAAATAGTTAACGATTCTTACCGGATAAGAAAATAGTTAACGGTTAAAAACAATAACACATCAAATATTTTTGTTTAAAGTAAAATCTTGTTTTCTCTTAGATATAATCAATAGTTAAATGATAAATAATTCTAACACAAATAACAACTTAGATTTAGTTGTGAGACCCTAATCTCTGTATAAAGAACTCAAATCATAATGGTAAGTAGTAACTAATTTGGGTGCTAAATCAGTAGTAAATAGATAATTAAACTAATAACTAGATAATTTGTAAATAAAATAATAGTTATTAGTTAAGTATTTCTATCGGATAAGAAAATACTTAAAAGGTTAAAAACTATAATGCATATATGATTATTTGTTAAAGTTAAAACTAGTTTTTATTATGAGATTTAATAATAGTTAAGTAACAAACAATTCTAACACATATAACAACTCATGTTTAGTGATTCGGTAATATAAAATTCAAATAATAATAGTAACTATTTTGAAGATTTAAATGAGTAGTTAATGAATAAGCTAACAGTTGCAACTCATGTTATCTGTCACCATTTCTTTTAATACAACCTCGAGGACCTCAAAATTCATTCAAATCTGCAATAACAAGAAAAGCAAATCGATCGAATACATATATGTAAGAAATGAAAAGGCGGTGAGATTGATGAATCAAACCTGATAATCAAAGTCGAAGAAGATATATATTTCTAGAAAAAGTCGGAAATTGTCCTGGTTAGGATTTCAAAAATTGTGGTGGTTTATCGAAAGAAAAAAATAGTAGAAGAGATAATGATTAAAAATAATATCAAATCAATTTATCTAATAAAATATAATTTTCTGTTTGGAGAGTTTATAGAGACAAAACAGTTTGGCAGAGTGAGCTACAAATCTAAGCTTTTCACAAAACTAAATAACATAAACTTTAAGGTTGAGTTAGCTACCGTGTAGAGTTATTAAAAATGGTATAAAAACTAGATGAATGACCAATTTTCTTATATTATTAGGAAGATTTATGGGTAAGAAGTTTATTGAAGATTTTTTTCGCTCTATTGTATCTTTCGTTGTTTAAATTATAGGGCATATTTTTTTATCCGTAGTGTTAGAAAGGTAATTAGGGATTATTCTTTTGTAGATTATCCGGAGAATTATAATTTTGATTGCCAAAAAAAAGTTAAGACAGAACAGATTACATGCAAACTATCATTTAAAATACAAATAACTTGATGTGTTGTCGATTTATATTGAATAAATATTAGACAGATAAAACTACCTAACAAAAACAAAAAGCTCATGAATTCTAGTGGTTGAAGCCTAGTAAGAATATGTTATTTGAAGTTTATTATTATATTAAATATTTTTGAGTCAATTCCATAGCATTGTGAAGAATGCTCTTAGAATAAAATGAAGCCAACTAGTGGAGTGGAGTGGTTCTATTGCCAAACCTTTACACTCTCTTTTTTGTCTCTATAATACAAACCAGAATAACCTTCTTCTTCCTCCTCTTTGCTTCTCTATCAAACTCACTTTTACAGATTCTCAAGATTCTTCAAAATTTTATTTTAAAATTTAGATTCTTCAATTCATGCTTAAGTCTTTCACCAAATCTGGTTCTTTGATTCCATCACTAGTCTATTTGTAATATTCTTCTGTTTTTATTCCTATTTATCATTAGATCTTATATAAAGCTTCACTCTTTCACTAAACCCACAAATCAATCTTCCAAAAATTAATAACTTTTCTTTTGTAGCCTTTAACGATGGAGACTCTGCATCCACTACTTTCACACACGCCAACTTCTGACCACCGATTCGTAGTTCAAGAGATGATGATCTTACAAAGCTCAAGCTGGACTAAAGAAGAGAATAAGAAGTTTGAACGAGCACTCGCTGTTTATGCTGATGATACACCTGATCGTTGGTTCAAAATTGCTGCTATGATCCCTGGAAAGACTATTTCAGATGTTATGAGGCAATACTCTAAACTTGAAGAAGATCTGTTTGATATTGACGCAGGACTTGTCCCAATCCCAGGTTACCACTCAGCTACTCCATGTGGGTTTGATCAGTTTGCGAGTCCTCGTGACTTTGATGCGTATCGTAAACTGCCTAGTGGAGCTAGAGGATTTGATCAAGAACGTAGGAAAGGAGTCCCATGGACAGAGGAAGAACACAGGTGAAGATACTATTCAATCTCTGTAATGATTGTTACACAAGTCTCTTTTCCTTAATTTTCTTGTGTTGCAAGCCAATCATAGTAAAATAATCAGTTGCTAGATCGCGGCTACGAAAAGCAGCAAAAAAAATAATTAAAAAACTATAACATAACCATGATTTTTTCTAGCAACGACCGTATAAGTATAGTAGCCACGAAATTTTTTTTTGTTATATAGTCATTACTAAAAATAATCGTGTTCTCGTAGCTGCAATCTAGACAGGTGAACTTCTTGGTTTGCTAATGCTTTGTTTTTTCCATTTGATTGGTCTCTGCAGAAGATTCTTGTTGGGACTTCTCAAATATGGAAAAGGAGATTGGAGAAACATATCAAGGAACTTTGTGGGATCAAAAACACCGACACAAGTTGCAAGTCATGCTCAAAAGTACTACCAAAGACAGATCTCCGGAGCCAAAGATAAACGCCGACCTAGCATTCACGACATCACCACCGTCAATCTTCTCAACTCCAGTCTCAGCCATCCGTCGTCTGATCAAGGTTTCTTCTCACCACAGACCGAACCAAAACAAGGGTTCACCGACAAAGATAATGCAGAGAAGGGAGTGATGTTTCCAGGTCAGAATCTTTCCTCCGTTTTGTCTCCTTACAATCCTGCCGTTAAGTTCGCCGGAACTAATATTTACGGTGAGGGAAGTTACTCTATGACAAGAGCTTGAAACTCAGAGTGAGAACATGTTGAATATCATAAAACTGTAATTATTGAAATATGTTATATATATGGTTAAACTTAAAAGGTTACGTTTACATGATCAGATGAATTTGACCATGTGAACATGTTATGTTTTGTGTTTATTGAATAAGACATATATTAGCTTGTGTATATGTCTTTGTCTTTTTGCTATAAATGATAATGGTGAAAAGGACCAATTGGTTCTTTTCTTGTAACTCTTAACAGTCAGTCATTTTCTTTGACAATTATGTCTCTAACCCTTAACATTCAACTTGGGAAGTGCCTTCATCAAAGTGCTACTCTCCTAATTTTTCCACCCGAATTCAATTTCAAAAAATCACGTTTATTTTATATGATATTATTAAGAGTTTGAGAAAAAGTTTTGCATGTTAATCAGATCTTTATCGATCTACTAGTTCAAAAAGTTACCTATACCATTTATCTAATAAATTAACAATTTGTTTTCTCTAGTATCCTACATCTAAATGAAAACTCTAAGGTGTATAGAGTAAGCTTAATCTAGTGTATACACCACAAGAAATTAATAGATTTTCACTTGTCTGGAATCTGTTAATAACCATTTTAGACTAATTACATTAATTAGTTATGCCGTATAAAAATTTATACAATTAATATTTTAAACAAAGGATAAAAGTAAAATGTGTATATTTAGTTAAGTGTTAACTTCTACTACTTTTTCTTCCTGAATCTAATTATAGGGAATTGTATTGTCCTACATAGAATTATTTGAAGTTTAGAGAAACTTAGTTCATAGACTAAATTTCGTCGATTCAACTATTTAAAAAAATAATAATCTCAAAAATAAGGAACAAAAGTGAGAGTTGGATCTAGTTTGTGAGTATGAAGCAAAGCTGACCACTAAGTAGTAAACAGTAGTATATAAATTAGAAGCTGAGTCTGCATTCCACTTTCGGCTCAAAGAATCACATTCTTTTTACATTTTTACACCAACCCTTTGCTCTCTTCAAATTGTTTAATTTATAAAAAGTTAAGTTTATTATTTCAACAAAAAAAAGATTTTTTTGTCAATATTAGACCATAACTGATCGACCTATTAGCCAAGTTCCCTATATAATATAGACAATATCCATAGATGTACAAGTGGTCAAACAAATATATAGCAACTTAATTTGGACAAGTGGAACATTCGTATAAGTTTTTCTTTTTTATTTTGTTATAGTTATTTCAATAAAAAACTAACATATGTGGAAGATTTTTAGAAGACTAAATGGTTGATAATATATAATGCTTTACAGCATGATTCAATTCTTGACCTTTAAAAATATATTTTTAATTTCTTATAATTTTATAGGACATCAAATCATCACCATTTCTTTTTTGATTTGATATATGGAAGTTTTTGTACAAAATATAGTGATTTAGGAAATTACTAAAGAATAAAATCACGAACGCATCCTAAAAAGATACTTATATACTGAATCATATATTGCATTATTGAATTATTTGAAAACTTTTAAGTTTTCCAATCAAAACAATTGAGAATAAAAAGAAAAGATATTCTGAAGTACTTAACTTTCCGACCATGACCAAAACCCAAAAGCTTCTTACTTTTAACGAAGAACAGTAAGGAATATTAAGTAAATTTTATTGAATAATAGTATATAGTATATACTACTATTTACTATTTAATCACTTCAATAGAATCAAAACTCTATTCATTTTTCATGCGTGGATAAAACCCCTAAGATACTACTACTTAAATAATTTAGCTCGGTTGAAAGTTGCATCACACAATTCGATTTGTTTTTTGGTGGCTCCATTTTATTTTGTCAACAAATTGGATCGATAAGATCCGATCCATAGCCTAAATCTCATCCCTATAATCTATTTTTTAAACTATCATAATACAGCAGGTATGAATCGAATTATGGTAATAAATCATTAGCTGAATCATCTTAATTACCAGATTAAGAGCAATTCGGTTTAGTGGCTCTATTTTGATGAGACGTTTGAATGAAAGCCTTCGATAGTCGTATAAATTATATAAAAAAATTGGATCGTAAAATGAAAAAAATATATATTGATTTGACACTTTTATAGATGGTCAATTTAGCAATTTGGTTATATAGTTCATAAATTAATAACTTTGGTTATATATTTCGTCATCTTGTTCTTTGGTCACTACCTCAATGGGACATGCTTACGCATGTATATACGTATTTCAATATATATATATATTTATCGTTATGCCTCTTTAGTTAGCTAAGATAGTTAATACATTAATAAGGAGTAGTAGAATAATATACAGATTAGATAAAGACAATGTTCAAAAAAAGCATAAATTGGTATCAAAGCACGTTCTTGTTTTAGTATCTCTCCTTTATCATCAAATATCTTTTTATACGGAGCTTACGCCATTTATTAACTTTATCTTTCTCAATATCACTTTATATTTTAGGTGCTGCTTCTTTTTCATTATAAGAAAAGCTCATCCAAAGGTCAAGTCTTCCTCTTTCCATCTACCAATTTGCAAATTGTTAACTTCCTTTACTAACAAGTTGCTATTCACATTCTAGTTTTGAAATGTCGAAGATCGTATCGAAATCAGATGAGTGGTCGACATTTAAACTATACCTATGCAAGACTCAAGAGTCTCCTCAGTAGTTTTGATTAGTGACCGACATTCAGACCATACATATGCAAGACTCAAGAGTCTCTTTAATAGTTTTGATTTACACTTGTTCCTCGGTCTTTAAATTTTAAAGCCGATCTCCTTATCCACAAAGTAGAAGAATTGATCTCTTTGTTCGCAGTGTAAAAGAATTGATCTCCTTGCCCGCAATATTAGAAAAGACTTTATTGAAACTTAACTTTTATAGATTTATTTTCGAAAATCATTCAGTTGACAATTTTTTTTGACGTTCTATTTGTGGCTCCAATGGCTCTAATCAGAAATTTCACATTGGGCTCACTTGTACATTAGGCTTCAATATATATGTGAGTGACGTAAAAGGTTTGTAAGATGGCCAAGTTTAGCTTCAAGAATTTAGAAGAGTAAGAATTCTACTAAGAATTTTAATAAAATATGACCCTTTGTAGAGATTTCGACACATTGATATGAAACTTTGTATCATCTCAAAACCCCTTGAATAAGGCCTAAGCCTAACGAACTTAGAATGAAAAAAAACTTAAAAGACTCTTTTGATACATTCTGAATTAGAACAATAGAGAAATCAACACTCGGAAAGAGAGTTGATATCAAACTAAACTCGTTCGTTCCCATGCCTCTGACTTGTCCCTTCTTTTGGGGGAAAAAGAACACACAACAGCCGCCTTCATCGCTGAGGCAATGATGGCTAACAAGTCAATCACGAGATCTGCGTTTAGCTGGTGGCTGGTATGGCCACAGGCTTTGAGTCCTCTGCTTTTTCATGTTCCTTATTCAGCAACTGAAACATAGCAACCGAATATTACGTTCACAAACAGACCAATTTCAATCAAAAGCCAGCATCATATTATGGTAAGGCAAAGGCAACACATTTCCTCTTCTGGCGGTTTCACATCATTGTGTGCCTTGCTAAGACATAAGAGAACGAGAGAGTTAAGATCTAACCTTGTTGTTGATCAAGTTGTGGAGCGCAATTACACTTCGAATGAGTGATGATAGATATATGACGAGCATCATGTCATTTGTTTTCACTGCACATCATCAGAAGAGTAAGACTAATGAAGCAAAATCTTTATGAAACCAGCCCAATCATAACATAGCTGACGGCAGAAACTCACCTGAGAAGGCCTTGACCAACTCGTTCACATTCAGGTTAGGAAGCAAGTTGAAAACGTCCTATGGGTTTTAAGTGGAATATTTCGTTAGATGAAATTTCTCAACAGCCGCTACAGTAAAAAATACTATGTAGAATGAGAACACTAAATGGGAATATATAAGTTCTAACCTGCAGATGGTACAAAATCTCATGGTTTAGAGGGAGCTTTCCTTCAATTACAAGGTCAAGATAACTCCTGATCTCCCGAAGACGGGCATCCAGGCCCTTCAAAGCAGTTAGTTTTGCAGTGACCTGGGCCAAGTAACATATACACCTTATATACATCCTTGAGCAGAAACTATCATGTTCATAAAATGATCTTTGCAAGAACATCAATACAAATTCTACAAGGCACCCATCACGACTTCAGCAGACATTGAAAGTTATGCCAATGAAACACTAGACTATTGTAAGCGAAAACCAACCTCAGTCGCCAGGGTACTGATTGTTGTGTCTTTCACATCCCTTAGCAAATGTTCCACACCTATACAAGAATGAGAATGAAGCAGGTTAAGTGTAAGACCTTCCTCAGAAGCGATCACCAGAACAAGATGATAAAACCATTTGATTTTCCCTTTTCAACATACCAATTTCCTCGACTTCATGAGCAGCAATTTCTGTAGACACATGAACGAAAACTTTCTGGCTTTTCTGAGTAGCATTCTGAAGAGACAGAAGTATTTTATCAGCATGATTACATAAAGGAAACAACTGTACAAAATAGACAAGATTCAGAAGGCTATGTATCTTACCTCCTTGACCTCCTCCACTGCATAGTAAGCTTTTGTGGGGATTCCAAGTTCTTTAGGCTGGACATCAATAATGACCAACACTGGATTCGGCACATATCTGCAGCACCAAAAGTAAAATGATGTTTTATTGGAAATGAAACAGAAACTACAAAGAAAAGTAAAGTAGGGAAGACAAACGGAATTCTGCCTAAACGAATGGTTTATCATAACTGAACAGACCAGCAATATCCTCAATCCATCTCCAATGTCAAACAGAGCATAAGATAATGGCCAATAAATTGTTATCTGGATAATTAATCTGGAAACTAACCCATTGAACAACGCATGAACGTCCAAGTCATTCTCTCTAAGTTTAGGGCCTGTACTGTACCAACCTACAACATGCTCCTTAGCTGGAAAGCAAATAGTTCTTGTTAAAAGCACGGTTTTCACATAGTCATAAACGATCTAAGCATCAACTTCAAAAGATATACCATTAATTCTCTTGAACATGTGGAACATTGACTCATGGTAGTTGTGGTCAAGAAACCAAATACTTGGGTCTTTGTCATCCTCCTCAAAGGGCACTACAAATCAAGATACCAAATGTTAAACGAATTCATATGTAAGTAATAGCTATTTACTAAAAGAGGCCTAAAAGACAGTGTTCGAAGATAAATCACCTCTGCAAACTAAAATGCAACTAAACCTCCAAAATATCAACCAAAAACTCATCTCTTTCTCTTTATATCAAGTAGAATTGGAAATTACAAAAAAAAAAGAGTAAAATCGAGAGCTAGTCTGAATCCAAAATCCTAGCGAGAAAGTGAGTTAAGTGAAGTACACATCAAACAGTATCACAGAATCAACTCCTAGTGCTCAATTGCGCAGGAGAGCTTCACCGAACAACTACAAAAAACAAAACCTAAATTGGTGTTCTATATCTACGTCTCGTATAAACCCAGATATAAATCCCTCAAAAATGAACAAAGGCACCGAATTCCAATATAGAAGAGACATTAACAGAATCTGCGATCTGAGAAGATCAGGAGGTCAGATCGAAGACACCGAACAAGAAAACGGAAAATAAAAAGGCACACCTGCGTAGCTGTTGGTGACATCAACGACACCACGGGAGCTGCTACCGAGAAGAACGCCAACAACGCGCTTGCGAGAATCCTTAGCGACGCGATTGTAATGGTCGACGATACTAAGCAAGACGAGTGGATGAACAACCACTTTCTCAATCGTCCTTGCTGATATCTGTTGCGTTTTAATCACATCCATGTTTACAGAATCAGCCTCCGCTCGCTTAACAGTAATCTGATTTCTCCTGGGGAAGATTTAATAAACACAGAACTTCCGATCTCGTTTTCTTCGACGGAGGTTGAGTTTGCTTCTTCTCCAGGAAAACAACTCTACTAATTGCTTCTTCTTATTTTATTTTCAATAATGGGCCTGTTATTTATTAAGCCCAATAAGAAGGGCCTAATGACGTTATTTGTTGGGCCTTAAAATATTAATGAGTTTCTCTTAACTCCAGCCCAACAAAACCAGTAGTCTGTTTGACGACCGTAACCGTACTTTCTTTTGTCAACGCAATACTTTGGTTAAGATACAGAAAATTGTGCTCACACCAAATGATTTTTTAATTATAAAAAATGCCATTTTCTTTTATTTTTTTTCTGGTTTATGCCACATCTTGTGGTATGACTAATGACAAATTTACCTTTTCAATATAATTATTTTGTTGGGAAGAAAAGAGGGAAAAAAGAGAAGAGAAGAGAAATGAGATTTCTCGTTGAGAAATGGGGAAAAATAAAAAAAACAAAGAACTATGCAATCATTCAGCGATACATGGACATAGACATGTCTTAGAAGGACATGAATGACTAAAATAGACATGAACATGTCTACAACGGACATAAACATAAGCGATGAACATGGATATGTCTAAAATGTACATGAACATGTTCATGGTCGAATAAATCAACGACAGATGGCAACAGAAAGAGAAATGGGAAAATTATTTTTGGCGATGGACATAAAGATAAACGATGGACATGGCCATTAATAGAATAACGTGGTCGAAAAACATAAATAAGAAATCTAAAAAAAAAGAAAGAAAAAAAGAAAGAGAATATGAGAGACAATTAAAAAACATAGATCGAAAAATTGATAGAAGTGTGGAAGAAGAAGAGAAGAAAGAATAAGAGGAATGAACATTTTTATCTTTTAATCTGAATCAAACTTGGTCAAAATGAGTTTTTGTGGCATAAATTATAATTTAAAACTTAAATATGGTATAAACCACAATTTGCCCTAAAATTAATAAGGGAGCCAATGGAACATGATTAAAAATAAAGAATTTATAGCTAATCAATATTAAGTTAGCTTTGTAATTTAACACCTTGACTTATGGCGGATGAAAATGTTGTTAAACACACTATTCAGTTTCTCAAAATATTTTAGGTAGGAAAAAAAAACTGATGATTCTTCCGATTATAACATCATCTTCTATATTTTCCGCGCTATTTGTTGCAAAATTTACCTTCAACAACTGTAATGAGATATCACATATGACATCACCCATATAAGATTTTCAACTTCTGATTGTAAGGCAGATAAGTTGCGTTTAAAACCCTTTGCCCGCATACATGCAATTTTATGTTATCTGCAAAGCAATTCAACCAAGGTCAGAGAAGTATTCTAAAACTTTTTAAGATTTGTCTCAAACTTGTCTACAACCCTAGCAGTTAGCACATTGTGGTTCTCATCAGTCCTTAAATTATTTAAAAGCAACTAACTAATATATTTATTTGACTATTCTAAAGTTTGCATATATGAATTGTATCATACCAAACTTTCTTTTTGTTGAAAAATTTATAATTGTGGATACTAGACCTGGACATTTTACCCGAATTCAAAAATTTAAATTAAAACTGATCCGAAATATAAGATTCGAACCTGAACCGGATCCGACGTAAATACCCTATTGAGTCCAACATCTATATATCCAAAAATCCGGACCTGAACCTAAACTGAACCAAAACCCGAATGGGTATCCAAAGATCCGAAATATAATTATAATTTTTAAAATTATTATTTATATTTATAGTTTTAATAACTTAAATATCAAAAATTACAATTATAAATCTCAATAATTTAAGATTAAAACAACTAAATGAATCCAAAATATTCAAAAATATTTATTAAATTTTTGACTTTTAATTTTTTATTATTAATTTTTTTTTAGTTTTAAAATTTTAAAAAAATTTAGATAAAAATACCCGGATCCGAACCAGACCCAAATCGAACCCAAATTTTTTTGGGTCTTTTTATAGATACTCGAACTGATCCGAACCCGAAGGTACCCGAACCGATCTCAAAGGTATCCGAACCGAATTCAAAGGTACCGGAACCGAATCCAACCCAAAAATTAAAAATATCCAAATGGGTCCTAAGTCTATAAATCTGAAAACCCGAATCCGAAAAGATTTGAACCAAACTCGACCCGAAACCTGAAATACCCATGCCTAGTGAATACTTTTGTTACCGTAATTTGTAAATAATTAAAAAAAAAATTAATGGAAAAGTACTACAGAATAACTACCAAGTGAGGAGAAGATGATCAAGATAAAGCTTGCAACAACATTAGAATTAACGGTTCATGATAAGTCCGAGTATGCATAGACCAAAATCTAGCTAGTTCTAAAATACACATGTACTTTCAAGTCTTTCTATATTTGCATAGTGGATCATCGTTATTCGTTAATATTAAATCCATTTATAGAAAGCTTAATCGGAGATCCAACGGTGGATGTTCCATTTCAGCTCCACATGATGAATATGTCGAAAACGCCGTCGTATTAGCTCTCTCTCGTGTATATTCATTGTGGCTAGCAACGGTTACGTTTGATCTCACTCTCTCAACCTTTGATAATGGAAATAGTTGTAAAGTCTCCATCACTTTCTCTTCTTCACAAACTTCAAACATATCTAAACAAAAATAAAACACAACACTAGTAATTAATCAACTCTAAAATGTGACAAAGAGCTATATACTCGTTTAGATGATACGAGATTCTCACTAGTATGGTGTCAAATAGATATTCTCAGTCTTTTCAAGTTTAGATGTTTTATATGATACGTAAATGCCAAACGAACTTTCATATCTGTCGGATTTATCTTTTTTGTCTAGATTATAAAAAACCGTGACAAAAGCATTGTAGCAAGTGATCATGACTAACCTTTAAGTGGTGGACGTGTGCTATCTCGATGAGGACGTGAGAGATTTTGGCTTTGACGATGATCAAAATCAACGGTGGAGATTTTACGACGCTTTTGTCTTTCTCTTGCTTTATGGTTTTGGAACCAATAGAACACATTCTTGCTTTCAATCTTACCATACAAACTAAGCTCCGTTGAGATCTTCTGAATCTGATCAGTGGTCGGTGTTCGTAAACCGGCCTTGAACAAATCCGTCAAAAGCTTCACTTGCTCCACCGTCGGATTCCACCGTCCACACTTTGTCCCCGTTCCTCCTCCATTATTGTTATTATTACCTAAACCTCTAGCTTTAACGGAGAATCCTCCCAACGACATTATTAAGATTCTCTATATATAAACGCGATCTGCTAGCGTTAAGAACATATCAAAGATCTGGAACTCCTACAATCAGAAAAGAGCAGAGTCCTTAGTGTTTTGATTAGGGTTTATAATATGAGAATATGTGTGTTAAGATGGACTTTGTGATGTAGATAGACCAGGGTAAGGTTTGAATATATAGATAGATTGGTGGGTTTTTTGTTTTGTGAACTTTTTAGGAAATGTTTGTTTTGATAACATAAATTAGTAAATTAATGTATCCGCGGTTTGAAATTAGTGTCGTTTAATTAGTGTTGTGTAGGATAAAGGTAAGAAGAAACAAAACAGAATCAGTGTGTTGTTTATTACGAAATGCATGCTTTTGTTTTTGGGATTTGGGAGAGACTGATTTTTCTGAGATTTTGATCGTTTTCTTATCTTAAATTAGCTAGGGTTCTGTGCTACGTATCCATATATGTATACAAGTAATTACGTGATTAATCAGTAATATATAATATAATGAATTTGGTTATTCATCAGATATGGTCTCTAGGGTTAATTAAAGTTTTATTTCTTCTGTTGCAAATTTATAACTATAAGGTAGGGAACATAGTAGCGTGTGATCAGTTAATTGTACGATAATTTTAGGTTTAGCCGCAATTTAATTTAATAATTATAGTATTGTGTGAACATATACTTAAAAGTTGATGAATTAACGGGAAATTTTCTACAAAAGATGTGACTTTATAAAGTAGTTTGGTCGGCAAATGGTGATTAAAATAAGAAATAATTATGTTCTTTTTTGAGAGTTAATTATATAGAATGCCCTTACTATGTTTTCTAAGAAATGTGTTCTCTTTTACCTAAAAAGACAAAAATAACTTTGACCATAAGCTTTATTCGTCTGTCCTTTCATAGATAAATAAAGGAATCATGCCCACGTAGACAAAGAGTTTGCTTTGCTAGTCGATGACATCGGTAACCAATTATAACTCTTTGGATATGTGAAATGACGTCGATGTGTATTTGTTTACACACTTCTCTACAAATAATTTTAACAAATTATAAAATTTTAATTATTAGTTTGTTGTTATCATCGACGAGATATTAGTATCAAAATGAAGACATTAACTAATTGGTAGACCATCTGATAACAATATCATGACATTCTTATATTTAATTACAAATTATTAAATAAAAACAGAGATAAATTATTAATAAATAATTAAAATTGTTATCCAATTAGACATGAACGTAGGTATAAATGTTATTCGTCGTATACATTGACGAGATACTGACATTCTTTATTCTAACTAGATATAATCATTGGATTAACTATTATTCAAGTAAACATGGACGAACACTCTTGTAAAAAGTAGATATGGACATAGCTAAAATATCAAAATGAAGATATGGATTAATTGGTAGACCATCTGATAACAATATTATGACATTTTTATGTTTAATTACAAATTATTAAATAAAGACATGGACAAATTATTAACAAATGATTAAAACTATCATCTAATTAGATATAGACATAGGTATAAGTGTTATTCGTCGTATACATGATGAGATACTGACATTCTTTATTTTAACTAGATATAGTCTTTGGGTTAACTATTATTCAATTAGACATAGACATAACTAAAATATCAAAATGAAGACATAGACTAATTGGTAGACCATCTGATAACAATATTATGAAATTATTATGTTTAATTACAAATTATTAAATAAAGACATAGACAAATTATTAACAAATGATTAAAAAAATTCATCCAATTAGACATGGACATAATTGTAACTAGTATTCTTTATTTTAACTAGATATGGACATTGGTTTAATTATTAATCAATTAGACATGAACAAAATATAGCTACAAAAATATACATGACATTATCTTTAATTTTTCAACTAGACATGACCAAATTTTAAGCCATTCTGATGTTAATATATATCATTAAATGTTAATCAAAAAAAGGGGACATATGATGTATTTCTAACAAAATATAAATGTAAACATGGACATAGCTAAATATGACATAGACTAATTTGTAGATAATCTGATAATAATATTATGACTCATTAACTGTTAATCAAATAGACAGGGACATATGATGCCAGTTGATTAGACATAGATTATTCTGTAGTCTCTCTGATGTTAATATACTAACATTCTTATGTTAGTTACAAATTATAAAATATATACATGGACATAGTTGACTAAATGTTATTCAACTATACATGGACATGTGTATAATTGTTATGTTACTATATTTGATTAATTTTTAGTAAAATAGACTAAAACTTTAGGTTAAATATTATTCAACTAGACATAGACAAATATTGTTTAACCAATAGACATGGGTCTACTTACAAGATCTAAGGGATAGTTTTGCAGTCCAATCGAGAAATCCCTTTTACGGAAGACAAGCCCCAAATATTTGCAAATCGTCCATGTTTTTAAACCCGAAATCTCAGCCAAGCAAGTGGACATAAAATATTCCAAACTTTCAGAGGACAAATTATCACAAAATGACAAAAAATCTCATACAGTGGAAGAACAATCCTTCGATTATAACGATGGAACAAATCCAAGATCCCCTTTTTCATATCTTCTTTGTCCCTTTCTCCTTCTGTAATCTACTTTTCTACCCTTATATTTCAAAATCTTACCTTTTTCGAAACTTCTTCAACTCCTTTCTTCTCTTCTCTTCATCTGGTTTGTAGAATTTTCTGGAGAGAGATTTTAAGAAACTACAGAACTTGTCATGTCAAACACTTTTACTTATGACCTACCCGCTTCTCTACCCGCAGAACAAGGGCATCGTGAAGCAAATTAACAGTCACTGAAATTAAGGGTAAATGAGTCTATTCGTATGGCAAAAAAGATAGGCGGGAGAAAAAAAAGAAGAGACATTTCATACAATTAAATCTTCAAAAAAAAATATTTTAGATGAATTTCCCTTAAAATAATATTAAGTGGAACCCTTTTTAATTAAAACAAAGATATTTTGACCCAAAAAATAAAATAAAACAAAGATATTAATATCAATAACTCAAGTTTGTGACCTAAGTTCAATGACTATCTTTGGTTTCGAAAACAAATTTTTTTAATAGCACTAAAATTAAACTAATTAGTTTAAGATTTATTTTTTGTTTTCGTTTTTGTAGGAAGCCAATTTTTTTTATGGAATGACGAACAAAAATAAATTTTTACAGCAAAAAGATTTACAACAAAAAAATGTATATATCATAAATCCTACATCAAAAAACTTATAGCCTTTATAAATCAATCCTTATACAAAACTATATTTTTTATGTGTCTTTGGTTAAATAGTTGAGTGTCACATTTATTGTTTTCTCTATCCAAATTTGATTTCATAAAATCGTGTTTACTTTAAGTGATTTTATTAGGGATTTTGAAATGTTGACTATAAATGTGTTTAATGTCAAATGTGGCTAAGAACATTTGCTTGAATATGTGTTTTGGCTTAGAGATAATATAGTTTTGAATATTGTGTACGTGAGAGTATATTAGTAATGATGATTTTGAGGAAGACATGCACGAGACTCTAAGCAAAGAGACTAAAGATCCAAAGAATAAAATGACAATTCGAATAAACCAAACATTGTTTTTATAAACAAGACTCCCTCTACTACAGAACATACTAATACTTACAAAGTAAGTTTATATATTTTAACACATTTCACCAATTCAATGAAATTTAAATGAGAAGACCGATTCGGCCTCAAAGTCAAAGTTTACGTTGGCCCTTTGTTACTTGGCTTCATCCTCAAAGTAACTATTAGATAGACTACTTTTATGTTTACATGTGACATTCAACCATTTATAAAACCTTAAAAGTTTAAAATGAAAAATCATAAAATTATTATAAAACCATAACATATCTACAAAGCCCAAATATTTAATATGATGACGAGTACCAATGAACTACATAACTTTTTTTGTCAAAAATTTAATTTACAAAATCCGTAAATTAAAGTTCATTTTCTAAAATACTTTTTTAATTTATTAGGCAAAATTTTGGAATATCTAATTATATTAAAAACCGGAAATTAACTTTAGAATGTTTTATGATCAACTGGTTGAGTATCATCTTTGTTATTTTCTTTATTCGAATTCGATTTTAGAAAATTGTATTTACGTCTCATAATAATATTAGACATCTAAAAAAGATTTGGTCATGAATTACGTCTTATTGATAATTCAGTGACAAAAAAACATACAAACATATTTGATTATAACCCAAAAACATAATGCATACACACATACATATGTATATATATATATATATCATTTTAAGATAAGTGAATATATATTCTTTGATTTATGGAATATATATATGATATGATATGGTAAGTGTAGTAGTATGAGAGGGAGTCTGTTCTTGTAGTAGTCAAAAAAGTAGAAGGTGGACTCACATTGTAATGCCCACTTACATGCAATTCCCAATGATGTTCCATGCACCCCTTATTTTAATATACTCATTAATCAATTTGGTAATCTTCACAATAACATGATATTAAATTTTATGAGATAGGTGGACAAAAAAAAAAAAAAAAAAATTTTATGAGATAGGAAGCTTCATGGGACATAAATCTGGCTACTAGTTCTTGGCAAAGGGTGATTTAGCTCTAACTCCTAGGTCAATGTCGTTTATCTAACTTTGCATTTGATCATAAATATTTTCAATACGCCAAATCTTATAAGAATATAAGTACTAAACTACATGTCAAGCAAGTGGTCTTACTACATTTAGTTTCATATTAGTACTACTAAAATAATACTACAACATGTACGATCGATTTTTTTTTTCTGTGACTGATTTACGCTTTTTTCTTTAATACTAAAAAATTTATATGTTTCAATTATTTAGGTTATTTCTTTTTTTGTTAATAGAAAAGAAAGTGTTGAATCAATAATTCATATTAAGCAACTATTAATTAAGAAAACATAAACATATCTATTATATTAAAGAATAAATATAACAATACAGTTATATTTTAAAATTATAAAATAATTCATACTAAGCAACTATTAATTATAAACAGACACATATATACAACAACAAAAAACACATATATATATATATATGACGGAAACAAAAAACAAACAAATAAATTTATATATGTTTATTACTAACTTACATATAGAAAATAGATCATAATATTCGATTTATTGATAATCATCTATATATCTATATATATATCAAATATCCGATCAAAATAAAACATAACTTTGTTCCGCGTAAAACACGAGTGTTCATTTAGTTATAGAATTATTATCTTAACAAAAATAAGTGAAATATTATTTGTAAATAGTAAAAGAAAGATCGGGAAACAAGGGCATGAAATTGTGGCACGCTTAGTAGGGCAGACGCATAGAGGACCCCCTATGGCTCACAAAGCTTGGGAAGGTTCCTTTTTTGATCTCCCTCCTGCTTCCACGTTTTGTCGCCGATCCATCCAACATTACCTCAAAATTTTAATTTCCATTTCCATTTATTTTTAGGTAGGTAATCCGAACAATCTCGACAAAACTTATAAATTTGAAAACTCGTTGAACACTTATATATCATGTTAAATTTTCTACATTTGAAAATATCAAAATCCTTTACAATATATAAGGGATCGCACGCCAGCCATAAACGATGTTACAAATTTCGAACACGAATTGAACTCATGAATTTACGCGATAAAACTTAAATTGTCATCTATGTTTATTATTTCCTAATTTTTTACTTTAATCGTTTTTAATTACAAAAATAAAAATTTACGAATTATTAATCTCATAGACTATTTTATGTGATGAGTTCTTCTCAGTCTGGTATATATCTTAGTTAATGTGTCTAAAAGTTTTAGAGTTTTTTTTTATCAGAGAAGTTTTAGGAGTTTTAGAAATGAGTTTGAATGACGAGTCGGTGATAAAAAAATAAAATTATTAATAATAATAATAATAATAATAATAATAATAATAATAATAATAATAATAATAATAATAATAATAATAATAATAATAATAATAATGATGAAAAAGGCTATTGTGTGTTCTGTGTTGTCATGGTATTGGGTTTGGGCCCAAGTTAAAATTGACTAAATATCTGCTTTTTATCTTAACGCTACGTCTTTCGATTGCCAAATATTAAAACGAGACACGGTGCGTTTGGTATAAACAAGACTAAAACAACGAGATGTCCGATGTCAAAACACTATAATGTCACGCAGTTTTTCTCAATTTCCTTTGTTGTTTCTCCGTCCTTTTGGCTGATACATCTCCCGTTACTCTGGAAATGGAGCTCAACATCTGATGGAATTCATTAATTTTTGCCGGTGATTTTGATTCAATTCTGACCCTCCGATGGGCTCGACGTTTAGGGATCGGACGGCGGAGTTTCATTCAGTGTCCCAAACGTTGAAAAAGATCGGAGCAATCCCGTCCGTTCATAAAGTTGAAGATGATCCGGCAACCTCAAATCGATCACCACCGGAATCTTCAAGATCTGAATTTAATAAGAAAGCTTCTCGAATCGGGTTAGGTATCCATGAAACATCTCAGAAGATCGCCAGGCTCGCCAAATGTACGGTTCAGAATTAGATCTTTCTCGCTGTTTCTAATTTCTTTTTTCCTCTGGAATTAGGATTTTGTTCTGGATTTGATTAGCAGCTGAGCAAAAAATACCAGACAATGTACGGTATTTGATCTGTGTAGTGAAATTAAGCTTTGTGAAATTTCAGATTTTTAATAAGATTAAGACATAGATTCAGATAGCTGTCTTGTACTAAACGCTTAACTTGGCCCTCTGCCTTTAGGCATTTAGCTTGAAGTAAGCATTAACGCTCAGAAGATGGGAAATTCTATGTTGCTTGTTGTGGAAGTCATTTGGGTTTTACGTGTATTGAATAGAACTTGTATCTGGTCTTGAAACGATTATAAAAACATTATTGTGATTGCAATTGAAGGCAGCCTTATTTCTTGTGACATGGATTAGTTTTTGTTTACCTGAAACTTTTTATGAATGGCAGTGGCTAAACAATCGTCGATTTTCGATGACCGGACTGTGGAAATACAGGAGTTAACTGTGTTGATCAGGAACGACATCACGGGGCTGAATATGGCTCTCTCTGATCTGCAAACTCTTCAGAACATGGAGATCGCTGATGGGAACTATTCACAGGACAAAGTTGGTCATTACACTGCTGTTTGTGATGACTTGAAAACCAGACTTATGGGAGCTACAAAGCAACTCCAAGATGTTCTAACTACGAGATCAGAGGTTAGGCTTGAAGATTTTGTCAACTTCTTGTTGATTTGTATGTGCCTGTTATTCTAAATTGGAGAGAGTACTAATTGAGAAATGTCTTGTCTTCCTGAAGAACATGAAGGCTCATGAAAACCGGAAACAACTCTTTTCCGCAAAAAATGCAGTAGTAGATAGTCCACCTCCGAATAAGGCAAAATCTGTACCTGAGCCTCCTCCTTGGTCAAATTCATCAAATCCTTCCGGGAATTTGCAACAACCACTGTGAGTTATGTTCTAAAACTACATTATATGTAACAGTTACTCTTGACTAAATAGGTTTTGTCTCTTTTACCTGATTGCCGCCATTAAATAGTGGAGCTCCTTCAGGCAGCCAACTTAGGTATGTCCTAATTTCCATAACTAAAAACTTTCAATTGTGTTCATGTTCCATTATGCTTTTAAGGTCAAATCATGTATAAAACATATGGTGTTTTGTTTATGCCATGACAAAACAGACGCAGATCTGCGATCGAGAATGTTCCTTCACAGCAAATGGAGATGTCAATGTTACAGCAAACAGTAAGGCAGGAGAATTATAGTCAAAGTCGTGCTAATGCACTTCACAGTGTCGAATCAACAATAACAGAGCTCAGTGGAATATTCACGCATCTAGCTACAATGGTCACACAACAGGGAGAGCTAGCAATCAGGTTTCTTTAACGTTCTTACCAATAAGTTGACATATTCAAAGTTACAGGAAACAATGTATATAAAAACCTGTTATTTTTATGAAACAGAATCGATGACAATATGGATGAATCATTAGTTAACGTAGAAGGAGCACGAAGCGCTCTTCTGCAACATCTCACTCGTATTTCATCAAATAGATGGCTCATGATTAAGATCTTCGCTGTAATCATCTTGTTCCTCATTGTTTTCCTCTTCTTTGTGGCTTGATGCAAAATCGCTTTTATCCTTTGCTCTTAGTGTATCAAATCTAGCTTGCAAGCTTTGAGGGATCCTTCTCTTTTGTTTGGATAATTGATTGTCAAAAGATTTCAGTTTTTCTGTAAGATTCAATTGGATTTTACCAGGATACATTATGTAATAGCATTATTTTATTTTTTTGTCAACTGGATCAAGAAGACCGATTCATAATCCAAAATTCATTTTTTTAAACTCTTTTAATCTTCCAACTGTGGTGAGGAATAGTCGAACCCTGTCTAAAACTCTTTTAATCTTCCACAGGGAAGAATTGAACATCTAAATTTTAAACCACCAGAATGAAGACGAGTTCCAAGTTTTATGTAATAGCATTTAGATTTTGGAAAATTTAAAGCAAAACCAAGTATTATTCCGAATAATATAAACACACATAACATGTTTCATACTAAACATCGTAAGGTGCACAGTAATCGACGTATATGAATATGAGTTTGGGACTTAGGAAACAAACTCTGAAGCATCCCTAACCAAAATGCTCAGAAGTTAGAAAGTAGCATCTATATTTCACAACAATCCAGCCAAGTTTCATGGAGTTAAGATAACTAACTCGGTGTTTGAGTCTCTGTCACTTTGGATGGTTTATGCAGCAACTGTATCAAACCTTCGCATCATATCGCAATGTGGCGTTTCGCGGATAAAACCCCATTGTTTTCTCTGACGCTCATGCTGACAATTCTGACTCAGTATAGACAAGTAATCTCTGTCAACTAGAGCTTCAACTCTTTGTCTCTCGAGGCTATTGATTGGGTATTCTTGCTCGAACTTGGTTGATCTCACAAAGTAATTGACACCTTTATGCGTTGTGAATTTGTGCTCGTAATTGTATGAAGGAGAGAGTGAGTACATTGGTTGAGGAGAAGGTAAGAAGTTGAGGAGTAGTATGAACACAACAGGAAGCATTTGAAGGAGTACACGAGGATTGAATCCTGTATCTGAAGCTTGATTAGTTGTTCTAGTTCCGGTATTGAAATTGAATGATCGGAAATGTGTTGTAGCAGGAGCCATTCCTCCACCGAAGAAGCTTCTGAATATCTCATCAGCGTCAAATTCATCATCGTAGAAGCCGTTGAATCCACTGTTTCTTCTTGCAGCTCGGCGTGGTTGATAAGCAGGCTCATCGGAACCACTGATATCGTATTTTCTTCTAGTGTCTTCCTTGCTTAAACATTGAAACGCCTTAGAGACGGATTTGAAAGCTTCTTCTGAACCAGGAGCCTTGTTCTTATCGGGATGAACTTTCAACGAGAGTTTCCGATAAGCTTTCCTCAAATCTTCCACTGAACAGGTATTTTTCAATCCAAGAATCTCATAGTAATCCTTCTTCGATTTTATATCCTTCACGATCGTTCGTTGTTCTTCAGTGAAAGAAACAGACGGTGATGAAGCTCCAGCAGCGGAAGAAGAAGATCCACGTTGACGAAGAGAAGGTCGATCCGACGGCTTAGACGAGTCGTTAGCGGCAGATCCAGATGAATCCTTCGCCACTGATTCATCCGATTGCTTTTGAAGATCTGAAACAAGGTCATCGATCGGAAGACTTGGATCAAGACGACGAGCTTTCTCCATAAATTTCAAAGCGCGAGATCGATCTCCTGCCTCCATAGCATCCTTGCCGATCTTCAGGCATTTCAACGCGTCATCTTTGTTACCATCCATTGTTAACTCGATAACAAAATCGGGATACGAACCGGATTTCTAGCACCGATCGGAGTTCATCTGAGATGTGAGGATTTTTCGAAACGACCGACGATTGAAAAATATCGCTGCTGGGTCGTCTCCTTCCACAAAGCTTTCAAGCAAACATGCGTGACGTTTTTTATATATATAAAGAGGAGAACATCGTGTCGTCCAAATTTATATAGCCATACCGGTCAGACCGGTCCGGTTTTAATAACATGGGTGACTTTGGGCGAGTGTCGTTTGAGATATTAATATAAGGACTTCATGTCGGTGAAACTGACGAAAAACGACAAGGCGTTATTCTTGAAAAGAGCTCCTCCAACGGATAAATGAAAGATCCTCTCGCCTCCAGCGATAAGAGCCACGAGGACACACAAATATCGTACAACTCTCTGAAGAACAAAATTACAAATTTCTATACTTTTGTTAAACATGGGATCAGGATTTTGATCTGAGAACTTAAAAGTCTCGACTTTCCGAATTTTGTTGGTCGCCTCTTAGGACATGAATCTCTCGGCTAGTTTTCGCGGCAATTTCGGCGTCTTGTCTCAATGCAGTTCATGTTGTAGTCTTCAGTTTCAGCCTTTTCTAGCGCCTTCAACTCTCAATTTTGGGCAAACAGGAACATATCGAAGGAGCAAGGATCTGAAACTTCAAAGGTATCAAATTGTTCATCTTCTTTTGTATTTGTGAACACTACTACTTCTTTGTTTACTTATTACGGTGGCTTTTGAACTTAAGACTTTTCAGAAAGAGATACACTTTTGTGAAAGTTTCAGAGACACAAACGGAACCAGAAGGCAATAATGATGAGGTACTTGTTTTGGTATCAATGTAAATTCTTCTCCCAGAGACTATGATTCTGACACAAGTTATGGATTTATTTCTTGGTTTATTAGGTAGTTGCTTTGTTTCGATTAATGTAGTGTTGGTAATATCTGTGTCTGAGTTCATAACTTCTTCTTTGCAGGAAAATGATAAAGAAGGCAAAGAGAATTCAGCAGGTGATCCTCCTACACAAATTCCAACAGAGTTGAATTCACAGTCAACAGTTTCGAATGAAGCACTGGGAAATGAGGAGGACAACAAAGCTCAATTAAGTTTTCAGGTATTGTTTTCTTCTTACTCAGAAAGTACTGCATCCGTGGTGAAATTGAAGCTCAGTTTATATTATATTGTTTCCAGTCTAGTAGCTAATCTGGTTAGTGAAACTTCAAAGTAATTGAATTGGATTTTTTCGAAAACATTGCTTAATTTCTCTAGATGGCTTATCAATTGAACCCTTTGTATTCTACTTCTCCTCTTATGTGTCTAATATACCTTAGTTCCTATAGTTTTTTTTTAAAATTTCAACCATTGTCCACATATTTTCTCAGTTTTCGTTCTGAATGTGTTGTACTCTACTGCATTTGAAATAGGACGGTGATAAATTAGAAGTTAGCAGCGGTTCTCCTCTTCCTGGTTTGAATGTAAGTATTATCAACAATATTATTTATAACAACAACAGCTTAATGCTTTCTGTTTTTTATCTTTCATAAAAAGTTGTTGTGAACAGCCAGTACAATTGGATGATTCCATGAGGCTCCCTAAAGAAACCATTGATATTCTTATGGGCCAAGTATTTGGGTTTGACACCTTCTTCGTAACAAGCCAAGAACCATATGAGGTGAGTCAGTGAACATGAAACTTCTCTTATCATGAATTTCTTATCATGAATTTCTTTGACGTTTGAAAATGTTGGTAGGGTGGAGTATTATTCAAAGGAAATCTAAGAGGCCAGCCGGCTAAAAGTTACGAGAAGATAAAGACAAGAATGGAGGTAGCAATTCTGCTTTGGGTTTTCCTTCTTAGCGAAGATGGTGAAAAACACGTATTGTGACGAAGATGTAATAGTATATTGCTCATCAATCTGCAGAATAAATTTGGTGATCGCTACAAGCTTTTCCTCCTCTCCAATCCTGAGGATGATAAACCTGTGGCTGTTGTTGTTCCAAGAAGGTCCTTAGAACCCGAGACAACAGGTATCTTTAATACATGCTTGCCTGTTATAAGGATCTCTCTCATATTTTTAATACTGGACCCTACATACAATGCAGCTGTTCCTGAATGGTTTGCTGCTGCTTCTTTTGGAGTAGTGACATTGTTTACTCTGTTTCTCCGTAATGTGCCCGCCTTGCAATCAGACTTACTGTAAGAACATCTTAAATCATGATTCAAGGTTACGGTTCCAAATCATCAAGCTGAATGAACATTTTCCTCTCATCTATGAATTTAATTGCAGATCGGCATTTGACAACCTTGAACTGTTGAAAGATGGCTTACCGGGAGCTATTGTCACCGCTCTTGTCCTTGGAGTACATGAATTGGGACACATTTTAGTTGCAAATAACTTAGGGATAAAGCTTGGTGTTCCATTCTTTGTTCCAAGTTGGCAGGTGAAGATGCAATCCTCTCTTTCATAGAAAAAGAATCTCCTTTCAGCTAGAATTTCGTTTTTAGACATTTGATGAACATGTTTTAGATGGCAGATAGGCTCTTTCGGTGCTATAACGAGAATAAAAAATATTGTACCCAAGCGAGAAGATCTTTTGAAGGTTGCAGCTGCAGGACCTCTGGCTGGCTTTTCTCTAGGCTTGATTCTTTTTCTTGTAGGGTTATTCGTGCCTCCTAGTGACGGCATTGGCGTTGTAGTTGACGCATCAGTGTTTCACGAGTCATTACTCGTTGGTGGTATTGGTAAGCTTTAGCTCTTAATCTATGATGATAGTGTTCAACGCTGATGCTTAAGAGTGTTTATTAATGTTTTGGTTTTATAGCAAAGCTCCTACTTGGCAATGTACTCAAAGATGGAACTTCAATATCTCTTAACCCACTTGTAATATGGGCATGGGCTGGGCTTCTCATCAATGGTATTAACAGCATCCCTGCAGGGGAACTTGATGGGGGTAAAATAGCTTTCTCCATCTGGGGTCGAAAGGTAACTACTTTAAACCGAACTTGAAACATTCCCAAAGGAGATCTATTTGGGTAGTAAGCAGAAGCATATATCTCTCTTAATGCTTTCAGGCAGCGACACGGCTCACAGGTGCCTCCATAGCACTTCTGGGATTATCTGCATTGTTCAGTGATGTGGCATTCTATTGGGTGGTTCTGATATTCTTCTTGCAGCGTGGACCCATTGCACCTCTAGCTGAAGAAATCACAGTGCCTGAGGATAAGTATGTGTCTCTAGGAATCTTGGTTCTGTTCCTCTCCTTGCTTGTGTGTTTGCCTTACCCATTTCCTTTCACTGGTGATGAAGCCATGATGATTGGCTTGTGAAGTGACTCAGTATTATTATTACACACTCAACAACAAAACAACAGAATTAGTTATCACATTTTGTTTTGCTCTCTTTAAGTTATGTTCTACTGATCTGTGTCTTTCTACTTTCATGGAGCAGTTTTAGATGCAAACCAAATTTCTCTTCAAAATATAATTTTTTTATTAATTAGTTATAAGATTGTTTTTTTTTTGAAGGACAAGTTCTTAGCTCAAACTCATCCTATACTTAGAATATGGGCTTCCAACTCAAAATTTATTGGCGATCAGTGGAGAGCCTCATATCTTATATATATTAGTTAGAATCTTTTTCAACTTCCGATGTAGGATGTTATTCCCTAATATAAACTCCAAATAATATCACATGGAGATACGCTATTTTAAGAAATAGAACTCTGATGAGAAAAACAGCATAAATGAAAACCACTTGACCAAAACCGTGGATTGTCAAATCTTTTATCAACAATTGGATCGGTAAAATTCTAAATTCTCATCACGCAGAAATATGCATCTACTTGAAATCAAATTCTAGTAAAAAAATGCCAGACATGCATCTTGGTCTGTACGACGATGTAATCGTATTTGATCACGTGGAAAAGGTAATTCTTTTTTCACCATTCATATTTTATGATCAAACCGCGTCTTCTCCAAAATTTGGTCACTAGATAGTCTTTGTAAATTTACAGAAAGCATATGTTATTCACTGGATTAGACTAGATGGGAGCATGCCATATGAGCAGGCAGACAGTAATGGAATGGAACATTTGGAGAACTTGGTGGGCAAGTTACACGATATTGAGCCGTTAGTATATCTTCCACTTGATTTTCTGTGTGGGTTTCAGTTTCCGTTGAAACTAATCTGTGAAACTTGTTTTTTCCGCTATGAATCTCTACAGGCCAAAGTTGGCTGCAGGTAACGTGAATCTTCAGACAAAGCAATTTGGGCCATCTTTGAAAAACTCAAACGTGACATGTGAAGAGTACAAGGAAAATGTGGTCAAGGCTAAAGAACATATACTTGCTGGAGACATATTCCAGATTGTGCTTAGTCAACGTTTTGAGCGACGAACATTTGCAAATCCCTTTGAAGTTTATAGAGCACTAAGAGCTGTAAATCCCAGCCCGTATATGGGTTATTTGCAGGTTAGCAATGAAAGAACTATTTTCTCAAAGCCTTATTTTTTTGTACTTGTGTGGATAAACTGTTAATGCTGATTTTGTCCTCTTATTTAGGCCAGAGGACGTATTATGGTAACATCAAGTCCAGAAATTCTAACCAAAGTAAAGCAGGTAAGAGCTTTGGTATCTCAGAGTCGCATTAGTCTTTAGACTATATTCAAAACTAACCTTTATCATATTTGGAACAGAACAAGATAGTGAATCGGCCATTAGCAGGAACCAGCAAAAGAGGGAAGAATGAAGCTGAGGATAAGAGACTAGAGAAGGAGCTCCTAGAGAATGAAAAGCAATGTGCTGAGCACATAATGTTGGTCGATCTTGGTCGCAACGATGTTGGAAAGGTTGCAAAATACGGATCAGTGAAAGTAGAAAAGCTAATGAACATTGAACGTTATTCCCATGTTATGCATATAAGCTCCACAGTAAGTTTCTAACTAAATAACCATTGCTGGGATCAAATATTCGACGTCTTGCGTAGTGTGTTCCTAATTTGATTAAGTTCTATGTGTAGGTGACAGGAGAGTTACAAGATGATTTAACTTGCTGGGATACACTACGAGCAGCTTTACCAGTAGGAACAGTTAGTGGTGCACCAAAGGTCAGAGCCATGGAACTAATCGATGAGCTAGAGCCAACAAGACGAGGACCATACAGTGGTGGTTTTGGTGTAGTTTCGTTCACTGGTGACATGGACATTGCTTTATCCCTTATGACAATCGTTTTCCCAACAGCATGTCAGTACAATACAATGTATTCTTACAAATATACAAACAAACGCCGTGAGTGGGTGGCTTATCTTCAAGCTGGAGCTGGTGTAGTAGCTGATAGTGACCCGGAAGACGAACGCCGTGAATGTCAGAACAAAGCCGCTGGTCTTGCTCGAGCCATCGACTTGGCTAATCAGCTTTTGTTAAAAAATGAATGCGCCGGTGAACACAAGCTTTAAGCTTCGAATCATGTGTATAAAACAATTACAAAGCAGACCAAAGGTTTTTTATATTCTTGATTTTCTATTCTATGAAGTTATTTGACCAATGAAAAAAAAAAACAATAATAAAATTTAGGGTTTGAATGATTGGCGGCTCATCTGCAAATTAAATGTAGATAGGCTTATCTGCAATTTTAGTCCCCAATTATACAAAGAAAAAATTAATAAAATAAAATTTGATCTGCAAACAAATCATAAAAAAAGAAAAAATAGGACATGTACTCGCCTAGTCCTTTACACTCAGTTAGTTAATTGCAGATCAATTAAAAGAAACTACTTATATCAACGTAATTATAGATCAATTAAAGGAAAATGGAATTTGTATCAACTTAAATATTGATGTAAATACTTTTGTATTTTTGATTTAAAACTAATATAAAAAAATATTATATATTATGAAGCTCTCTTGTACAAGGCAGGAAGTGACGTTACTGTTTATTTCAGTACGTGTGACGTAACTTCACCTACTATTGAGACTATTTTTTTTACAATGTATAATTTGATACTTTAATTGTATATTAAATAAAATTCTAATACATTAATTATACATTACTTACGGTTTCAATTCATAGTTTAATTTCAATTATACATTAACTTAATTATACATTATACAATATATACAGTTTATAGTTTAATTTTAATTTATATTATACATTAATTTACTTGAAATATAAACTTATTTTATATTTGAAGATAAAATACTTAAGTATTTGTGGTCTTAATAAACTAATTTAAAATATATTTAAAATAAATAAAAATATGTGAGAAAATATTACAAATTTTTCGTGAAAAAATCAAAATAATACATCTTAATTTTTGTTCTGCATGATTTGCATATGATCTTCATAATATACATGATCTGTATTTTTTTTTGCATTCACTATTCGAAACATTAGACAATCGGTCATAGACTCTTCAGTTTAATCAATTTTTTTAATTTAGGATTACCGGAATATCTAACAACCAGATTGGTTAAAATTAGTTAATTGATGATTGTCTTTTTTACACGTATTAATCATAAGCAATGAACAAAAAAAAACTTTCGGAAACTTTCGGATTGGTTTTCCGGCAATGAACAATTGAAGTCTTGTGTTGATGAAATGGAATAACACGTATCAACTTACTCATCTTTATCGTCCGTATTCCCAAGCTATGTAAACTTTTGATGTAATAAAATTCAATTGACAAAATGAATTCAACAAACTAGTAGTACTATTTGTTATCGTAATCGACGATCTCGGAATCGGTGACGGATCTAGAATAACAATTGACCGTCCGATCGAATTGATCCAATCTTCTTTCTCCTTCTCCGAATCAGCAATGAAATACATAGTCTCATCTCTCGTCGATAGCTTGAACGCGTTTTGCTTATTGAGCACATCCTCTGCTCCTTTAGCAGTTAAGCACGACGCGACGGGAATAACGCCACGAGGACGTGAGACACGAGTGACGACAGAGTCTTTGAACCAGAAGAGTTTCCCTTGTTTCAGTACGAACCATCGACGTCGCCAAGTCTTGATATACTCTCTTTGTTTCATGAGCCAGCCGGTTCGTTCAGGATTAGACCAGAACTCTATGCCTCCATAGTCTTCATCATTGTTGTTGCTACCAATTATAGCTCGCCACAGACTTGCCATATTCTGATAGGGTTTCTGGTTGTTCTCTTCGATTTTTCAGAAATTATTTTGCCCATTTGTCTTTTTCTTTTATCTTTTTCTCCATAATGTTTTGATTTTTCATTTTCTTTCCCTATTCCATTATAATTACAATGTCACCCCATTATAATCATAATTACAATCTTTCCCTTTTGAAAACATTTTTTTTTTGTCAAGAGAGATATCTAAACCGAATTCCAACAAATCTTTCAATAGATATCACTAACGATTTAGATCTATCCAAATTTTTCTAATTACACTGATTACTAGCCCCATTTGAAATTCATATTTGCTCCTACATAGAGCTTAACGGTAATTGAACTCCCGTGGTGACTCGAGGACAACACTAAGGCAGAGCCACTAGACTAAAGTGCATATTGATTTTCCGGCAATGAACAATTTATTAGAATTGAGATTTTGTGTTAGTAGAATTGTACGACACGTATCTACTTAGTCAACTCTTATCATATGTGTATGCTGAAGCTACGCATTTTTTTGTTTTGTTGTAAAAGTAAAATTTTGTCAGAAAAATTCAATCGCAAAAAAACATATTAAAAATTAGAGAATCAAACTATAGAGTCTTATCAATCCAATTAATTTAATTTAAGTAGTCTAGTCTCATATCCTTCTACCTAAACAAGAAATCAATTAGTCTTCTTATGGTTTTATGTCTCTCCTACACTAAAGCTCTTTTACCACAAGCTAGTATTGTTTGGTTTATTTATGGAAATGTTATAAAAGAATAGTTGAAAGAGAATGAGAAGTAGAAAGGAACCTGTTTTGAATTTTTCTAGGCTTTATGCGTACGGTGAGGTAGTGCCTAGCGTCTAATCAATTTATCGGAGATTACGGGGATTAATCAAAGATTAGTTTTTCAGTTTATTCTATGTTTTAGTTTTATTAATCAACAATGTAGTGTTACAATTTCATGAAATACATTGATAAAAAAAGTTAAATTAATTATAAATAATTTGTTAGTTGTAACAACATCGTCAAATTCTAAATAATTTAATATGTATGATTAAAATTTATTTTATTTTAATTAGAAGTATTAATTAAAATTTTAATAAAAAATTTAAAATATAATATTAATCATATTAAATGAAAATTAATCGGATTAAGCGAACACTAATCTAAAATCTAATTTTTACAATTGTCTATACATTAATCGAGCCTGTTAATTACCGCCTAATATGTACACGGAAGATTAGTCACCTAGACGGGCCAGTTTTCGAAAGGAATAATGGATGGAGAAAAGAGAAGTGCAGGTGAGGAAGGCCTGACAATGAGAAGGCCCACACGAGTGGAAAGTGGCAGAACAAAGCAGATTTTGAACATTGGGAAGTGTAAGTAAGAATGAATTAATTTCTACATAAATATTCTCAAATGAATTTAATTTTTACATAAATATTCTCAGTGTTTTTGCAGAAGTTTAACCATAACTCACACGTGTGTTTCTCCTCGTCTTCCGTAATCTGTTTTGACCCTTTGACCGCTCCTACTTCCCTAATTACACCAATCAATACAATTCACAATCAAAAGATTGTAGTCTCTCACTTTTGTTGAAGGACTAAAAATTTATTCTTTTTCAATTTCCAAGTTAAAAGTCATTTGCAAAGACAACTCTAGCTTGAAAGAAGAATACGATAATTAGATTTTTTTGAATGTGATTGATATATCTTGTTAAAGTCATTCTAATTTAATATAAATAATTTAAAAATTAATTTACATAATTTATCAATTCTTAGCAAATTAGTAGAATTGAATTAAATCTGATCTTATTTCAATAAAAAATATTCAAATTGATTCTGGTGAATCCAAAAAATTAAAATTTATTGATTTCTAAGTTTTAAAAAATTAGTTTTAATATTTTTTCTATCTCAATTCAACTTCAGATAATTGCGTTTGTCTTTTATATAATATTGTTAAAAAAATATAAAAATTTGGTTATGAATCAGATAATCATCATATATCAAATTGTTGATAAATAAACAGTTTTCAAGTTAAAGTGCTTGAGTGAAAGACAAGTTTGCTTTGAATATATAAGAAAAATCAAATGATATTTTGGAGGGTATATGACAAAAATCAATTTGAGGGAAATGATACGTAGATTTGTAAAAATGAGATGTTGGTAATTGAATTATGTGTGTACGGGTCACAATCAAGTACAATTTATGAGAGTGATTACAAAAGAAAACAAAACAAAAGAAGACAAAAGAAGAATAAGATATTTGGACAGAAGCTGAAAGCTGTCACTTCACACGTGGATTTTTAAGATATGGTTATGTCTTCTGTCTCGTGATTTGTCAAATCACTCTTTCCTTTTCTTCGGACCACAACTTTCTAAAAAAATAATGTATATAACATCAATAATATTATATTATTTTAATAAATAATATATTATATAAAATTTATAACAAATAATATTATTATTATATTTTTATAATCATACAAGATATTATCTATAGTATAATAAAAATAATTGCATCGTTTAAATTGACACTAATTATTTGAATAATTATTTTTAGAGTTATTTTTATAAATGATGTAAATAGCAGTTGTATCAATTAAAATTGATGCAAACAAATAAAATAAATGATACTATACATCTAATTTTTTGTAGTAACTGGTGGTCTATTAGTCAAATTCTTACATAATATACGTAGTATGATTCAATTCATGAATATGCAAGTATGCATATATGTAGTAGATTTATTACCTACCACGTTTAAGGCTACTGCAATAACTCTTCTTTTATTTCTTCATCCCCTCTCATCTATTATCACTTTCAATTTCTCTCTTAACCTCCGAACATCAAATATTTAACTGTGATTAACGTTGTAATCATAACAATTAATGGGCATGGAGACGTGTCAAAAATATTTGGAAGACTAATAAAGTGATAACGATAATAATAGAATAAGGAACTATTGGATTATGATGACTTCGCTTTCATCACATGTTAATCACAATATTTTTTTGGTGTAAATAATGTGTATCGCTATACTATGGGTCCTTATATCGTGAAATGTATATTATTTAAACCCAAAAATTATGTATAGTTACGCCAACAATCAGGTATTCGAGTTGATTTGCTCTTGATTTAGCTAAACATAAGGTGGTAAGATCGAATCTCATCCTACTTCAACTAAAAAACTTTGCTTATGAATCAGATTTTGTCAATCCAATGGTTACTTGTTAAAAAAAAATTATATATAGTTACACGAAAAATTAAACATAAGGAATAATACATTCATATTTTACTAATATTGTAATTCAAGCATTATGAAAAAAACAATTTTTTGCCTTTTTTAAACTAGATAAATAATGTATTATTTTTTAATTGAATTGCCAAGATTCATAGTTTAATATATTTCCAAAACTTCAAACAATATTAGTTGTTCAATAATTTATTTTTTAGTATTATTTATTATTATATATGTATATATACAAGTTTGACAAAAAATATATATATATATATATATTTATATATACAAGAATGAGATATCCAATTTTTCAATTTTAGAATTTGTGATTTGCTCTATTTTTAGTCGATTTTTAATATATGTTTTGTAGAATTAAGTATATCAGACTAAAAGACACAGAATTAAAGAAAACACAAAAGAAACGGTCAAAACAAAGATGTCACATCCTCCTTTGATCTCTCTTCTTGACCAACTCTCTCTTCCATCGTTATTACCACTTCTCAAATTCTGCATGCTTCTGATTAATCATTTTAATACTTGGTTTTCTCTATTTGTAAAGAGACAAAACACAAAATATGTCTTCATTTGTTAAATTCTCATGAGTTAATGGTAAAAAAACCAGCAGATTAACATAAACTCTCGCTATATTTACCTCTCCTTCTTTCGTTTGTAAAAATAGAAATAATTCTAGGAAAATATTAAAATATTATGTTCGAAAGGAAGAAACGTATATATGATGTTAATTTATCGATTTGATTATTATTGAATGTAAGAAGCAAAATCATTCTTCTAAAAATTAAATTATGAGGAGTGTCGTGTTAGTTGCTTTAGCCGCTGCGATAGGGGAATGGGTTGCAGGGTTGGGACAATGCTACCATTGCAGGTCTCTCTCTTATTTTTCTCTTTGTCTTTGCTTTCCTTTACATAGAACTATTTCATAAGCGCACAATGATTGATGATGAATCTCTTTTGGTGGTAGGAGCTGTAATTTACATAAAGAAAGAATTTCATCTCGAAAAAGAACCAAAGATAGAAGGGTTGATCGTAGCAATGTCGCTCATCGGAGCCACTTTGATTACAACTTTCTCTGGTCCCGTCTCTGACAGAGTAGGAAGGCGTTTGATGCTTATACTTTCTTCTATTCTCTATATATTCTGAGTAGTGTAGTCATGTTTTGGTCTCCCAATGTCTATGTTCTCCTTTTCGCAAGGCTGCTTGATGGGTTTGGGATCGGTTTAGCTGTTACTCTTGTCCCTGTCTACACCTTCTGAAATCAAAGGATTACTCAACACTTTTCCACAGTTCTGTGGATCCGGTGGGATGTTTTTGTCGTATTGTCTAGTGTTTGGGATGTCGCTTGAAGAATCGCCAAGCTGGAGGCTCATTCTTGGGGTTTTATCAATTCCATCCATTCTCTACTTCGTACTTGCGGTTTTCTTCTTGCATGAATCTCCAAGGTGGCTTGTCAGCAAAGGCCGAATGGATGAAGCAAGACAGGTTCTGCAAAGACTCCGTGGCAGAGAAGATGTTTCAGGTTTGTCTTGATGAACACTAAGCCTCATATTGTCGACTTTGAACGTTGAGAGACTAACTCAGGGGTGTGAAATAGGTGAGCTTGCTCTGCTGGTGGAAGGGCTTGAAGTGGGGAAAGACACATCTATAGAAGAATATGTGATTGGACCGGACAACGAGGAAAGCGAGGACGGACATGGACTGCCAAGGAAAGATCAGATAAAACTATATGGTCCAGAGGATGGACAGTCATGGATGGCTAAGCCAGTGAAAAGACATAGTTCTCTAGCATTGGCATCTCGGCAAGGCAGTATGTTACAGCGTGGCGGATCTCTGGTTGATCCAGTTGTCACTCTCTTTGGTAGCATTCATGAGAACTTTCCTTCAGAGAGCATTAGTGCGTCATCTCGTATCATGGTTTTCCCCAATATGGGAAGTATCATGGGATTAAGGCAGGAGGCTCAATGGGATCCAAAGAGAAACAACGAAGACAACTCTGACCATGACGAAAACTTGAACAGTCCTCTGCTTTCTCCGGAGACCATTGATCCGGATGAATGCAACCAGCGGACCATTGGGAGGCGACAGAGCAGCTTTTTATGGCAAACGTGGGTGAGACAGCTACAGCTACAAGCATAGGCGGTGGATGGCAATTGGCGTGGAAGCACAACGACAAGGTTGGTGCAGATGGTAAGAAAATCAATGGAGGATTACAGCGAATGTATATTCACGAGGAATATGCAAACAACAATCCTTCTTCGCGACGTGGGTCGTTTCTCTCCTTCCACACTGAAGAAGATAATCCAGATCAGGGGAGTGGATATGTTCAAGCTGCTGCACTTGTGAGCCAGGCTTCAATGATGCCTGGAGGTAAATGCAAGACTGCAACGTTGCCGCAAGAGGTAAAGGATGCTCCAGGCTGGGGGGGATTTGATGGAGGTAGGGGTGAAGAGAGCTTTGATGGTTGGAGTTGGGCTTCAGATACTGCAACATGTAAAATTGTTCTTCTTCTTTCTAAAATATTTGTCTCTAAAATGTTATATTAAGAAAAGAAAAAAGCACATAACAAATAGAGGAGAGGAAACATGTGAGTAGTTTGCAGGAATAAATGGTGTGATGTTATTATACACCACAAATATTGGAGGAAGTAGGCGTGTCAAGTCTTTTGACAAACCTTGGATTAGGTCCAGAGTCATCATCACTCCTCATAAGCGCTTTAACAACACTCGTGATGCTTCCCTGCATTATTGTTTCCCTAAGGTTAATAGATGTAGCTGGGAGAAGGCGAGTTCCCTCTACTTTTCGTTCTTCTATAGTTTGGAAAATGAAAAATAAGTAACTATACCAAAAGTGTGATTGCAGGTCTCTGATGCTTTCCACAATTCCTATCCTAATATTGTTGCTGGTAACACTGGTGATAGGAAGCTTGGTGAATCTTGGAGGCAGTGTAAACGCATTGATATCAACAACCAGTGTCATTGTGTACCTAAGCTGTTTTGTGATGGGTTTTGGGTCAATCCCAAACATCTTATGCTCAGAGATCTTCCCTACCTCTGTGCATGGTCTCTGCATCACCATATGCGCCTTCACTTTCTGGATTTGTGACATAATCGTCACTTACACTCTCCTTGTCTTGCTCAAATCTCTTGGCCTCGCTGGAGTCTTTGGCATTTATGCATGTGTTTGCACTGTCGCATGGCTTTTCGTGTACCTCAAGGTACCAGAGACAAAAGGAATGCCCCTTGAAGTAATCTCTGAGTTCTTCTCCATCGGTGCAAAACAACAAGATGCTGGAGTTTCTTTTCTCTCTTATGGATAACTTTCTTTTTTTATGTTTCTGCTGTATTTGAACAATAACCAATTCATACCACAATTTGAGATTCTATTAAATTCCCTTAGGTTGTATAAGTTTTCCTGGTTCTTGGTGTTGTAGCTGCAAATTGGGAGCTCCTCACTTTTGTAACCATGAGATAATAAGCAGACTTTTACAAGATTTTCTTTTATGTTGTAGACACTTTAGTCAAATTCACCATCACATTAAATACAAACAGAGTTTGATCTCAAGTGTAGTAGCAAAGATTTTGATCTAAAGTGTAGTAAAAAAAAATTACTTTTTCAAACAATTGAGCCAATAAAACTTGATTCATAGTCCAATATATCTCCAAAATCTCAAATAATATCGTTTGTTTAATTTTAATATTTAGTATCTTTTTATTATATATATATCAAAATGGGATATCCAATTTTTTAATTTTAATATTTGTGATTTTCTCTATTTTTAGTGATATTAACTTTTAATATATGCTTTGTAGAATTAAGTATATCAGATTAAAGGAACATAATTAAAGAAATGATAGATGAAGGGAATTAATGGGTATATTACCTAATGATCCAAATGTATCCTAGTGGTAACTTCACCAATACATCGAGCCAAAGTTTAGGAACTTAATATGATAGCTAAAGAAGGATATAAAAATTTGTATCAATAGTTTAGGAGCAGTTGAGACCAACCACTAATTTTTAAAACCACTAGCATTTAAATATGATATATGATTTTTTATAGGAAAAAAGAAGAAGACAATTGGGAGACTATTTATGCTTTTAGCAATTCGCTTCTAAATGTTTGCTTTGTTGAGGAAGGAAATAAACATGAGGATGGGGTTTTGGGTCACTTGAATCATTAAACTCAAAACTTTTTCTTCTCTTTTCTTACCATATATACACAAACATTTACATAAATATGATGTAATTACTATTAATTGAATGAGTATTTCTTTGTCAACAATAGTTCACAAGTAAAAAATAGTTTTGGTATTAGAAGTTTGACTCCTTTAATCACTAAGTGAAAAATTAAAAGAAGTTTTAGGGAGTGAATCTTGAGCTATAGATAACACTTTGTCGATCCAATTGTTGACAAAATAAATAGATCCATAATCCAAATCTCTAACAATATCATATAGTACAAATATGACTTCCTAAAGTCAAATTCCGAAACGAATGCAACATAGGTGGACATCTAATCAATTGAGAAAAACAATTCATCAATTATATGAGATTGTTTCAGATTTTTTTTAATTCTCAACGAGATTGTTTCATTCTTAACACTCAAATTTCTGATAATTGATGTCATTTTATTGTAAGTGAGTTTAACTAGATCTCAGTGTAGTAAATTTAATACTAATTGCATGTGTTAAAAATGATTGAAGATGTGATCTTAGGTAGGGACTCACTAAGATTCCATAGCACATAAGAAATATATATAAGATAAAAGGCAAATATTAAACTTGGAGCTAAGAGAGGCAAGTGTTACTAATCACTACTTCTATAACTCCTTTGCTTTCTTTACTCTTCTCTATGTTCTTTTTGCCCTTTGACTCAATATTTGCCTCTTCTCCTTTAGGTCTATAAACTAATTCAACCATTCTTTTCTGAGTGATTGAAAAATACGAATACATGTAATAGAGAATATGATACTATCCAAAGGGATGATTATCTAATTAAAGAAATCCAAAATCAACCACATTTGATTAAGACTAAGTCCAAAAACATTTATGAAATCATTGAATACAAATGTATATATCGACCCACCTTTTTATATCATGTCATTAAAAAGTATAACGCTTAAAAGTCACATGTAAGTACATCAAAACTCATGATGAAGTACTGAATATAATTAGTATTATCACTAATACAATTTTCAAGAGGCCTAACTTTATCAGAAAAAATGAAAAGAAATAAATGTTTGAAAGAAAAGAGATGATGTGAAACTCATGAAATGGGGACTTTGAGTGAGGGAAAGAGAGGACATGTGAAGTGTTCATAGCCAATTTGTGGACCAGCAATGCACATGCTTCTTCTCTTCTTTCTTCAACTTTTTCTTCATTCTTCTAAGTTGTCTAAAAAACAATAAGATAATGTTTTATGATTATCTATTTTTCAAACAACCATGTTTGATTTTGGGGAAAACTAATATATACTTTGTTATATATTATTTATCCTCTAGTGATTATCATTATGCAACCATACTTTGCACATTTTTACTAAAATAATTATTAAAAAAAAATTATATGTTATTTTTTATTTGGGAATTTGTCTTTTCTTAAATGTCTACTTCTGCTATTTTTTTTTTCCATTCGATTTTGACTTTAAAAAAATCGTGTTTAAACATTGTTAAAGATTTAAGGGATTAAATTACAATTTCTGTATTATGTATACAATTGTCGACAAAGATATTATTCTTTTGTTTAGTTTACCACAAAGTTTGGGACCAAAATTACTTTTTGTAGGATAATTTCTTTGACTTTCATTATGTTATTGTTTTGAATAACCAACAAGCCAAGCAAAAATGCAACTATCAAGCAAATAAGTTAGAATCCCGCACGCTTAGCCGATAAGTGGAGTCTCAATTCGGCAGCTGTAATATTCATGTATTGAAGATAACATATTTGTACTTCTCAACTCCTATATTTTCATTAAACGAAAAAAAAACAATTTGGATGAAATATTGTTTACAAAAAATGATATGTGAAATATATGAAAACGTTTTTTCTAGATACGCTTCAACTTTCTAATTAAGGTAAAAGAAGTTGCTTGAGGCTAAACCTAATGAAGCAAGCTTGGAGAAAGCACCCATTTTAGAAAATTTTCTTCCATCTTCTTTATCAAAATTTTCCAAATGTTGGTGTTTCAGTGTGAATCTAGAAGGAAAACCTTTGTTTTTCCCTAAGGTTCTCCACTATAAACTGTGTTTAGTCTTTTCCTCCTTTCAAGCAGTTGTTTTTTGATGAATACTCTTCTTCAACAAGTAAACTCTGCTTAGGAGTATCCTCAATGGTTACTGGATGTATGGATGCATAAGTTACCTCCCAAAATTCAACTTTTCCTGTGGAAAGCCTTATCTGATACTCTCTCAGTTGGTGAAAGATTAATTTACAGAGATCTACAGGTCGATCCTAAATGTAAACATTGTCATGAGCTAGAGACAATAGAGCATGTCTTATACCATTGCAGTAAAGCGAAAGAGGTATAAGAAAGCAGCCCGATGCTTACCTCCAACATCTTAAGTCCGTCACCAGTTCTGAAAATCTGGAAGAAGCTAAGGAAAAACTTCACCTTCTCCCGCCAATCGGACATATCGAATCTCCTCTCTCAAGTTGGCTACTGTGGACTATTTGGAAGTCGCGTAACAATCATATCTTCAAAAACAAAGCTTTCTCTGTCAATGAGATTATAACAAACGCGATCCAAGATGCTAAAGAATGGAGCGATGCTCAAGCTTCGATTACAATCCCAATACCAACTAGATCACCTATTATTAGCTCAGATTGTGAAGAAATTGAAGGAATAACTACATGTTTTGTTGATGCAGCTGTAAACAATCGATCAATGACTGCAGGTTTGGGTTGGATTTTCAATCCGGAGCTGGCTCAATCAATTAAAGGATCAGCGATACTAGAACATGTTTCCTCTCCTTTGCTGGCGGAAGCTGCGGCGATGAAAGCCGCTATGGAAGATGCCAAGAGCAAAAGACTCTCCAGATTGGCAATCAAATCCGATTCCAACACCCTAATCCGAGCCATTGAATCAGGCTCTCCAATTTCTGAAATACATAGTATCCTCTCGGATATTACCAGTTTTCTCACGTGTTTTGAGTTCATCTCATTCACTTTTATCTGTCGTGAATTTAATATTTTAACTGATTCAATCGTTAAAGTTGGTTTGAGTGGTTGTATATAACTCTTATTTTTAACTTAATGAATTTAAGTGGTTTAAAAAAATATATATATGAAAACATATCTTTTGTAAAACTGAAAAATATCTTATATTTCATACAACGATGTTGATTCCATGTCTAGGAATTCTGATGACTTTTCAAGTCTAATTAATTAGAGTCAAATCAATAAGACCGACACAAGAAACTAAAATTATAATGGAGAGGTGATATAAGATCTACAACCAAACAAAAATATGGGCCAAAATATAAAAGAAAAATCAACTAAGAAATATGTAATTATACAACAAAAATTCTGACTATGATTCATCAATTCCTCCATATATTTTACCTTTTCAAGTGTTTAGTTTCAAACTCATAACCCCAAAGTCCAAATACAACCAAATCATTAAGACCCCAAGAGTTGAAGTTAAAATAAAAGCATTTGGGTTTGTAAGTTTTAACAAGATGAAGTCATAGAGAAGTTAAAAGTCCATCTCTCCAAAAATTTCTGAATTAAAAAAGACCAGTGAGCCTTATTGATAAAAAGTAAACATTAATAAAAATCAACAAGGATCAAAATGATATGTTATGATTTAATATGTATTGTATTTAATTTTTGCTTGGGGTCCAAATATATAACAGGCAAAATAAAATTCCACCTTTGGAAAATTATATGATGTTTTGTATTTTTATACATACCTTGAACATACATAAACCTTTTTTTTTGCACATAGTATATCATCACAAATATATATTAAATATTCTACATAAATAGCTACACTTTCAACTATTGAATCGACAAAATCTATTATATAACCCACAACTCACTTCTGAAACACTTTTTTATTTTTTCACATGCGATAGGAATAAATCAAACACATAATATCAAAATTATTATATGGGTATCTAAATCAACAATACAAGAAAAACTTAATATATCTACAAAACTAGAAAAATAATAATCATTTTTGCATAAAAGGTAAAATATTTTTGATCGACAATGTCTGATCCATAACCTAAATCTAAACCCTAAAATCTTTTTTTTCCTTTCCCTTATATCAGAAAGAAATCGAATTCTGGTGCTCAAAGATTTATAAAATGACCATTACAATTGAACAAAGATAAAATATTTTATATTTACCAAAGTCAATTTCTCACATTCTAGATATGCTTAAATTATTAAATAGAAAAACTATTCAACTATAGAATCAGTTTTGTTCTAAATTAAAAATCTACACATTACAGAAACTCCAAGCAAATCTAGAATAATTAAATTCTAATTCTTTTTTTTACAAAAAAAATCTAATTTTCTTCCAAAAAAGAATATTAATATTTAAAAAATTAAATGCAATAATAATGAAAAAAAAAGAAATAAAAATGAAGAAGAATGCAAAATAGTATAAATAATAATGATGAAAGGTCCTACCTTTATGCAGAAACCATCCGTGTGCCCACTCTCTTCTCTCCATTAATAGTCTCTCTCTCTCCCTCATCTTCTCTCATCTTCTTCAATGGACATCTCCTTCACTTCCCTCTTCCTCTCCTCCATCGCCGCCGCTTTCTTCCTCCTCTTCCTCCGCCGTACACGTTACCGTCGTATGGGTCTACCACCAGGAAGTCTCGGACTTCCTCTAATAGGTGAAACTTTGCAACTAATCGGAGCTTACAAAACAGAGAATCCTGAACCTTTCATTGATGAAAGAGTGGCTCGGTACGGTTCGGTTTTCATGACTCATTTATTTGGTGAACCGACGGTTTTCTCAACTGACCCGGAAACAAACCGGTTTGTTCTTCAAAATGAAGGGAAGCTATTTGAGTGTTCTTATCCAGCTTCAATTTGTAATCTGTTGGGGAAACATTCTTTGGTTCTTATGAAAGGTTCTCTTCATAAACGTATGCACTCACTTACCATGAGCTTTGCTAATTCTTCGGTTATCAAAGATCATCTTATGCTTGATATTGACCGGTTAGTCCGGTTTAATCTTGATTCTTGGTCTTCTCGTGTTCTCCTCATGGAAGAAGCCAAAAAGGTAACTTTATAATAACCCTGATTTCTTTCTATTTGACAAGTTCCGATCCACACAATATCATCAAGTCTACACGATTCTCTGAATTCGAACTTTAGTTAAACGTTATGCAATATCATTCAAAACTATGTGATTCGAACTCTAATTAAACATTATGCAATATCATTTAAGACTATACCATTCTCTGAATTCGAGCTCTGGTTAATTATGCATTCAATACTATACTGTTCTCTGAATTCGAACTCTGGTTAAACGTTGTTTTATTATTATTCCTTTTAATATAGAAAAAAATGAATTAACCGGACCGAGTTATGTGACTCAGTGGGTCAGAACGAGTCACCGCATGCATATAGATGATGCTAGTTATGATGATTGATGAAGATTGATGATTGATGCAGATAACGTTTGAGCTAACGATAAAGCAATTGATGAGCTTTGATCCAGGAGAATGGAGTGAGACTTTAAGAAAAGAGTATCTTCTTGTCATTGAAGGCTTCTTCTCTATTCCTCTCCCGCTCTTCTCCACCCCTTACCGCAAAGCCATCACTGTATATTTTTCTTTTATTTTAATCATATATTTTCATTATTTTTATATAATATGTTCTTTAATATGATTGTGTTTTTATGTTTAGGCTCGGAGGAAAGTGGCGGAAGCGTTGACGGTGGTTGTGATGAAGAGGAGAAAGGAGGAGGAAGATGGGGCTAAGAGAAAGAAAGATATGCTTGCGGCGTTACTTGCGGCGGAGGAAGGATTTTCCGATGAAGAGATTGTTGATTTTTTGGTTGCAATACTCGTCGCCGGTTATGAAACAACCTCAACAATCATGACTCTCGCCGTTAAATTTCTCACTGAAACTCCTTTAGCTCTTGCTCAACTTAAGGTATTTTTACTATTTTTATTCTATAATAATCTTTCCATTATTTTCCTAGCGATTAAATTGATAAAAACCGATCTATAATCAAATCTGACCCATAATCAAACCCAATTTAAATCTTATGTTACGGATTATGCCTCAATTTAAAGTAGAACTCCGATGGAAAAAACTAGAGAAATGGACAGTAATCATTTATTTATTATTATTATTTTTTGTAAAAGGTTTTAAAATCTCTACTTACTTAATACTTTCATAGTTTTTAATTCATTTGAAGAAAAACAGAAAAAAATTCGATTTTGACTTGACTTTTAAATTAAAAAAATCAAATAATATGCATAAGAATGAAAATTTTAGGTGTTATGTGGTTGGTTTGATTGCAAATCATCGAAATTAGTGTTTTGGAAAAAGATTTATAAATTACTTTTTATAGATACGATTTATTTCAGTGTTTACTCCATTGCATGCAACCCAAATATTTCTAGGACCACAGACGCATGTTTCATTTTGCTGCTTTAATATTTGGTTTGGTTTCTAAATTTAAGAAAATTAAAAAGATTAGACCAACAAAAAGAAAATGATTAGAACTGGTTGATATGTTGTTGTCAATTACTATAAATTTATCATTTATGTAGTTTACATTTTAAGCTTAATATATTTTCTTAATAAAAAAATAAATGGGAAGAAGTAGTTGGGAAATAAATAAATAAAATTTAAGGTGAAATAGAAATATAAAAAGTCAGAGAATACAAAATGGAAGCATAATGATATGTCCATGTTGGCCCTTAATTCTCTTCATCATTTACACTTTCACACGGCTGGCTTTATTTTCATTTTCGCAATTATAAATAATAATATTATATATATATACTGTTTATTATTTTAATTATTATTCCATTAAAAAAAAAGCTGAAAATGACACAAAAACACACACGCATGACATCGATAAACGGCTTACGTTATCTCTCTGGTTGTTGTTGTTGTCTTCAATGAACTACTAACTAGTTAAGTTACAGTTCAATCTAGTCGGTTCGTACTATTTATTCATTACATATATAATATATGAAATAATTATGAATTTTTTAGGTTTACGATAATGTTTTGAATATAGTCTTTAATCTTCGTTGATTAATGATTAGGTATTAACAAACATATTAGAATACACGACATTAACCGGGTTAGACGAAACTATTTATTGTATATACTTTCTGTTTTTAAAAATTAGATTTTTTAATTAAATATTTTATTTTGTCTTTTTTCTTTTTGTTATTTCAAAAGTTTTTAAATATGTGAAAAATATTTTAAACCATATATATTAATATTAAACGTAGGAAGTATTGAACTCTTTTTAAAATGATAACTTTAATTCTAGTAATTATTGGTAGGTGGTTTTTTATATAGTAGAATATGTGATCTTTAATTTAGTGACACATGGTATGTTCATTCAAAGTAAATTAAAAGTAAATATATTTGCAAAATCGTTATACTGTCTATATTAATTTTAATTTGACTAATGAACCAATGGTACATATTAAAAAATATAGTAATGAAGGTGAAAACTGAAAAAGTGTAAAAAGGAAAAAGTAGAAATTAGGGTAAAAGTCAAAGCAGTCATTCTCGAACTTAGACAACATCATCACTTCTGTTTTTTTTAATTGTAATAAGAAATGTGAAATTGTTGTTTCAAATTAAAAAAGAGTTACAGTCTCAGAGATTGACTAGTTTGTCTCCTGAACTGCATGCATAATCACACTTTCACCAAACCTCATCTTCCCTTTTTTGCCAACAACTTCATTTTCTTTTCATCATATTTTGTCTAAATATTCCCAATAAATTTCTCTTTTACATTAAAGATTAATCATATAATATATATTTGTGTTACGTGCAACCAACAAAGCTCAATCCAATTTTATTGGCTCTTAATACCTTATTATGTTGTGATGTCACTAGTTTTGTCTTAAGGATGGTACTTTAGTTTAGTCATCAGTGCTTTGAACCAACCGGTTTAGAAAATGGTTTACCTAATTAATCTTTGGTTTAAAACCATGTTTCTTTGTATTGTTGGTTGATTTTGGAATTTGCTTGGTTGTTTTTAACAGGAAGAGCATGAAAATATTAGGGCAAGGAAAAGTGATTCAGATAGTCTTGAATGGAGTGATTACAAGTCGATGCCATTCACACAATGTGTAAGTGTTGTTACTTAAAAGCTATTAGTCTTTTACATTAAAAAAAAACTGTAGGAATTCGGTCTTTGACCCGTAGTCTCCACCAGTATCCGAGGCCAACCGTTGATAATACTACGTTTAAGACCATCACTCTTCAAAAGTGGACTTGGACTTATGATATTTTTGTTCGAGAAAACTACTATACCAAGAATCACTTGGTAAAGCTATTAGTCTTTGTCTTAACTTTTCTCATTTGTCTCTCATTTTGTTTCAGGTGGTTAATGAGACGTTACGTGTGGCTAACATCATTGGTGGTGTTTTTAGACGGGCAATGACTGATGTTGAGATCAAAGGTAAAAGAATCAAACTTCTTAAAGCTAGAAGATATGTGAAATGAAAATTCTAACATTTTGAAAATTGGCTGCCAAACAATGCAGGTTATAAAATTCCAAAAGGTTGGAAGGTTTTCTCATCGTTTAGAGCTGTTCATTTAGACCAAGACCACTTCAAAGATGCTCGTACTTTCAACCCTTGGAGGTGGCAGGTTTGGATTTTAAGTCCTTCATGTGCTTTTGAGTCTATCTTCTCTGCATTTTGATTTTGAGTTATTGAAAAAGATGTAATTTTGATGATGAACAGAGCAAGTCTGTAACAACAAGTCCTAATGTGTTTACACCGTTTGGTGGAGGACCAAGACTATGTCCTGGTTACGAGCTGGCTAGAGTTGCACTCTCTGTTTTCCTTCACCGCCTAGTGACCGGTTTCAGGTATTAACCTTCATTCACATACAAATATAACTCTCTTTCCTTTTCAGAAGGCTAAGATCAGACTAATTCGATTTTGTTTCTGAGCAGTTGGGTTCCTGCAGAGCAAGACAAGCTGGTTTTCTTTCCAACAACGAGAACACAGAAACGTTACCCAATCATCGTGAAGCGTCGTAATGGTAGCTTATCAGCTACTTGAAGAAGAAGAGAACAGAAGATTTTATTTTATAGAACAACAGCAATTTTCTTGATTAACTTCTTCTTTTTGTTCCTTTTGATTCTAGAGTTGGAGAATAAATTTGCCATTACTTTATAAAGCTTTGGCTACTGTAAATATATATCAAACTTTTGGTTACCTTAAGTTTGCATATATCTCTTCTGCTTCAATGGTATCAATATACAGTAGCTTGAGCAATCAATTTATCACAGAGAATGGCCATTTACAGTACCTAATACTGTAGCTTTATTAACAGACTGTTGTGTGAACTAGCAAGAACAATAATATCTTTAGAAAAGCATTGTAAAAGTGAATACCTTTACACAGTACACTTAATTAGTTCCAAAAACCCGATACAATAAAAAGTTTAAACTACACCATACCAGTTTTTAATCTGATGGGAAGATGTGTATCGTTCAACTCTCTTGTGATTTCAGTGCTGATTCTACGATCTTGACCTTTTTGGAGTTATCGCTGTTCATGAGGGATAGTTTGGAGAGTGTGGATTGAAGCTGTGACATTTCTGTATCTTGAATGTAGTTTTTCTTTGAATATTGCTTTTTCTGAGTACCTGCAACGACTCTGCTCTTGGGAGATTTTTGACCCGACTTTCTCACTCTTGCTCTCAGTGTTTCAATGGATGATTGAAGTGCATCCACTTCAACTCCCGCGAATTGATCTGCAATTTCGCATTTGAACAAAAAAGAGCAAGAGATGATGAGATGGATTCAGTTTATCTCTAGAGGACATAATTGTATGAGATTTATTATTTGACTTACCCAGCTCCGACTTGAAATCTCGTTCTGCTCTCGTCAGAGGTCTCTTGTGTGTACTAGGCAAGCTACGGAGACGTTGCAAGCGTTGCTCAAGAGAATCATGTACTTGAATTGCTTTGTCAATCCTTTTCTCCAGCAAGGATTGGTTCTTCTCGACTTTAGATATTTTCTGATTTGCCTCTGAAAGCCGCTGGTGTTGGTCGTCAACTATTCTCTTCACGTTAGGAGCATGATGCTGCAATTCGAAGAAGACCTACCAAAAACACAACAAGATCTCGATTACTATTGATCATGACAGGAGTAGAAAACAGACCGACGCTATTGTGTCGGGGTTTATATGACTTCTTTTTCACCTTGTGCGCATATTCGACGTAGTTTTCATGGAAAAGCTTGACATAGTGATGCAAAATTGATTGGCCTTCTACGGAGTTGGCTGGAGCTGAACGCTGGTTGGGTAACGCATGAGGGGCAATTCTTACTTTGGGACCAGCAAGAAGGTCCTTGCTTATGATGCACAGGGAATCTTGCTCTTTCTGCTCTGTTACGCTGGAGGACTCTGTCTTATCTGCACTGACATGAATTGGAAGCAAGAGATCCCAAGTTTTCATCTCTGCTACAATGCATTCTCCTGAGGATAAGACTGCAATGATCCATGCATACCCAAACGAATCTGACAAAGGTACAAATCCCAACAGAGAACATGCAGCAGAATCTTCTTGGCATGTACTAAGCACAGTGTGAACAGATGGCGTTTTGAGTGCTTCATCTCTTCCCGTGGCCTGACTTGTGAAGGGAAGAGAGTGTAAGACTGTTGAATCAATGCCACCGTCATGGAGGGAGTATATTCGTTCTGGCAAAAGGGAGTCAGCGAACAAGGTAACAAGAGAACCACCTTCACGATTTGTGGGTAGAGCCAAATCAACCACCGCCAGCCTTAACAGTGGCGGCGGATGCCCTAACCAAACAGTGTGATCAAGCGGCAGGTTTAAAGTCGCTACTGGTAGCTCACCTGCGTTTGACTCACAAATCATTGCAACCCCTTGAATTTTGTCGTGGGAGTTCATGCGAAGACGAGATGAGCTACCAGAGATCCAAACTGGTTGGATTTCATCGACCAAAGCGTCAACCTGTAATTGTCCACCACTCCAGGCAGTTACCAGAATTGAATCTTTGCTGACAAGATTATATAACAGACTCACAGCCCGGCCTTTACATTCTGCTTCCCGAACAGTCAAATCTTCATCTCCTTCACCATCTGATGCTTTGTATAAAGGGCCCTGTACACAAGGAAAATCAGAGATCAGCACTCCAAGGCAAAAGCTGTAGATGCACGAAGGACACTTAGGAATTAGGTATCAAATTTTTGGCCCTATCTGTGTTCTGAAATCATGGCAAGTAGGGTATAAATCTTTGATGAGGGCCACTAGCTAATAAACTAAAAACTTTGAATATTGGTAAATCAATTAAATATCTACGATGAGGAGCACTTCAAAATTCTCACGTAACAAACTGTAAAGAGAGGAAGAATCTTTACCTGTAAAGCCAATGATGAGTCAAGCAAAGCAAAAGGATGGGCTTTCACTACCGTTATATTATCACCCCTAGATCCTTGTTCAGTCAAATCTGGAAATACAGCTTCCAACCAATCAATTGCCAGACTGGAGTTGTTAGCAGCTATCGAGTTGGGTGATTTAACCCCAAACATATTAGCATCATTGTAAATCTCCATTATTGATTCCCATTTGTAAATACTGTTGCAATAAACATAAGAAGCAACTTAGTCAATCAAAACCGTTAAACAGGAGACAAGAGAAGTACTAAACGCCTTCCATGATTTATAAAGGTTTGGCATGAGGGATGATAGTCAGCGAAAGTATTGCACTAGTTCACAAGTGCTTCAGCGGGTGCAAACAATAGATATACCAAAGGAAGCATGAGACCCAGCTGAAATTATGAGAATCAATAATTTCTTGTTCAAGATCTCCCAAAACCAAAAAGAGATTAGATATTGAACTGTCTTTGGTAACTCAGCATACAAGATACAACTTCAAGCGATATCCTAATAGAAACGTATCTAAGTATTCTCAGAGAGAAATGAAATGTAGAAAGAGCAATAATTTCCTACCTTCCAAATGGCACAACTGGGCACAGGATGTAAATTGAACCATCACTGAATAATATAAAGACCTGCACAATTTTAAGGATTCGGTCAAGAACTATACATGTAATCTTACGGCTCTGTTTGACTAGAGAACTGAACTTACAGTAAATTTATCCCACAGATGATCTCCTCCGAAACTGAAATCAGCAGGATAAATTGATGAAGCTGTTCTAGATCTTCCTGGTTCAACAGGCTGTAGATAGTATTCTTGCTCTGGTATCTCAGCATCAGAAGACAAGTCGAAAATTCTAGCAAAAACATTTGTAGCAGCGTGTTAATTGAAATGACCTTTTTCTAATGAGACATAGATGATAGAACCAGATGATAACAAAGTATGGCACTGCATGCCAAGAAGTCAAGAATCCACAACCTTCGTTACTAAATTAATTCTAGTGTTTCTCAAACATCTTTCCAAAAGGATATTTATCAATCTATTAACATGTCTATGCACCTTCACTATCAACCCATTAGATTGTTACCTGAAAACTGCATCCGAGGATAGAATTCCCAAATGGATGTCACTATCAGGGTGCCACGATGATTGTAGCAAGTGTACGACACTGTCACCACTTGAATAGATGTCTGAACCAATAGAAACTACCCTGCAACACATAAATCATCAATTGATAACGTATAAGCAGAAGGCCATAAATTAACCTCATAATCAGATAATCATGCACATAGATTCATCTTGTTAGGGCAACTGTTAATCACTACCTGCAAATAACATTGTCTTCTATTACAGAAGCACGGCCAAAAAGGTACATCACACAAATCCCATCTGAACCGGCAAGAAGTAAAGCTGATCCAGACTTATTGATGGAGATTTTGTTAACCGAAAATGTCAGCAGGAGATCTGGTTGCATCACCTATAAATATCATTTTTCTTAGAACTTCGTCAAACTCTTCATTCAAAAATCATCATCTTATTGCAAACACCATAAAAAAGTACACTTTCACAATGGTCTCTCTCTATCCAGACAAAACACAATCACCGTTCATCAATAAGTTTAATTTAAGTACATGATGAATCACTACAATTCAATCATGTAGAAGCCCGCAGAGGTAAACTAAAGGTTGCTAACACTAATTCATAGAAAGTAGAAAACATCTTAACTATTATCCATCAGTAACAAGTTGCTTTAGGCATTCTCATATTCGAACTTCTTAAACCCATTTTCCCAAAATACACTAAAATTCCGTTTCCACATTCCAAAAATTCATCTTTCAAATACTTCTCTGACTAAGAAGCGAACAGAAAAGAGCACCTTGGAGGGGACTGCGGCGAGGATGGAGGATGGTTCAGGTTCGCCTAAGCGTAGAGACAATCGGTGAAGGAGATATCGTCTAGAATCCCAGTAGTATAGTCTTGATTCTCCGTCCCAAGCCATGGAATTCTTCGGAAATCGCTGCAACCCGGCGGATTCATCCTGGGAGGAAGAAAGAGAAGCGAAAATCGGGTGGCTCTGGAGAGGAACCCACTGAACCGGCTCTTTAGACGTCGGAGATCGACGTGAATCCGGCGTATCCTCTGGTTTCTCGAAGTTGAATCTCATACTTTCTTTTTCTCACTGTATAAATGTTGGTCGGCCGGAGATGCAGAAGAGCGGGAAGATGAAGCAAACCAGACGGAGCAATGAAGCAGATACAGTTGAAACTACGTTGGGTGACTTCTAATGGGCTCTCGGCCCGGCCCATTATAATGTTTAAAGGTAACATTAAACCGGTACTTGAACGAAAAACTGATATTAGCTTGAAACTGTAATAACTGCACCGGTTTAATCCCAATTGAACCGGTAATTTTGGTCATTATAAAGCCCACGAGAACATCACGTGACTTCTTCTTATTCCCCTAATTTCGTGACTTTGTCCTTTAAGGAGGACATGAGGAAGAAAATTGACTGAACATATGGCCGGATCCGTCGTTACCGAGTTCCGGTGGAAAAAACCGCCACAGCCTCCGCCACAAAATGAAACCATTTTTTCTGAATCGGACTCAGATTCAGGATCAGATTCAGAGAATCATCAGCACCGTCACAATGATCTATCTAACTCCATCTTCAAGGCTTACCTCGATTGCCACTCTTCTTCGTCTCCTTCCTCAGTCGATCTTGCTAAGATCCAATCATTTCTTGCCTCATCTTCATCTGGTGCTGTATCGTGTCTTATCTGTCTCGAACGCATCAAACGCACCGATCCAACATGGTCCTGCACTTCCTTATGCTTCGCCGTGTTTCACCTTTTCTGCATCCAGTCATGGGCTCGCCAGTGTTTAGATCTACAAGCTGCACGTGCAGTCACGCGACCGTCTTCAAATTCGATAGAACCAGAGGCGGTCTGGAACTGTCCGAAATGTAGATCGTCGTATAAGAAATCGGAGATTCCGAGGCGGTACCTTTGTTACTGCGGCAAGGAAGAGGATCCTCCGACTGATAATCCATGGATTTTGCCTCATTCTTGCGGGGAGGTGTGTGAGCGACCGTTGAGCAACAATTGTGGTCACTGCTGCTTGCTCTTATGTCACCCTGGACCCTGCGCATCTTGTCCTAAGCTCGTTAAAGCAAAATGTTTCTGTGAAGGTGTTGAAGATGTTCGTCGGTGTGGGCACAAGCAATTCTCTTGCGGAGACGTCTGCGAGAGATTACTAGACTGTGATATTCATAAGTGTAGAGAGATTTGTCATGATGGCAAGTGCCCACCGTGCAGGGAGCGCGCAGTTTACAAATGCTGCTGTGGTAAGGTTAAGGAGGAGAAGGATTGCTGCGAGAGAGTCTTTAGGTGTGAGGCTCCCTGTGAGAATATGCTTAATTGTGGCAAACATGTATGCGAGAGAGGATGTCATTCGGGAGAATGTGGATTGTGCCCATATCAGGGAAAGAGGAGTTGTCCCTGTGGCAAGAGATTCTACCAAGGCTTGTCTTGTGATGTGGCGGCGCCTTTATGTGGTGGCACCTGTGATAAAGTTCTTGGTTGTGGCTACCATAGGTGTCCAGAGAGGTGTCACCGTGGCCCATGCCTTGAGACTTGCAGGATTGTGGTTACTAAATCTTGCAGATGCAGAGGAACGAAAAAACAGGTGAAAGAAAGCTTTTTTGATGCTTCATGATGCGTTATTGTCAAATCAAGTGTTGATGGAAAGATTTTGGGAACTTAATCTAGAGTAGGTTCCATGCCATCAAGAGTTGGCGTGTGAGAGGAAATGCCAGAGAGTGAGAGATTGTGGACGTCATGCATGTAGACGTCGATGTTGTGATGGTGAATGTCCACCATGCTCAGAGGTATGTTGTGCCATTCATTCTTGTGTCTAGTCTCGTGCCATTGCTCACGCTTGCTTTTAATTTTTTTGGTATGAACTTTTCAGATTTGTGGAAAAAAACTCCGGTGCAGGAACCATAAATGCCAGTCTCCATGTCACCAGTATGTTCTTTAGTAGCTTGCTTTGGACTTTCTTTGTCTGTCTGGTTTTAATTTTTGGGACTAATAGACTGATTAGACATTATGTAGCAAGACATCAACTCATATTTGTGGAATGACATCACTTGTTGATGTGTTCATTACAGAGGTCCGTGTGCTCCTTGTCCAATCATGGTAACAATATCATGTGCTTGTGGTGGGACGCATTTTGAGGTGAGAATTGGTTTTGAATGTGAATATCCCTTGTTTCTATTAAGTTGTGATATCTAGTCTGGTTACCTTTATTGTTATTGGGAATCTAGAGAAAGTTCTTAATTTTGGCAACTGGTAGAAGCAGGAGATATTGCTGACACATATAACAAGCTAGACCATTCAATTTACTTTCCTGATCTCTTTAGAAAAAGTGATCCTGAGGCCTTGTTTGGTCTAGGCCTGACAACCATATCTGATGACTTCCTGCCTATTGTTATAGATATTATCTTTGAATGTTTGATAATTCTAATATTTTCTGTATCCTTTGATAGCTAATGCGTTACAGCATGTCAAACCTCTATAAAACCACAGTTGTATGTCTGTGTGGTTCAGGTACCCTGTGGCACTGAAACAAATCAGAAACCTCCTAGATGCCGTAAATTATGTCGCATAACCCCACTGTGCAGGCATGGACAAAATCAAAAGGTATGATATTACTCTTGTGGCTGATTTCGAGTTTGAATTTTGCGAAATGTATGTAATGTTTTTATGCAGCCACATAAATGCCACTATGGTGCTTGTCCCCCATGTCGACTCCCTTGTGATGAAGAATACCCATGTGGGCACCAGTGCAAACTAAGGTTTCTCATGCTGGTGTCTTTCTCATTTTTATCTTTCCTTCTTTCTGATCTTTTCCCTACTTACGAACATTGGTTTTTGTATGCTTCTTATGACATAGGTGTCATGGACCTAGACCTCCACCTAACCGTGAATTTATGATTAAACCAACGAAAAAGATGTTGAATATTCAGCCTGAATCTACTCCAGGTTCTCCCTGCCCTCATTGTCCAGAGCTTGTCTGGAGGCCTTGTGTAGGCCACCACCTGGCAGCCGAGAAAATGGTGAGTCTCAGTTCTTTTTTAATTGTTTACTTCGATATCTGTGTTTATAGTTTTTCACGACATTTGATATGCTTCTTCTTTTTCATTGGCCTAGATGGTTTGCTCTGACAGAACTCAATTTGCATGCGATAATTTATGTGGAAACCCTCTTCCATGTGGGAATCATTACTGTTCGTTTACTTGTCATCCCTTGGAAATAAAAAGCTCATCATTGGATAAAAGAAGTGAGTCCTGTGAAAAGTGTGATCTCCGCTGCCAAAAGGTACTTTGGTTATGTTTTATATCTCACCACTTACTCAATTACCTTTACCTTTCCTTATGCTGCAGATCTTGATTGCACTGTAACCAGTTGTGACAATAACTTGAATCTTTTATTTGTTAAATGTTATTGGTTTCAAAATATGAGTTTAAACTCATGTTTCTGATAGCATTGTTTATTGAAAGAAAAACATGTTTATTTTGATGAAGATCTTAAAAGTTCTATGTGAGTCTGTGGAGTCAGTTAGTCAGAGGAAAGACTTCCTTATCTTTCTTTCTAAATTTACAGGGGAGAACACCGAAATGCCAACATCCCTGTCCTCGACGATGCCATCCTGAGGATTGTCCACCTTGCAAAACTCTAGTAAAGAGATCATGTCACTGTGGCGCGATGGCGCATGCATTTGAGTGTATTTACTACAATACATTGTCTGAGAAAGACCAACTGAAGGCCCGCTCATGCCGTGGCCCTTGTCACAGGTAACGAACATGCTGGCTTTGCATTAGTACGTTAAATTTTCACAATTGATGGTTTCGTTGTGGGTGTTTACTTGTTCCCAAGCTTTTCATAATTTTGTTTTACTTGGTAACTTATTAGAATACCAGAGTTTTGATATCAGAGGATATGGTTGTTGCAGAAAATTGCCAAACTGTACGCATCTGTGTCCGGAAATATGTCATCCTGGCCAGTGTCCATTGCCAGAAAAGTGTGGGAAAAAGGTAATATTTCCAAGACTCCATGATGCTACTGTGTTGCAAAGATTTTTCGTTTGCCAGTTTACATCCATCTGGGATATTGTCTCTGTTACAAATGGGATCTTACTTGTCTCAACTATTCTATGGATCAAGGTGGTTGTTCGTTGCAAGTGCCTAACCTTGAAGAAGGAATGGATATGCCAAGATGTTCAAGCAGCTCATAGGGCCACAGATTCTGATCCTAAAGAAGTGCCAAAGAACCAGTTTGGTGTCGGCCTCCTCCCTTGCGATTCCAACTGTAAGAGCAAACTACAGGTGGCTGAATCGGTATTACAACAACGCAATGTCAAAGAGACTAAGGTAAGCAGAAACAATAAATTTCTCTCATAATTAATCTCACTCATAAAACAACTTTCACGAAACCTTCTTCTAATCAAACATCTTAGGAGAAGGAAGAGCCTAGCGCGAAAAATGCAACAAAGCGAAGGAAAAGGCGTGAACGGGGTCAGGACATTAAGGAGACTACAAGGCTGCAGGTAATTTCTCTTGTTTTTTCCTGGTTTTAAAATCTGCGTTCATGTCTTATCTTCTCCTTAAAACACCATCTGGTTTTCTGGTTTCTTCTCTGCAGAAACTTGCTGCCACGACAAAGAGGGTACTCATGGTAGTAATGTTAATGGCTATGCTAGTCGCTGTTTCATACTATGGTTATAAGGGACTCTTGTGGCTTTCCGATTGGATGAATGAACTCGAAGAACAAAGACATAAGTCTAGAAGGTATCCACGATTCTAAGTCTTTTCGATAGTTCTTCCTTCTCAAGCTTTTGACCTGATACTGCCCAATTACAACACAGTTAAGAGTTTACACAATTTTTTCTTTCTTTTTGGTTTACTCGATGATCGTCGAAAATATTACAAAGGAGTTTAGAAAGATGATCAGTTTGTTTGTTTTATTCACTTTTTCTGTTGTTTAGCTTTTTGATATTTTTCGATACAGCAAAATAGCATGTAAAAGCTGTTGTACTTGTTCTTCTTCATGATATATCTGTTTAAATCCGTCTGAATTTGCGTATATATATATATACAAAAAGGGTAGAAATCTATACATCTTTATCGTATAGCATTGAAGAAGCTTGAAGCTCTGATTCCAAGTCCAGTTCTCGTTCCTCTACAGCAATGATCATTATCTGTATGATCAAAGGTAAAAACCATAAGCATCACCAAATTCAGTTCTTAGTTCATTAGGTCTGGTAGGTGAGAGCTGGTTGAGAACTTGAGCCATCTTCTTCTCTCCACTTGTTTCAGACACGGTTGCAACACAAGCCCAATCACAATGGCTACAAGGCTCACGGCTGCAACTTTCAGGTTCGAAAACACCACAATGACACCAATCAGTATGGTTGGAGGGATGCATATAAGGATCGATCCCAAAACCCCTACCGGTATCTTAAACGGCCGTGAGGCAGCTGGATATTTTATCCTTAACTTCACAAATGCAATGAACTCCAAAACCATTCCAAAACAGTATAACAAGTTCTCTGCAGCAACAATCTCTTGAAAACTTAACCATGACAAGAGAATCACACCAGAGGCTGAGAACAGTATCCCCACAAATGGAGTTCCGTAGCGCGATCTCTTGGCAAAGACCTCGGGAAGCATCCCACGCTCAGCCATTCCAAGAAGCTGGAAAGAATCACTGCTCATTTCAGCCAAAAACATTCCTACGTTCGATGTCGCAGCTGCAGCTTGGATCCACCATCCCAACCAAGCTCCTCCTATAACTTTACCAATATCAGCAAAGTACCCGTCTGTCCATAGCTTCTGATCAAGAGGTATAGCTCCTGTGCCGGTTAAAACGGGGAAGATGTAAGAGAGGACAACAAGAACCAGAGCGTAAGACAGAGCCTTCGGTAACGTTTTACTCGGCTTATCCACTTCTCCTGTAAGTGTGCTAACTGAATCCCAATAGTTGAGATTCCAAAAGAGAGTGTTGAGATACAAGTTCCAGTCAACACCTTCCAGCTTTTTGCTAACCACAAGCCATCTCGAAGGCTTGAGCTTTGGAATCGACATGAGAGACATCACCACGAACGGAAGGATAGAGAAAACCCCTAAAAGAACAGCTGTAAAACCGACAATGGATAAACCCCTGTAGCTCAAGTAAGTCAAGAGTGCAGTCAACACAAGAATCCCAGCGACTCGAGGTATTCCACTACCGAGAATTGGGATTCCTGATTTGAGATAGTCGAGGAAGAGAATCGGATACAGAGCGTTGTCTATAACGCCACTTAGCCATTTAACCCAACCTTGTTGAAATCCCCAGTAAGGTCCTATTGCTGAGGAGACCCATACGACGTAACCACCGTTCTCCGGGAACATTGTTCCCATCTCTGCGGTAATGAGTGCTTCTGGTATACTCCATATAAAAGGGAAAAAGATGAACCCAACAATGGCTAATAATGGTCCTGCTGCATTAACAGTGTCTTCAATCCCAAACGGACCACCTGAGACCTCGTAGAAGATCAGGAAAACTAGTGGCAGTACTAATATTTTACGGATTTTGTTGATTGGTGTCTCCGGAGATTGAAGAGCATCACCGGCAGGGGCAATAACTCCTAAGCTCATGTGAGGAGGAGGAGTTGGTGGTGGTGGTGGGTTATCGATGGCGATTGTCGGCGTGTGCGTGGCAGAGTCAAGATTCGATGAACTTAGCTGAGTTATCTAGAATTGGAACTTGAATCTAGAGCTATGTAGAAGACTTACAAAGAATTTGGGAAACTGCTACGGAAGTTGCTTCGACTTACTTGGAACAGAGCAAAGAGAAACAAGAAACATGAAAAATTTGGAAACTTGAGATTACTCGAGACCCCAAAAGTAAAAAAGCTTCACACTTTAAGATATTAGGAACAATAGTCAGAATCGCCGTTGTTGTTCAAGTTAACGAAGTTTAGTTCCCTTACATTAATTCCAAATACAGAGTGGATACACTAAGAAACCTCAGGGTTCTTAATTGTTGACGAAGATATACCCCTAACTTGACTTCACCGTTTAACTGTCAAAGCTGGGTTTGGGTTACACTAAAAAAAATGGGCTAGGCCCATTTTAAATTATTAGCCTAACTAAGGCTATTTGGGTAAGTTTTAGATAGATGGGCCAAGCCCATTTAAATTATTAGCCTAAGGGAGGCTATTTGGGCAAGTTTTTAGTAAGATAGGCCAGGCTCATTTAAATTATTAGCCCAACCAAGGCTATTTGGGTTAGTTTTTTAGTAAAATGGGCCAGGCTCATTTATCTTGAGACGGAAAACAGAAAGGCACTGCTCTGTACGCATGAGATTTTGGAAACCATTGATACTCGTAACTTTATATTTTTCTTCGTTCACTACATCATCTATGGTTGTCGAGTCTTCTTTCCCTCGGATCGTCGAAGAGATCTTCAAAGATTTTAACGGTCGTCGCTTTGGTGTTCTTCGAGCTCTATCCGTAGGTAGCGACGAAGCTACCTCAGTTTCTCCTAATTTTTCACAAATGGTTTAGCTTTCTATTTTCATTTTACTGTTTGTGGCTTCTTTGTTTACTAGATGCTGACAACTTACCTAGAATTGAATTGTTATGGGAAAAAAAGGTTTAAAAATAATAATAAGACTCAAAATTATTAGTGGAAATGAAAATAATATATATATTTTTTTGTCAACAACTATATTAATAATATCCAATTTATAGGCAATTATCAAACTCGGATGGAGAGAAACACATATGACAATTACCAAATTTGAGTGTAGAAAACAACCCATGTGACCAAAATCGGATGGAAAAGACACTCAACCACAACTACATGGTAAAAGACATTTTTTGTGAAAATAGTAAATTTCTATTTATTAAATTTGAAGGTATATATAGTATTTTTCACTGTATCATAGACGAAAAGAAACACATTAAATTTTATTAAATTCGATAAAAGACTCAACCATCCATAGTGTGAAGAAAAATCCAAGTTGCATCTTCTATAATTTACAAAAATTAAATAATATAAAATGTTATGACAATGGAGCAACTCGACACTTTTGGGCCAAAACACCACTTGAAAGTTGAAAGTAACACATGATTATTAGTGTTCCTTAATACAGTACACATTCTTACTCTTTAGACGAAGAATAGATCATAAAATATAGGTTTTTTATAGTTCAAACCTTTGACATATTTGGATCTAATGATTAGTCCAAAGAACACCAAATTGGAAATGAGAGGCACACAATAAATCAGACGTGGCTTGTTATTATTATATGATCTAGTGGACTCTCATATCACAGTCGTCTTATTAAATACAAAGCATAAGTTTGTGATATGACTCATATATGTCCAAAGCCACCACATTCAATGTTTCTATAAAGACCAGTTTGTAACTAACTTATCATGTTGTCACTTGTCACACAAATTAATGTTAAGTTAAATTACTTGATTAAGCACCAATTATGTTGTCCATTATATCACGTAACTTTAGCTTTCAATAATTATATAATTGTATTATTTTTTAAACTAGCTGTGCCATGATCACTATCAACCAGTACCACGTTTTTCAAACATGACGACGCCATATTATACAACGAATGATTTTCCTATTAATTAACGTGTCATGCAAATAAAAATATTATTCGCAAAATAATATAAGAATGTATGAGAGTACCTCGAATTAGAAGAATCAAGCCATCCCTGTATCCCGAGATTAAAGTATTGCTTTGTGCAATGACACGCATGATTCAGATGCATATCGATAGAGTTTGCTACCGATAACGCAGAAGTCATGAATAATGACAAATTCAAAAAATTAGTCAGTTTTCTATATTTTTAATTCACCTGATCTGCCGTATTTTAAATTTTATAGTTGATTTTCTGGTCAGCCATGTTAAAAGATTTGCTGACGGGATTTTAGACACAACTTTTTTTTTATTTATTAATGAAAAAATTTAGATTGGTAAAAATAATAGATCTTTAACATGTAAAACATATAGTGACAATACAAGAAGATATTATTGTATAAAATTATCTCTATAATTCAAGTTCTATATAATTATTTGCTTGACAATAAATCATGTTTGGTAAAAAAGAAAGATTGTACAGATATACAAGTCAGATGTAATTTGATGGATGCATACATAAGAAAGAAACAATCAACGAGGAGAAAAATGAGATTCAACATGAGATTTGCCTTTGGGACCTTGAGTTCTGATAAAGAGTCTATATTGATCAAAGGTCATGGGAGGATATAAAGGAGGATTATGTGTGGATACAAGTTCTTCTAATGGTTGAATTGGAATGTCACTTTTTGGATTGTAGAAGAATGCAAGTGATACTCTTTCTTTCTCCGAATTGACTATCACTCTATGCTCCACACTCTTGTATGTTGAGTTGCTTAATATCTGCATTTTTATAACATTAATTAATGTTAAATCCTCACAACTATTCATATGGAATCTGACATATATTACCGTTAAAATAGATAAAGATAATAGTATATGATTATGAATCAGATATTGTTCACAAAAAAAAAAATACAGTTTTCGTAAATTTTTTGAAAAATATCACTTTCGATAAGTGCTTACAAATTTAACTATTTAAAATAAATAAAAATTATAAGAAAATAATTTCAAAATAAAAAATAGACAAAAATTACACGTACATTCATTTTTTTGTCAATTTAAGATATTCTATAAAAAAAAATACTTCCATGAAGTACAAACTAATTCTCTAATCCTATGAGCAAAAACATCATATTACACGTCTACTTGGGTTAAGTAAATTATGAAGATATGGCATAATTATTTGTATAAAACGTCGTTTTATCAAGTTGAAAATGCTAAATAATGTCTAAATTCGTAAAAATATTTTGAAAATGCTAATTCTTGAAATATTTTTGCAGAAAAATTGCCTAAATTTTAAAAATGAATTCTATGTATAGATTTATATTAATGTCAAACATACACTTTAAAATTAATTCTAAGTTTATGTTGGGTTTTGAGAAATTGTGTGCATATATACTCATGTGACTTGTTTTTGTTTTGATAAAAATCGTGTTATTCGTTCTCTGCAACATGGAGGAAAAGGCCAAACGAACACATGGGCAAGTGTCGATTTTATATAAAATCTGTCCCAGTAAAATTGGCTGACAGGAGAGAGATCTAAAAGGACATAATATCAGTTGTGGAATAGTGACTTCTATAATTTATAATATTTTTGTTGAAATATCAAAAAGGCATTTTGGCACCACGTAGCAACTGTTTATCATACTTGTTTTCTAAAACATTTAAAACGTGTATCTTCTTTATCTTTTATTCTATCCATTAGGTCTCAAATAACAACTTTCTCATTTGTCTTTTTGTTAACAACCAATTGTTTTCCTTTTTTCTTTTTCTTTTTATTTTCTTTACACAGGGATATAGATTTTTAAAATATGTACAAATATTTGAATTTTTTTAATCCATAAATATAATAATTTAATAATTTTAAGTGTCAATCTTAAAATTTACTTAACTTGTTCGACTATATCACACAACACTAGTTGATTGACTATTTTCTCTATTAGAACAAATAGATTAAAAAAATTGATTTTAAAAATTTGGTTAACTATTTTAGTAGAAAAATATATGATTTTATAGCTAATATTTTGTTTGCAAATTTTCTTTTTATTTGTTTTCTGTACATGATGATATTGATTTTTTTTTATATTTTTATTTTTGTTAGTATTTTTTAAACCTCTTATGATATCATCTAAGGTTGACACGGCTATATATATATATTAAAATGGTTTTAGATATTAAAAGGGACTAGAATCATCTTTAAATGCTTATGTCTTTACATATTATAGTAAGGTTACTATAATATATATCTATATATAAATTATTTGAAACATGAAAAAGAATAATAAATGAAAAATAAAATAGATTTAGCTTTCGTTTGATTATAAGACATAGAATTTAAATTTAGTTATCACGTGGGGTAATATTTATTTATTTTAATATTTTTTGGGCAGTGGATCTACTGAATATTTTTCAATCATTTGCAGAAAAGTTAAATCGAATTCTCATGCTAAAAAAATTGATGTGGTTCTGGATAACTTTTAATTGATATAAAACCTAACCCTCGAAGCACATCTATATGTTTTCCTTAATATTTTATTAATTCATAATTATACTCTAGTATGAATATAGTGTTTAGCATCCATAAAGAAAGAAAGAAAAAAATGTTAAAAAAAAAGAATTCAAAAAGAGAAAAAAAAATATTAAATGTTATAAATATAAACGCGTGAAGAAAAAAATACAAAAAAAAAAAAACCTGTATTTGATCACCAATATTGACGATGAAAGCATGAGGACAAGGCTTGACGGTGATCCACGTGTCGTCTTTACGGACTTGAAGACCGAAGACTTGATCGTCCGGTAATAGAACTGTCATACCTCCAGGATCAGAGTGTGAGGAGAGACCAAGAGCTAATTCCGGTTGAGGGCATTTTGGGTAATAGTTAACTCTCAAACAAGCTCCTATATTATCACCTCCAAATGCCTTTTGAAACGTATCTTCTTTTAGCCCCAAATTTGCCGATAATACCCTCATGATTCTCCCGCTTAGATTCACTACTTCCTTACCATATTCATCGATCACTTCTCTATATATTTTTAAAAAATAAAACTAAAATTAATTTGATAATTTATGAAATTTTCCAATTAAAAAATCACTCATACCCAAAAAAAACGTTAAATAATCACTCATATAAAAAAAATCACATAAATTTATCCTCGTCGAAGAAAAAAAAGAACTTGCTTTCTTTGAAAATTAGGTTTTTTTTAAATATAATTCAGGTGATTCAAATGATTTCAAGAAGTGTATTACTTTTATCTTGAATTCGAAATCACCAAAGAACTTGAGAAAACTATGTAAATATCTTCTAAAATACATTAATACAAATATAATTAAGAGTACAGTAAATTTTTTATAAATTAATAATATCAGAATTACAGTAAAATTATAATATTTTATTAATTTATAGAGATAATTAATATATTGATATATTAATTAAACTAAAAACTCAATTTAAAAATATAAAATTATATTATTTTATATAAATTATTAATAAATCGAATATTAGTTTAAATAGGTTTTAGTGAACATATGTGCTGTATTGTCGCTGTCATGAATCAGAAAATTACTATATATTTACACTTCTCAAAAATGTAAAATATCAAATAAAATAGAAAATGATAGTTTTCGAAGTTTCTACTACTTTTCCGTACACTTTTAACGATTAAAAAATAGAAAAAAAAATAAGAGAGAAGGAACGAACCTTATCGTGGGAGGAAAAGAAGGCCACTTGTTGAAATCTTTCAAATGAAGAGGAAGAAAATGAAGAAAATAATAATCACTCCAATCCAAACAAGCTCCTTTCTCAATCCCTAATCTACTTCCATAACCTTCATAAGTTTTTGGTGAATTCGAATAACTCTCTTTAGCTTTAACCGATAAATGAAAAAACTCTCTCCAATTCTCTCTAGCTGCATCCATCAATTCCGGTTTAATCCCATGGTTAACCACTTGGAAAAACCCCCACTCACGACAAGCTTCTGATATCTTAGCCATGATGACGTCATCTACTAACTTTCCATCACTTGAGAAGAGTCCTTCAAGGTCTATGATTGGTATGTTGGTTGCTAGTGGTGGTGCGTCTTTGATTGTTGTGGCTCGTTGAGACTCTGGTTTGATGTACCGGTCTGGTAAAGAAGAGAGGTTGCTTTCGGCTAAGGATTGGACCCTGACGATTGGTTCAGGCCACTCATCCATTGAACCTTTCTTTGTCTCGATCTTAACATCAATCGTGTTCTTGTTCATCTTCTTCTTTTCTTTTGATTAGTTATTTGTTTATGTTCATGTAAAGATAAAGAATAGTTTTTGTGAGAAATAATGAAAAAAATTGATTGAATTGAAAGGAATTTAAAAGAAGAGTCAAATGGTGGTGGAGGAGAATCTAGAAATCGGCTCGAAGACGATGAAAGTGATGTATATGTTTATCTATGAAACGTGTGAATAAGTATTGATTTTAATTTCTAATTTATTGGAAATAGAAAGACATTTTGTATCGACATGTGAAACTATTACTTTGAGTTTGGGGCAATCTTTGGAGTAATAGTTTTTAGTATTTTAATGATTAAACATGTCGACAAAGACTAAGTTCTAGATAATAATCTCTTAAATAACTAATTATATTCTAAAATGACACGTCTCGACTTCTGTGAAAAGGGATTATGTGTATGAGATGATGGTCAATTTATAGAAATAAACATTATATTTGTTATATGCAAAGAAATGGGAAATATACATTTATTCGGTGACGCTACAAGAAAAAGAAAAAAAAAACGAAAAAGGTTATATATTATTCTCCATTTTATCTAATAAGAGTTCTGATTCCTGTGAGAAATTCTACATATAGGTGAAATATCTTAATTTGCGTAAACTTGAACATTAAATTAAACATTTTATATTTGGATGTTTTTTTTTGTATCCTCTCGGCAATGCAATGAATATTTTTTCAGTTTAGTATAATTTCGACTAATTTTTTTGGCGCATTTCTGATCATATTGGTATTAAGATTTTCTTATAAATTATTTGCATATTCCGAAAGAACTCATTTTTTATAATTAATAAGAATCTATGAATATAATCGAGCAAGCAATGACGAATACACTGAAATGGTCTAAAGCCAGGCATAAGATTGTCAAGGACTCACAACTTGGTGTTGTGCACCATCACTGGTGTGGTCAAATGTGGCAAAACCTTCTACTTATGATCCATGCTTACATGGTATATTTGTTTTGTAGTTGACTCGTAGAAAATTCATATCTTAACTTAGATTTTGGTTGTCTGTGACTCAGTTGAGGGAGTGTGTATAAGAGCATGTGGTGTTAGAAGGAAGTTATCGGCATTGCATTCCGAAGTTAAGGCTTTTCTTGGAGTACTTCTTTTCCATCCACCATAGTTGATATAACGACGAATTATGCAGATGTTTTGAACATATTTTTCCATTCAGAAGAGTGGTCGGCGTTCAAACTTTACTAGGAGGAATTTGCTAGGTTGAAATGTTTTTTCATATTATTTTCTCGTCATATAATCATGAAATCTTTAATCTGTAAAGCTGATGCTCTTGCTCGTAGTATCAGAGAGTTGGCTAGTGGTTTAATCTTTGTAAACATTGTACCACCTTTGTAATTTATAATAATTATTTGAATTGACAAAAAAAAATTAAACAGTTTATACAAAATGACTTTGATCAAATGGTTGATCTATGTTGTTTTTTTCTATCCAAATTTGAATTAAGAAAATCGTGTTAATTTCACATGGTATTAGATTCGAACCAGATATACAAATATAAAATTAAGAGCCGTGTAGTTAATGTATTGATAAATGATTTATTAGTAAACTATTTCAGTATAGTACGATTGAACAAACATAGATTAAGCTTTTGTATTGATCTGTATAACTAGTTAGTCAACGGAGCAATACGCATAGTTTTAATTAGTATTAATCTTCACAAAATCAGTCAACGCTTTGGATAAATGTATTGAGACGCATAGAAGAAAAGTAAACACAAAATTTTGTTTTGCAAGCGAATCAAATGAATATTTTATTTTAAAATTATTACCACGTGGTCTAAACAATGAAACGATGACGTCGGTAATGACGTAAAGCTTCAAAAGATTAAACGTTTGAAGATTTTTGTAGGACCCGAATTTATATGATTGACACCCTCTTAATGGTAAAGGATAAATATATAAAAACATAAAAAAAAAAAAAATTTGATACCATGATATAATTATAATCAAAGATGTCGAGATAAAATCTCTCTCCTTAATTCTTTTAACATTCGTAATGTGTCAATTTAATACGTTCAAGAATTCCAGAATAAAACCACTTCGATTTCTCTCATATCACAACACTTAAAATTAAGAGCTAACGAATTCTAGAACCATACTGTACTTTGACATTCAATAGAAGAGAAAGAGATAGAGAGGATTGAGATGATGTGTAGTTTCACAAAAAATTATAATTATGATTGTCAAAATTAATTGGTAATGAGTAGAGAAATTCATATATTGTTATAGATTTAACCCACAATATAGGAAATACCACAACTAGCTATGTTAGCATCATCAATTGTACTAATTCTAGACTATGATACTATGTTAGATTATAAATTTTTAACTCAAAATTAATTAACTGAGTAAAACACGTATCTTATATCAAGTAAATAAAATTCTCTTTAAAAAATGTGAGATATTTTTAACATTATCTATTATCTTCATATCTTTGTACAGTGTATGGTTATCTCTACTTCTGCATGAATATCATACAACTCCATGATCTCTTAAAATTATATTACGTTTTTTGTCAATATCAAAACAATGTAAATATTTATAGTAAAATACTCTTAACACGATCATTATGGTATGATGATATAATAGTAACGGATATATATGTTCATGGTGGTTGATATCCAAAGATGATGGCTGATATATTGATGATGACATGTAAGTAAATATCAAGACATATATTATACGATAGAATGAAGATTTGATGATGATGATGTTATGAGTTAGATCATAATTGTGATATTGCAATTCCAAATGTAACAGTCTCTGACGGAAATGTTCTTAAGTCTAAAGCCTTCGCATCCAAACATGTGGGCCTTATTTTTGTTGGACAAGTTCACAATCATTTATTACTTCGAATGATATATATATATATATACATCAATGATATATATATTTTAACAAGATAGATTTATAACTTAAAATCTATTTTTAAAATCTGTTTTTAATATATTATAATATAATAAAAAAAAATTAAACTCATCCTAAATCATTAGTTGAATCATTTTAACCACCAAACTAAGAATAATTCGATACTTCAATGCTATAGTTAATCCAATCAATTTTAATATTTTCTAGAATCGTCATCATATATAAGTACTGTTACAACTCTGCAATTGTGCCATTTTTATATAAAATGTGTCATGGCCGTATTTGTTGACAATCAAATTGAGAGTATCAGCCGAATGATTTTTGATTTTGTATAAAGATATGGTTTGAGTTGGTCCTTATATAATTTATAGATTTTTAAATAATAATTATGAAGTTGAATATTGCACTTTGATGCGACTGAGTTTTCTAATGTTGTCTGTAAAATGGTAATAATAGTTGAATCGCATTATAACTTCTTCCATTAAGTAGTGATTATGATACTAGAATTTAGCCTCTCCATGTTAGGCAATAACAATGATACTCTATATACATTATGTTAATTAAAAACACATTTATCAATGGGCCAATAACTCATTGAGAACTTTCATCAAATTTTACTAATTGTGGTTGATAATTCAAGCACTTATCTACTTCTTCAGTAAAGTATAGACACATTTATAGACACCGAATTATTTTCGTATTAGAAGTTCGGTCTTTCTACTATAATTTGGTAAATGAAAATGAAAATTTTAGAAAATAAAATTTATACTATATATATCAGATTTTGTTGATCAAATTATTAATAGAATAATGACAGAATTCTTTTCGTTAGTATGTAACGATTACTGTTATAACTTTTTCATCAAAATTTAGTTTTATGTATATCAGATTTTATCGATATATTTGTTTTAAAAGAAAAAGGATAGAACACTAGAATATTCTCTACAAATATTTCTCTCTCGTTGCTCAAATAAAATGCTATTTTACATTATTATGAATTATTTAATATTATCTGTTAGTGAAGATTTATCATACATGAGAGTGTTATCCACTAGTGTTAAAAACGGACGAATCATTGAAGCAAAGCTTGAGTTAAAAGATTTGGATGAAGGAGAACACAAAAAGAGTTGTTTTATGTTTGGTCAAAAAGATGATTATAGAGATGAGTTAGTTTGCGCCTAACAAGGACGAGCGAACGAATGAAACTAGATTTGTATACATTTTTTTTTGAAAAAGTTTTTCTGTTTTTTATCTGTTCGAAAAAATCAGCTAAATTTGCAATTAGAAAATAATGAGAAAATTGAAATAGTTTGGTAAGTTTGAATATACAAAAATCACATTAAGCACGTGGTTTAAAAGGAGGGATGCAAAAGAGGGCTCACATTGAGTTTGATGTATGAATCGCCGTGTTATTAGAGATGTCGGCAAATGTTGTCTTCGTGTATGTCTCTATTCTCTAACATGTGATTTGGAATAACAGTGTGTTCACACTTTGATTTTATTAGTTTTTATTACTAATTATTGTTTTTTTCCAACTTGCATTTCGTTACTTATTAATCTACCATACAATGTAATTTTCTTTAAAACGTATTTTATATATTTTGACTAAACACTAATTTATATAAGAATTACAAAAAAACATCAATTTGTGCTCTTTCTAATCAATTGACGTCATAAAAATAATCAATCAATTAATACACAAAGATTATTGAAGTCTAATATCACATAAGACATCATGAATTTTTTAGTTTAACAAGACAGTGTATATATAATGAAAATGAGTTTCTCCATAAATAACGCAACAGCTTTTTCAAAGTCCTTAAAAATGACACATCTAAAATTATCTCAACATTTATCAAACTAAGTCAAGTTTAAAAACATAAAGTTAGACATTCAATTCAGTTTGGTTTTGTGGTCTTAGGTTCTAAAGATTTGGTCTTGAGATAACTTTGTTTTGGTTTTGGGTTTAGGTTTTTTTAAAAGAAGTCTTAAATGCAAATATATTTTGGATTCCAAGAAAAAACCTAACAAGTTTTTTATTGGCAACAACTCATTTTATTTAGGTTTTGTATTTTTGTCATATTGAATACAAAGCTAATATTTAAGTTAAGGTATTAATTATTTAGGATGTGGTAGATTAAACATTCAATTTAATGTTGACTTTTTATGAATACCAAAGTTTGTGTTGACTCGGCCAATTGAACATTCCATTAATTTCAAATCGAAAATTCCTTTAAATTCAAAAGCCAAATCGATTTTGAAAGCTCGATTCAGTTGTTATCTTTCTTCTGAAGAACCCATAAGTTTAATTTTCTCTTTTCTTTAAAGAATGAGTTCACATTCGTAGGTTTGAAATGTTGTATTTGATATTTCAAACCGACGAATTTTAGCTCATTCTTGAAAGAAAAGAGAAAATCAAGATTAGATGTTCTTTACAAAGAAGATAAGAACTGAATCGAACTTTGAAAATCGATCTGACTTTCAAATTTAGAGAAATTTTTGATTTAAAATTAACAAAATATTCAATTGGCCAAATCAACACAAAGTTTGATGTTTTTTAAAAAATTAATATTAAATTGAATATTTAATCAACCACATCTAAAATTCAATGTTTGATCAACGACTTTTGATAAGTACCATGTTAAAGCGATAGTTTTCTCTTAATTATTTTGATGATTTTTGGTTAGTTTAGTTCGAGTTTATATAATTAAAGGTTTGATTTGATTCGAGATTGGATAATTTGGTATAAAGTTTTTTTTTTTATATTCAGATTATTTTATATTTGAGTTCAGGTATAAATTCATAAATTTTAGTTGATTGGAAATCTTTCAACCATTCTTTTACCCATGAAATATGATTATATATATAATATATCATGAAATACAAATCGGCTATATGTAATATATTAGACGTGTTATTTACCTGTGGATAACTAAACTACATATCAATTATGTAATTGTTTTTTTCTGAAAAAAAATTGAGCAAAAAGTTTTAATCGAATCTGAAAGAAAAATTTGTCTAATAAATTACTTTATATAAAAGTTATTTATAAGTTATTGAATAATTTTTTCAATAATTTAGATAAAAATTTTAGCTGTATTTTTTTTTCCGGAAATAGTTGTATATTTTTTTTTATATACTAAAAATATCTAAAAACTAATAATATAAACTAATTATTCTAAGAAACAGGTGAACTAGTTGGCTTACCCCTGATTTAGCTAGGTACTATGTGGTAATTTCGATTCCTATTATGTTTCGATTGAAAAACTTAGGATATAAATTGAGTTTTGACGATCAAATGGTTACTTGTTTACAAAAAAACTAATTATAAAATTGGACTTATATTCATAAAATAAGTAAAACTTTTAAAACATATAATGTCATTCTACTTTTAATAACTAATTTAATTTAAAATTAAATTTCTCATATATTAATTTATTATTATTTAAAAAATTAAATATATAGTCGATTTCTCCTCAATTTAGTGGTTAACATGATCCAGCTAATGATTATGACATCTAGTTCGATTCCTCACCTCTACAAGTTGGCAGATTAAATATGAATTTTAAGAGTTGTGTTACGCTATGCATCGAAACTTGTCGATCCAATTATTGACAAAAAAAAAATAAATAAATAAATATATATATATATATATATATTTAAAATATCAACTATGATTTATATTTAATTTCGGTGAAATTTAATTTATTGGCCAGAAAAAAAGTTGAAATCTTTCAGTGCTGATAGGTCCAGTGGAAGATGAAGGAAGGTCTCACGCGCCTTCATCGACTTAGTTTTAAAAAAAATTGAAAATCGCTACCCACCCAAATATGTTACACGTGCCATACGCGCTTGTTCTGCGAGTGGGGGTAGTTTAAAATGTGTTTAATAACACGCGTGGGCTTGGCTTTCATCTTTATAAACCCAACAGGCCTTTGTAAATTGCAGTCCGTATAAAATCTAGGCTCAGCCCATCCGGCCCATATATTATTATTATTATGACCCGATATCCATCCGATTAGGCAGCAAGAGCAAACGTTGTAATCGGTTCTACCGAAACCAAACAGAAATTCAATAAAGTTTGGTTTAATTCGGTTTATACCTAACAAAAAGTTGGTAGTTTCGTTTTCTATTTCCGTTATTCTCTGACCTTCGACGGCCGTTCGACCGCCGTCTTCATTTCATCACTTCCATATCATCATTCATCTGTCATCTCCGACAGTGGAATTTAGATGTCGACAGGTATTAATATTATTCTGCTAATGAGCGAGCTCTTTGGGTAAATGCAGCTTACCTGTTCGATGTATTTACTCAAAGAGCTTACCTTTTTCTTCTGTTAGTGTTCGTTAATGGGTGATTCTCTGCTATCAGTCTGCTTCAGCTATGATTCATTTTCTTATTAATTGATTAGATAATTTGTTTTTCTTGTCATCTTTGTTTGCTAAGACGAATCTCCATTGTATTATTGTCTTCAAGATTCAGAGGATATATTTTGTCTTATTGTTTTTGTTAGTTGTAGTAAGCTTTATTCTATGATCATTTGATGAAACAAGATTTATTCTTTTCCCCAGGAACATTCACAGATCTTCATGTCCATCCTAGAGCTCTGAATTTCTCCAGAACCTACAAATCAGGTTACTCTTTTTTTTTTTTACTTTTAGTTTTCTTAGACCTGGTGTGTGTGTGTGTCTTTTTTTCCCGTAAATTACTGAAACTTTCCATCGATTTCTTGTTGCCTACTGGATGTGCTCAGGTTTAAGCAATATGAAGGTGCCTTTTCCGAGAGTCGGATATGCTCAGAAGAAGAACATTAGCTGCAGCGTGTCCAACACAGAGAATGTTGCTCCTAAGGATGATGAAAGAGGAAAGGATAGACCTTTGGTTAAGATGTGCGGCATCACATCAGCTAGAGATGCTGCTATGGCAGTGGAAGCTGGTGCTGATTTAATCGGAATGATTATTTGGCCGAATTCAAAACGATCTATTTCTCTTTCTGTTGCAAAGGATATCTCCAAAGTGGCGAGGGATGGTGGAGCCAAACCCGTTGGTGTTTTTGTTGAGGATAATGCCAGCACTATACTGAGAGCAGCGGATGCCTCAGACCTTGAGCTTGTGCAGGTTGCCTACATTCTTATCGATCTTAATTTTGTTCTCATCAAGATGATCTCCTCGACTTTTTAAACTTTTGATGATGGTTTTGGTTCTTCCAGCTTCATGGTAATGGTTCACGTGCTACATTCTCGGGATTAGTACATGAAAGGAGAGTCATATATGTCCTTAATGCAAGTGAGGATGGAAAGCTCCGGAATGAAGTTCCTGAAGATTGCCAACTTGCTGATTGGATTCTTGTGGATAGTGCAACGGGTGGGAGGTACTGAAAATATTTGTAGTTTCTTTCATCTTCTTGAATGTTGTTATGATAATGTACTCCTTAGACTAAAAGGTTAAGCAATCACTCAGGTCTAACATAGGTATACCACAATTCGTTAAAGTGATGACCAAAACGTAGTGTTAGGTTCCAATGCTCATGCTTAGATTACCTGTCTCCTTTTATATATATCGGCAAAGGCTCAAGCGACTCAATTAAACTTGTCTCTTGTCCACTGTCATACATATTGTTGCAGTGGAAAAGGATTTAATTGGGCTCAGTTCAAGTTACCCTCCATCAGAAGCAAATATGGGTGGCTCTTGGCTGGGGGAATCAATCCAGCAAATGTTTCAGAAGCACTTTCTACCCTTCAACCTGATGGTATTGATGTTAGCAGCGGTATTTGCGGTACAGATGGCATCCAGAAGGATAAGTCCAAGATAAGTTCCTTTATTACTGCAGTTCGCTCTGTACAGTATTAATGGCTAGAAACAAAGCCTATGTAATTTATCTTGTAACTATAGTTTCAAGCATTAACTTGTCACCATGTCATTGTGTTTGGAATTGTAACTGGCTGATAAAAATAATGCCCTTCTTAATCATCACCAAAATAATAAGTGTTGGTTTGGCTGCCATAACAATGTCATTGGGCACTCAAGAACAAGGTTCTGGTATGAATATATATTGATGATGTTGTTCATTACATCAAAAAGATTTCCACAAATTAATGCTTTTTTCAAAAGGCTTTCCACCAAACAAAAAAAACATCAAAAATGGCATAAATTATTTTTTGGATTGTTTGGCTCATTCATTGCAGTCTGTTGTCAAGTTCTTTTTCCATTGAGTTTTGGATCTGCTTCATAGTACACAACGTCTCCTGTATCACTTACGAAATGGTCTTGTCTCAAACTTTTTATGAGGCTTCCCAGTAAATGAAGTGGCAGAGGTCCAGAGTTTTTTGGTTCTCTGTAATACTTTCCAAGTACTGGTTTAGCTGCTTCTGTCTAGAAATAGGGAAAAGGAAAAACAATAGATATGGGAAGTTAAGCACTGTAACGCATAGCAAAGCAAGTTCACACCCAGATAGTCTTTACTTAACATTATAGGAAAACTCTTACTGCTTCTACTAGATGATAATGTGGGATCTGCGGGAAAAGATGATGAATCACATGAGTTCCAATGTCGTGGTGGATGTTATTTATCCATCCGTAGTCACGATCCAATGTTGTGAGCCCTCCTCTCAGGTAACTCCATTCCTGTGTTTTAGAAAAGTAGATAGAAGCGTTGAGATTCTCACTACAACAGTGGCTCTCAGGTAATATGAATACAAATTCTGATGTAGATTTTGCATACCTTTCCACGGTACCAAGGGAGCTTGCCTTCATGTCCATGGTGGTGCAAGTAAGTGACGAAGTCCAACCACATTACAAATATCTGCATTAATTGTGTTTGAAATGCCAATAAATACCTTCACTCTGAGGTAGCAAAGGTTTACGAGAACCGTGTTTTCTGAAACTGAGAGGTAGAAAAGTTGAGGATACCCAATAAGGGATGCCATATAGTTTGAGCATTTGGATTGGACCCATGACAATGCTCAGACCAACAAGCAAAGCAGCCATTGCAGTCCAACAGGCAGTTGATGTCAGAACGTCCTTCTTCTCTTTTGGAAGAAACAAGTCACTGTCCGGATGATAATGAGAACCTTTTTTGCCTGGACTTCTGTTCCACTGCATCATGAACATAGTGTATCAGTTGAGAAACATGAACTTCTTTCACTTGTTATAATCAGATGGAGTAAATTTATAGTAAGATACGGAAGGATTACCAAGTAGAAAGGGTATGCAAGCATTGGAAAAGGCAGTGTAAACCTAAACATTTGCGTCGTTTTTTCCAAACTCTTGTAGATGCTTTCAGGCAGCTGCAGATACAAAAACATAAGCTCTCTCTTAAATAAACTGAAACCAACATTTGTGTTTGGCTATGGAGAGTGCAACTTACAGGATGCCAAGATTCATCATTCTCGACATGCCCATGGTTCTGGTGGTGAGTTCTGTGGCTAATTCTCCTACAAGAAAAAAGTGATAGATTTTCATGAACAATGCGAGATACTGCAAGTAATTCAATTCTAAGAGAAAAAAGGTTTGAATTTTATCGAAGGGTTTGGTGGAAGCATAATTCACCAGCCATGGTAAGGAACGAGAATAGAGGAATGAAGAAGATGACCCGCCACACTGTTGAGCCTCGGATCATTCGAGAAGCTTCCATGTCCACTGTAAGGTAATCAACATGAATACTTGGTTTATAATATAGAAGGAAACCAAAAACACTTGCAAGTTTGTCAGTATCAGAAACCAATTGTGTCCAGACACAGAAATGTATCAAGGAAGAGGCCGAGAAAGCATGATGATTAGTTGTTACCAGTCATGTCCAAGGACAAAGAGAGCCCAGAACATGGTTCCTTGAGCGAACCAATAGAGAGGCCAGAGAAGCATATTGTTGAAGTAAGCAGCAACAACAGCCAATCCAAAGACGATAGCGATATCTCTGACAACATAACTCATTGACCTCCATGGATTCTTAACCCAACAATGCTTGGGTATTGCTGCTCTTATGTCCGCCAAATTGAACGGAGGAGGCGCACCAGGGTCGAATTTCTCCGTGTGTTCATCGGATGGAGACTGGAGAGTTGTTAATGGCGTGGCCACATTCAACGCCCAGTTTCTGGTTCTAGTGAAGAGCCCTCTGAGAGGTGTGATTGGTGAATTTTTGAATTTGAGAGTTGGTATTGGGTTAGAGACGAAAGAGGCCGTGGGTTTAGGATAGAATCTGGGAAGAGGTCTAATACCACATTCTGATAAAACCGAACTCGCCATTGGAGCTTTACCCAGAAGTCAAAGACTCTGCTTTTCTAGCAGACACAGAGGAAAGCTAGTTCCTTTATGAGGTCATCAACAGATATGTAAGTATGAGAATGTGTGGTGTTCTGTTAAGTGTTGTGTAAGCAGAAAGAAAGGAGCAGAAAAAAGCGGGATTTAGGGTTTAGTTACAACTCAAATGTGTCTATAACCTCAGAAGTAACGACCCATGTGTGTCGTTACTGGTCAAGTAAAGCTGGTCCAATAATTGATAGCTACAATTCCTTCATTTTTTTTTTCTTGGTACATAAATTTCAGAGTTTTCTTCAAAATAAAATTCCTATAATCACATAAGCCAATTAGATATATAACAAATGGTTTCATCAAATTTTTCAAACCTTAATTGGAGGAAAGAAAATAAAAATAAGTACAGAATGGTCTCTCTTTTTCCAAATATCAGAAAGTAATGAAACACAGTTTATTTTTCTTTTATTTCTGAAAGACAGGTCACAGTAGCCTCAGAAAGAAGAATTACACCACTTCACTAGCAACTTCACAAGTTAGGGTAAGATGGTTGGTTGCTCTCTATCTATATTACAGATTTGATTGATTAAAAAAATGAAAGAGTTTCATCTGTGGAAAGCATAAGATAAATGAGCTTATATACGGAAGATTCAGAAGTTCTCACAAACACTGCAACTTGCTTATATGTTCCACCATTTTCGCTTCTCCATTTGCTTAGCAAGTTCATGTGCCATGGATGCAAAGTTCTCAGCCCCGTCTTGGAGCTCAGCTGTCCGTTGGCTTATTCTCTGGTAGATGAAACAATAAAAATAGACGTTTTGTAGTTAGGATCAGTGTTACGTAGCTTGGGAACATGCCAGTTAGACCTGGACATTCGAGTATTCGGATCGGTTCCGGGTAATATTCATTCAGGTACATGTCTTTCGGGTATAAAACTCTTACACCCATTTAGGAACTACATATTTCGGTTCGGGTTCAGATCGGTTCCGAATTGGTTCGGATCCATATTTTCTGTACCCATTTAGAAACCAAATACAATTCGGTTCAGTTTCGGTACAGCTTCTTATTCGGATCGGATATAAAAATTAAAAAAAAAATTACGATTCCACTCTATATTTGAATATTTCATACCCGAAATACAATTATTTACCCAAATTTTTTCGGGTATAAATACCTATATACCGAATTTTTTCCCAAAAACACCCTTAATTCTCATATATGTGTACATGTTTTCGGGTCAATCGGATACCCATTCGGGTATCGGTTCGGTACCGGATATTACCCTATACCCATGGGTATAGATTAAGAGGACCCAATAGGTATTTTCCTCGGTTCCGAGTACTACCCGGTACCCATTATTTCAAGTCGGTTTCGGTTCGATTTTTCGGTTCTGGATATTTTGCCCAGGCCTAATGCCAGTTTAAATGTAGATGTTATATCTGCTGCATTAAATATAACCTCAAGTTTTTCTCCTCGCTCAAGAAGTTTGTCCTTTGCTTGTGAAGCTATTGCTGAGGTTTCCTGGAAAATCACCCAACTATGTTAAAGATGGAAACAAAAAAAGAATTACCTCTTTTGGGTATATATAGAATTGGTTTAGGCTCACCCCTGCTTTTCTGTACTTGGACTTAATTTCATCCACTGTTCTCATTTTGGGTTGTGCATCGCTGGATGCACCGTCGAACAGTCTTTCCTTGTCTGTTCTCTTATCTGCAAATAAACCTTATGATTCTTCTGATGCATTCACAATGATAATCAACTCATGACAACTGAACTTAAGGCGAGCGGATATGTTGTACCTTTCTTTTCTTTTTTGTCTTTCTCAGTTGAAGGCAAGACGTTCACAGATTCATCTATCTCGATGTCATCTACAGAAAACCATATTTAGTCAGAGGCAAGAAACCAGTGACGAATTACTTAGTATAGATATTACAAACCTATATTTAGCTCGATAATGTTTTCATCGTCATCTCCGGTAGCTGAAGGCTTTAAGTATGGTGGATTAGAAAAGATGTTCCCCAGGTGGGAGAAATCTTGTACTTGATCCACCTTTTGTTCACTGCTGGATCTAAAGCCTTTAATGATGTTACTTAGGAATTTGGGAGCGCCCTCCTGTGATCACATACACTTCATAACAAAATCTTGGAGATTACGAAAAAGGGTTCCCAAGTGAAAACAGAACATACATGACTTTTCTTATGAACAGAAATATGACTAAAGGTAGCATCAGCAGCGGCTGCGAGGACTTTGTCATGAAGCAAAGGTAAAGACTCTGGAAGCCTGAGAGATGAATGCAGAGTTGGGTATTAGTAACTTAACTGCTACTTTGCTAGCTAGGCATGCAAAAGTTCGTAGTTGTAGTCACTAAAAAACGAAGTATGGGACAGCAAACAGTAAGTCAGTACCTGAAGCTGTTTGCATGAGCCAGAAACGAAATGATGGCAACTTCACAACCATTTACCTGTAGATTTAGTTATATTAGTCCTAAACATCTGAGATTATAGATATTCTCTCGTAATTTTACCCATGCCAACTCATTATTTAAGATCTAAGTTGGCATACATAATACATTGCATTCAAGAAGCAAACCAACAAAGTCCCAAAAAGTAGGTAAACACCCGATGGTCTCATTGATTTATTTGATGGATATGTTATTGTGAAAGTTACAGATAAAAAGCTCTGTTCTAAGAAGTCTCACCAGGAAGACATGGCCGAAATCATCTGAACATACTGTCTTCTCCATGCTAGGCTTGAAGTTCCACCTAAGAAGTGACAGCAAGGAGCTCTCTCCTACAACTTCAAGATCCGGGAAAGATCTATTCATTTAAGAAAACAATTCTTTAAAGTTGATTCTAAGAAATCAATAGCTTTGGTACAAGATTGAATTTGATAACTAAGTTTTTATTTATTTTATCTGGCATATATATTATACTTGTGGTAGTAGCCAAATAGAAAGTCACCTTATTTCAATATGGCCTGTTCGGTAAAGCAGGAGTACTGCACACTCCCTTTCATCTTTTTTTAGGATTCCCATCCAGCAACAAAGCCTTGGAAGGTTTACCTCCATGATGCTCTCAAGACTTCCCTAGGTATTGAAAGCAAGCCCTTGTTATCAGAAAAATCCACCAAGATATTCCAGGAATCATAAATAAAGGTAGATCCTGTAATATACCTGAGATAAAGACTTCAAGAAATATAAGCGCAGGGCATCCTCAGAACACAGGAGAAATAATGAGTTCGCAAATCTCTGATCGACAAGTTTTGTTTCTGTGACAGCATCCTGATCACCCTCTGGGGAATGACTCTCACTCGAATTGATTATATGAGATTTGCTTTCATGTTTCTCCATCTCAGATAGATTTTCAGCTGGTTTTTCATTGGGCGTTTCAGAGTTTTCATAGCAATTCTCTGCAAAATAGAATTAGTTTTATGAATACTAGATGCAAGAGAAAACACACTTACATGTTAGAATCAGAAAAACTACCTATAATGTGCATACATATCGCAGTTGGATTCTTCAGAGGTCTCAAGCATGAGGCGAATATTTTCCCAGTATTTCCATCCAAAAGAATGGTCTCCCCCTCCTTGGTCATTGCACACAAGATTAAATCTTTGGCAGCTTCAGAATTGACGGAGTTGTGATCAGCTGGATCACTATTTGAGCCAGTCGGAGGTGAAGAAGATTTCACATACAGTGACTTGACTGGGGAACCTGAGTCAGATAAGCTATTTGTAACGAACAACACTGATGGGGCACCAATGTCGAGCATTGCAACCTGAAATATAAAATGAAAAGTGGAAATGGCTTAAACTCATTGGTGAAACTTAAATTTGTTAACTTTTAAATAGAGAAAGCAGATGTATGCCAGCTCTTAGAAATGTATGTTAAATCCCTACCCTGCCACATTCAAATCCAACAACAAGCCTTTTTTGAGACTGTACAAATCGCAGGGCACAAACTGGGGAATTCAGGAAGGAATACGCTGCCAACCATTGAGGACCATCTTCTTGATGCAAATGATGAGCTACAAGTAATGAACCTACAACATGAGATAAAGTAGAAAAATTCTATAGCGCAAACCTTGTAAAGATGTGTTGTAACAATAGCCAAACCTTTTGTTTCAGTGTCGGTAACAAATTCCAAAGTTCCCCCACTATTATGGCCGACCAGCTTATATAGGCGAACCTACAGGCAGAAAAACGAGAGAGAATCAGAAGCACTTTAAAATCTAAAAGCTCAAATCAAGAAGGTATCAACAGAAATATGTCTTCTTACCATACCATATGTGTTACCAACAGCCAAACAAGAAGTCTGAGAGCAGAAACAAAATGCTGTTATTGATGCATCTACTCCATTTATGTCGATTCCATTTGCCTGATCATTGGTGAAGGATGAAATTAATAATTGCAAGCAAAACTTCTCATCAAAATATTAATTAGCTGATACACTAGCTTTTAAGATGAAGCTCAAAAAAGGGAAACTTAAAACATTAAATACCTTTGGCTCCAAAACATAAATAAGAGACAGACATGGATAGGTTGCATCCCATATTCGCAGAGACCCATCTTGGTATCCTGCCATGTACAGTCTCTCAAGCTTGTAGTCATCAAGGTGGCTTGTAACGCCACCTCTCAGAGGCCATTGTGCAGTTACTCCAGATGGAGTACGTGGGGTTCGTGCTTTTGCAGCTAAGACTATCTATCAGTAATAAGATATAAATTAGTAGCCTCATAATGGGAAGCATAACTAAAGATATTTGTGGAGGGACTACCTCAGAAAGAGCTAGTGACGTTTTATCATTCACATTTAATGCAGTAAACATTGCCACTGTCATATGTGGATCCATCGTTGGTACAACCATCGAATATGGTAGCTGAGAAATAGAAATCTTATTCTCCTTCTGAGACATCAGAGAGGCCAAAGAGGTATCGTCATATGCTTGCAATTGTCCTGGATTTGTCAACAGAAATAAAAACGTTCCACTTTGCCTTGAACTGGCAATTGATGACAAGACCATATCAGCAAATGAACCACTGAGGGTCAGGTCAGCCCGACCAACACATTTAAGAGCACTCATACCAGAAGACCAGTCAAGACTTAACATCTGCACATGGTGATCAGCAAAGGATATCAGTTTAGGCTATAAATTTGCGTACACAAGGTAAAAATTCATGTCTGGGTTTTCCCCAACATGTTCAAAAGAAACTTGCGAGACTTTTTAGTATGTTTCTATTAAGAAAGATGCTACGTTTATAGTCAGCCCAAGATCACCAATACGAAAATAATGATTTGAGCTGAGTTCTTACCGTTAGTACTTCTTCAGATCCAATGATATCACCACCATAAATGAAAAGTTTTCCACCACTACTCTTGCGAGATACATCCACACACCAATGCATCACAATGACAGGAAGTCTTTTTTCAGCCGATGACAACTGTAACTTGACAACATGATTAGATGGCTTTCCCTCTTGCCCATCAGAAAAGTCCCAAAATAATATATCCCCATCCACATAGCCAACAGCAAGAACTGAACCATCAGTCGATGCCCAACACAAAGAACTTATCTCTTTTCCATCAAGGTCAAGATCAAAAAGCTCATCATGTGAGTCTTCCAGAGAATCATTGACTGTCTTACCCTCCACAGGTAGATCTTTGTTCCCTCGAAGTACCACGACACGATCTTCTGATGCATCCCAAAGGAAAAGTAATCCATTTGAAAATGCAATCAACAATCTGCAGGATGATTTCGTCTCATTATGAAAATTAATTACAAGAAAGATTGTAGTCTTTTCTTATAATACATTGATAACACAGCAAAATGAAGACTCTAACGCTTTTTTCAGGACTAAAATTACAGTCCAAAAAATAATGGAACTATGACCCTCAAGTTAGACAAGACGAGTAAATGCTTTCACTTGTTCCAGGTATGATATCTTCAGATGGTCTTCCAATTTCAAACTCAGCAGTAGGGGACATTGGAGCATAAATAAATAAATTAATAGCCGCAGATAAAAAAGTAAAAGGGAAAAACTAGCTTCAAATGCTGTGACAAGCTCAGATTTACATTTGTAGGACGCATCTATGCTTATATAAAGAGGCAATTGGGTTCAATGAGAATATTAAATTTGAACTAATGAACTTATCTAACAATGCTTACATTCTACAGGTCAAAAAACAAGCTATCAGAATATATCTCGTCTTACCTAGTTCCCCTTGAACAAGGCTGAGAAAGAAGTCCAACAACCGGATAATCAATAGGAGATGAAAGCCCAACTGCTTCTACACAGAGAGAAATGAAAGAAAATAAGATCAAAAGAGTAACTTAAACGCAGCACTGGAGGTTTTGATGTTTGCATTTCATTTGAACTACCTAGTAGATATTGTTCTCTGCCAAGGATTTACTTTGCGTTTTTAGTGAAGGTAAATAGAGCACTAAGAAATAAGTAAGCCCTGAATACTAAAACTTTCTAAACTCAGTCGAGCTTCTAAAAATATTAGATCATCAAACTAAAAGAGAAACCCGTACCAGCTAAAGCATTAGTTGGAACATAATAAGGAAGCTGCATCAGTTTCCCTTCCTCTGCACTGTAGTTTAGAACAGACACCATACCATACTCATCACCAACATACCTGTGAGCGAGATCATAAACACATTTAATTATGCAAGTAACTGCCAATATAATAACATCATTCCAAATAGTCATCCTAATAAGCACAATACATGTAACCGGTGCCATGAAGGATTGCAAATGCAGTAATGTTTGACTCCCACTGTAAATTTGAAGCTGGTTTCCTAAGATCCAAATCCCAAACCTAATAAATAATTAAACTTTGTTGATGAAGCCAATCATATAGGTTGTTGAGAAAAATGAAGGAGCAGATAATCTTGAGGTCAGAGTCAAGAAGGTTAAACAGAAATTAAGACATCAGCTAATACAGAGATTTGAAACATCAAACTGAACTGGTACCTGAATCTCGTTTTCATTTGAGATGCTGACCAGAAAGCCTTGGTTTTGCATGAACTGTAAAATATACAGATAAATTGTCAAGCGGAGTTGCAAATAATTAAGAGGAAAGAGATTTAAGCTGGCAAGCACGCCAGAAAATAGAAAAGGAACTACACAGGAGCTATAACTAGGCACCAATATTTTGAAACTGGAAGTGAAGCTGATAGAGAATTAGGCGTGGGATCTTATCAGAAGCCTCTCAAAAAATGAAAGAGGTGAACAGAGAATACCACAGACCTCTAAGTTTTTGAACGGCAACTGCTTAGGAGATGCAAGAATCGCCTCGATGTTGTCACCACCTATCACTTTTATCCTTCCATCTCTGTGCATGATTAGCAAAAAGAACATTACTTTTTGAAGTTCTATAGAAACAAGGGAGATAGTTGTTTCTCATAATAGGTATTATTGTAGCTAAAATAGACTAAAGACAGATACAATTAGCCAGACTTCTTATACAGTTCCTACGCTTCATCTCAACAATAATTTTCTTCGCACGCACCAATGTTTCTTTAAACAGGGTAGCACTGTTTATTCAAGTAAGGGTATTGAGGAAATTACACTGTTTCAGCAGTGGCCAAGCGACAAGAAAAACTTACAGTGTTCCCACAGCCAAGAGGCATTGGATAGGGTCAAAGGCAAGAAGAGATGCCGTTGAAGGTATCCCCAAGTGAGTGACAATATGGGGATCCAAGTCTTCTGTTATCAAACATCCCTGCAAAGACCGAAAACATGTGAATGTCTAAAGCAAAAAAAGCATTCCTGGCATGGAAGAAGGTTTGGAGTCCAAGGTGAGGAAAGTATTTCCAGTACATGGTGATGCAACCGTGGTATTCGTGATGCATCTAATTAGGTAGTAACATGAGTTCAATCCTAAACGAGACATCTATCTCTCTCACTTTCAAGCCATCGTAATGATAAAAAATCTATGTTCTGTTAAGTGCATTTCTTTTTATAGTGTTAACTCGTCTCCAACATATTCTCAATTTTTAATTCGTGGCCAGGTATGATTGACATCAACTACTTTTAAAGTCGAATATAGTTTCAATTGCAAACATATTATTTGCAAATTTAACAACTTTGTGAACATAAGGGAAATAAATTCCAAAGAACAATACAGCTGAGCCCAGACCGCAAAAAGCCTAAGTTAGTATACCGAGTGAAGGTCCAAGCGGAAGAATGATCTAGAAGCATCAAAATGAGAGTTTTATTCCTCATGGATAGTAGAAGAAAAAAAAACGAGGTAGACAGATACCTGGGGAGGAGGAGCTGTAGTAGGAGCCTTCCGATTGCCGGAGGATTTCTGCAGAAATTTTCTGACGAACATCGAACCAAATCAAGAAAGACGAACCGGTTACTCACTCCTCCGGTGACCTATTTGCCGTCGTTTGAACAAAAATAGAACTTTCGATCGCGATGATGCATGGGACGGAGAAAAAGGTGAAAGCTAGACAATTTGTTCGTCGGGATTTGATCGCAGAATCGAAGAAACTTCAGATGTAATTTTTGAGAGTCAGCGAGAATGACCGATGATTTGAATTTCACTGATCCGTCCGAGTAATGAGTTTTTTCTTAACCGGTTTTGAATTCGACAAATAAAATCCGGGCTCCTCCAATTAATCGGTCCATTTTTGATTAATTGGAACCGGTATACTTATTATTATTTCTTCCACAGATATCACTTTTTTTAGTCTTTACGTATTTACTTAGTCAACCATACACTATAGACTAAGTTATGATTTTGGTATGCACATTGATTAACCATCTGGATTCCCGAAATTGACAAAGTTAAAAGCCACAAAATTTAGAAACCAAATCATCTCTTCACAATGCAATGGTTTCATTTGAGGAAAAGAATACCCTATCAATTTCACTAATGGCAACAATATGCGTGCTTGGTAACAAAAATCGCAACAAAGGTATTGCAGAAGTTGAGATCTTGTGCTTGGATTTGATCTTTTCCACAGCTGCTTTAATGATCGATGGAGATGGAACACTGAACCACTTTAAATACCATGAGAGGATAATTATATCTTTCTGCAACTTTGAGTTATCTGGCCATGCTTCTGAGGTCAAATAATTCCTCAAATTAATCTTCAGCTCCGTTGAGGAATTCAATATCTGTTCACATCGCTTTCTCAGTGATGCTGAGAAGATGGATTGTACAAAGCCACCAGAAGAGGCCAATCTTCCACTTGATACCGCCTCATTGTAGGCAAGAGCAACCTGGGATCATAAGATTAGATCCAAAAATAGGAGTTCAAAGCAAATTACAAAGACGTAAATCAAATTTTCTCTGTTTCAATTCCATTATTGAAGAAAGAGTACCTTGAGGCTTGAGATGGAAAGTGAATCACACACGTTATTATCACTTTTGACAAGCAGATCAGCCATTGAAGCAATGGTTGTATACAAAGATAAATAAACCTATAGCAAGCATGTGACATATACTCAAGATAAGAACACATGCCAAATAAATTGAAACAAGAATGTTCCACACTGTAACAATCATTAAATAACAGGTTTATGTGGCTTGAAGTTGCAATCACCTGCAAAAGAGCTGGCCTATCCTTGCTTATGCAGTCAAACAACACTTGTAGACAGAACTCCTTGAAATCAGAATCAGATCTGCATAAATGGGTTTCTATGAATTTTTCCTTCTGAATATCTATAAATTGATAAGTCCACTCTATTATGATTTATGAGCAACAGCCATAATGAAAGAATGCCTGTTAATTCTACTTGCAGTGCTATGAATAAAAGGAAATAATAAGCCATCACATCGAAGGAAACAATGAATTACCAACTTTCCCAGTGCAGATTATATACCTATTTGAGCTTCTTTTTTTTTTCAGTCTGTACTAAGTACTATTTTCAAAGCCGCGGACCATGGACATTAAGGCGAAGAGAACTAACTAACAGCAAAAATAGATGTGTATCAACCCGTTAAAACAGCACTTACCTGTTATTCCAAGATTTGTCACAGCACAACTGTGCAAAGGCTATTAGGCTTGGATCCGATGAAAAAGTGCTAACCAAGTGATCAACACTATCAGAATCCAGTTCTCTATGACTATTAGCAAGCATACTAGATTCTCCAGGAGTCCTTAAACCAAAAACCTGTATCAGAGAAAGCATACAAACCTATATCAGAACCAGTATTCTCCAGTATTCTGAGCTAAGAGTATATGATGGTGTATACAACCTTATGCATTGCTCGTGAAAGCAGTGACTGACACCCAACTGGATCATCAACATACGAACAAGCTCCTACCTTCCTTTTGACATATACAACACCAGAATTGAAGGGATCACTCTTGTCCCCAAAGCTCCACCAATTTTTTTCTGAGTTTCGTTGGTCAAAATATAAATTCTTTAAACCAGCTGGTCAAAATGACCAAGGACAAAAAAGGAATACAAGCAAATGCATCAACCACCTTCTGGGACTAGCTCAATTTGTTGGGGCCAGTAGCGGGGACCACAGACACAGATTCTCTTTAGCTGCAGGATACAAATACATTTTTAGGTGAAGGTAGACAAAGGAAGTAGGCAAAATTGGTGAACAAGTTTTTCATGAAAAAACGTAAACCAGTATTGAGCCACTATGTTTTATGGCCCTTGTTTTTTTATGTTCAACTTGCAGTTGCAACAAATGTGATTCCCCAGAGAAACTAAAAAATATAAATTCATAATTTGTATAACGCTATGTGACCATGCAAAAATCATGAAAACGTTTTATTTTTCTTATCATAAAAAATATGCAGGGAAACTGAAGGCAAGATCTTGAACTTTTCTTACAATAGCACGCTCTGGCAGAATGCATGGGGTAACCTCGCAAAATCGTGTTTCTGAATAAAGTTTTGTCTCCTTTACTGTGACTTCTAGAGGGGCATAGACAGGCAGACCAGAATCAACATCAATAGTTTGCAGCCAACGAGCCTCTGTTGCAAGGACATATAAATGCCTGAATGCCTATATAAAGCAAAAATCTCTTTGTCAGATATATTCTGGCAGATGTCTGGATATCACAGCAAAATTTAGAAATCAAACTTCCAAGCTTGACATGTTTTTGATATCACAATCCAACAAAGTGATTGATGTTGCGTAAAATATTATATAGGAAAAAAAGAGTGACTTGCCTGGAGATGACAACGGTTGTCATTTGGTCCAGAAGGTAACCGTGGATAGAGAGTGATGAGCAACATTGCAAGAGAGCCATTATTCGTTGAAAATGTCCGCATACCACCTCCAAGAAACAAGAAACCCGTGGCTAAGCTCACCTAAAGAAATGACCACTAGGCTGTCTCATATTTCGAAAAAAAATAAAAGAAATAAAGCAAATTTGTGCAACAAGAATGTTCTGAAAAGAGGTTATATACTGGACTAGAGATGTCTAACGAATATAGAATCCTAAGCTTGCTATAGAAAATCTCACATTTCACAATTGCATAGCTAAAACAATATCAGCAGCTTTTAAATAATTTTACACTGTGCACACGAGCACATTAGAGACGAATTGTTTGGGCCATAGCATCAGTTTAATGCAAGAAAGAGCTACAACTTTCATATGTTTTATGGGTGCTCAGTGACCAGAAGTTCTATTTAAGATTGTCAGCCACTTCGAAGGATATAGATATCTGCTTCAGAAATTACATTTTAATATCCCCCCCATCAAATATGAAATCAAGGCAATTGAACTAAATGAAACGAAGGAACCTTAATCTTGCACAAAAGTGCTTACCGCCATTTGTGTGCCATAGTTAGCATGTCCATCAGCAGAGTTTCGGCTGCGGAGAAATCTCAACAACCGAAATACTTGCAAGTCTCCTGATCCAGCCATGACCTACACAATTGCGTCCTCCGACATAACACTACTGACTCGACAAATGAGAATTGTTGGACAAGAGACTTTAAAAGAAGTAATACCACTGACAGGGAGATAATGATAAGATATAGACACATTTCAAGCGTTCCCCGATCAACATATTTAGATATTCCCCTGGGAAACACGTTTCCAGGTGTAGCAGAAAGAGGCTTGATCTAAACATGAAGCTCACAGAAATGATTACAAGGAAACCCAGAGAAATTAACAATTGAGGGAGGCAAAAGGAGTGAAAAATTATAACATTTCCAAGGAGAATATACCTCATTCAAAAGATAGAGAGCGTAGTTATTAAGTAGGTCACGAGCATTTCCATCTCTCGTACCAGCAAATCTCAGCCCTATCAGAAACAACAATATATATCACAACTATCATGAGATATTAGAGACTGATGCTTTATAAACATCAAATTATATACCAAGTGAAATGCAGGCCCCGGCCACTATATTGACGTATGCATGCACAAGGGCTTCAACATCCACCTCATTCATATCGTCAATGTCATCTTGGAGGTGGCTGATACCATTTTTGACAACTTCAGGAACTTGAGACTGAATCCAATCACAAGTAGGACAGATCCTATAATACGAAATCTATTAGACTTACCATCTTAGAAATAGCAATGGCAGCCCTCATAATTAAGCAAGACAAATAATACCTGCTCCACATTATCAAGTTCCGAGCAATAACACGGAGCATTATGAAATCAGGTCTTACACACTCCAGTTCGTAATGTGTTTGTGGAATAGAGAGCTTTGAGAACATGACCTCTGATTCTGTCTGTGACAAACATTATATAAAGCTTTTTTAAAGAGTCCATACTCCACATGAATAACAAAAAGTAACAAAAAACCATGAAAGTTGAACTTCAAACAGTAATCTATTTATAAACCATCCACAAGACCTACTTTAAGATACATTAATGTGAGAGCCATTATTGCTCCAGGTGCAGTTATATCAACATTGGAAATTCTTCCGTCAGTTATCTGAGACAGAAAAAAAAGATAACCACATCATAGAATTTAGCAAGTGCTTAAGGCACCCTTTTATGCACAATACCAGTTTCAAGTAGGTATATATGAGAACAGACGGGCAGGGAACCTGTGCAGCACTTCGGTGATCTTCATTTGATGGTGCAAGGATAGATCTTTCCTGAAGGGATGTCAACGAGATATTCAGTACAACAATGACACTGTTCACAAATCTAATATAATATGATTCATATGAAATTCAGAGCAATTAACCTCTTTTGCTCCTAGATACTGGAGTAACCGATTGACAAGGGAGTCCATGGAACCTAGTGCATCACCTCCACGGCCTTGAGCCAGAAAGAACGCAGAGTCAGCTTAAACTGAAGAGGAAATTTCCAGTTGCCGAAAACCAAAAAGACATACCCAAAGCAACAAGACCAAGTGAGAATCCTGCAGATACAGCATAACCCTCCCTTTCAAGGACATTGTCCCCTGCACTTCTGCGGCCAATCTCACCCTGAGAACATGTACAAATAGGGATCCGAATGATAAAGGATCAGAATAGCAGAGAACTAAATTTTCAATTAATAGATATGCATGAACGCCAGGAGCTGTTAGAAGAGGTGGCAAAGACCCCTCCCAGTATCCAAGGCATTCGGGGTTCGATCCCCAGAGTTGAAAAAGTGTTCAAAAAAAAACAAAAGAAGATATGCATGAACTTAATTGATGTTTCAAGCATAAGAGAAAGAAATGAACACACATGAGACATTACCAAGAGTAATTGCATTGTCTGCAGGTGTGCTGATCCTTCAAATAGAATGCCAACAGAGACTAAAGCTGCAGACTGGAGAATAGTTGAAGATAGCATGTTACAAAATATATCACTAGTTAACTGTAGTCCTACAATTAGCATATGCAAGTGAATTCCAGTAGAGAATCTAAGGTCCCATTAAACAAGTAAAATATCACTGCAATCTGTACCTGTAAAAGTGTTGGTATCTCAAACTCAGCATACGAAGCTTGGTATCGAGCGGGAACATGGAAAAAGAGAGCCTGTTATGCAAAGAAAAATAAATTCTTAGGGAAAGGATTCGACACATGGCTCACCAAATATATCTTGATCTTCCAGTGCTAGAACTAAATTTATAAAAGTAAATGTTAAATTTTTCTATCCTAGTAAGATATATTAACATCTTTCAGTGCATAAATTAAAGTTCTCATCTTCGGAACACGTTGATCATCCACCATTTTATGTAATCTGGATCTAAAACTAACAAGAAAGCATGGTCGATCCCAAAGTATATTTTAATTGGACATTAAATATCTTATGCAAAGACGTTTAGTTGACACGCAACCAAAAACAAATTACCAAAGAGGCCAATTCAACATATGTGTCTGTGAGCACCAATTGTCAAGAAAAATGAAGCAGGTGAACCTCTACCTTTGCAATATCAGGTTGCATCGTTCTTCTGTATGAAGCTGCCAGACCAAGCATCAATCCTACTGTGGTGCTCTCATGGTCCTAAAAGACCAAGGAAAAGGTAGGGCGCAAGTAAAGTAAATAGAGAGTAGTAACGAATATATTTCTTTTTGAACTAATCTAGAATATGAAGCTTCTTCCATCTACTTGTAGATTTCACCTGGGTACAGTGCTTCTATATCTGATAATTAAGGCTAATAACGAAACCACCACAATTATAAGATGAGGACGCCATGGAAATATAGTCTCCATAATTTATAGTAGCATCCAGTGTTGCATTCATTACTCAATTTAGCCATATATATGGTCACGATTACAAATGACATGAGCTAACCCAAAATTTTCGAGTAAGCAGGTAAAACTAGTAATAGCTTCAATTAAGAACCAGTGTAACTTGATGCTTAATTAAGCAGGCAAACACATATATATCTCCATCAAAGAATGAAAACGTATAAGACCTATATTAGAACGTCTTACTTATTACTCTTAGCCAATAGCAAGTAAGAAAAAGAAATAACAAAGTGGAAAAAGGAGCCAAATGAAACAAACCTGAGTAAAATATTGGTATATGTCACTAAGGTTTAACACATGCAAATATCCCTGTAATCCCAGCCCAAACAGAAGTCCAGCATGAACAGCATTTGGCTCTCCAGGTTTATTGTATTTGATCCATGTTCGGGAGACCTTTCCCTGAACAAATATTTAAGACGAAACATAACTGAATTAATTGGGCGGTGTCTGTGAACTGTGGTTGGGATGAAGACAGGATATTTGTTGCATGACAAACATACATTGTGAGATCGCGTTCCACAACTTTGGTCACATGCTCTTTCAGCATCTCATAGATGCAAAAGTATTAAAAAAAAAAAAAAAAAAGAAGAATGCATTCAAATGCCATCCTGCAATATACAACACAAACCTGAAGCGGAGCCAATCGTAACCCAGCAGCAACAGCGTTATGAAACTCCGGCCAGGTCTTAAGTTCTTGGATATTCCTTATGTTTGGATCTAGATTAACCTGTAAAATAATCATGCACCCTTAACTATAAGAGTGGCTAAAATGTTAATAAATCACAAAATGCTTTGGGAAAGAAAAAATCTAGGCAATATTCTTTAGTGTATCTATTTCTTGAAATTGCAGCTTCTTGCACACTGTAACTCCATCCTCACAAGAATAACAAAATCCATTTGCCATAACATCATTTCATCTAAGTCAAAGCAAAAACATGTTTCAAATGTAGTGGTCTCCCTACTAAATCATAACCACAAATTTACGTACAATGGCATTTTGTTGGGCAGGCAGTCGACCAGCTAAAACAAGCTCGGGTACAGTAAACGCCTGAAACAGTTTAGAGAGAGGATATAAATCTTCAAGTAGTAAGTACAAGTGATAAGAACCAAGTCTAACCTTTGTACTATAGATAGAAAAATACCTCAGTTAAAAGAGTGTGTATCGTTGATAAAGTGAAGGCTCCACGCCCGAGGGGGAGCACAGCAGTCCTCTGTGCTATGCGCCAAAGCTGGTCCTGTCCCAGCAGGAACAAAACCAAAGTAATATTTTTAAACATTAAAAAGAGGCTTATAGCCACGAATAAGTGTGCAGAAAAACCTATACTTTTGGTTCATAAATTGCAACATGCTCTCTCCTAACACAATTTTTGCTGTACCAAAGACTTTATATAAATAGAACACAAAAAAAAGGAATTTAGCATAATAAATGATTAAAATGACATGTAGTGGATTTATTGGATTATAACCTTTTTTTATTCTCACCTAAATTTGCTTTTAGTCGTACTTAAGATTTAAGAAGTAACAATATTATCTAGTAATGAACAATCTAATTTAGTACCTGTTGCTGCTCCTGATCAGATATAGTAGGGTTAGCAGACGTTTGAATTACCACAGGTCGTGCAGAGCACAAAAGACGTCGAACCTAACATGAGAAGGAAAAATGAAAAGAAAAAAGAAAATATTAATTTAAGTGTCTAAGAATTATAGAAGATAAAAGGGTGGGTAGATGGTAGGCATTTGTATAGCCAACCAGCAACGCATAACAGAATGAGCGATGGTGACATGATATGACACTTTGTGATCATTCAATCATACAGAAAATCAAAGTAGTGGGAAAGTTCCACTGCAACAGACATCAAATCACATAGCGGACACAGGTGTAATTCCCATCATCTTACATATGATAAATTACCTTGTGAAAAAGTTTGGAACAATGCAAGATACTACTTAAGGGAAAACGTAGCTACAAAAGATGGACAAATCTATATGGCTTACTACAGGAACAGTTTCAAGCATTAAAGATTGTTATCATTATTCTAACAAATTTCTGATTGCTAATTGGGGGAGCAGATATACCTCATTCAGCCGTAGATCCCGGCCATACCGTAACTGCGTGTAGGAGTTGAAGATATGCTCCATTCCATCTGTCACAGAACCATCCACAGAATTTGTATCCTCAATCTTAGTGTTTTCCAAGCCAATCGACTCAGATAAAGAGGATGGAACAATTGCTGGATGCAAATGCAGCATGTAAGGTATGGACATTGATATCAAACTCGTATTTGACTGCATCTCAAATTCCTTAGATGAACTCAAGTTTCTGTAGACTGATAGGGCCATATCTTCTCGACCAAGAAGCACATAAGCAATCGCTGGCCAGTCAGCTGGAGGAGATTCTCGACAGCTATCCAGTGCCTACAAAATACAAACAAAAATATTATGCAAAAGATAGAACAAGTGGGCTGACCCAGGAAAACAAATTAAAATCATCACTGTTTATGGAAAATTTTCACATTGATGTACAAGTTATCAACAGTTTATCATTTCCACCTGCAAAATCCTCAGATCACAAGTATATGAAAATTACAACTTACATGTCTCAGCGGGAGAGATACACCAGAAGGTAGCAAATCCAATTGGTGAAGCCCAAATCTCTCTCCAGCCATAGCTAAGATAGTGAGTTCCTCGTTACTGGAGTATGATCCTGGCGCAATATTACAGGGAACACCTGATGAAAGTGTCTGTCCTTTAGGCTTATCACCAAATAACACACTGTAGAAGGAAACAACTTTCCTTGCCCAGCTTACTATGGAACACCCATCTCTACGGATCAAATCTGGGAGGTCCTCAAGGTTTGCGGATAAGCATCCACGTCTTAAACAGTTCTCAAACCATCTAAATAAATTTGGAGGTTTTTTGCTAGGAGAAAGGGTTGTGCACGCCCCAATAGTTTTGGTGAGATGAGGAAAATCACGTACGTAGTGATCTAAGTAACATTTCTCATCCAGAAACTTGGCAATATTGCCTAACAAAACAGCCAAGTGATGCAAATCCCTACATGTAGATGCCAAAAGTTAAGAACTGTAAGTCATACAAATATTCGATCTTAACTCTTCTTCTAATCTATCAAATTTCATGTTTCAGTGAGAAACCATACAGAGGAATGTTCAGCAAAAGGTCTATTATGAAACTAAATGTTGTCGGTACCAGATTAGCTTTTTGTCAGAAAACTATCTATAGCAAGATCAACTTTCACATTCCGTTTTGATCAAAGCATATGCTACATAACATGAAACAAAAATTGTTGTAGAATTTCATACAGCAAGAGAGAGCTGATTAAAGAAAGAGTGTCGAGGAAAAACAACTCTTTTTCTAGTTATCAATCCAAGATAGCTAATCACTTTTCCCGCCAAACAAGTAAGGAGCATGAAACAAAGCTTTGTGAAACCAATGTACTTACTGTTTCCGTAGATTATCCATCTTCAAACTCTCATAAACTGCATGGAGACAATCTAAACTCTGGACCATTAATTCCAACGAACTGCCTGGTAGTTCTTCACTACCAATCTTAGAATCAAATGGGACAATTCCTTCGAGATCCAAAGGATTTAGAGAAGTATTAATACTGTGAAACCTAGAGTAGGTCTTATGAAATTTGCTACTGAGAAGAAACTCCCACGAGGACTCTGATGACGTTTTAGATTGCTTGGGATGCGCAACAGTAGGCTTTTGACAGATCCCCAGAAAAATGTTACATAAAGCTTCCCATTCAAAATGAATACTGCAACCTTGCTGGTCAGGATGACCATCTCCCCAAAGAAGAGAGAGAAACAAATTGTAAAGATCGGATCGTAATCCCTCAGCTATGGCTGCTATGCAATCATTTGCAAGTGAAGATGAAGGTTTACCAGTTAAGGCACACCGAAAGATCTACAAGAATTTAATATAAATGGAAAGTCAAAACAGATGACAACTTTGACTAATCAAATAAACAAGAACTACAGTTTGGATCAGTAGATTCAGCTGCAACAATCACGTGATTTGAGTTCATAAAGGTAGACTGACTATGGTCGTTGACAAAACTAATCATTTTGAATTTCAAAAGGATTGATATCTATCTGGCATACCTGTGAATGGTTAACAGAAAGATTGATACATCCCAACACAGCATCAGACAATCCTGTAATCTTCAGATCCCTGGTACCTGAATCTGTTTTTGCAGACTCTCCATCCCCAGAACCAATAATTTCATCCAACCAAGGCGGTAATACAAATCTACAGAGACAATGTTTTCCAGACTACAAATAATATAGATACATTAGGAAGATATTTAACAAAGAAAATAGTATGGTAGATAACAGGAACCTACATAGAGAAAGAGGTCATTTTCTGGGGATAAAACAATGATATCCGAATGTGGAAGCAGTCCTCTTTTCACTCTGCAAGGAAATGGAAAAAAAAAGAGCACTGTCAAACTTTCCACATGACGACGTAAATAGTCTCATACAGCGACAGAGGGGCAGAATAATTGTAGATATGAATTTACTGAGAACGTGTCACAAGAACAGGTGCAGCAGCAATCGCAGAGACACTCCAGCTTATATCAGGCTTAATGTCGAACAGAATTTCATTGTTGACTTCAACAGTTTGGAGTCCCACGGATAACAGCTTCTTTTGTTCTAGAATCAGAAAGCAAATTACTGGGACCGTATCATCAGTTGCCAGAAAGACCTGCAATATATTTTGAGGCACTTGTGAAAAATCAAGAAGAATAGTAAGGACTTTAAGAACAGAAACCACAAGTCTTTCTCCCATTCACCTAAACAAGCAACAATGCAAGTGAAAGAATACAATTCATCCATCTAAAAGAAAATTAATTCAACAAAAGGAACTCAAAAAAAACAAAGAGTTAATTCAATAAAGGCCATACATCTATAGTAAGACTGGAAGCCCAAGCAAAAGCACTTAATAAGGTTGGTGTCTTAGAATGTTAATAATGAGAAAGCTATCCTTTTCAAGATAACTGAGAGGACACTTTTATATTTGTGCCTCCATTGATCAGCCCTCAGGTGGAGGCCCCCAAAACGGTGAAAAGAAAATTCTTTAAGCCTTGATTTAGTTAGCAGAAGAACATAGCCAATATTACTCACCCCATGTTAGAAAAAGAGATCCTAAAACTTTTCCAGCAGCCTAGCAAAATACATAAACGATCTTCCTCAAATAAAGAAAGCACAACCAAGAATGAGAACATCAGATAAATTTGACACCTTAAATGCAGCTTTCTTAGCACCTTTGGCTTGCCATATTCGGCGAAAAGAAACCCGTTTCGGAAGAACAGTATCAGGAACAACGCGACTTGAACATGAAGCAGAAGCAGTCGACTCTATGAATTCCGCTGCCCACACAGAATGTTGCAGCTTGCCTGAATAACCCATGAAAAAAAATGTCAATGAAAAATAAGAAGAGCATGAGCCAAGCTCAGCCCGATCAGAGAAGAAACGAACAAACCTTTGTTATATGATGTCATAAGAGGTAGACAGTCACTAGTCCAAATTGTTCTCTCATCGTAGTCCTTCATTATGTTCAACTTCCCCCTCTCTTCTACATAAGTTGGCTGAAAAGTAAGTATATGAGTTACCAGACGTAAAGTATAACCAAATATTGCATCATCGAAAACCATTTTTGGTCTGTTGAGAAAAGAACAAAGAAATAATTCAGGTCCCAATAAAAAACAGGCTGACATAGAATAGAAGTAATTTACATAGAATCTCTAAATGGATGAATTCATTTACCCCAGGTTCCTCTAATGGATCCCTTAGAATCAGATGGGAAGACATATATGGCATATCTCTTTTGCTAATAGAGTCATGTGCAAATGGGGAATGGACGTTTTGTGGTGAACTATTCCTAACTTCTTTTCTTTGGCGCAGCATGTCACGAGAACCAAGGATGGGGCTAACAGAAGAAAGTGGAACATGTGAGGATGAATTCACTTCAGTAGCTTGCTGTAGAAGTAGACCACATGGTAGAGGCCATATCGATTTGACAGTACGCGGAAGTGGAACAGATACAACTTCGCCTGTTGCCAACACATGCCAAAGATCAAAGAGTAATTACCTCAGCTCTCGCAATCTCAGAAAAGAGACAAATCACACTAATTAAACAGATCTAACCAACAACTAGAAGGGGAATAAGCAACCGTTTCTAATACCAAAGGAAAGGAAAATAGAAACTATAGCGCCTAAAACTTAACCATTCTACTTGAGCGTTCAAAAAGTGATCAATACATAGAAAGCTACATGAATCTGATCCACTCTCCGATTCCATAAATTTCATTTGTAGTAATACAATTTCAATGATTCAGGCATGGTAAAGAAAAGGAACAACTATGTGCAACAGTATGAGACCGTTCTTTCATAGCAAAACCATACAAGAATCTATTAGGGTCTTATGGAAAAGTAGGATAAGTGCAGAAATATTATAATTCCGAGGTAACTAGCCACAATTACCTGATGTGTTGTATATTGTTAAGCAACCAATTTGTAAAACACAAAGAAAAGTGTCGGTCCCTCGACCAAGGTGGCTCCAGCATGCCTATGACATAAAACGCTATGAGTTATTCTCGTACATAATAAAACAAACTGAAAATATTTTTTTCTGCGTTTTTATTAATTTATGTGGAACAAGACAGAATAGCTGCTCACTGAACTGGGCACCCTTAGCCCATCCAACATATCCACCAAGACAACAGAATATATGTAATTTAATCAAAATTGTCACAAACAAGGATCCATAAATTTTCAAACGGAAACCATCAATTTTCAAACGGAAAAACATTGGATACAGAATCAAATTTTTTATGGAAACTACCTTGATGACGGCAGAAGACAACGTAAACCGCTTGAGCACGCGCGAGCCGCTCGTCCAAATTATGCTATATTAAATTGAAATTTTATCGTGAGGAACAGATACGATCAGAAATTCAGCTACTAAGCTAGACAAGTTATATCTATATCAAGTGAAATTAGCTTCCACCTAAGGATAAGGGATCCTACAGAAATTACAGAGCCAGACTTGACGAAAAGAATAATCAGCAAATTGTATACACAGCTTAAACTCAAATCCGCTCTCCGCCCATAGTATTTTTGCACAAATGTTGTTAGATAATACCCTTCTTACCGATTGTCTCGGATGAAGAGCTCGTGCTCTTTCTGCCGCGAGAAGTTGGCTTCATTGCCATCAGTATCATCTTGCTCGCCAGTGAGCTCAGGATCGAAGAGTAAATACTGATAGGAATCGACAGAATACTCGTCGGTTGGTTTACCGTCGGTAGCTTCGGCAATTAGACCGAAAGGTTTGAACTTTCCGAGGACAGTGAGTTGGCGAACCCCTGGAGGCATTTTTCCCTGACGAGCTTGTTTGGGAACAGTCAATGGAGATTGGGGAATTTGATTTGCACTCTCCCGCTCTTTCCCCGTTGTCTTCGCGCTTAAACCCTATCCCTCTTATTTAAAAAAAAAAGAAAATTTCATTTCTCTTAAACCAGAGGATCGAAAAAGAAGAACTGAGTAGGCTGAGTTGTCACTTACGTTAGAGGGGAAGCAGAGCCATGCGAGATGAATTCAAAACAGCATCGAAAGTCGGAAGATTTAGCCCATTGACAGAGAGATGTTCTCAGAATAATTAAATCAAACACCTTCTGTGCTGAATGCAATTAAATTTACAAAAAAAAGGTTCCAAAATGAAATAAAATAAATATATTACCAGCTAATTATTTTGCTTTTGACCAAATTGTGTACTAACTACTATGGGCTCAACTGGGCCAACTAAGAGCCTGAAGATGTGTAAATCTGGTTCGAGATAAATGAAAAGCTCTGAGCCTTTTCTCTACAGTATTAAGATTTTTTTTTTTTGGTCGGCTCTACAGTATTAAGAATTTATCATCAGTTTTAGGGACGTTATATAACACAAACTATTAATTAAAAAAATCAGAGTCATACTCGAGTCATGGTTGATTTTTGGTAAATCATCAAGGACCATTTGAGGTTATGATCATTAAGGAATTGAAACTTGGGAAGTAAACAGATTACATCCAAAAAAATTACAAAAAGTTGATTTGTTTTAAATTCATTTGAAGATCCCAAGTTTCAATTCCAAACAAACAGTGAAGCTTATGGAAAGAAAAAAAGATTCGACCAGACACTGCGAGTGCAAGCCACCATTGAGAAATAATCAAAGATAGTAATTAAGATGTTGAGAATGTGAGGAAAAATCCTGACTTAGCTCGGTCGTGTTCTTGTTTCTTCAGTATGTGACAGTAGTTAAGCTGCAATTACATAACAATACATGAATTAATCTCTGTTAAAAAGGTTGCAATGATTCTTCATGTAAAGAGAGAAGCAGCAAGGGAACTAACTTACCTCTATGCGAAACAAACTAGTTGGTACCACGATTCCGGCACCAACTGAGCTTCTGAATGTCTCCAAGAACTTTGGTACAGTGAAGTTCTTATACTTATTCTCTGATAATTCCGCCATATTCCCGGCACATGCAAACATATGTCCATGAATTCCCCTGTCTCGGAACCATTTCAATGGGAAATCAAAAGAAAGATCTGCAAATGCAGTGACTGCAGCATCCCCTCCCACAAAATCCCGTTCATATGTGTCGCCACTCTCATCGTCTTCTACTTCCCTCCTTGGCTCATTAGGACCCAATCCTCTCGTCTTGAATCCCCATAGCGCAGATGGTCTACCTAAAGAACACATAGGTGAGACGTTTCCACCTAAGAAGAATCTCTCCGGCACATAAGTAGCTCTGCTCGTGTATCCGCTTCCCCATGGAAATGTGATTCCCCCAGATACACCAAAGTTCAGAGCAGCACGGTAAAACCCAAGTGGAACAGCATATCGGAGATCGACTTCCTACCAAGGGTAAAAATACTCAACATGAAGTATGGAAAACATAAAAGAACCACAGATGTTATCAAAGAGCTTACCAATCTTTTCATTTACTGTCACATTAAAACAGAGAGTTAGCTACTTGGGAAGTTATGGATGATTGGTGCAAAAGCTTATACGAGGAACTAGGTGCCATGGAAGTTTTCTGAGTGAAATATATGTATTACAACTTCCCACACAGTAAATATAGTCCATGTAAATGCTGGGAAGAAGAGCAAAGATTACAAAACCTGGCGCAAGAAACGAAGTGTCCGACTATCAGGTGCAAGACCACCTATTTGAGAAGTCGAGATGAAAGAGTATCCTCGTGTTGGCCTCAGGGATGAGTTTCTCTGGTCAACTTTAAAAGTGTATTTCAAGGCAGAAACCAAATTATGCCCCAGCTGTCTCCTTATTGATCTTGATGCCATTTGAGATGGGTCTATCAGATTACGCCATGCAATATTGTAGACCAGATCATGATACTTCCCTGAGAGAATCCCGAGGGAAAGACCAAGAGCTCGTTCTTTATAAGACGAAAACTTAAGCCAGTCTTGGGTAGAAAGGTAAACACGTAATGTAAAAGGAGTAGGACGTCCTCTGAACCTTGGCAAATACATCCCCAAACCGACCTCTGCAGAGTGGTCACAGCCATAAGCAAGAGACCCGTCCCAAATATCTCCGTATCCGAAAATATTCTTGTACTTCAAAGAGCCTTCAAGGCTTGATGATCTAGCCTGAGCATCAAAATTATGATCAGCAACCAAATTTTCATATTGCCACCAAAAAAGTTAAATCTAAGAATCTCCCAAAACAAGAGATATACGCAAGTATAATTGTGTAACCCAGATTATCAATTCGATCTTTACGACAATAAATTCCAGATAAAGCAACAAACCCAAGTCTATCCATCACTTACACCACCCAAAAATCCTAATCTATTTTGAAAAACTGATACCTCTGCTTTAGTGAAAGTTCCGAGTTGGGCAGTGAGAGGGCTCTTGCTCTCAACAACATCAATTACCACATTGGTGGTACCAGGAAGCTCGGGAGGGCCAGAATCAAGCGTAATGTTGACTGAATCGAAGATATCAAGTGCTTGAAGATTGAAATTGGCAACCTTAGAGGCTTTGAGAAGCTCCTGCAACGTAGTCGCTTGCCTCACAACATTGACCTCCGCCTCAATAATGTAGTCCTTTGTCTTCTCATTTCCCTTGATGATCACGTCGTGAACACGCACCAGAACCGGAGCCGCACGCATACGACGGAACAAAGACTCCGCCTTGATCCTATCCGCGATTGCATCTTCTCGCGTTTGAGGTTTCGATGCGGCGTCGTCGTCTTCGTCTTCATACTCTTCCTCTTCTTCTTCACCGCCGTTAATGTCCTCTAATTCTTCTCTTTCTTCTTCAGGTTCGAGTTTGGAAGTTGAAGAATTCGGGTCGGGTTTCTCCGCCGGATTCGCCATGAGAAGGACAAAGCAACTGAGAGATGAGCAAATCGGCGAATCAATTTGACGGCTCCTCCAAAAGCGTTTACGCTCCTCCGAATCCCTTGGTTAACCGGTTATTTAGTGAACCGGTTTGCCTATTAGCCGGTTTGCCGTACAGTGCTCTGCATCAAATTTAAAATCAAAAGGTGGAATCTTTTTCAAATTCACACATCCCTCCTTAGCTTTCTTCAATTCGGAGAAGTAGAAGGAGACAAAAAAAAACAAATGGCGAAGAACGACAACGGCTATGAGAAATTGTTGGCTTCACTCATCGTAGATATCAAATCATACTCCGGAAAAGACCATCTTCTTCCATGGATCCGGTAAAGTTGTCTCTCTGTCTTAATCTCTGTGACACCATTTTTGTCGATGGGTCTGAAGCATCGATACATTTAACTTCACAGAAACCTAACTAAAATAGATTTTTAAACAGAGGTGTTGAGAAGATGAAAGAGAGCTTGCCCAATCAGATATTGAACGAGAAGCTGCCGCGGTTTCTGCAGAAATGTGCAGAGTCGTTTAAATCTGATAAGAGATATAAGAACGATTCACGATACATTCGTGTTTGGGTGCAGCTGGTAATGTACATTTACCCCTTTGATTGGGCATTTGATGTGGTTGTAATTGATTCTGTTTTGTGTGTGTTATTTTCATCTTTGTCTGAAGCTATGAATTGCTTATACAGTTCTTGTGAGATGATTCGTTGGATAAGCGTTTTAGCAAGACAGAGAAGTGGATAAATGTAACTGGAATCATATGGCTTAGATGATCTCACTACTAATCTGGCTTGTAGAAATCAATATTTAAAGGGATTTGAACCAAACTATGCCCAGTTTTGTACTAAAGAAGGAAGCAACAGAGCAATTGTTTGTATTTCAACGGTTCAGGGTTGTATTCCTGATAAAAATAAAAATAAATTTTGCATCTGTTCGTTTGTTAATAGCAGATATTGATTAGTGAACTTGTGAATCTTAATGGATGATGATGAATTGTTTGGCTAGATGGACTTTGTTGACGATCCAAAAGCTATCTTAAGAACCATGGAAGCAAACAGTATAGGGACCAAGAGATCACTGTTCTACCAGGCATATGCTCTCCATTATGAGAAGATGAAGAAATTCCAGGAGGCTGAGAATATGTACAGGCTTGGGGTGCAAAAGTGAGTAATCCTGGAAACTCTAGAAAAAGTTATTGGTGGAAGCTTAAGATGAGTATTAGGCCTACACGCATATGCAACACATATCAGTCAACTCCCTACTTGTATGTAGCTTATATATTCCCTGGATGAGTTCTTGGCCTGATCATTCCTGGTAGCCAAGTATCCATTCACCTATATGAATATGCTACAAATTCTACTACACTCAATTCATTTTTTGGATACGAGGAAAGTTAAAGTTGGAATTGGCATATGTGAGATGTTGAAGAGATGATTTTATTTATATGTATATTGACTATGTACCCCTATTTTGCCAGTCTTGCAGAACCCATGGACGAGTTACAGAAATCATACTTGCAATTCCTTAATCGCATGGAAAGGCACAAAAAGAAAAAGACACAGGTAGTCTGTTTCCACAGTTTGATTGTTCTGCTTGTATAATCTTTACAAAGTCTGCAGATGTCTGAACTTTTGTTTCTAATTGCAGCGTCAGGAACTAAGACTTTCTGGAAGGCAGCAGAAGGTTGAGAGGCAACAACATGAGCCAGTGTCTAATTTTGTTGATAAAGCCATTCTTGGAAAGCCTGAAGCAGAAAATGCTTGCCATCACGGTCTGGTGGATCCTACGATAAACATGAAGGAAGCCATGAATGCTATCAATGACATGTTCAAAGAGCCTATAGAAACTGCTCCACATCAGAGAAGATCACAACAAAGAAGTCAGAACAAAGAAAATCAAGGCTTTGAAGTTTTTGTGGACGAGAATCTAGAAAGTGGAAAAGCAAAGACAGGTAAGACTCAGGGATCCCAGCCTAATCAAGAGTCCTTTAAGATATTCATCGATGATGAAAACAGTGACGAAACTACGGATGAAAACGATGAGGCTGGAAAAGGTTTTGTATTTCTCCAGCCAAGAGACCATTCACCTGAAAGTTCTGAAGCAGACGGAAACAGTCCTCCTCGGCCCATATCTAGAGAAGATACAGTCGTCCATAGGTTTGTTGGTTCAACCATCTCTGATGAGCCAGCAGTTGAAAACGTCTGCCACCATGGTCTTGTGGACCCTACAGTCAACCTAAAAGAAGCTATGGAGGATATAAACAACATGTTTGGCGAACCAATAGATTTTGTTAGACCCAAACGCTCTAAAAACAGAGGGAAATCAGTAGAAGAGACGAAACCAAGTATTGCTCCAGCTTTCTCAATACTTGAAGATGATGATGTGGATGAAGAAGCTAAGCAAGAACATCAAGAGAATCCCCACCCGACTCAGATATCAAACGAGCGTGATCTGTTTGAGCCAACGGTGTGCACAAAAGTCGCCTTGGATGAGATCAACAAATTGTTTTCAATGCCAATGGACTTCTAAGGAACAAGGTCTTCGGTTCCACTCAGCTTTGCCCATTTAACTTATGATTAGAAGCAGGCATATGTAACTTGTTTGTGGTTTATACTCCTGTTTTATACCTCTGTGATGTGCTTATTTTCGAGAAATATCTTTCTTGTTGAAACTTGCAGACAAGTTTGTGTCTTTAGATTACAGATTTACGATATGTTTTATCAGGTTATAACATTGCTATGACCCGTGATTTTACAGATCTTAAATTGAGTAGACATACAAACGCTTCACAAGACTTCATTACAATATTACTTAGCATCTTACAAACGATTGACAAACCATAAAACCAAAAGATTAATAAACAAAAGCAAAATCAATAACAATGTCTTGTTATAATCAGTTTATGATCTTCAAAAATCAAAACCCGAATCAGTAAGTGGGAGGTGCAGTTGCAGGGCAGTGGTCAGGACGGAAAGCCAATGGACCAGCAGCGTAAATCACAGCCTCATAGTTGGTCCACTTGAGCCTCTTCTCTTCATACCGAAGAGGAGCTCCATCGAGAGCATTGTTAATGTTGGAGAAGATATTGCAGTCTTCACGTGGAGAAGAGACAAGTTTGGCACGGCAAGAGTGAAGAGGATGGTCCAAGTAATGTGTAGTCATCTTGTAACCTTTAAGTTCACCATAGAAATGGCCGTAAGAATCAGTTTGAAAAACTTTGTAGAAACTCACTTGTTGCCTATGGTTCTTGCAGATAATGCTGATTTTAGCTCCGGCTATGGCTTTTGCTCCAGCCAAAGACCATGATCCGTAATTGTCACAAGTCTGGCAGAAGACCATTCCTTCCACCGCAGCTTCCACGGTTTTCACGGCGGAGTATGTGGTGGTTGGAGGAGGTGGAGAAGTGTAGCCGTTGGCCAACGCCGCGGTGGCGAGGAAGATGACGAGAACAGAGAAGGATAGGGCTCGTGAGTCCATGTTTCTTGTTATGCAGTCTGTTTCGTCAAGGTCTTCTTCTTCTTAATGTGTGATTGTGGTCTTGCAACCGCCTTACCCGTCTCTAGGGGAGATAAATATGCGAATATATAGAACCATGTATAGACAATTGACTAATCTTATGAGACGTGAGTGCAACTACTAATTATGAAGAATACATGTCTTGCGGCTTATTACGTGACTGCCATTTTCTTTGTCAACGGAGTAAATATTAAACTATGAGATCTCATTAGACTATTATTAGCTTATTCTCTCTTCTAAGAAGACATTGGATATGTGCGAGTAAATAACAAAATAATAGAATAATGTACGAATCTTATAATAATTAAGTACATATGTTACGGACGAAGCTAGGATGATAATGTTTGAAGTAGTAATGGTTGTTCAAAACTGTAGTCTTTATGATCTTAAAAAGTCTGTAATTGACTCTTCCGACTGCTCCAATATGAAAAAGCAAAACATCTCGGAAACACTGGTCCTGAAGAAACTTTTTTAATTTAGAAATCAAACCTTACATGTTGGGTCCTCTGGCAATAAGAATGTCCCCATAAGGCTGTGTTTGGTTCACCTTTATGATTCCGCGAGTGGCTAACACTGGATATACCAAATTCATAGTCGGAACATATAAATGAAATAGATTTCATGTGCTCTAACTAGAAAAGAAGTTGGTTAGTACCACAGGATTGGTAGAAGAGTTTAGCTGCAGCATTTCTGTCCATTCCGAGAGTGAGCTTGTTAAGAGATTCCACTTGAGGAGCTCCGGGAGTTTCAAAGTGTGTCTTGAGATGACTGTGTTTCGTTTATACATCTCATCATTTCTGTATAGACTATTCATGATACTGAAATATATATATATATATGGATTTTTCAAATGATATTGAATATCTTACCTTTTGATGCTATCTGTTATCTTCTCTTCTGATTGATTACACACTGGTTTTTGTGTCTGTGTAGGTCCAGTTTCAACTAGTAATTCTATAAAATAAATTACAGAAACAATAAGCCAGGGTAATGTTGTAGAATCATGAGACAATTGAAAAACTTTTACCTGTGTCCGGTAACATTGAAAACTCAAATTCATATTCTCGGTGCTCCAACGGTCTGTCCTCCGCTACTGGTTCGAGTCCCCTTCTTGGTGATGAATTTGGCCTTTTGTTATTGGACCTGCGACTGTTTTGGTAACAGTAAGAAGAATTAATAATCCTCTTCCTATGCAAAATCTGTTTGTGGATGCTACTGGATATAGTCTCAGAGAAACTTGGATGTCGTTCTTAACCTTTTAGAGCTGATCTCTATGTTGTTAACTGAAGCTGCTCCTCGTGCGGATGGTGTGCTAGGCATGGATCTTACATCGTCGCCTGAAATTTCCATGAAAAACAAAAATTAACGACCGTTGCTTTACCCAACACAAGCTATTATCTGATGACTTAATTACGGGAAGTTTTTAACCGGAATAGAATGGCGTAACGCTAATATCAGCACCCTGGCGGTTATTAACATCAGGGCTTGCTTGAAATCCAGACATCAAGTTTTCTACTGCAACACCTTTCCCAGTACGCATTGTCCGGAGTCTTTCTGGAATACCAAGATTTTGGTAGTTTATCTCACCGCCTTGATGCTGCATACATCCACACTCGGTAAGAGAGAATATGTAGTCATGCCTCTACCTTATTGATACTAGAAGTTTCAGGAAAGAGTACACGTTTCCGCGCCTTACATGGTCTGTTTGATGGTCGTTTCCCATTCTCTCCTGAACAAACCCGGGAGATTGTTCCGCGCAGAAATCAGGTCGTCGAGATTCTGCATCAGCATTTCCAGATGTGAGATGCGTTTCAATAAGGTGGAAAAAAAGAAGGAAATCGAAATTAGTGATGAAGAGACAGAGACCAAATGTTGAGGTTTGAAGAAGTTGAGTGCTCTTTGACCAAAGCTCGTAAAGCTGAGGCGGGTAAGAACTATCCATGTGATCTTCCAAGAGCTGTGTAGGTGGCATATTCGCAAGGTTAAAGAGTTTCATTTCTGGCCGGATGGTTCCCCGAACCTAGAAAAAAAAATCCAGATGTTAGGCCATCATGAGCATCAGTTGTTACATATATCCCAAAGCATTCACTTATTTGAACCTTTCTCTTTTGTCCTCTACAGAGAACGTCAGAAGCATCCTGGAGCCATGACTGGTAAACATGACCAGCAATCATAGTCTGCTCATAATCCATCTGTGAAGTAGCTGTTTTTCTTGCTCTCTTTTTTGCTGGTCGTGTCCTTTCTTGTTCCTGCATGCAGAACAAAGCCCAATTCAATGGCTTTTTGTCTGAGATGAGAGTATCCCTAGTAAGAGGCTGAGAGCAAGTACCTCTCTGCCTGGTATGTTGTGTTCCTCCATCTGCTCAGCAAATATGTCCCTGCCATTTTCTTGTTGCTTTTGGCGGTGAGTGCTTGAGGGGTTGCCACCTGCTGATGGCTACAAGTTAGTAAAAAGTTTCTGCTCTGTTCATAAAACTCAGTGTTATCTTTTGTCAAGGCTTCTACGAAAGTACATTCCTTGGTCGGATTCATAGCTACTACACTAGAGTTCCGCTCAAGCAACTGTTATTAGCTTCATAAACTCAGCACAATTTCATCGTTGACTCGATACTTCCTGTCCCCATACAGTGACCAGATGTCATCATTGAAAATAAAAGAGTGACATAACCATTTACCTTCAGGAATGTCATGGTGGTGAGGTGGTGATGGGATAAGAGTTGTAGGTATTTCAGCGTTTTCTCTTGGATTGAAGTTCATCTGAGTTTCATCATCTCCTTCAATGTCAAATCTGAGTTGCCGTTTAGAAATTTATATAAAAAAAAGGGAAAACAGACAGGAATAAATTATCACCAACTTTTTGCTGAATTGTGGATGATAGAAAATACAGAAACACCGGAACGATACAAACGTCTACCTACCATATTTGGATTTAATATCTGGGAATCAAAGATATACAGTGGGATTGCAAGCTAACCTTTCAAAACGATCATACGTCTCATTGTTGGTCTGAAACGAACTATGATACTCAAAGAGTGTGATATTCTCCGCATCAGCTGATACAGACATTGACAAACGGATTTACGCAAGTTATATGTAGTATGTTCAAAAAATTTATGTCTCAACAATAGAAACCTTGATGGCAATCCTGTCCAAGATCTGCTTGCTCAGGGTTATTGTTAACTTTGGGTTCATCTAGCCGCTGCAGGAAAACAAAGCCACACGAAAGATGCATACATAATCTAATTGGTTACAAGGAGATGAACACTAATACTGTGATCAATTCACATTAACAGTTGCATCTTTTGGCATTGTCCTATTCCACAACTTATAGGTTACACGTTAAATATATATGGTCAAATGAATTTGCTTTGTGTTTTAAATAATCATAAGAAGACTAAAACGAGGGTACCCATAATCCCCATGCTTGAGTTAGACCAAGTCTTAGATGCCCGTTATGCGCCAACTTATTTCCTACACATTAAACTTCTATGGACAATGAAGAATGACCCCTTCTAATTATTTTGTGTACTATTCAATATTTTAAGTTCGATTTCCTAGTCTATAATATGTACGTAGGTAATCTTTTATACGATGAATTAATGATTATTGGGACGTAAAAGGCAAATAAACACTAAATCCAATCTGGGAAGCACAGGGAATCGAGTTAGTTACCATGGAAATATAATTCTGCTGAAAATTCATATAATTCCCAACATTAGGAATTTCACGAGTCAGTTCAAAATCTCCAAAATCCGCTTCGTCGTTCTCTGGCAATGTAACAGCCTCTTTCCTGCAAACAAAAAACCCAATACACCAATCATTCCTGCTATTCTTCACGATAATGTTCTTTTGTTTATGGATACTTCTTCAGAATCCTGCAGTGGCATTACGACTGGAGAAGGCAATGGAAAAAGAAGCGAAATAGTAAATACCTGGCATGGGTTCTTCCTTTGGGTCGTAAAGTGGGATCCGGAACAGCTTTTGTGCGCCAAGCTCCATTAATTTCAACCTGAGAAAAATAAACACATGAGAGATCCCAGAAACTAAGAGACAGGAATATGATTTTGACGGGAAAAAAGGAGGATCGGAGAAAATTTGATTACCAGAAGGCGATTTACATCATCTGATTATTAATGGAAAAAAAAAACCCAGAAAATAAAATGTCTCATCAGTTTCCAAAAGAGGAGAATGAAATGTAAATTCCGAAATTCAAAAATTGACTGAAACAGACAATTACCGAACAGAAGCTTCACTTTCCTCTCATAAACAATCACAACTCCACCTAACGAAGACAAACACTGAGATCAATCAAACCCAGAATGAGAAAAACTGGGAGAAAAAAAATCGATGAGATAACATGTTAAGCATATACCCATAAGAATCCCAGTGAGTCTAAGAGCCATTGGAACTGACGGGTTCAATATCTCTTCGCTGTGAGGGTAAAATAACCAACAGAAAAAGGAAAATCAACGTTGGTTTCATGACTTAAACACCCAAAAATCGAAAGATAATTAAAAAAAAAAAAAAGAAAAAAAAACAGAGAGATCGCCTCTCCTCTCACCAGATTTGTATGATATCGAGCTGGTCCAGTTTTTTCCGATTGATCTTCGCGTGTAACGTAGCAGCCATCCTTGAAGAACGAAACCAGAAACAATTCAGAAGAAAAAAAACAGAGGTTGGAGATTACACTCTTGCATTCACTACTTGCATTCACTAATGTATATAGTGTTCAAACAATGGAATCTAGAGTGACGATTTAAAACAGTAACAAAGGCTTAATCAGGACGATGAAGTTCCCATGACGAATTCAAAAACAGACGTAATAACTCCAGAACCTTGAAACATCGGGAACCGTTTAACTGATAGAACTCGACTCACCATATCTGCCCCAACGGAGCTTTTCGAGCTAGAAGCTGGTGAGAATAAAACATGCTTCAACTTAAGAAAAAAAAAATCCAACTCAGGAAGAGAAAAGAGAGAAGCGAGTCGTTGCGTTTATAGAGCCTTGAAAAAGCAACTGAACCTGTGTAAATATTTTTCGTGTGTATTTATGTATAGAACTTTTGGTATATAGATTTATGAACCCGCCATGAAAGCTTAAGAAGGGAAACTCGCAGTGATCGAAAAGGAAGTGTGAGAGCAAGTCAGGAAAATCACTAAAGATAAATGACAGTGAGGAAAGTGCCACCAGTTACTCTCTCATAATTTGACACGTACTCAGAATATAATTAACCACACGTGACGTTAGAATACTTTCGAATTCCGTTAACCGCAGCTGGGTCCCACACTGTCACTCTGAAACTCTCCCGTCTCTCAACATTTCCTTTCCACTGCCTCCCAGTTTAAATACATAGAAACGACCCGTAGTCGGTTACCGGAAATTAAAACGCCCTGATGTTTGGTCATGACCTTTGTCTCTCTCCAGTCTCCATTGAAGACTACGCATCGGCGAGCTCGGATACAGAACCACAGAAGATATCATGCCGGAGAGACACCAAAACGACGCCGTTAAGGTCTTATTCACACTTGCTTTGCTCACTGCTACCGCCGTTTCTCTACCTTCTTCGCCGAATCGATTCCTCAGATCGGCTTCACACCATCACCGGTCACCGGAAGAGCCTCAGGAATACGAGGAGCTCAGCCGGCTATTACCGTCCGATCATCTAACACCTTCATGCCCTCATCTCCTCCTCCGCCATTCATTTGCCAACACCATCAACAGACCTCCCTTCACAGCTCCGTACACTCCACCTTCCGGCTGTACATCGCCGCCTTGGTCTTATGTTGTGCTTGACCTACGCGCCGCGTCGAGTGGAGATCAGTATGACCGTATCTCTGGCTTGTGGCTCGGTGGGGTGGAGCTACTCCGCACCAGTACGCCGGAGCCTAGTCCATCCGGAATCTTTTGGAAAGTTCGGAAGGACGTCTCTAGGTATTCCTCACTCTTCATGAAATCTGATTTAAATGTCACAATGATGCTGGAAAACATCGTCAACGATGTTTATACAGGCATCTATCATATCAATGTCACTCTCATCTTCTACGAATACAATCCTGTTGCGTCAAATTTAAAGATCAATAGCGATTTAGGATTTGTGGAATCACAGAGAAGAGAAGAAAGCCCTGCTGATATGATAATCCCGTTATGTGACAGAGGGAACAGAGGGTTCTGGTTCATGATCGAGAACTCTGCAGAAACTTACTCTAAAAGAATTCAAATTCCGTCCAACACTCGTCAGATTGTACTAGAACTATACGTATCGTTCCACGGAAACGACGAGTTTTGGTATTCAAACCCACCAGACTCTTACATCAGAACGAACAATCTAGCAACCGGGCGTGGCAATGGTGCATACCGGGAGGTTTTCGTTAAGATAGACGGAAGATACGTGGGATCTGAGGTACCATTCCCGGTGATCTTTACAGGTGGAATCAATCCCTTGTTCTGGGAACCAATTGTTGCAGTCGGTGCATTCAATCTACCTTCCTACGACATGGACTTGACACCATTCCTCGGTTTGCTTTTAGATGGAAAGTCTCATGAGTTTGCGCTAGGGGTTAGCGATGGAATATCGTACTGGCTTGTGGACGCCAATTTGCACCTCTGGTTGGATCACAAGTCCTCAAATGTCGAAGCTGGGTCTACACTTTACAACAGTCCGAGTCGTCACATTGTGAGACAAGAAGAGTATGAACTGCTTGATGGGTCGTTTAGGATAGAAGCTGAGGTACGTAGTGAATACAATGGCTGGGTTAGATCAAGTAAAGGTAATCTGACCACCATGGTCAAGAGCATGTTCAAGGTGGGCAGCTTGGTGCAGTTTGAGAAAAACGGAACATACAAGAGAGTTGAGCAGAGAGTGAAGACCAAACGGATAGTGGAGGTGGCTCCCGAGTCAGGCAAACCGGTGCATCGAGTTGTTCACGAGCAGATATATCCACTCACGGTGCTTACTTCTACTCTTAGAGGGTTAACCAATGACAAGGATTCATATATGCTGGTGACAAATGTTTCACATGCTTTGACCAGTAGACATTCAGCTGGGGAAGCCTTGACCCAAGTTTACAACAGACAAGGCTCAGAGGGTTGGATGGAGGTTGAAGATCACAATGTCTTAGCCGGTGAAGCGAGCACAAGACAGAATCTCAGCTACATCGATGAGTTCGGTTGTTATTCCCACACCATCATTGCAGCCAATGGCGAAATTGCCCAGGACAGTTCATCTGATTCTTGCATTTCGGCTTCACCCTCGTAAATCAACACATAGAGGTAATCATAACGATTGTGAAATCAAAATGGAAGACATGTCTTGTTTGTGTAAGAGATACTTTACTACCAACCATGTTCAGGGTCAAACAAGGAAAAATGTTTTGGCTCAAAAGGGAAACAAAATTGTGGGATCTTAAGCGGAAATGGTGGTTACAAAGCTTTTGCTTTTGTTCATTCTATGATCCCGCTACCTCCATCGATATCGACTTCTCCCATTCCAGTATCTTCTTCGTCTTCTTCACTTCCCTCATCCCCACTAATTTCTTCATTATCCATTCTGAGCTTAGCCATGTGCTCAGCAAGCAATTTGTCATCACGTTCACTCACCTAAAGTCATAGACAGAAGAAAATAAGTGATTGATGCAGTAAATTCAGTCCGACTTATCATCGAAAAAAGACTACAAAGACTTACCGCACGAGCACCTTCTTTAACGATAAGTTTTCCCTTTTGTTTCTCTATTGCGTTAATGCATGCTTCAATTGCTTTATTCAAAGTTACTATTCCTTTGTCCTAGTCAATCAGATAAAGAAAGTGTCAGAGCGACCACGAGTTTATACTGAAACATTAGGTTGTACAACTCATATTAAACTGTATTTAACCGTGATGGTTGCACGATAGAGCTCAACGAAAGTGTAAGACTTGATGGTATGTTACTGTGTAACTATCATGGATCTTAGACCCCTTTCCAATTTTGATCAGAGGGCAAACTCAACACCATAATCATACCTTGTCAAGGGTTTGTGTTGTGAGTACATAAAGTGGTGGAGCAACAAGCTTGATTTTGACTGGACAATCATCACTACCTTCAGCCTCTGCCTTCTTCATGGCTTCCTGAAAATTCATTATATTATTATAGCCAAACATTTGACATATTTTTGAAACAAATGTAGAGATAGAAAACTCCTCGACATAAAACAGACTGACCTTGATGTGAAGAACTCCATCAAACTGGAAACACTTCAATTCAATATCAGCACGAATCTTCATTGGCTGTGGTGTCATTCGCCTCCTGATATTCTTCACAAATGCATCTTTCAATTCTTCAGACACAGCCGGAACAACTTTGGTAACCTTTACAAAAGATACGATAAGTCTTCAGATCAAAGTGAAAAAAATGATAGGATAGAAAGCAGCTTAAGCCACAGAGTGTTACCTCTCCACCATCAGGTCCTGTTTCTTTAACTTTTCGGGTAAGACCACTGAAAACTGAATCAGGATCAGTGACAACAATTTTGAAAGCCTGCAAAATACAGTCCAAAGTACACACCATCACAGTAGTTCGTATGAATAGTCAACAAGCTTATAGTTAATAAAAGCTTAGAAACTGTAACCTCAAAAGCATGGTCATGCTTCTTATACAATGGCCAACCAATGTTTACATATAGTTCCTACGAGAAAGATAAGGATTTCTTCTCAGTAATTGGAAATCCATAGAGCAAAGTGGAATTGAATCAGAAAATTGGATCTTATTTCAGTTCAAAAAGAGAACAACATGACACAGTTTAAGCAAGAAAACTACAGGTAGCCAATAGATTGAAAATTTACCTCAGTACGATCACATAGTTATGGCTATTCGGTAAGCTTTTACATTATCACATCAACCTTACTAAAATGGTGGAAACTTAATTCTTAGTCTACTCCAGAACATAAGGGCTAGACCACACTTATCTTGAACTCAATATCGGCACAAACAATTCAAAATAATGTGGGAACACCATTTGCTAAACTCTTTAATCTTCATCAAACCTATCCTAACTAAAATCTAAGAGACAACTAATGCAACTTATTGTTCCAAGCCAGGTAAAAAAAATCGAAAAATGTGTAAAAATCGAAAAAATTCAGAAGTTGAAAGAAGAGTCACTGAATCGTATCAATACCTCCAAATCGACCCCAACAGTCTCGGCCACATGGCGCATGATTGAGTGAACGAGCTTGCTCTTGTTATACCTCTCCTCACAAGCTTGTATGTCCTCTTCGCTAACCCTACGCTTACTGAGATCGATGTAACCTTTATCCTTATCGACACGAAGGACCATAACAGGTTCGATCCGACCAACCTTGATGAGACTACTGATACTACGAATCCGACGGCGAGAGAGCTCGGAGAAGAGGATCATTCCTTCGATGTTGTTGTACTCAAGGAGAGAGACGTAAGCTCCCATGTCGGCGATGTTCTTCACCTGAATCATCACCGCCATGTCCACCTCAGGATACTTGGACTCGTACATACGACATTCCAGATTCGGTGTGGGATTCGCCATGATTTTGAGATTCCTGAGAAAAACTTAGAAAGTGACCAATTACAGACAAAAGGAAGAGTTTCTTAGTAGAGTCTTAAGATAATGAGTTTTAGGGTTTTTTAAATTGGGACGATTCTGTTATAAACTATAGATGCCGTCGTAATAATCAATCTCGTCGGCTTACGAATACGTTCCCATGGTCTGCCAGTACGACACCGTTTCACATGTTGCTTTCTAACGACGCCGTTTACTGTAAAAAAAATCCGAATATTAATCTTTAAACGGGTCGAAAGTCCACTTTATATGGGCTTAGCCCAATATTGATACACCTATTTCCAAGTGTTTGGCCCGTTTTTATTTGGGCCTTTCATAGTTTTGGAGTCTTGGTTGTTATTCATGTATTAGCACTCCATCTTTATGGGCCTTGCTATGTAACACCAAAAAATGAACCTTTTTGATATATTTTTTTTTTTACAAAAAGATAAAAAGGTTCGAAAGTCCATACCATGACCCAGATTATGAATCAGATTTATGGTTTATATCCTTACATTGACTAACCATCAATGCTCTTATTAATATTATCACAGGAATTGCAAGTTCGGAATTTGGACCATATATCAAATCAACCCACAACAAAGCTTTGATCGGGGACGTTCTACTTCGACCAAAAGGTTAGGGGACGCATCCAGCTCTTGCCATGTACCATCTTCAGCACAGGTTTGAACCACGAATCGGACTCTTTGCACATCTGATCCAACGACTAGATCGGAGACATAATAAGCGTCAACATTAGCTATTCCAAGAAACATTTTCTCGCTTCTTGGTTTATCCATAACCTTCCTCGACCGGTAATCACTCGAAGTCAGACTCTCTGCATACACATTGTACCTTGCAAAGGCAGAATCTTCTTCAGGGTGCTTCAGTTTCCATTCTAGCTTACAACTTAAGGTCATGGAGCCAGAATCATCTGGTACAAACTTTACGTGATGAGTCTCGAGAACCCAGATGATGCAGGAGGAAAAAGCTTGGTTTTTTGGTCGCACTTGATGGATATATGCCCAAGCAATGCAAAATATTCTTGTTGGTTTGTTTCTTCTGTGAGCTCTTCTGGTTTAAAACAAAAGACAGAGAGATCTCAGTCAGTGTGTATCCCTCCAGGACAAGGCTTGTCTCGTGAACCAGCCATTCGGATGTGGTCTGCCTTGATGTTAGGTGACATGGCAGGAACATGTCGCCAAATCTGCAGATGGATTCATTTGGCGCCATAAGTAAGGACTTTTTCTCCTGTAAAGGAGATAAAAAACGAAACAGGATGCCTATCTCAGATCTTTCTTCTAGTTTCACCTGCAACAATCCAAACACTCGTATGAGTTAACATAAAGACTGAAACTCCGTAAAGATGAAGACAAGCTATTAAACACTATCAATCCAGAAAAAGAAATAATTTTTTAAGAATTAGGATACATACAGTCCATTGCCCACCACCATAAGTGCCCCGGCCAAAAACATCTATTCCCATGTAGACGTCATATTTTCTATCACCGGCAAGATCAGCTGATGCTTTCGGATAGTTCTCCTGAAAAATGTCTACTTATATTACAATCAAAGCATATATAAGGAGTGAAAACAAAAGAGTGAATAAAAAAAGGCAAAACCTTCCATTTATAGTTCATGAATATTCCATCGCATATATCAAAGAAAGGTTTATTCCTCCAAGTCAACTGATTTTGCGAAGCAAGACGACCATACATAGTGACACTATCGTACCTGTGAAGAACAGTAATTTTGACAGGGAAAAGCTTATGAACACTCACCATATAACTAAACCTTCAGGTAAAGATGAATGCGTCACTTTTGTTCGATGGCTTATAAATACCTTCAAATTTGGAATTTGGAGTTCATCTATTTCGTTCTCAATATTTAACTGCAAGTAACAGCTTATAGAGTTAAGGTCAGCTTAGACTGTTGTTTCCACTTTACCAGAGAGTTTTCAGATACAGCTTCACATGGTTACATGATCATTTACCACAATATCGATTGATATGCACAACATGACTGGAATTGTAAAGCTATATAAAGCAAAACCTCACAAGCCACCCATCAAGGCCAAGAGCAACAGCAAGTTCTGCCAAACGCTCTGCGTACATCTGCGAAGACTCCTTTGTCGCCAACAACTCTTTGCAGATAGCTTTTCCTTCGTCCCATTCTGTGATGAATGTCCCCAATACCTTAAGTCAATAAAATGTACAAGAAAACGAATCAATTCCTTACAAAACCATGATTGTATCTCTCTGCATCTCCAGAGATTAAGAAAATCAAAGTTTCCATCATTTTATCCGATATCTAATTCCAGTGTTAGGAAAATTCTAAATCTTGCAATTCAATACACAAAATCACATTCAAAGATCGGATCCGGAGTTACTTCAACTATAATCAGACAATGAGAAATCAAAAACATGTAACTAACCTTGACGCCATGCCTGTGAGCTGTGTTGGTCCAGCAAGGAGGAGGAAGAGTCACAAGAGAATGAGAGAAGTATACAAAAACGTCCATCAAATACCAATCCCAGATCGCAAAACCGGCGTTGTTTCCGCAACCTTTTACCCACTTGTCGTCGACGTAGCCTCCTTTCATATCGTGGCAAACCAAGAGCCTAGATCGTTCCGCCAAAGCGCCGGTGTTCCGGCGGAGAGAGACAGAGGAACGGTTAAAAGGGAATTGAAAAGAATTGAAGTAAGAGCGAGACTTCAAGTCTTTTAAGAGTTTTGATAGGTAAGGAGATTGGTGTCGATGGCTTAGTCGGATCGAAAGCTGGAGCTGCAGGTGCCACTAACATAGCTTCTTCGTTGGACTTCGGCATCGCGAGAGACTGAGAGGGAGAAGACTTGCGAAATTCAAACAAATCAACTGCAAAAGACGAAGACGAAGACGAAGAGACGCAACAAGATTATTTTACTTTTTCAAATATATTCCGTAGATATTACTACTGGTCATTTATTCGCACGTGGCAGACTTTATAGGGAAGTATTGTGGCGCGTGCAATTTTTCAGAATTAAAAAATCAGAACGAAAGAGACAAAACATGATACAACGTAATTCTCAAAATTTCAGAATCAAAAGCTATGCAACAACAATGACACTTTCTTTAACATTAAGCTTACTACATCTATCATCTCTGCTACAATGTCAGGCCGCAAGGTTTGATTAGTCTGATCAGATTAAATCATCATCTCTTGTAAGTTTTGCAAATTGATCTTCATTAATTGACCCTTTCTTCAGTTTTTTTATTAACCGATACTCTCTATTCATCTCTTCTTCATCCTCAGCTGTTTGAATAGTTTGTCTTTGTTTCCCTGTTAACTTTCTCGACGCTTTGTTATCAGAAGCATCAAGTGCCCTTTTCTTCTTGTCTTTCTCTTTCTTCTCTTCTTGCCGTTTCTCTTTCCTTGTTTGTAAGTTTTGCTTTCTTTGCTTCTCCCGAGATTTGTCCCTGCGTTGTTTATTCAAAACATTCAGATTTATGCAAAAAGCCTTCTCGTAGTCTGAGAGTTAATATGACTGCTTAAAACAAGGATGGACAAAGACTTAACATGTTCATTGAACGTGTAGAGATATGTAAACTATACACTCATTTTACCAAACGTGTCAACTTTTAGTTTTTTTGGTGTCTCGACTAAGGAAACAAGAGAAGATGAATAAATATGTTTAGGGACTTTGGTAGGAAAAACATACTTGAATTTTATGTCTTCAAACTTTACGCCTTCAACAGGTGTGAAACCCTCACTCGAAAGTCTGTGTTGTTTAACTTCAGACATTGAAGGGAGATACAAGAGGCCATATCCCATGGCTAATTTTCCTATTTCAAGGTCTTTCCATCTGTAAGTTACAAAAAAATTACAATAAACTTCCCCGTTAGAAAAGTTATAGAGCATGAAAGAACTTCAACCGAGTGAGCCTTATGAATGAACCTGAAAATGAAAGAGCAATGATGTTCCTTATAAGCACGGACAAAGGAAACAAATGCCTTTAATCCCTTCTCCAACACTGCCCGGTCCTTCATAGCAGCTGCACGAATCTGAATGCATCATAGTTCCTAATAAACACTGTGACCAACAGAAAAAGAGAAGAAGCGAGAGAAAATAGGAGGTATGAAGGTTTCTTACCATCGGGATGACATCTGTTGCGTGTTCAGAGCATTTTCTCTCTTCCAAAGGGACCCTTCTTATGCGCATAAACTCTACATAGGCTTCCTCCTACACACATATGCAAATGAACTTTTCAGATTTTCATGCTCTGCGATGTAACTGTGGAGAAAATCCGGCACAAGAGAACATAAAAGTGATCAATGCTAAACCTTGGGCAGTAAAAACACAATGGCCCTCCCTTGTCTTCCCAGTCTTGCGGTTCTGCCAGCCCTATGGTTGAACATGTTTGGGTCTTGTGGGGGATCATACTGCATTAACAAGCTTTAGATCCTATAGTTTGCACCAAAGATAGTATGATTAAATGGAAACAAACATTATTGAATCTACCTGAACTACGTAATCAATGCCTGGAATATCAAGTCCGCGTGCAGCAACATCTGTGCACAAAAGGGCACCGCATGATGCTTTAGTGAACGAATCTAATGCCTTGTCTCTTGCATTCTGCTTCATATCCCCATGGATAGGAATTAAAGTTATGGACTTCAGGGTAGGAATTTTCGAAAGTACAAGTCCCCAGTAATCTACAGAAGCACAAGTCATGAAGAATACTATAAGCTTTTTATCACTGTTCTTGATGAGGAGATCCACTAGCTGTGATGATTTCTTATCTGCTTCACATTCCAAATACTCAAGATGCAGACCAGAGGGGGTTTTCGAGTTTGTCAATTGGAGAGATGATTCTGACTTTGACTCAGCTCGAACTTCAACTCGAACAGGGTTCCTAAGGCCAGCCTTGGCGAGCTCTTCAACACCCTCTGTTTGTGTAGCTGAAAAGAGACCAGTCCTCCTCTGCTTTGGCAAGCGTGATATAATGTAATTCACCTGCTTTTGGAACCCCATCTCTAAAAGTCTGTCTGCCTCATCTAAAATAAGAATCTCAAGATTTCGAAAATCCAGAATCTCCATTCGTTCCATTATATCTGAAAGCCTTCCAGGAGTGCCAATCAAGATATTGCCTCCTTCTTCTTCAATAGTCTTCATGTCAGCTTTAACCTCTCTGCCTCCGACAAGCAACACAGAGTTCACATTTGTCAAAGTCGAAACAAATGGCTGAGCCACGTTATATATCTGAGTTGATAACTCTCTTGTTGGCGATATAATCAACCCCATAACCTGTAATTTAATCGCAAAGAATAAGTTTACCTCCACCAGTTCACAATCGGAAGAAAACAAAGATTGAACTTGTAACATAAATATCCTAATTTCCAGATTACTCGGCAATGTTCTGCCAATTTATCTTACCTGATGAGGCTTCGGAGGATAGGAGGTGGATCGACGGAGAATTTCAACGAGAGGAACGAGAAAAGCTAGGGTTTTTCCAGAACCAGTAGCAGCATCGACGGCAACATCCTTGTAACTGCAAAGTAAAGGGATCGTCGCGGCCTGAACCGGAGTACAAAACTCGAAACCAGTACTGTCAAGCGCCTCAATGATATCGCCGGAGAGCGAAGGTTCAAGGTCGGAGAAACGTGTCCCCGTTAAAGCTTTGTTTGTGTTCGACAAGGAATCCATGACGGCCGCCGCTGCTAACTTCTCGTCGCTCACTCCCGCTTTAGCTTAGAAGTAACCTGTTTTTATATTTCATAACCGAAAACAAAACGCAGCGTATTGGTCAAATTTGGTTCGGTTTAATGTTGGATTTTGCTAACCCAAACTCAGACACTGAACCGTTAACTAATGGTCATTTTTGGGTCAGGCTTCACTGTAAAGCCCACTAAAGGAAGACATTACTCGTTCAGCCCATTTATTTTCGACTATCTCTCGGGCCTTGGGCCTTTCAGTAATACGCAGGTTCTAATCTCAATCATGACACTAACACAATATGTTTCTTGTCTGACAATTCATGCATTAATAAACTAATACAAAAAATCAGCTCTAGACTTTAAAATACAAAAAATCAGATTAATTGAACATAATCCTAAGTCTCATAAAATTCTCCATATTCAATTTCTTATATTCGTCATCATTTTCATGATTTTTTAAGCAGCAAACTCTACCTCTAAAATGTACATCTAAATCATGCATATCGGTAACACAATATGTTTTTTTTATGTTAAATATGAATTAATGTTTTGCCAAAAAATAAAAAAAAACATGTTACAGTTAGAAATATAATTTAAATCGAAGTTTTTAAAATATGGTATTTACTATGTACTTTTAATGTTGATTGTACAAAATATTAGAGGTCATAAAGTATAGTTTTGTTTACTAATGTTTTATAATAATGAGTTAAAATCAAATCGTATATTTGAATTGTACTCTGACTAAATATATATATAGACAACAGGTTGACAATTTATTTAAAATCTTGAATAATACTACAAATCCTTAAGAGACGGCATAGAGGTTCGTTGTATCAATTCCCACTAGTAGCAAGTTGCAACGCGTTTCCAGCTATTTTTTAAAGGGAAAATTAGAAAAAAAGGATAGTTTTTTTATAGATTTGTCCATTTATACCTTTGCAAATTTATGACAAAAATACCCTTAAAATCACTATTCACGTTTTTTTTTTTTTTTTTTTTTTTTTTTTCCCTACATGTTCTACAAATTTTAGAATACACATTCTACGATTTGTTCTATAACCTACGAAAATCAGAAATTACATTCTACTAAATTCTCTATGTTCTACCTACCGCAGAATGTAAATTCTAAATTAGGTAGATTTCTCATAGATTTTAGAATTTGTATTCTGCCATTTATACTATAATCTACGAATTTCAGAACTTACATTCTACTGATTTCCTTATGTCCTACCAACCGCATAATGTAAATTCTAAATTAGGTAGTTTTCTCATAGAGTTTAGAATTTGTATTCTGCGGCTTCTACTATAATCTACGAATTTTAGAACTTACATTCTACCGATTTCTCTATATCATACCAACCGCAAAATGTAAATTCTAAATTAGGTAGATTTTTCATAGATTTTAGAATTTGTATTCTACGGTTTCTACTATAATCTACGAATTTCAGAACTTAAATTATTTTTGTTTATAATTTATAAATCATAAATCACTAAATCATTATTTTTTTAATATTGCGGTAGTAATTAATTACAGTTTAAGTTTTTGGTCGTGAAGGGGCAAAGCCACGAAATATTATTTAATTTAAATCAATCAGTCTATCTTACAAAACGATGTTGTGGGCGTATCTTAAGAGCCAAAAATAGTACCAAAATTACAAAAAGTCAATTCTCAGTCTAAATCTACAACGTCGGAATCAAACTGGGTACGTTCATACTTCGACATGCGGTCAATTAGAACAGTATCATTTGATGCATTCCATAGATCAACTGCAATCTTTAGCCGAGCTTCTTGAATGTTCTCATCGTCCAACAATGAAAAGTCCAATCCTAACAAATGACACTCGATATACTTGATCGCATACACTCCACAACAACAAGAAGATTTATTTAGTCCATGCTTCACCCGCACATTTTTGATAGAATATGGAGACACATGCAGATGTTTTGCAGCAGTCCGTGGGTGGATTGCCTTCACAATTCGAGGGATGACAATCGTGAATGGTTCAATGTTCCTCCTATTGTTATTACCTAAACAATCGAAGACATCTATTGTTCTTTGCAAAAAATTGATGCACATAGATATCCAATGGTTTTGGTTGACGTTGAGCGGAACGTAAATTCGGTCCAAATCTGTAGCCCATCGTTTGTTTGTCTTCCCATGTGAAGGTAGTTCACCGTTACCATAAGCAAGAATAAAATCTTCCCATTTATGACTACGACCATTCTTCTGAAACTTGATGAATTCATTCTTTATTTGCATTCCAAATATACAGTTCATGAAACCAACACGTTCAGTTTTCCATCGGTGTAACGTTGTATTTTCTCGGAATAAGTACATCATTGCATCAATCTCCTGAAAGTTATGAAACAAATCATAAAAAAGTTTGTCAAAAACCATCCGAACCTGATATCAACATTGTGTTCTGTGTGATTTTAATTAGTCATTATAATCGGGTGACCGATCAGATTTGCACATGGTTTTATAGACCACAATGGACACCCGAAAATCTTAAATTCAAAACTCACCTTGTTTTCAAGCCATTCTGTCGGTCTAATAACTCTGTCAAATAATTTGTTGTTCAGAACAGTTGGACCAAATTTAAGCTCCCTTCAATATAAAAATGCAAATATTAGACATGAGTTGAAAACTGAAAAAAAAGAAAAAAAAAAGATATGTCATAACTTACTCGTTCCTCAGACCCCACTGCCTTAGATTTTCCCAAGCATCTTCACTAACGAACACCAAAGGATAATCTCCATCTTTTTTCCTTTTCTTGTCAGTTTTTACTGTATCGTTAAAGAGCGTTGTAGGAATACCATCACAAATTGTTTTTTTGAACACCTCTGTCCCGCAAGTCAGAAGGTATGAATCGGAGGACGGTGACAAAATGACATCATCTACATAGGCGTTAGAAGTTACTCCGTCTGTTTTTTCAACCTATTAATATAAGATCCGAAAGATGCTTTTACTATAACTTACCCATGTGCAAATATCAACTCGACGGCTATATAAGATGTTTCAAAAAAATAATTTCAAATCTTACCGTTGATTTTTTATGATCACTGATATTAGATGGTTGCAAATTTGTCGATAACCCTATATTATATCTCGTTCCAGCTATAGGGTCTTTTAGTCCTGATGAATCGCTCTCCAATTTTGCCAATCCCTCACCAATCTTACTCTTATAACATTGTTATAAGTACGATAAATAATCATAGATATATATTATATAACAACATACATACATTCATTAAAATAACATAACAACTTGATTAAACATAAGAAATTTTGTACGTAGTTACCTTAGATTTACTTTGAGCACTGGTATTTGATGGTTGTGAATCATTTGATGGTCCTTCATTCTTTGTCGTTCCAGCTATGTTGTCCTTTAGTTTTGAAACTTCGTTCTCCAATCTTCCTAATCGTTCATCAATCTTACTCTCAAAACGAGAAAAAGAATCTTTAAAAAGTTTTTGAATAAAAACTTTAATGTTTTCTTCGATAACTCCTTGATTTGAACCAGCTCGCTTACATAGCAAATCTTTTTTGCGTTTCTCTGCACCGTGATCGGGAAGTTTCTTTTTACACTTTCTTACACCAGAAATTGGGGTTTGTTCATCATTGTGATTTGGGTCAGCATCTTCATCTTCATAATTTTGATTTCCTGCTTCTTTGATTTCATCCTCAACTGCGTTTAGGGTATTCTCATCCAGTTCCATAAACCCCCAAGTATGGTCACCAAAATCATACCATGTACTTATTAAAGAATCGAGATCAATAACTTTATCATCTCTCATCTCATCAGACCATAAAAAAGCAGCAGATTCACAGCTTTCATTCTTTCCGTTATAACATAGGTATGGATAAATAACATCCTACAATAAAAGTGAAGGTAAATTGTTAGCATTATTTATAACAAGATTAAAAACAAAAAAAATTCACATATTAATAAATAAGAACTCACACTTAATCCGAATGAGTTTTCAACTAAGATGATGTCGTCATATGATACTTTTGCAGCACCTTTCCAATTAGAACATCGAGGACCTTCTGTAAGCTCCTCATTGATTTTTTTCCCCAACAATTTCCCTATTTCTGGAATAGCTTCCATAATCCATATCTGAAATGCGAAAGAGAATCCATCCAAAACATAGCTCTTTGGGTTTTTTAAATGATCTCTCGTTTTGATGATGGACTTTACAAGAAGATTGAAGGATTCGATACCCCATGGATAAGTTTGAAGCTTGTCTAAATCCATCACTAACTTGATATATGTGTGAGGAATATTTGTTTTCTCATCCTTCGCCATTACGAACCCTGCTATTAGACAAATATAAACCAACCTTATTCTGTCCACATGACTCCATTTGTTAACACCACCAACGTATTCATCCATCAACTTCTTGATGCTTATCTTGCCTTTTCTCTTTAGTAATTTACTCCAAAACCCAAAATCATCTTTCCATTTTTCTATATCACAGTTTCCATCATCTATGGACTTAAGTCCTGTAATAGCGTGAAATTCTTGTAAAGAGAATCGCAGTGGCCTCCCTCCAAACACAAACCAAAGCTCATATTTTTTTTCTGTAATCAATTGCCTACACATGATGCTATGTATTAATCGAGCTGAATATCCAAGAGAGTTTTCATACATTCCCAAAATATGCATGAAAGTTGGATTTCTCTTCACTTCATTGTATTCCGATGGTAGGATATCTTTTATTTTGTTGATGAGCGACATTCTACAACTATTGTTTATCTGGGATACTTGTGGCTCATTTCCTGCTTTAAACAGTCGTTTCGGTAACTTCTCTTTCATACCTATACAAGTTCAACTAAATATATAATTAAGTCCAAAGGAATCACAAGAACTAATATACGACAATAAAGTGAATAAAACGAGTAAGTTAAACGACATAATATTAAAAATATGAGTTTTGGTTGTAAATCAATGGATACAATTCATTCTTTCAATATCCTATACAAATTCGAGATGACTACGATCTTGATGATCATATGTGTGATTTTGGGTTGTCTAGAATGAAACACAGCATTTACTGATTAAGTCTGCAATTGCTGGATCGACGACGTCGAGAATGTAAAGACATCGATGCTGAAACACAACAGCTCCAACAACTTGCATCGGGTGCATCATACCCCACGGTTCCTGTAACGTAAAGAGTTTCCAAAGAATCACTTCGTAGCTGTAAACATCGCACCAGTTTCAGGCACAACATGCATACTTCTTTAAAAGGGAACAGAGAAGCATTTTAATGAGAAAAACAAAACAAAGACGAAAAATTGAAAACCATACTTTTCATCAGCAGGTTTGTTTCTAAGTACCTCTAAGGCCATCCATTCGGCCTGTATAAGACCAACACATAATAAGATTAACGAACTAGCAATTATGATAACTATAAATGGACATGATTAAGAAAGGGGAGATGTTTAATTATGACCTGCGATTGACTTTGAAGACAAGTATGTGATGTGTTTCATTATTGACAGCCCAAAATCACACACCTAATACAAAGAGACATTATTTAGTCAATGGTTAAAGAAGAACAAAAACAAAGCAAATGAGTAGACATAAAAGCAAATAGTTAAATACCTTACCAAAACTTCGCCGAAGATGTGCTCTTGATAACAAACTCAAAAAGCAAATAGTTAAATCCCTTAAAACCATGAGAACATAGCGAAGTGAAGAAGAAAGATTTACCTCAAAGTTTGTCACGCACAAATAGAAAATCTGGGTGTTACTTTAGACACTTTCTATGAATCTCGCTGCTTGACTCTCTATGTGGCTGCAGTGGTTACTAGCAGAGAGAAACAAAACGAAATAATGAAACTCAAGAGAGATGATATAAATAGAGAGAACGAGGGAGATATTATTGGCATGACTTTCTCAGCCGAATCAATGCGACCCAAAATTGTTAAGATATTTTCTATAAACTAGGAACTACTTTTCAATTTTCAATGCCCCCAATTATCTAAGCTAAATTGATTTTTTTAAAACATAAGATTCAAAGTCTAAAGAGATTTATCTACTTTATTTTTAACTATTAAATAGGAATTATATTTGTTTTTCTCTATTATCTATAGAGCTTATCGACATTTATAGAGCCTAAAGGTCTATTTTAATTTCGTTGTTAATAAATAAGATTTGTTTTAACTAATTTTCAACATAAATTCAAAATCAGCCTTATCTATTAGCTATTAACTTAATAACTTCTTTGTTTTAAACATAATCTCACGCAATCTTTTTTACTTCAACTTTAAACATAACTTCACAATAACTATTTTTAAACATAATCTCACGCAACTATTAACTATTAACTTCTTTGTTTTTAACTATTAAATAGGAATTATATGATCTCCACTTTTATTTTTTTTTCTTCAACTTAAAAGTTTTCATAAATATTTTTTTCTCAAAGATTGATGGCAATTCAAATATATCTTACTTGTGGTTCATGGAGGTTAATTGGAAAGAAGTGGAAATTTATTGTTGATGGAGGCAAATTTGCTAGAGTACTCAGTTTGGAATCTACTACTACTATTGAAGAGCTAAAGGTTATGGTTTCAGAAGAGTACAACATTGATCATAGTAAGTTTGAAATGGAATTCAGTTATTTGCCTTCTAGTTTGATGATTGATTCTGAATCTCCTCCAGTTCTTGTGAATACCGACCGACAATTGAGAAATTTTATTGCTTGTTCGATGAGAACGTCAATGTTGAAATTGTGTCTACATCTACAACCTACCGATGATGAGCTGCAAAGTAAAAACATTGTAGATGAGTCTCAATATGAATTAACCGATGGAGATAAAGATGGGGGTACTTTTAGAGAAAATTCGAAAGATTTAAGGAATAAGGGAAAGGGTAAATTGTATGACGATGTTGATGTTGATAGTGCCGATTCGTTGATGCCTGAGAACACTGTGGAAGAAGGTATGAATCATTGGGTAGTTGATTCTTTCAACAAAGAACAACTTTTTAGAAACAAAGATGCTTTAAAGGCAAGGGTGGAAATTTGTGCAATGAAGTATAACTTCAACTACAAGGTTACAAAGTCTGACACAAAATTGTGGTGTGTACGTTGCATGGATAATACTTGCAGTTGGAGCCTTCGTGCAGAGTGTTTGGAGGGGTCTACTTATTTTAAAATCAACAAAATTGTGACTCACCATACTTGTGCTCATTCAAGTAAAAGCAAATTCGGTAGGACACCTTCAGCAAAAACAATTGGTAATCTTATTATGCATAAATACGAGGGGGTAAAAGAAGGACCTAAGCCGAACGACATTCGGAATTTTATGCGTATCGAGCATGGTTGTGAGCTCTCTTATTCACAAGCATGGGAATCTCGTGAGTATGCAGTCAATGAAGTGCGAGGAATACCTGATAAAAGTTTTGGTAAAATACCAAAATACTTGTATATGCTACAACAAGTTAATCCTGGTACGCATACTAATTATGAAACTGATTGTGACGGTAGATTCAAATACCTTTTTATTTCGTTTGGTCAATCCATAAAGGGGTTCTACAAAGCCATTCGAAGGGTGATTGTAGTTGACGGAACTTTTCTGAAGGGCAAATATAAAGGTGTTCTACTAGTTGCTACAGCAGTAGATGGCAACTCGAATTTGTATCCGATTGCTTTTGGCATCGTTGATTCTGAGAATGACAGTTCATGGAAATGGTTTTTCGAGCAACTAAAGGTTGTTATAGCAGACGACAAAAGTTTAGCTTTTATGTCTGATAGACATTTCTCTATTGGAAAGTGTATTGAGAGAATTTATCCATTAGCTAGCCATGGAATTTGCATACACCATCTGTTGAATAACGTGGTAACATATTACAAGGCAAAAGGTTTAGTCGCCTTGGTTGCTAAAGCTTCAAAGGCTTACAGAATTGTTGAATTCGAGGAATTATTCAACCAAATCAGCAAAAGTAGTCCACTAGTAGGAAAATATCTTGAGGAGGCTGGTGTCAAAAAATGGGCTCGATGTCACTTTCCTGGATACATGTTTGACATCAGAACAACCAATTCTGCTGAATCTATCAATTCGGTGTTGAGATTAGAGAGAGAATATCCAGTAATTCCTTTGGTAGAAAGCATTAGAGAAATGTTGACACGGTGGTTTCATGAACGTCGATCCTTGAGTTCAAAGCATAAAGGCCCTTTAGCTATTGAGATAGAGAAAAAAATTGCTAGAAGGATTGAGAAAGCAAAAAGTTTGATTGTTTCGCCGGTATCGTCTAATATATTTGAGGTCAAAGGTGACAGATTTGATTGTGTGGTTGACTTGGGTAAAAAAATATGTTCATGTGGAAAGTTTGATTTAGTTAAGATTCCTTGTAGACACGCCATAAAAGCAGCTTTCAATATAGGCATAGAACTACATACACTTGCCGATGAAGTGTATAGCACAGTTTCGTGGAGAACGGCGTATGCGGAATCAATTAATCCAATTGATGTTCCTGAAGAAACATGGTGTGTACCTCCGGAAGTCGCAGGTATCAACGTTTTTCCACCAGAAACACGAAGACGTATTGGAAGACCAAGAAAGCGAAGACACGAATCCGTTGAAGACAAGATAAGATCTTCGCAAGGATCACAAGGGTCAAAGAAGCTACACAAGTGCGGCCGTTGTGGTATTGAAGGGCACAACCGATCGACATGTGACAAGCCAATATAACAATTCTTTCGCAAGTTGTAACTTAAAAACGATACCGATGATTTAATGCCTTAATAGATCATTGGTGGTAACAATGAGTTAGAACCCGCAACTTTTTTCCTATCATAATAACTTATCCCTCTCATTGTCTTTCTCTCCAAATCTTTCATAGGATTTAAACCAATAAGTCGTCCTTGTTAAGGACAAAAGTTGTTTTCATATACTGATTCGCATATCTCCAAAGAAATTTATCTAGCTAACTGAGGAAACAGTTGAAAATAAGAAAATTTCCTATACGGCAACATATATATTTTGTTCACTACAAAGAAAAGAGATTCAAGACTTAAGCAAAAGCCTGTTTAGTCATATACTAGCGCAAAGATGCCCATAAGTTTTTTTTGATGACTTACGTTATGGTATCAAACCATATATCTTTATATCTTGAGTCCAGTGATTTGATGGTTTCTAATTCCTTAGACCATTTAGGGTCATAAACGGAAAATTTGAGAAAATAAAATATATTTTGGACTTATATGAACCAAACAAGAAGACTGAGAATTCTCTACCTTGCATCAATTATCTCAAGAAATTTGTTCTGGTACTTGCTACCAACAACCTATTAGAACAATACATTGACTCTAGTCAATGCGATTAAAAGTAATCTTTAGGATAACTTTGTGCAAATGTAAATGAATGGTGAAAAATGAAGGAAATTTTACATGAATCTTTGTGACAGTTTTTGGATCAAGAAATGATTTCACCGTTCCCCAAAGTAACTTAAAACCAGAACCAGCATTGATGATGAACATACGATGAAGTGTCTGCATATATGTTATATGTTATTGCATATATTACTTTATTAAACTAATGTGAAGACTCAAATTTTGATTAAAAAATCAAAAGCAGCCAGGTGATACCTCAGGGTAATTATCATTATCAATCTCTGCAGCTGGATTATGAGATCCCTCATAGGCTGAGAAAAATTCTTTAAAAGCTGCAATATAAAAATCATACCCATGTTTAATCTAAAACAATACTGGAGGGAGTAAGTAAAGATACTCAAAATTTTACTTTACCCAATGAAGTGACCTCATTTCCTAATTAACACTAATTAGCAAAAGAAGAGTTTCGACAGAAGCAAATGATAAGATTCACTAGCATTCCTTTCATTCAAGTTGCTAGATCATAGTCGGAGATGAAAGTAAGTAAAGTGACTTAAATATGTATATATACGGAAAAACATTTCTCAAACAAAACTAGTGGGCATCAAGGAAAATTGAAAAAAGAAGGGAGAAGGTCTTTACTTTTTGTCTCTAGTTCTTCTTCTTCGCTTGCGTGCTTTTAAATTGGATTCCTTTCATCTTCTTCATGGTCATATTGTACCATTTGAACCTATGATAAAAAGAGCACAGATCCTTTCTGTGATATTGTTTATTGAATCAAAATATTATGTTCCACAATGACAATAACAAATGAATCAGATTGCAATACGTTCCACAATAACAAAAGTACAAAACTAATTGGATAATCAGTATAAGCTAATAAGTGACCTAACCTTGTTTCTGTAATGCCAAATTGTGAAGTACAACAATTCATCAACAATACTGCAATCGAAACAATTATTCGATTCCTCTTCCATTCTTTCTACACAACAATCAACATCAAATGAGATAATTCCATTAAAAACAATAAAATCGACACAAATTTCAGATTTGAACCGCGAAAATGACGGAGATTCCGGCGAGGAAACAAACATGCAATGATAAACGAAAACAAAATCAAACAGAAACATCGTTGGAAAATATACCACAGAGGAAGTCGTCTCTCCCTCCACGGAAGAAGCATCGTCGAAATCGTCAGAGTCGTTGGAGTTACGACGGCTAAAGCGTGCTCTGTAATCACCAACCATCGCATATCTTGTGAAGAGAGAAAGAGCGAGAGATAAGAAACTCGAAACTCAATTTGATTTTCTGGAATTGGAAGAAGAGAGGAAAATGTTTCAGGGCAAAAATGGTTTAACAATAATATAAAGATTATAGTACCAAATTTTATAAATAAAAGGTGTAGATTACCAAAAATATAAAAAAAACATCCTTTTATTCCAATTCCTTTTTAAGACTTTATAACTTAAATACACTAACCATTAAAATAAAATTTATAGACCAAAAACCTAAAAAGAACATCTGAATTAAATAATAATCCACTAGGTTAGTTGGTTTATATAATTAATTAACTTATAAGTAGAGCGGCATTAAAATATATTAATCTCCACTTGACCAGACAAGTAGCCAATGAAACACACAATTTGGTAATAGTTTAAGCACGTCTACTTTTAATGCATTAGGTTTAAATTAAATTGTGTTAACGCACATGCTAATCAGGTTTAGTTTCCATTTACCCCGTCAATAATGTTCTTTCACTATTGTTTTAATCTTACATACAGTTTGTTAGAAGGAGATGCAAAAGGTACTTTAACTGATGTTTCCTTAATACTTACAAGAAAGAAAAAGAGAATCACGATGTCGAAAAATTTAAAAGTGTAATGAAAACGAGTTTATTATATACATGTGACCTGATTTTAATTGATTCTTAGTACAGAAGATTGGCATTTAATTATATTTTTGTATTTAAACATTTGAATACTGTATATGTGAAATAACATAGGGTAAGAGCCTTTATTTTGCTTTCCACATAGTTAACTCTACAATAACTCTCAAGTTTTAGGTTTTCAGTTTGGGTTATAGATTTGATTATTGGTAAAAATAAACATATTAGGGGAAAAATGTACGGTGGCATTTAGATATTTGAATCGGATTTTTTCCGGTCCAAGTTTTTTGGATCTACAATTTCTATATTCACATAAAACCTGTTATTATTTCGGTCCAGTTCCGATTCGGTTTTACTCGGGTTTAGGTTGGTTCATATCCTAATTTAAAGAACAAAAAATTACCCGAATATCCAAATATCCGAGAAATATCCAAAAATTTCTTAAAATACCAAACAAAAACTTCAAAATACCGGAAATACCGAAAAATATTTTTGAATACCTACATATTCAAAAAATATTTAAAAATATCTAAAAAGACCAAAAATACTCATAAATACTCTAAAAATACTATAGAATCGGGTTTTCAGGTATCCGTTTGATTTTCCGTTCGGATCCGGTTTTTCAGGTGCAGAATTTTTGGACCCATTCGGGTATTTAGACATTTCGGGTTCGGGTCGGGTCCAGCTTCAATTTCTCGGGTTCGGGTATTATGTCCAAGCCTAAGCAGATGATCAGTTGACTTACCCATGATCTAGTTTGGTACTAAGTGATGAGTTCAAATCCCACACAGTTGTAGTTGGAACATTAAAGCTCTATCGTATCTTTTTCTTTTTTTGCAAGTAGCATTTAATCTAGTGGCAGACGGTAAGTCCACATAAGACATGCACATTTGCACAATCAGGGATCGAGTCCCACCGCCTACTTTATGTAGAAACTTGGCTAATGGACCGGCCTGTTGTGGCCCAATGTTGACAAAAAATTCATTCATTCGTATCTTATCAATCCAATTGTTGACAAAAAAAAATTGTGTAGTGAATTCAATTAATTCATAAACCACAATTAATTCAATTAATTCATAAACCACAACAGTTAAGAGTAATTAATAGAAAAAAAAACTAAAATCAAAGACACAAATTATGATTTCATGTACAAAAACAACAAAGAGATTAATTCATTCAAGAAATTAATTAAACACCTCAAAATAAAACTATCTACCACCCTCCAAATCCATAATTTTTGTGAATTCCTCCAACAATATTTCGATATTCCCAACATGAATTTCCCAAAGAAATCCCCTTAATTTCCAACTTCTTCTTCTTTTGAACAAGATCGATCAAAAAAAGATACATAATTGCAATAATAATAATAAAAAAAGCTAAAAATTATTGACGACGATTGGTACTTCGAGCCAAAGACTGAAGGTTACACCGGACAATAGTATCAACAAAGCTAACAGTTTCCTCCTCCGTATTACCCGGAGGCACATCAACAACATAAGACTCAACAACAACAGTTCCTTCATCATCAGCTTCATGAAGTGTAGTCACAGATCGATAATTCTTAAGCCTATGATCTCCACCAACAACACTAAAACTTATCACAAACCTTTCTTCATCCAAAATCTCAAGTCTCTCTGTACTTGAAACCGCCGGTAATCCAGAAACCACAATAACTTCTCTTAAATCTCCGGCATGAAATCCATCGCCTTGAATAACACGACACTGTCTGATAAAGTTTTTGTAAACTTTTGGATTATCAAAACGACGAACTAAAGACCAGACAGAGTCAAGTGGTGCGTGTATGATCTGAACCACTGATGAGCAACACTGGTCTGGACCAACGTCGTGTGTGTGATGCATCGCTACATGTTCTGGTACATGCATACCGCGCGTGAGACATACTCGCCGATCATGAGGCTGTGAATTATGGAAACCGTTTGGTGTTGTGTCTGAATTGTGATGAAGTTGAACTGGTGATCTCATGATTGATCTGAGTTTTGTTCTGTGGAATGATTTTTGAGAGAAATTTATGGATTGAGAGAATTAAATTTTGAAGAGGAAATAAGAAGAGAGCTTTCTGATATTGTTCGCTGTCGGTTGTCAAATTGGTTTTATTTTGAGAAAATTATAAAAATATGAACCTTTTTTTTAATAAAATATGAACATATTGTGTGTTTTTTCTATATAAATATATATTGGATAGATAAAGATAGCTGGGGATGTGAAGGCTTTTGTGTTTGTTTATAGACGTAATTGTGTATGTATGTATATATGTGACCATATACATATATGATACATTGTATCATCATATGTACCATGATTTTATTCCTCACAAAGCCTTATTACCAAATAAATCATATTATCCAGATTTCTAGTTTTTCATTTTAAAATCATATGTCAAAAAGTCGGTGGCCCTCCCTAATATAGTTTGATATCATATAGGGAATTCAAATACTATCCAAATCTAATTTAAACAATTTGGATATAAACTTCATATGTATCCAGTAAATAATCTGGTTCTGTAAAAAAAACTTAACCTCAATTGTTACTTTTAAGAATGAATTATTATATATATATATATAACAAATTTTTATATTTAATTACTATTAAAGGGGAAATTAACATGTTACATGCACAATAGTTTCGTTCAATCATTAAACAAAACAATATCAAACCATATGTATGTACACTAATATCAATATTTATTAACTAAAAAAGTAAAATGAATAAGGAAATATTGTGGAAAATGTCATAATCGATTTTAATATTGTCAAAAATGTCATCGAATTATTTTCTTCTGACAAATACCATTTTGTATGGCAGTTGTGACATGAGCGTTATCAAATTGTTTTTTGATATATAACTTTCATTTTATGTACCATTATTTGCCGAGGAAAGGTGGCCGGTGGTGTTGTCACTTTATAAATCTTCAAGGCACCAAGGTTTGAATCTTTTACCTATAGTATAAATGAGGGGGATTAAAGGCCACTAGACCAGTTGACAAAAAAAAAAAAAAAATTTTAGAAACGTAGTAATGTGTTATCGTGAGTTTAAAAGTTTCTTAAACCAACATCATATTCATATTTATGTGCAATATTTAGAGTTTTCATAAAAAAATTATAGGTTTTGGATTTCATAAGCCGTTGACCTGTAAAATTGAACTAGCTAAAGAGGAAAATCTCTAATTAATATAGTGCTTATAATATTTATGGTTTTTTCTGTTGAACTACATTACTAGATTGCTAGAATTGTGAAAATAAAAAGTTTCATTTTCATACCGAGTGCAGTACCATAATTCATAAGGCGATGATAAGGCGGAGAAACGCAAATGTGAAATGTGGTGTCATAAATGGATTGTGATGATGATGACATGGCCATGGGTAAAGTTAAAAGAACATAACATGCATGAGCATGCACGTGCATGCACAGATGTTGATGGATGTGTCATGTGGTAATGTATGTATATAGAGAGAAAGTCTTTAGGAAGAAGGTAAAGACCTTATCAAAGAGCTTACGCCGGACAAATGCAAGTGGATGTTGCAACTTGCATTTCTTCTTTGGACTTTTTTGTTTTCCTTTAATATTATCCTCTCCTTTTCTTTTTTCATTTTTTTAGTTTTCTTCTCGTTGCCAATTTGAATATTGTTTAAACATATAGTACAAAGGTTGTTGCATCGCGACTTTGTAATTATATATATATATATATATATATATATATATATTAGTACAACATGGGTTTGAATACTCTATATCACGTTTCATGTACACTCGAACATTATCAATATTTGTTTTTTTATCTCTGGTGATTCGGACTCAAATAACTTATAACTGTTGTTCCAAACTCGACTATACTCGATCAGAAACTAGGAGAAGCCTAGTAAATATCCTTAAAATGTCACATGTTGTGTGATTGGATTTCGATGAGAATCGAATCCGGATAGCATACAACCATTGTTCCTTGTTTTCTCTAATACCACTGACCACGATGATGGCATATTTGTCTATTTTGTTATTAATAACTGAATCAACAAATATTTGATTCATAAATCTTTAAAGTTGCATTCAAGTGAAAAAAGCAGTTGAGTTAGCACTCAACCATTTGAACAAAAGAATTTATAAATTAGTATTTATTAATTTTTTATCGAGTAGAATCGTTAAAATCTAATCTATAGTCAAATACTCATTTTAAACTTTTAACAATATTTTTTTGAATAAGCGTAATTTCTTAAAATCAGACTTAAATAAGATAGTAGAAGTCACTTAAAAACAAAATTTCTTTACTGTATTTTTAAAGGGTTCGATATTTCTTTATCTTTTCGAAAATTTGGAAAGAAGAAGTTGTTTGGGAAACTTCTCTTGCAGTTGCAGATAAGAACTACGACAAACCTCACTGACCAATTTGGCTCTATTCTATTTACCCTTTTTTGCTCTTCATATATTCTTTTTAATATTCAAATATTAACAAAAATGTTTTTGGTAATTCCACCATATTTTTAAGCTTTACATACAACACATGAATATATATATATATGCGTGTTCTTAATGGTCAATAAGTCACTTTGAATAGCTGATAAAAAAAGAATAAGTCAATTTGAAAATATCATTTTCGATCAATTCACATTTCTACATCTGAAAATAAGAGAATCTTTTTTGATATTGACAACTATTTAATACATTGATATTCCTCGAAATGCAAGTTTTAAGATTATTTTTAAGAATCACAAAACAATTTAGTTACTGTTTTTAGATTATGTATATATAACTAGAGAAGGAAAGCAAAAGGTGTATAAACCCAAATTACAGTATTATAATCTGGTTGACTGTCACTTTGTGAATTGGATTTAATCTTCGAATAACAATAAATCACCTAAATTACTTTTACTTATTTAAAATATTCATAAATATTATAATTTGACAATGTTCTTTAATTTTTTGATAATATTATTTGTAATTTACTGTTTTGACGTTTTGTCATGTGATATTGACAAAAATAAAATTAAAAAAATACATTCAAGCCCATGAAGTAACTATTTGCACTTATCTACAAATTAATATAGAGGCCCACTTTAGCCCATTATAGATTCATAAGGCCCACTAGTATAGTTCATAATATGTATTTCCTTTCAATTTTCTTTTTTACTTTTTTCTCATAAACACTTCACTCTTATGGAACGAAAGAACTTGAGAAACAGAGTAACAAACTCAAAAAGTTTCAATAAACATACTTAAGCATAGAAAATGCCAATATTATTTCATTTAACATTACTTTCTCTTCACGTTTCTATAGGTTTTCGAATTTATTCTGTTTATAGAAACAGTTTTATTAACTGAAAAGAAAATTCAATGCCTTTATGAGCATGTTAATGTATTTGTAACTATAAATTGATTAAGTGTAAGCATCGGTCCAACCATACGAAGTCAGATGTTTCCTTGTTTTGATCAAAGGAGATTGATTATCAGAAGAGCATGAAACAGCTAGCTTTGCTGTAATGAGGCTTATTGTTGCCAAGCCAATGCTGCATATGAACTCCAATGGCGTCTAAGTGAGAGCTACTCCTTCCATGGAACCCCAACACTTTTCCTTGTGTTGTAGTTGAAGTAAAGAACGTTCCCATTTCTTCACCGTATGGACCATACTTCCCACGACTTGTGTAGAAACTCAGAGACTTGATAACATGTGACCTGTCTGCATTGTTCAGATGTCCGTAATACCCTGAAATGCAGGTCAATGTTTCGTTTGGATACTCAAGTTTGATCTGCAACACAGATATAAAAGCATTATGCTAGGCATCAAACACAAAAGAGGCTTTATGACGTGAAAGAAGAAATGTTTGGTGTTTACTCTGTGTGTGGCAACTCCATTGTTACCATTTCCATGTTTAATGGACCAAATAGATTGTCCATTTCTATCGTATTCGATTTGTATTGAAGAAATAGCATCATTTGTCCTCGTTACAAATATCTGTTTGATCCCTGAAAATACTCCATCATCCCATGGTTTACCTCCTTCCCCTCCCCACGGTCCAGGTCCGGTTGGTGTTGGTTCTTTGAGGACTCCACGCTCAAACTGTGGAAGTAATTTAAACTAGATCATTCTAACCACCAGACTAAGATAGAAATGGGTGCTATTTTCAAGATCAGAAAACTTGAAAAACCAGGAAATCCAACTTAAAGAACTACCAAGGTGATGGAATGAACTAGTTACCTCTTGGCTATGGCCATTTGCTGCAAGGACTAGTTTATTAGCCCATGGGGAATTTTCGATTTCCGCAAAGCCAGAGTTATTATGAGGAACAATGGCACTGTGAGGAGATGGCTTAAGAGAACTGACTTTACATGGCATAACATGAACACCAATTGAATCAAGAAACAAACCCTCTCTTCCACAGAATCCAACAACTTTACCCTCATCAACTTTATGTGCAAAAGAAGGTCCTTGTTCTTCTCCAAAAGGTCCATGTTTTCCTCTGTTGGTGTGAAAAGTCAGTGACTTTATCACATTAGGTCCCATGTACATCAATGGTCCATATGTTCCCATTACATGTGTTAAAATCTCTGATGGGTAATCAAATACAATCTGCAACAGAGAACATGTGATTAATGAAGTGTAATTAGCTTAAACAAACCAAAAAAGTTTCAAAATTTACACACCTTATCATGTTTGAATCCTCCCATACCACCATGTTTGCTTCCCCACACAGCTTGTCCTCTAAAATCATAACAGACCTTCATTGATACAATCCCTACACTGCGTGACAAATTGATTTGTCTAATACCAGTATAAATTCCATCATCAAACATGATACCACCGGTTCCACCCCATGGTCCATAGATTTTTGTACCACCTTCAGCTTTTGTCGGCACCTTCTCAATATCTTTCACCACCTGATATAACATATTCAATTATGTGTGTTTGTTAATGAACTTGTACAAGATCGATCTAGATGAAATCTTAAACTCACCTTAGGTTTGGTGATCTCAGCACTTGAGTAATCTCTGGATTCAAAACTAGACATAGTTGGATCTTTCTGTTTGAGGGCAACAACTATATCATAGTTTTGGCCTATACTTCCTTGTATCAATGAGTACTCAAATTTCTTATCACCATGACTGACATTTTGATGTGTGTTCATGATAATTTTTGATGAAGGATGATTCTCTTTAGGAATTGATTGAATATGAACACCAATAGCATCCAAATACCAACCAGCCTTCCCATGGAACCCAATAACTTTTGACTCTGATTTTGGCAATGCAAAGAGTGTACCTGACTCAACTCCAAATGGTCCATATTTTCTACGGTTACTCTCGAAACTAAGTGACCTGACACATATACTTCCCCAGACGTCGTAGCTACCGTAGGTTCCATTAACCGAAATCAGATATTCATGTGGGTAGTCAAGTTTGATCTAAACAACAAGAGAGTGGTAATTAATTTCTGAAAAAATAAGAAAACAATTTAGACGATAAAGATTCATTCTCAATCATACCTTATCAAACTTTTTGCCTCCTTTTCCTCCACGTTTCTCAGACCAAACTGAGTTACCATTCTTGTCATACTCTACTTGTATGGAGTCTATACCAAAACTATGAGCAATAATGATTTGCCTTATTGTAGTGTACATTCCATCATCCCAGGCATGACCATTTTGGCCTCCCCATGGACCAACTGATGCAGGTTTGCTTTCAACACTCTGCAAAAACAAGTTTAAGTTATTCTCACATAATCATAACTGCAATATCATCTTATTGTCAATATAGAGAAACTGAAAATGAGGCTAAACATAAAATGATGCTAATACCATCCTCAGATAAAGAGGATCTCTAAAGACTCAAAGAAACTGTGTGAAACTTGAGTAAAGAGATAGTTGACTACTACTGCAACACATAGCTTACATTTGATGGGAATTTATGATGGATGAAAAAATGACCTTAGTGGTTGGGGAATACACGTTAGCAAAGCAACTTATTCTGGTTTCCACTATCAAAGGAAGTGATGCAAGGAAAAATGAATCACATTCTTCAAAGAATCAATCTCCAAGATAAAAATAGCACCTCCCAAGAATCACATCCATATTTGGTTCTCTAGTCACGTCAGCCGCACCACCTCACTCTGTCGCATCATCCGAGGCTGCAGTAGCGTCTTGGGTTTTCACAAGATTACATTTTGGCATTACATTGAAACCATCTTCACTCTTGAAACCCTTTGCCCTCTATGTACGAAACCCATTTCCTATCTTGTAGCAATTGTGTTAATTGCATGCCAATTGGGCATGTGTTTCTAGAATTTCCCATGTTTACGTGCAGTATTAGCGGCGGAAACGTGTAGAAGAGCTGAAGAACAGACTGACTATGGAATTCGAATTTTGACACCATAGGGCATAGGCCATGGTGATGGAATTTTGACACTATAGGCCAGTTTATCAACCTGGGCCTGGCAATAAGATGACTGAGGAAAGTTGTGGGCCTTGTGAGGATAAATCAGTATGAGTATATTAGTTCCATTATTGAGCAGTTTGGTATCGTAAGACACGAGCTGTAAGCGAGCCACCGCTCCAGCTGGATGCTATTTCGCAGTAACCGTATATATTCAGGGGTAATTCTGTCAATTATTCTTGTCTTTTATATATAACTCGCTTCATGAACGGAAAGAGAAGAAACAAAAAGGTGATCGCTGATCGGAAATTTTGGTTATTCTTTTTTCTCAGATTTCGAAGAAATGGCGGCAGAAGAGGGACAGGTAATCGGTTGCCACACGAACGATGTATGGACCGTTCAACTCCAGAAAGCCAAAGAATCCAACAAGCTGGTCACAATTTTATCTCTCTCTGAGATTCTGCATTATTTTCTGTTTGATTTGGAATTAGGTTTTCGTTTTCCATGCGTGTGATTTGTTGACTAGTGTTTCTTTTAGTGGTGTCAAAGATAACATTGGGTTTTCAGTTTTCGCTTCATAAAAGAAATTAGCGACGTTATGAGCTTAGTTTTGGTTAATGTAGTGTGAAACAAATGGATTGTTGGAAGGAAATCACGATTGATTTTGATTGCTTAGAAACAGATGGTCCTTATCCTTTTCTCAAACATCAGATCGATTGATCTTGTGGTGTAACTCATTTCCTAGATCTGATTGGTGAGATCTCTTCCTCTGTTATGAGTGTCCACCTTCGGTGTAACACATTAATTGCATGCTTTCGCTGGTCAATCAAATATTTTGAATGAATCATATTTGTGTTTTTTTTGTTTTGTTTTGAAATCATTGTTGCTAATCAGAATCATCTCTATGTAACTAATTTAATTTGGTAATAAGTCTTGTGATGGTACACGTCATTTTTTTCAGATTGTGATAGATTTCACTGCTTCATGGTGTCCACCATGCCGCATGATTGCTCCAATTTTCGCTGATTTAGCCAAAAAGTTCATGTCTAGTGCTATCTGCCTCAAGGTGGATGTTGATGAACTTCAGGTAAACACAAAACGACGCACTTTCTTTGCTGTTAAGCTTTTGAATTACGCTTCAATGACTCTTAACTCTAATACACTTGTGTGTTATTCAACAGAATGTTGCTCAAGAGTTTGGTGTAGAGGCAATGCCAACCTTTGTGTTCATTAAAGGTGGTCAGGTTGTGGAGACACTCGTTGGTGCAAAGAAAGAAAATCTTTTGGCGACAATATCCAAGCATACTGGTGTTGCCGCTGCTTAAATGGTTTTGAGGCATGATAATAAAGTCCAATACTAATCGTAATGAGGATATTGTAGATGGACATGAATAATGTAGAAGTTTGGTGATCTCTTGACTATTCATAAAACCATGCCTTTGTTATTTGGTCTTTGGCTTTTGCTAATGGAATCTGTTGATGGTTTTCTCTATAGACCATCTCTAATTCTATGGAATTTCAGTAAATTTCGTATAGGTCACAGTTTACAATCTTTCTTGTTGACATTACATTACATAAAAAATCTAAAGTACTTGAGAGTAACAAACTCAAAAGTTCCATCTTTTATTGTATCATTTTTCGGTATATACAGTTCACCTTTTTTAATGAACAAAAAAACTGGAAGGAGATTATCAGTCTTGAGAGATTCTCTATATCACTAAAACTTAGATAGTGAGAATCAAGTCATGATGGGATTATTGTAAAATAAGAAATCCAGAACGATTAGCAGTTCTCCTGATCCAAGAAGGTCAAATCAAACAACTCATTACCATCTTGTGCCTCGAGCTGAAGTGGAGGTAGTCCATAATCGGAGCTAAACCTTTGTGGCAGATTAAATCCGTCTTGTTGCCTCTCGGGCCTGAATGATTCGTTGGCGATATTGGTGTTAAAGTATTGGTCTTGGTTCAAGCTTGTAAACACGTTACCATGATTGTCACCTAGTAGTTCATCAACAGAAAACAACTCTGAAGCATCCCAGTCAGTCTGATCCAAATCATTGGGCCAACCATAATCTGCAACAGAGAGTGAATCCTGCTGTTGCTGATAGGTTTCTACAGGCTCCTGCTCCTGTTTCTGTTTCTCCTTTAGAACTCCGCTCCAATATGTTTGTTCAAACTCACTCAACCAATCGTTATCTTCCTTGACGTCTTTCTTGACCTTATCTGCATCGTTCTCCATGGGACACAACGGCTTAGCTTCGTCTGAAAAGGGTTTTGATACGCAATCTGCATCCTCCGTTTTCACATGTACAGGACCAGGAGTCTCAACCGTGCACACTTCAGACTGACTCGATGTACTGGTGACATCAGAGGCTGTACATTCAGGGAAATTAAGACGGGCCAAAGGACCATACATAACTTTAGCTGCTTCATCATAAGCAGAAGCTGCTTCTTCAGCTGATGGGAAAGTACCAAGCCAAAGCCTACTGCCTCTATCTGGCTCTCTGATCTCAGCGACCCATTTACCCCAAATCCTTTGCCTAACTCCTCTAAAACTACATTGACCATTCTCTGGTCCTCCTTTGCCTTTCATACAACCTTTCTTCGACCCTTTCGCAGGTACTTTCCGTCTCTTGGTTGAAACTCCTTCTACTTTCTCATTATACTCTTTCCATTGCTTTAATTTCTCGGCCACAGTAGTACCATCTCGTCTACCTCTCGATTTCCTTTTCCTTGATGTATCTAGTTGAGTTCTATTTACATCTTTATTCTGTCCGTAAACAGCCATCTTCTCTTCAGAAGCAACACAATCTACAGAACAACAACAATTTCACATCAGACACCACAATCTCGATTTTATTTACACAATTCCCTACCAAATTTGACTAAAGCTTTCCAGTAGTAGTGAGTACTAGACATGATTGCCTCTAAATAAGAAAAACCTAAAATTTTCGAAATTCACAGCAAAACCGAAAAAGTGAAACGGAAGCTCAAAGAAAACCTCCAAAACCAAAAAACCTCCAATTAACCACACAAAAAAGCGCCTAATTGACACCAAACCAGAGAAAAATCAAAATAATCGATCATAAATCAAGTAAGAACCCAGAAATCAGCGTACCTGTTAGGGATAAAATGTCAAGACCTGACGTTTTTGCCAAATCAATGTATATATTCCTGTACGTAATAATGAAATCAAGCTTTTGGCGTCTCTTCGTGTATACTGGACTTGCGCGTCTGTGTAGCTTTTTATCGTTTTCTCTTTCGCTTTAGCAGAAATCAAAATATCTAAGGAAAGTAAAAGCTCAATGACTATTTATAGCCTTCTCTAGATATTTCCAATATTTTTTTTTTATCTGCGCAATATTTAACTGTGACGTGTCAAATTTTGATTCGAACATCGCGGCTGAGACGTCTTCTCTATTTGACGAGTGTCCCGAATCTTCTCGAAACACCTAAACACGCTCTGATACGGAAAAGTAAGAATATAAAACCTTTTTAAATGAGTTATAGATAAGATCAGAAGAGCTACCATATTATATTTAAAAAAAATTTAAATATATATATTTTTTCCAATAATTGGATTAACAAGATCCATAACCTAAAATCCACTTCTACAATTTATTTTTGTAAGCTACTAAAATACAATAGATAAAATCGAATTTTGATGTTAAATTATTAATTGGATCATTATAACCACCATACTTAAAACGATAATTTTAAAATATCTTAAATGGTCTCTTTTTCACCTTTTTCTTTTTCATCAACATCATCACTATGACAACACAACAGCATTTATCGTTACTTGTCTTATGCTCTCTCTCGACTTTTCTCGGTTTTACTATATTATAAAAAGTAATAATATAGTAAAAAATGTTGGTTGGTTTTGCAAAAAAATAAAACGGTTTTTCAGTATAAAGAATTCATACAAATATCGACAAAATATCCGCCACTAAAGCTATAAAAAAGTCACCAAAAACAATAAATATAAATATTATTGTAGAGACGTGTCAAACGATGAAGCTCAAACTTGGGTGGCTCAACTTCGAGCACAGCGACAAAATCCATTAACCATATACTAATAATGTGGTTACAAAGTAGCAGTCATAGCCTTTGCATGTGCCTCATGTGTCTTCCCATCTTGAGGCCACTTCATCGACTTTGTGTCTCTATCGCCATCGCTGACGCCAGACTACGCAATTGCCTACTTGGGCCTTAATCAATCGTTATACAATACCCCAGGCCCATCATGAGACAAGCTTGAAATGGGCCGTTAATGTTCGGATCAATAAGCTGAACATGGGCCTTTAATGTTTGGTCCATTAAGCTCGAAATAGGCCTTTGTTCGGTCCACTAAGTTGAAAATAGCCCGTTGATTTTTTTAATCAAAATATCTCAAATATTTTTATCTTTATTAATCTATAAGACTCGATCCAAAAACCCATAACAATATCACGTCGGGTAAACAGAATTATTTAAAATCGGATTTGGGTGAGGAAGTCAACAGAAGTGTTCACTCAATCACTTCACTAAAAATAAAAAAATAAATGTTCATACGCAACACTGAGCTTCAAATCAATATACCATTTCATTGAAATTTTAAGACAAACAATATGGACTATAAACGACAATGAACACATACATGAATTTATCTACACAATTGGAAAACGACATTAATCTTCCACAAGTAGATTTTAATGGAATACAATACTAAAATTTGATCATTCTTCTAAAAATGTCTTCTTTTATTGAAACTAGCAAATAGGTAGATCGTGAGGAGCAGCTTCAAGTGTCTCCAATTCTCCGACACCATTATCCACCAAAAACGCCATAGCCAGACCCCACTTTATATGAATATCTAAGTGACAATGCATCAACCAAACCCCTGTTTTGTTGTCCAAAACAAAACATTATTAGTTTTCCAAATCGAATCAAAAATGAATTCAATTGTTCAAATTGTTACCTGGATTATCAGCCACGAATCTGATAACAGCCCACCCATTAACAGGAACAGCAACAGTGTTTCTTAATGGAGGATCAACTAGGTTAAACGTAGAAGTATGTTTCTTGGGATTAAAGTTACCAAACCCCTCTCCAACAATGTAGAAATCGTAACCGTGAAGATGAATTGGATGATTTTCAGATGTAACAATGTTGGTATCCTGTAAAACAACCTGAACTCTCGATCCATACTTGAGTTTATACAGTTTTGTACCCTTAACCGGCTGAAACAGAGCACGACTTATGTTATTTCCGGTATAATCGAATTGAACCGGTGGTTTAGCTGGAAAATCAGTAGTGAAAACACCGGGAATTCCATTGGAATGTGCTTGCAAGAGCGAAAAATTCGACGGTAGAACAAATGAAACATTGTTCATTGCTGCAGTAAACCGGGTTCCGTTTAAGCCTTGGCATTGGCTTTTAGGGAAATTTTTGGGACAATTATCGAGACCTAAACCGACTGTGAAGAACAAATCATCATCAATCTGTTTTGGTACGACGACATTACGAAGAGACTTGAACTTTCTTGAGAAAGACGTCACAGTGTTCGTGTCGTTGTAAGCAGGCAAAAACGGCATGATTGGTGAAGAACTTGTCGTTTTTTTGTATTGGAGAATAGCTGTAGTTGTGGTGTTATCAAACGGTGCGTTTTGGGCGCTTTGGTAAGCTCTTGCTGCTATGTAATAACGTTTAGGCGTTTGATCAGCTTTTAGAAGTACGTCTGTGGTTTGGCCTGGACCTAACATAAGAACATTTGTAGTGAATGGTTTGAGGTAAGACGCGTCGGCTCCAACCACAGTGAGCTTGTGGTTAGCCACCGTGAAAAATAGCGGTTGGTTTAAAGCTGCGTTGACTACACGTAGAAGACTTGTTTCCCCTGCTTCTATAGGTACTACAACAGTCTCTGCATTTACAAAATAATTTATAAGCTTAATGATTAATCTTTGAATTACTTATAATAAATTTATATAATATAGTTTTTGTGTTTGTGATTGATTACCTTTGGTTGAACATTTATAAAGATCACCAGGCTGACCATTGATGGTATAAGCGTCGGATACATTTGGAGCAGCTCCGGTTCGAATCGCTTGGTTAATTACATCAACTGGATTTGCTTTCCACCATTCCCCTGATTAAGATATACAAGCCGGTTATAGAAATGTTGATAAATTTTGATGTCAAATAGAAGAAAAATCCGGTATGGTTAGATATATACCGAGGACGATGGCGGTTTGGCGGTCCGGTTTAGGAAAAGGAAAGGAGGAACCAGGGGCTGGGTGGATAATGAGTGCACCGTAGACGGTGGCACGGAGCCAAGAGCTGTGAGCATGCCACCACAATGTCCCTTGTTGGCCTTGGATTGTGAAACGGTACGTGTAGCTTTGTCCGGGTCGAATTGGGCATTGGGTCACGAATTCAGGCCCATCGGCCCATCCAGTTCTCATTTGCCTCACTCCATGCCTGTTTATCATATACAATAATATTACATAGACACCAATAAAACTTTATACTATTTAGTTTGTTATGATTTCTTTAAAATAACTTGGATATTCTGGTTTACCAGAAACATTATAAATACTATGAGCTTCGGACCCACCACATATTTCTTCTTTGAACCGGTTTAAAAAGTCTACGGACCATAAGATTCGACTAATTTCAGGATCATAGCAACCCATATAAATATTCATGATACCGCATATAAATGTGATTCTGTTTTTATTAACACTCGGAACCTAAAATAACATATTACTACCTTCTCGAATTCCAATATTACCATTGGACAACACTTGCATAGGCTATTTAGTTTATTTATAGGTGCATTTATTGTAATGTAATGTACCAGTGGATGGTGATATTGTAACGGGCACGGTTAAGAACTTTGACTTCAAGAGTGTCGCCGTCGCTAACTTCCAAAGTTGGACCCGGAAACATTCCGTTAACGGTGATAGCGTTACGGGTATTGCACAGCCTCTTCACCGGCGTCTCTTGTACCTTCATGATTAATGAATACAAACACAAACAATAATCAAAATTTAGTTGTTAATGAAAGTAATTAGTTAAGTGTTTTATCAAATTAATAAGGACTCCATGCAAATGATATCGAGGACGTACGACAAAATCATGATGTTGAACTGTGGCAATGATTGATGAAGCCCAGAAGAGGGAGCAAAAGAACAATAAGAAAGAGAATGTGTGAATAGTCGTCATCGATTGTTGTTTAAGCTTTGAGCTATTGAAATGTTTTGAGATTAAGGTTTATGAAGTGATTAAGAGAGATATGAGAGAAGTGTTTGAGTGATTTGTGAAGAGGGAAAGATCCCTTTTATAGCTTAAACTTAAGGTGATTTTTTAACTCACTGTAAGAATTAGGTGGTGATTATTCAAAAGAAAACTAAAATTATCGGTCACCAACATATTTTGAGTGTCTTTATCAGTTCGTTGGTTATGTTTTTTTTTTTTTTTTTTGCTTCCTTTCACACTTTCCATTGAAAATCCTAGTTTAGTTAATTTTCTTCAATTTTATTAGTAGTTAATCAACCTCAAAAATATTGATACAAAGGGGAAATGTCTTTAGTCAAGTGTTTGAGTGTCATTTTTTTCTTAAGATTTCGATTTTAAGGTGTTTTGTTTTCCACATATAATAGTATTAGGAGTTTGATTACGTCTGATATTTGTCGATTAAATTGTTAGCAAAAAAAAGTATTGACATAAAAATTGGATCATGATGACATAGTTGAAAATTAGATTAAACACCTAACGTTATAATGATTTAAGTACCAAATAGATCTATGGATGTTACTAAACTTAAAAAAAGTTAAACTAATTACTTTTGCCCCATCCGAAACTAAGAAGAGACAGGAGCAAAGACTTAGTTGAGATAAGTCGTTACACCGAACACTTAGAATAATTTCAACAAAGATTAGTTGAACTGGAATCAAGTCATTTCATATTATGTCCACTGCTTGTGTCTCAAGTTTCTTTCTTAAATCCGAAGTTTTTCTGTCTTAGTAAATCAAAAGATTATTACTCATTATCAGTAACAAGATTTTGGTTATTTGATACCTAGTAAGTAGTAATACACACACATGGACAATATATAATTTATTTTAACTTCTTACAACGACAATAGTCATTTTAGCATATTTATCAGTGTTCGGTGACCTTCCGTCTAGCGCATAAAAAGACTAGTTAGAGCTTAATCGATTATAGACGATTTAGACAGTTTTTGTATAAATTAAATTTTAAGTAATATGAATTATATGATTTAAAAATTAATAATTAGAAAACAAATAACTATTTATTTTGTAGAACATTTATTTAAGGTTAAACTCACAAATAAAACCAAATTATAATTTTTTACAATATATATTTTATTTTTATAGTTTTAAATATTGCCGCATTAGTCGTCTAATCACCGTTTCAGCCGCCTACTTACCGTTTTATCCGTTTAGTTACAGTAACCGATTAATAGTTTAGCCCGACTTTTCCAACACTTATGTTTATAAATACATGTGAAAGAGTCATATCATATTTGTGTATTATTCTAATGCTTTCTTTTGTTTTATATTAGAGTGTAGGAGCAAACAACAACTAAATGCATAACAATAATTATGATATTGAAGAACATTTCAAATCTTTCATTATGCATTTTAACAAACATTCACGATAAACTTCTGTGCTACGCTACAAGCATGTGTATCGAATTATCTCACTTGTCATTTTCAATAACGAAAACAAAAGTAATTACACGAAATTTGTGAAAACTAGCAAATGTGACAAAGACAGTTTTTGGTTAGAGACTTTGAACCAAATCTTAGCATACATTCATATGATCAAGACGAATTCGTAATTGACAAACATTTTCTGAATAAAAGATCGAATAGAGAGAAGTGTTGAATCAATTACATGTTTGAATCATGTTCATCAATGGAGGTCACAAAAATTTAGAATCTTTAATTCCTGAACTTAAATCCCAACTGGATCAAAATCTACATTACTCTCAATGAATTTTCAGAAACAATAAGCAATGAATAGAATTAATTACCGCACTCATTTGTAGAGTTTTCGAAATCAGACACGATCTGGAGCAGGAGTTGTGGTGGCTCCGCTTAGGAAAGACAATAATCCAGTGTTTCCAGGTTCTTGCTCATCTAAGAATAGATCCTCCGGAACCCTAAATGCGCCGTGTAAACAGACAATTCCGAATCCAATCATTAAAGCCGATGTCAGTAGAGATCCAACACTGGTCAAGAAGACGACGACGATCGTCAATAGAACCAAAACTCCAAGCGTCTCACGATCTGAGAATGTACGGCCGAGAATCACCAGAGGTTGATCAGACGGACGAAAAAGGTAGAGGAAGATCCAGGCACCGAAGAGACAGAGGAGAACAAGGAGAGAAATTGGATGTGAGAGAAGCGATAGCGCGAGAACGAAGGAGACGATCGCCACGTAATTCACCTTGAAGTAAGGTAAATTCCTCCGGATCCGAGAATATGCATCGGATAGAGAATCTGGCCTAGAAATTGCGCTCCAATCTACGAGCTCTAGCCATGGTCGTCGCTGCGATAGGCTTTGACGAATCAACGCCGAAAGACGCGTGAAAAATGTGCGAAACGCCGATGCAGCGACGGCTTGAGAACCACCGGATTGGTCTAATATCGGTAACGTCGGAGGATTAGCCATCTCACACGACTGCGCGTGGGAGAACGAATAGAGCGCGTAAAATAAAGACGCGTATGATTTACGGTATTTGATATCTGTAGAAAGTACAATCAACTCGTATGTGATGTAAACGTCATGTGATGTAATCATCCTTACATCTTCACCGTCCATGTGGGCTGTAACTTATAAAGAATAGGCCCATTAACTATCCAGTGGGCATGTATATTGTTATTGGGCCAGTTATAGGCTCATAGTAAATGCAACATTGAGTCCCGATGTCTAAAATCATAGCGAAAGGAATACTTCTTCCAAATTTAGTCGCTTTTTTTTTGGAAAAATTCTCTCCATGAATTCTTGGTTTTGAAAGACAGAGATCTCTTCCAAAATTGCTAAGAAATGGTAAGATTTTCGGTTTCTATAGATCGCGAATTTGACATAAGATCTTATAGTTGTTCATTGTTCTTGTTTTTATGTTGTACAAATTTAGGGTTTTCTTCTTGGATGGGGATATTTGACTCAGCGTGAATCAACTACCTCTTCGATCAACTGGAATTCTTCTTCTTCGCGGTAATTGTGTAGATTTCTTTGTACTCTCTTTCACACTTATATTTAGGGTTTCTAATTGTTTCTGTGTTTAATTTTCTTTTTAGTGCTTCTCTTTTTGAATCTGTTTGGAAAGCTTGACTCTGCGTTAACCCCTCGAGGTACGACTCCGTCTTCCTGGTTTTCTTGTGTTTTTTTTAATGATCTTTTGATTTTGCCTTTCTAATTTTCAGGATGAAAACCGTTTAAGATTTTGAAAACCGTTGGAACAAAAAAATAAGAATTTGAAAACCTTTTCGTTTTGATTTTGAAAATCTTTATCTTGCTTCTGATCTCTTACTCCCCAAAAACCAAAATTTGGAAAACTGGTTCGTGATGTATCTTTCTTTGCCATGAAACCAAAATTGATTCACCGTGTTCAAAATTTTGTTTTTCTTGTTTGTGTTTTTGATGTGTTACAACAATTTTAAAGTATAGTTTGATAGTTTTATGATTTGTCGATAATTCTGACGACTAGATAACTTTTTGTTGATCAATCATTTCAAATCTCTGTTTTTCAATTTCAAAAGCTTCGGCAATACTGATTATAGAGGTTTTTGGATACTTGTTTCTCCTTCTCTATTTGCTTATCGCTGAAAAAATAAGGCTTTATATTAAGATTTTGAAAACTTTTGGTTTTGGTTTTGGTTTTATTAAACTTAAGAGATTTTGAAAAAAAATTCTATGATGTTTTCCTTATAAACCCCAAAAAGATGAAAAACATGCACTAATCTAATAGTGTTCTGTAAGATTCTATTTGGGTACATTGTCCCGAGCAAAGTTGCGAAGTGAACCGATCTATTGGTGGGTAGTGCATGCCTAATAAGGATTGTGGAGGATGGAAAAATACTATGGATCGGTTGGATATGTTGGATGTAATGTGGAGAATACAGACCCTCGGCTTAATTACACTAGTACCCACGGCTTATAAAACTCTAAGACAAAAGACGATTGAAACACAACCAATAGCTTAACCAAGTAAGGGAAAGATATACCAACGACTTAAAGATATCATAAGACAAAATACTTGACAATTAGTATTGATGGGTTTGGACTTATCAAAGGGTTAAAATTACAGAATATGACCCACAGCATAATACAATTTTTGATTTGCTGAATCAAAGCCAATGGCTTAACAAGGTCTTAAGACAGAGACTACATTAGACAAAGAGTCAAATTCTATGGGATGGAAACATATACCAAGTTACCAACGGCTTAAAGAGGCAATTAGACAAAATACTTGACAAAGAGTATTGCAGGGTTTGGACTTAACAAAGGGTTAGAATTACAGAATATGACCCACAGCTTAAAACAATTTTTGATTTGCTGAATCAAAGCCATTGGCTTAACAAAGTCTTAAGACAGAGACTACATTACCCACGGCTTAGAAAATTTGTAATACAACAAAGACTATGAATTGAAAAGTGGTACATTCTCTTCGTACCCACGGCTTAGAAACTTGTTAGATGCAAAAGAAAAAATAACCAACGGCTTAATAATTCCCTTGCACACGACTTCGAGAACTTTAAGAAAAGACAATGAATGGAAAACAAATGTGTTACTTTAACAGGTATGTGGTTTTCAAATTTGTTTGTAGTTAGCTGATACAATTATCAAAATCACTAGTAAGAAATACATACTTGAAGTAATTACTAATTTTGATTTTTTCATGTATGTGTTTCAAAATTTCAATCGGTTAATTTCTCACTGATGCCAAGAAGATCTCGAGGCGCAAGAACAATTCTACAACCAGGTACATTTTCTAGACTTTTCTGATAAAATTACATGTGAAGATTTACAAATTAAGTTAAGTGATATATTATAAATGCAAATATAAGCACCATAACAAGTTTAAAACCAATCCATCAGAACATACATTGTGTGTTTAAAATACTTAGTATGTTTGTTTTTATGCTTGTCTGCACCATAAAGTCTCTCAATTCTAAAATACTTATTATCTTTGTTTTGTTGACATGTTGGAGTTCTGCATCATTATATATATATATATATATAATTATTGTGTAAGATTCTACTTACTTATTATAGCTAGTGTTCTTTCAAAACAATGTCTGAAAGTATCTCTGTTATGGTGTTAGTGTCTAGCCCTTGGTCTTTTAATTTTGCAGAGTTGATGGAGCTTGAAATCTTTTGAATCACTAGAGTAATAAATTACTCTTGATTTCCCTATTTTTCTGTTTTTTTGAGAATTATCTATGATTGATGTCAAAATCAAGTGTGTGGAATAGTTTCCTGATTTTCTCTGCATTATGTTCTTTGTCCAATATTATTTTCTTGTTTTAGGAACCGTAGTTAACTATAATAGTTAGATTTGTAAGTTCATGATTCTCTACTTTAGTACAAAGGTTTATGTACAAAATCAAGTTCTGTGTTTGTTACTAGCTAAATTAGCACATTGAGCTACTATTATAGAACATTATTTAGAAGTCTAATAGGTTATGTTTCAAGTCCTTTTATAAGTGATTGCTAAATTTTCCAAGAAAGGAATATATATTGTTATTTGTTTCAAGTCTTGTTATTTGTTTGCTTGAAATAAAAATCTGAATTTCGATGTTAGTTTTGTCTCTGGTGATCATAATTCCTGCATTTTGATTGGTTGTTTAATAGTTTTTGATAATTCTTTGATGATACCATTGTGACTTTTGCTTCTTATATTGTATGTTTATAATAAATTATCTCGTATTAAGGGTTCATAAGTGTCTGATTATTATATGATCATCCAAAAAATGTGAAATGATATTCTAGAGTTTTGCATCGTGCATTGATAAAAAATTTGAATTTTATTTTTTATTTTTTATTCTAGGATATTATTTTATATTTTTGAAACACTTGTTATCTCTATTTTGGTGCTTATATCACAAGCTTTATAATAAGCATTGTTTCTTCAATAGTTCCCTTTCAGATTTTAGAATCTTATTGCTTACAGTTCTACTAATAAAATGGTAACGTTTACTGTTGAGTATTAGGACATTACATTGTGTGTTTAAAACACTTATTATCTTTGTTTTGATGCTTGTTTATATCATGGAATCTCTCAATTTATGAAGTGGATGCATCTAGTAGTCTTCTGTAGATCATATTTTGAATGTATGTGACATTCATGTAGACTCATCGAATCTTTTTTTTCTGTGTTATGCTGTATAACTTTAGTGATCATAAACATACAAAATGACATTATGCATCATATTCTTGTAGTTATTGTATAAGATTCTACAATTTTACTTGTTAGCTAGACTTTCTTAAAATACAATGACTGAAAGAATCTTTGTTATGGTATTAGTGTCTTTCCCTTGGTCTCTTGATTTTACTGAGTTGATGAAGCTTGAAATCTTTTGAAGCACTAGAGTAATGGATGTTTCTTTATTTTCATACTCTGTTTTTTGTTTTGTTGAAATTTTCTATGATTGATGTAATAATCAAGTATATGTTGGTAGAATAGTGTCTCTGATTTTCTCTGCACTGTGTTCTTGTCCAATGTTCTTTTCTGGTTCTAGGAACCGTAGTTTGCTATAATAGTTGTTAGATTTGTAAGTTCTGGATTCTCTACTTTAGTACAAAGCTTTATGTACAAAATCAAGTTTTGTGTTTGTTACTAGCTAAACAAGCTTATTGAGTTAGTATTATTGAATAGTATATAGGTTATGTTTCAAGAAATGTTACAAGTGATTGTTTTGTGATATGCTCAAAAACCCTTGGTGAGTGGTAAAAGCATGTGAATGATACTCTCGAATTCTGTGTTAGAAATATCCTCGTTAGCTTGATTTATGTTTAGCAATACATTGATTGATATTATTCATTACCTTCATTGTTATAAGTTTTAACAATAAATGGATTATTTAAAACTCTATTCACGTAGACTCTTTTTTTTTTTTTTCAAACAACTTCTATTAATTAGAAATCAGAATTACAATTCCAACTTACAATCATAGAATACATCAAAATCGAAACGAAATGAAAGCATATAACAAATAAAGCCAGGCGGAGGATACTCTGACGCTCTGGGAGAGTTGGATAGAGGGTGGATGAGGAGTCCCGAGACTGAAAGTCGTAGACTAATCTTAGTTCTTTCGTCACGCATGACAGTTGAACTACCAAATAAGCTTTTTTTGCCATAGAGCTTTTGAATATCTCCATCTCGGAGGTTCTAGACGAGGTTTTATTCCAAAGGAAAAAAACAATACGGTCTAAATTCCATCTAGAGGGAATTTGACTACTAGATCTAATAATCATATACCATTCAACTACAATTTGTCTTAAGCCCAATAGAGTCCACCTGTCCTCATTAGAAAAGCCTATTGTGTTGGAAAGACATACTCTATTTGAAGATATTGCTGAACTTGAAGCCCATGACCATGGCCCGATAACAGGCCCATGGCATACAACTGCAACTCTAAACCTTTTGGTTCTTTGGCGAGAAGGTTCCGCGCCGCCGATGGAGGTTGCGTCATCTCCGATCACCGTCTGGCCTTCCGTCCGCCGGTTATGATGCCGGAGAAAGTGAACTCGGCCCTCATAATCCCAATCCTCAAACTCGGATTGTCGAGGATCTCGCCCAGAAATAAAGGTTGTGGGTAGAGTTGGAATCTTGGTGGATGGTGGAGCGATTTCTCTGGTCAGAGTCCCGCCTCTGGCTAGAGGTTGGACCTCCGATAGAGAGGTCGCACTACGTGGTGGCTGGTGATATAATCGATCTCGGAATGCATAAGCTTCCGGAAAAAATTGGATTTTAAGGAGCAAACACGATGGTTCAAGCAGAGAAATGCAGGGTGGAAGACAACACAGACTTCTCTTCTCCGATGAGACATGTCGACGGTGCAGATGCGGAGGGTACTTTCGTCCTCTGAAAACAGAGCTCCGGCGTCCAGCAACCGACAAAGCTTCCGGCAAGTGAGAAGATAGGGGATGATAAACAGTGGGGTAAAGGGAGAACAGATGCATATTCGCCGGATGTAGAGAAGGAGGAGAGGACAGAAGGTGTCTTCGTCCCCGAGAGACAGAGCTTCCAGCTTTCTCCTCGTCCGCCATGGATTCCGGTGAAAGGGGAGAACAACGGAGACACCAAACCAGGAGGAGGTAAAGGAGAAACATCACGAGAAGGATACAGTGAGATAGAGAGAAAGGTACGAGGCGGATGAAGTCCCGACGCCGGAGAGATCCGGTGATTCTGGCGTCACCAACGTCGGAGGAAAACGCTGGAAGTTGTGTCTCGATTATAGTGTCAGAGAGAACTATTCACGTAGACTTTTATATACCATTAATTTTGTTTTCATAACATTTCTCTGAAAGATATTACAATTAAGAAATGAACAAGCAAATTTATCCTTTGCATCTGCATAATAAGTTTTCTTGGGCATATGCAAAATTTGCGTAACCAAAATAGTGGATATGGGGAAATAACCCAAACCAGAAACATATTCTATTGGTCCATTTCGTTTAAATTTGGGAGTAGTTTTGGGCATTCAGAATTTGGGTTAGGTTAGACTCGGTTTAAATCAATTCTGAATCTTCAGCTAAAGGATTTTTGGACTTCATATAGGAATTGATAAATTTTTAGGTTGGCTCCAGGTCATGTTTTTTTGGGTTAAATCGGTTTGGGTAAAAATTTAGAAAACCAAAAAATACATGAATACTTGAAAAATCAAAATATCCAAATATCGAAAATTTACCAAAAATTTTCAAAAAATTACTCAGTATATATAAAAAATTTACTTGAATACCCGAATTTTTTCTAAGAAATTACTCGAAATATCCAAAATATATAAAAGTCCATGTGAATGTCACAAAAATACTCGAATATCCAAAATACTTAAATACCCAAAAATTAATTGAAATATCCATATAAAATCGGGTCTTCAAGTCTCTAATCAGTTCTCAGGAGGAATGTGACCCACACTATATCCACGGGTATACACAAAGAGGATCCATCATGTATTTTTTTGGTCTAGGAGAGAATGTCTGGGCATAAAACTCAATACACGAACCTAAATTAACCCAAAATTTAAGGGTATTTGGTAGTATCAGAAATCAAGAAATATACTTGATGGGTCATCTTCTTTTATACCTATGGGTACATGTAATACTTGTACCAAACCGATACCTGATTGAGTCGAATACATGTAGACATATACGATGTTTTTGAGTTTTTTTTAATTAACTAACAAGAATTGGGTATTTTTCGAGCTTAGGATATTTTTGGGGTAATTTTGGGAGTTATGATATTTTTGGGTAAATAATTGTATTTCAAGTATGAAATACCCAAATATATAGTGGAACCAAAAATTTATGTCTACAATTTGTTGACTCGAATAGAAACCGGTACCAGAACCAAACCGAATTGTATTCAGTTCTTAAATGGGTCTAAAAATATGGATTTCAACCTAACCGAACCCGAGCAGATCTGAGCGAAACTTGAACTGATATACATATGATTATTAAATGGATATAAAATTTTCATACTCAAAAGGCTTGGAACCAACATATATTCGAATGCCCAAGGTCACCGGAGAATATCTGCTACCCGTTGTTTTGGGTCGATTTTGGTTTGCATTTTTTTCTAGTACTTTTTCTATTCCTATTTGTGGGCATCGAGTAAAACCCAAAAAAATTAAATTGATATATGAATGAGTATTTTTGGGTATTATTTAAGTAAATTTTTGGTTTTTGGAGTAATTTTTGAGTAGTTCTTTGAAAATATTTTGGGTATTTAGATAATTTTTTTGGGTGTTCGAGTATTTTTTAGGTATTGTTTGGTTTTGAAAATCGTTATCCGAATTAACCTGAATTCAATCATATTCGAACCAAAACTAATTGAAATCGTCTTGATACCTAAATGGGTAATAAAATTCTTCTACATAGAGCCGATCGATGCCAACCCAAAACCAACCTAAATACTCAAATTCCAGTGCTAGGAGTTTTGATATTTTCTATCCATGTATTATCTGCCAAATATTATGTTTCAGTTCTTAGAATTTGTTTTAGTAGGTGTTGACTATCTCATTTTCCCGAAGATTGACATGTAACATTACACCGAACTGAACCGTATTTTATGTTGTTCAGTTTGGTTTAGCGGTTTGGGTAATTCTGATTCAGGTCGATTTGGGTATGAATATGAAAAATAGAAAATTACCCTTGGGTAAATTTTTTTGGGTTTGGTAGTGGAACTCACTAAATTACCCGAAATTTCATACAAGATTTTAATTTTTTTTTATGATCCCTTTGTAATATTAAACCAAGATACGAAAATTCACAATACAAAGTCCAAACAAACAAAAAATAATAAAGACTGAGTGCTTGGTTGATGAAGCAATAATTAACTTTCCCATTAACTATCCAGTGGGTTTAAATTGGTAAAAGCCTTTTAGGCTCATTTAATATCCACTGGGCTTAATGATACGCTGCAAAAAGCCGGCTTTAAAGGTCTTTCGACTCTCTTCTTTGTTGCATTTGTCGTAGACTCGGAGTTGGAGATTAGTCGAGAAACATGGGGAAGCAGCCGGTGAAATTGAAGGCGGTGGTTTACGCGTTGTCGCCGTTTCAACAAAAGATTATGAAGGGTCTTTGGAAGGATCTGCCAGAGAAGATCCATCACAAGGTCTCTGAGAATTGGATCAGCACTATTCTCCTCGTCGCTCCTGTCGTCGGAACCTACTCGTACGCACTATCTCTCCCTCATTCTCTCGTTTTCCTTATCAATTGATGGATTGATGGTTTGATAATTTGCGATCTGATTGTGATGTTTATCAATGTGATTGTTAGGCAATTTACGATCTGATGATTTAGATTCGATTGGTATGTTGTTTTATTGGACATAACAGCACCAAATGGATTTAGGGTTATAATTTTGTATGTGTCGATTGTTGATGCTTCGTTCTGTTTCTACGTGATTCAAGGTTTAACAATTAATGTTTAAACCAATATCCAAAATGATAGAAGTAGCTAGCTTGTAACAGTATAAGGTTTCCCTAAACTAAGTATTTCCCCAAATAGAGATAATGAATTGATGATGATGATGTTGGTCAGAGCAATAATTACATAACAATGACGTTTTTGTTGTTTCTGAGTTCTGATTTTTGAATGAATCGTTAAGCTTGTAATGTGTTAGCTTGTTAATTCCCTCTTTCTTGTGACTTGTGAGTTATGATTGTTGAATGAATTATTTGAGCTTGTAGTATGTTAGCTTGTTGATGCTCTCTTACTTGAAAGAAATGAAGGGTTGTGATAATCTAAGCAAGCATCATGAAAGCCAGAAATTGTTTTGAATTGTGTTACCATTTCTCTCATAACAATTAAGGGATCATCTTCTTTAGTGAATATCAGTGGCTATTGACACTCATGACTATATACTCTCAATCATTTCTCTCGAGTCCTATGCTCATATTTTGAATTTGCAAATGAACGTAGATATGCTCAATACTACCAAGAACAAGAGAAGCTGGAGCACAGGTTCTAAAGCATGGAGATATCTCCTGATTCTACAAATAATCCAATTCTTTCTTCATTTTCCATAATCCAATATGTGGCCAAGAGCCAAGAAAGCAGTTTGTTATCATACACTCAAAACTGAAGCAGAAAAGTTGCTTCCTTGCTTTTTTTGTTGAATAAATTTGTGGATTTCATGAATAACACCCTTAAGGTTTGATCTTTATATCTAGAATGCAAATAGTGAAAGGTTATGTATTTAAGACTCGAGACTTCTGCAACACGTACATAAAAAGTAGAGCCAAAATTGTGGGAGCATAGACCTAACTATGCTTGAGGAGGAAAGCAAAAAAGGAAACCTCTAGGTGGTGAAGAGGGTTCGACTGTTTTCGTCCCATTTAACAGCAGCTTTCTTCACCTTATGCAAAACCTTAATAACTTGTTCCTCTGTTACATTCCCTGTGACTATCACTTTGTTGAGCTGGGTGTCCACGTCATATGTCTCGATGTCTGTAAATTTCATCATAAACGATTGATCACTTTGTACTCTATACTTGATTTTACTAGAAAATTTAAGGAGAAAGATTACAAAATTGTTGTTACCTTCTATCTTCTTAATGGCTTTCAGTATTTTCCTGATGCATTCGTCACAATGCAAATTCACTTTCAGCTCCACAACCTGTCAATTAAGAATCTTTTGTCATTTCTCTAAACATAGACATTGCGTCATCATCAAAGCATAAATTGCAGCAATCTCACTTACATTAGCCATCACCGGATAGTTTCGAGGAAGAAAATAACTTTGTTTCACTTAATTCCTTGTAATACCCTTCTCCGTGAAAAAAGAGTGTATGTGAGTGAAAATGGTTTGTTATGGAGTAAACAAGAGGAGGAACAAGATATAAATATATGAATTTTATGTTACAAAATGACAAAAAGAAGAAGCAGAAGAAGAAGAATGGGATTCTTTGCGTGAAGTATGGAGAATATATTTAATACAAAGAAAGCTTAACTGGCCTCCACTCCCACTTACACAAAGCCGCGTTTGATGATTGTGTGGCCGAACCAAAGTCATTCCCTTTTCCTCCATTTTCTACGACCGTCCAATAATTCACCTTTTTAACCTTTTCACTTAAAAAGATTTTTAGAAAATGGAATTGTTTTTGTCCTACATGATATTGTTAGAAGTTTGGAAGTGGAATCGTGTTTGTCTAACATGACATTATTAGAAGTTTGACTATGGATAGAATTTTGTCAATCTGCTATTGGCTATTTGGTTGCACTCGATTCAAGTTTTCTTTAAAATTCTGAATCTGAATTAGAATTCAGACTCGACATCTCTTTTGGTTATGGTTTCAGTTCAGATTATCATGATCAAACCAGTTTACTACCACGAGTTAAAGACAGTCTCGTTCGTATGCGGTTAATTTGTGCCAACCAATTGCACATGTCCCTTAAGTGTGTAGATTCCTTAGAGAAGAACTGTCAAGTGATCTAACTGATTCTACTCCTGGGGCTATGGCACAGTTATATAACTTAGTTGCGTGGTAATAACTTAACTTGACCATTGAGAATTGAGATGATACAATAGCTTCAAATATGAATATAGTGAGCACAGATTAAACAATGGAAAGAAACTAACAACAAATCAGAAGTCACTGGATACAAACATTCAAAGGTCATCAATCTTTCTTCTCGTTGGAATCTGAATCGCTTGCATTATAACCTGAATTACAAGAACCACACAGTGAACAAATACTGAAGAATCTGATTCAATGAGAGATGCAAACAAGTCTGTTAGTATTCATTACCTGGAGGCTTATTACTCACTTGCCAAGCTGATGATCGAGTTCTTGAAGCTTTGTTAATCCAAGCACGACCCTTCACAAATCAAATTCATGGCATTCTATATCAGAAACAAACTTACATCATCAAATCAGAGCCAACAACATACAAACAATCACAAAAGAAGACATTCAAATCACAACAGACCCTAATCAGACCACACAATGTACATACATATACGAAAAACACAAATCTTTATATCAAATTAGCCATCAGAACAAAGGAATCACTGAGAAATGCAAGAAAACAACCTAAACCCAGATAAAAGCGACACAAATTCAATTGGAAAATTCGAGAAAAAGTGAACCTTGTGTTCATCTTTAGGGATTCCATAACCACTACAATACATCTGACCAACCAAAACCTGCATACCAACGTCGCCAGATTTAGCCTCTTTGAGCGTATCATGAAACCACCGTCTCACGCAATCCTCAACGACCTGAGCGAGCGGAATCCGGTTAGTTGGATCCGAAACCGGAGCGGGATTCGAACCCGAGTGTGATCCCGCCTTCTCCAGCTTAACCAGATTAGAGTAATCAAGTTGTGTGTCTTTCGTCTTCTTGACGAAGACTTTGTCCCGTGGAGTGGCTTTGTGAGGTCTGATTGGTTTCTCTGAAGAGAGTCGTATGGCGAATTCTGCAAATCTGACTTTACTTACGATCGACCTTCCCATTCAACAATATAGGGTTTTGCAATTTTAGTTAGACAGAGGATCACTTAATTAATTTTCTTTTCTTCTCCTCTTTATTTTTATTTAGCAGATATAGCTTAAATAAAAAAATATTAATTTGGATAGTGGCTACTGGCTAGTTTGCTTTCTCTTGGTTTTGGTGGTTTATTGTTTTGCATCACTTTCTAGTGGGGTTTGTCTTGAGCTATTCTTTTCCGAACTTGGTTTTCTCCGTGTCAGAGGTTTGTCTGTACTCTTAAAATCTCATTGATGTATAATCTTCTCAAAGCTTCTATTTAGGCTATCCGGATTGTTTTAGCAGGTTTCAATTTGTCACTACCTTTAGATTGCTTGTTCAAGATATCATGTATCTTTCTTTTTTGGACTTTGATTTCGAGGATATCCATTGTCCACCGGTTTTGTAATTTCTGTCTTATATGTTCGTGTGTTTCTATTCATATAATTCAGTGAAAAATAAGAAAAGAAAAACTCCAAGTTGCCAGAAATTTGTCGTTTTTGTAATTGCTAATCTGATTCTAAGAAGTAGAACAATACAAGAAAATTACAGAAAGTAAACTAATCGAAACTTAAAATTCGATTTAATTAAAGATATATGAACCGTATAAACGGATCAATATTGCTAAACTCGAAACAGACACTGATAAAAACATGGTTAGTTGTAAGTTCTAACTAGCTTCTCTGTGTATGAATGGAGGAGAAGGTGGACTTAAAGCTTCATCACTTCTAATTCCCAAACAAGAGTCTTCTTTAGGTTGGCTTGAGCTAAGAGAAGAACTAGCCATTGCTGGGGTCATTTGCTTAGGCGAGGAACTTGAATCAAACACACCATCTTCCTGAGACAATGAAGATACCAAAACCTCATCATCTTCTCTTCTTTTGTAGAGTCTATCCTCAACTATTTCATAAGAATTTGCGGTTCGAACTTCTTGAGCTAAAGAGCACCAGCAACAAAACAACCATAGTGTACAATCAGCAATTGCAGGTCTTCCACAACAGAAGTTATAACTTGGTAACTTGAATCTTTTCCTCATCTGTATTCTCCAAAAACCACCATAGAGCAAACCAAACAAGCATAGCACAATTCCAGTATATCCAAGTGCTTCTCTTACGACCTCGTTATCGATGTTTATAGCAGCCAAGTTGAATATAAAGAAAGGAGCCAAACAGAAGAGTATAAAAGTTGCAATGTGAACATACATGTTCCCAAACCCAATCCTCTCCATGTTCCAACCAAACACACAGAATGTACAGAACAGAGAGAGATAAGCCAATGAAATATCTTCCCATATATCAAGAATTCCACCACTCCATTCAGGATTACTCACGTTCGAAGAAGCAAATGAATATCTCCTTTCAAGAGATAACTTGTTCTTATTAACCGGTCTTTCTTCCACAGGCTGCACTTGATTCTCCTCGTCTCCTTGAGGATCATAATCTTTCCCAAGTGGACTAAGGATAGTGTACAAACCTGCAGCTGCAGGAGCTGCTATTGCAATAGATATACATATAGCTACACCAATGGCGGGTCTCTCTGATCTTCTGTAGCCTAAGTTAAGACCGCATAGACCATACTGAGCAAAACAGTTCAAGTGAAGCAAAAGGACAACAACCATCATGTGAATCCATTCATTTGGCTTGTAAGTCCCTTTCTCACAGTAAACTGTCCTAAGTGTTGTAACATCGTCTTCTTTCCATCTACATAGAAGCACGAGATGATAAAAGCGTTTCGGGTGTTGATACAGACACATGAGAGTAAACAATGCGTTGAGAATTTGGTTGTTAACTTCAAACCAAACATCTCTCTGTGATTTTTTGGGCAAGGCATGGTTCAACATACCGGTCATAACCATGAATAGAATAGCACCAGAGACAGCAACCACAAGGATCCACAAGAAAAGAGCCATGTTAAAAGGGTTTCTAAGCCATTCCTTACCCATTTTCATCAAACAACTCCACTCGACTTTCCGGGAAAACAACACACTGATTCTTTCCCGGAAATTGTTGCTGCTTGAGCTTTTGACTGAGCGTGAAACCTCATCCTTTTCTTCTGTCATTCTCCTAAATTTAGCAGAAGCAGAACCGAAACTCAAAAGCTTGATCCTACTAGAGACATCAGGCAACGAACTCTCCGACCATCTCCTAGGTTTCTCTTCACTGATCAGAGCTTTATGAGATGTTGAGAGAACAGGAGGACATGAAACCCTATTTTTTCCACAGCCACCACTAGATCCCTCAATCTTCTCATTTGAACCCATTTTCTCTTGCCAGCCAAATAAAAGCAAAAGCAAATCGTTTACCGGGAAAAGCTAGTCAAAGACATGTGCTTGGAAGTTTACGACATTGCTAATAAAAGTATGAAAACCCGTAAAGCAGAAACATTTGAAAACGATTCAAACAAGAAGATGCCACTGACGGAGTCAAGAATACATTCAAAACTAACTAAAGTCTTCAACTTTGAAAAAAAGCAATGGAAAAATCCCTAAGTTCAAAGGAATTCGCAATTCGAAACTTTTGGAGCGAGTTACATGTTGGGAATGGCTTCTTCAATAACAGAGAAATTCAGAACAAAAGAGACGACCTTTGGTCCAATTCAGATGAGAATTTCACAGACAATAAGATATGGCTTTGAATGAAAGATCAATTTAAAGAAAAAGATGGTGCTAGGTAACTGATGAGAGAGCCATCGAAAGAGGAAATACAGAATCTGAGAAAAGGAAAGTTTTTTTTGGGGCGAAGAGCAGTTTCCAATTTTGCCTCCTCAAAACAGTTAAAAGAGCATTCATTATAGGTCGGTCAGGCCACGTCACACCCTAATGTAAAAAATATCTATTAATTAATTATAATAGATATTTATTAATCAAACATTAATTTAAAATATACATTATTTTTTAGATGTTTTAAATTTTGCTAGGCTATGCGTGAGGTAAGATAGCATCTAACACCTAATTAATTAGAGATTATGCGAAGATACTAGTTTTTTAATTTATTCTATATTTTATTTTTATTAATCAATAATTTAGTGTTACAATTTCATAAAATACATTGATGAAAACTATTAAATGTTAATATAGATAGTTTGTTAGTTGTAATCAATATAAAATTTAATTTATATATGTGTATGGTTATAATTTGTTTATTTTAATTAGAAAATTTAATTAAAAGTTTAATAAATTCTTTTAAAATATAATATTAATCGTTTTAGACAAAAATTAATCAGATTAGACATAGATTATTCGGATTAGATAGGAACTAATCCAAAATCCAATTATTACAAATACCTAAATATTAATCAATTTAGTTAGTCACCATCTGGCGCATACGCGAAAAACTAATTGGTTAGGTTAACGAATTTTTGATCAATGGGTTTTTGTGCTTGATGTTTGCGCTGAAACTTTCATTTGTTTTTTGGAGTTTAAACAAGTGGTTTATATGTCAAACTTAAGATGATATGTAACGCAAAATAATAATATTCATGTATATGTTATGTGTCCAAACAAATTTTTGACAACGTTAGAAGTTATGTTTGTTTTATACTTTTATTGTTTGAGAATGATATCAGTGTTGAAGAAAAAAAAATTACATGAGTTTGTAAAACCAAAATAAGTTTGTAAAGTTATTAGTTATTACATTTTAAATCCGACCAAAAAAAAAGTTATTACATTTTGAAAACGTAAGCTAAAATGCCAAAAAGATTTATAAAAAAAAAAAAAATTAAAACGTAAGCCCACACGATATCAAATAAAAGAAGGCCCATATTATTTAGCCCCAAATATGTAAAAATTATAAACGGCCCATACACATTTCTCTTGCAAATATACGTTATTTTTCAAATATGATGAAACGGTAACTTTTCTAAAGCGATGGTCTATTAAAAAAAAGGGTAACTATAGTTTTTTACCGTTGGACGTTCAATTATATAAAGAGACAATCGGATCTCTCTTCACAAATCACTCGACACACAACCTCTTCTTACGCTTTCGGTAATTCATATCCTTTCTATTCAATATTAGGGTTTAGATTTTCATCTAAGTGAAATCATATTTATTCTTTTAAATCTTCATAATTTTTTTTTGTAGATCATGAGTTTGATCGATGAAACCTCTACGAATGCTAGAGGGTTTTAATGAATCTCCAGAGAATGGATCTTCGATCTCTTAAGATAGTAGAAGATAATTATATCTTTCTTCACAACCGGTTCTTACGTTTTCGGTAATCCATCTCCTTCAATAAATTTTAGGGTTTCGGTTTTGATCTAAGTGTCTTCGAATGCTAGCTTTGACAAACTTCTACCAAAGATATAAGTGTCGAGGTTTTAATGGTAATCTGATAAAACACTGAATAACTCTTGAGTGGTTTCGTAAAGCTTAATTTTGTTTTTATTTCGTAGAATTTGATGAATGAAACTATTGTTAGTTTGTTTAGGTACTGCATTTGCGAAAATCTGTCAGATATGTATGCTACTTAAATTCTGATGGAGATCATCAATTCTTAAATCCTTTCATTTTTTTGGATTAATTTCTGCAGAAAGAGATGGATCTGTTGGGCTTTTCGGCCCATCGAATGTTTAAATCCTCTGGGATCTCTCGTTAGTCTTATCTGATGTCTTGTGTTTTTATCGATCCACTACTAATTCAGGTCCAATTCTTTAACCTTCCTTTTCACTTAAAACAAAACGTTATGTTTTTTTTTTGGTAGAAAACAATTATGTTTTTTTTATGTACATATTTCATCTTTTTCTACCTTTTTCACTTTATTTTTTTCGAAATCAAAATTACCTTTTTAAAAAAAATAACGGTCCATTTTTAACTAAACTTTTTATTTTAGAATATTTTTTTAAGTACTAAATTTTAATGTGAGAACTAACTCAACTTAGCAGCCAGTCTTTAGAAATTTTTTTAGTCTGTTAGAGGTGTGAAGTTCAATATGTCTTCACATTAAGTAAATTTAATACTTTATATTTTTTTATGTTTTAAAATTTTGAATTTAAAATAAAACTACTCTGTTTTCATTTTAGAAAAGTTTCTAACTATTAAATTTCAATAGAGAGTAAAGTGAAAACTAACCTAACTTAACATCCAGTCTGATATTTTAGATTTTTTTTATATATTTTAAAATTTTGAATTCAAAACAAAACTATTTTCTATGTTTAAATTTCGATAGTGTGAGAATAACCGAACTTAACATTAGAACTTAATAGTTTAGATTTTCTGATAAATTTTTAAGTTAATTTTTTTTTCCAACTTTACTTATTCACAAACAATAACGAGACCACAAAACTAGTACATTGTTCACAAAAGTTTGGTTCCTAAAAACTCTTCTAATACTGCGAGCTAGAAAATTGGTCTTATGATTAAGAGCATGCAAGGTCAGAATGAGAGAAAAACTAGTAAAGCAACTCCGTAGTTTGGAAAAATCAGTTAGATAAGGAAGGAAGGCGGACCATGCAGAAGGATCCTCAACCATCATCACAAACTCAGAACAATCCACAAGGAACTCAACTTCTGTCAGCTGAAGGGAGTTGAGATAGGTAATACCCCAAAGGAGTGCCTCGAACTCCGCATGTATAGGAGAAAGACTTCGTTTAATACACTGCACTCCTAAGTTTCTTCCGCCTGAGTCAAAAGGGAAACCGTACCATCATAATCCAATATAAAGATTTGACTCCTTCCATGAGGCATTTACCATACATCTATACCCAGTAAAAGCTTGGTCCATCGTTAGTGGTCTATATATCCTCTCTTCCTAAGAATATTGTATCTCTGTGTTAGCACCTGTATTTATACAGCTCCCCTGCTGAGATAAAACCCAAGCCTCCACTTCAGATTATGATGCCAAAACCAAATCTCTAGGATCGGTATTCTTGTTGGTAAAGGCCTTTTCATTTATGAATCAAATAAGATTAAGAGCTTCTTCCGGTAAGTCTACGACTTTGTCCGTTATCGTGATCTTCTCTTCTTGAACTCTTTGATCTTCGATCTCTGCAAAGTTTTCATCTTCCAAAATCGATCTCACCTTCGAGTATAAGTCTTCAGAGTTCATGCTGCTCTTGAGGAGTAGCGACATAGCGGCTACGGAGAAGGATCAGTAAATTGGGTCTTTGCGACTTTGATGTTTCTTGGAGTTGTTGTTCCAACGGTGGTGGTTGTAGGAGAGCTTCATCCAGATACAGAGATTGATGATACTTTTAAGAAAGAAGAAGATCGACAACTAACTTTAACATTGGAAGGAGATCGAGAAGGATCGAAGATGCTTTCCGACGCCTTTCTCCTCATTGTTCGACAGCGGCTACACGACGAAGCAAACTAGGGTTAAGCTTATGAAGTATGTAGATTGTTCTAGAATTCGGTTTCGTGTGTTAAGGCTATCTCTTTTCTTTTATTGTAATAAATCCATTGTTTTTAATGAAACTGATCCATTAAGGGTTTTCGACAAAAAAATAAAATAAAAGTAATTAACCACTACTCAATATTCAATGTACCTAATAACAATTTTTTTCTTTTAACTATAGGTCAAATTCCTACATAATATAAGTAGTAAAATTCGATATCTACATGTGTAAATACATCTACTTTTAGTAGACTTATCATCCACCATTAGACTAAATACTACATATACATAATAGCAACTTTTACGGAAGTTTCGTACTTTGACTCTAACCACTCCACCAAAAAAAGTGTTTTATCTTCGTCCCACCGAAGTGTTAATGGTAAACTTTTATTAACATATATGTCTCAAAGAATCTTTAAACAGTCAAATATTCATATCCAAAAGGACCAAACCTATAACAAGAAAACACATTAGGCATGCTTCGTGTCAAATAATCTAATTCTAAATGACGTCACATAGTTTAGTGTTTTCCTCTTTTCTCCATATGTATATAGTTGACTTGATTCGGTTAATTAGGAAGATGTTAAATAATTTAAATGCTTATTAGTCATGCATTGCCGGCTTAGGAATCTTTATAAAGATTTAAGATACTCTATCTTAGAGCCAAATCACCTTTTAAATTATCATATTAATTATGATTGTTGTTATATTGATTTTTAAAAATAAGCGTGCTTGTGTTTAATATTTCTTTTATAAATGATTATTTTAACACACCTTTTTAATAATTTTATCAACAAAAGAAACTTTTAATTATATTATATTTATATTATATACAGTGACGGATCCATAACCATTTTTAATCTGGTGCATAAGGTATGTATATTCAATTCTTTGATTTGATTCTTTCGGTTTATATTTCTTTCGATTTTGAAAATGTGATAATTAATAAATACCGACTAAAACTCGTTTCGGTTTTTCTTCCAAAAAACTAGAACCAAATTAGTTTCAAAATAATATTGATTCGATTCCAAATAGTTACTTTTTTAAAAAGTAACCTAATACTCGAATAAATATGATTATTTGTGACTAAAAGTAACCAAAATATTTTTAATACTAAATAACTTTGGTTCTTATTTGGTAACTTTCGGTTTTTGTAAACGAACCGAAAACTGAAGTTATTTATATATTAAAACTAAATAGTTATTTTCTAGGAATCGAAACCAAACTAAACCAAAAGTTTTAGTTCAATTTGGTTTGATTTTTTTTATTTTGGTTATTATATCCAATTACTATATATATAATTTTATATTCAAAAAAAAAAAAATATGAAATGAAAAAGAAAAATTAATCAATTTTTTTTTAGTGTGGGCACATGTCCCACCTATGATGTATTTGTGTCCGCCAATGATTATATACGTACGTGATTAGAAATATTTTACATGTAAATGCAAATAAACCAAAAAGACATCATCGTGTTTGATATGTCTATCATTGCTTGTATTAGGTCCCATATTTAGAGCAATAACTTAAGAACGTAACACTGTAAACACTTTAGTTTTTTGGGCAATTGATATCGCCTCTTTTTGGCTTTTCTTTATATTTATACTGAAGCAAAAGTAACTGAGTGATCACCACTCTGTTACAATTGGAAACAAAGAAAGTGGAGAGTGTGTCCCTAACAAATCGGAACCACTCTGTTATTTGAGAAACTAGAAAACGTGAAACAACAATTTTAAGAGACTTGGTCTAAGTCTTCCATTATTAACGCAACAAGAATAAGTCAAACATTTAGTACCTTAAAAAGTATTATTCAAAACAAAAACATTGAAGTGGCTATCATTGTCTATGACTTTGTATTTAATTTCATTGCCCTTTGAGTCGAAACTAAGATACGTACATGTGGATTGGATTACTTATGTTTTTTTTTCTTATTAATATTGGATTACAACTGACCGGCCCATTAGCCAAATTCATACGTAATATAGACAATAAGATTCGATCATTGGATATGCAAGTGTACATACATTTAGTAGATACATGTCATTAGACTAAAGACCACATGATTACTTATGATTATGATTATTTTTTCTGTCTGTAATCTTTACATTTAAATTGTCCCGTCATTTATTGTCTTTTCATAAGTTTTTTTTTTCTTGGCATTTTCTAAATAATTGAAAGATTGAAATAATAATCTTCAATATATGCTGCAAAGACTGTTTAAAAATCTTTATAGCAATTACTTCACTCTAACAACTTTTGCCACTTATTGACTCTAACAGAGATTCGTATCTTTTTTGTTTTTAATTTCGAAGCTGTTAACCAACGGAAATGTTCCTCAATTCGTAGATATAAAGAAAAATATTGTTAATATCACGTCTTCTTTTTAGCTCCTTGTATATAATTTACATATGAAGTCCTATATACCATATATTGAGAATAAAGATTACCAAATGTACTTTATCAAAAAAAAAATTTCCCAAATGTATATAATTTTTTTTTGTCAACTTTACACATTATTCATTTTTTGGTAAAATTACTGTTCAATGGTCAAATAATTTATATAAAAAGGAAAATTACTGTTCTAAGTCGGCTGTTTATAAAAAGAAAATTCCAAGTGAGCTAACACAAGCATATGTTTAGAGTCACTTATATTCATAAAAATTTATTACATCTAATGAATATTCCTGTAATTAAAAAGTATAGGTTAAATTAATTAAGCATCTCTAAGCCTTTTCCTCTTGATTAATTTTTCTTATAAAACTTACTTTTTGATTGGTGTGAAAGTGAGACCAGAGAAGGTATCAAACTTTAAAATATATTTCTATTTCCACTTAGTTTGGTTCTTTATAAAATGTTTATAAGTAATAAGGAAAGTGACAAGCGTGGCTGTCTTATTAGAGTAAGAGTAAATGACACGTAATGTAAAAGTATATGACTCTTGTTTTTTAGTTAGCTTTTAATCCAAAATTTTCAAACATATAATTATTTTTTGGGTAGAAAGATCTTTACACTTGATAACAAAATATCTATATGTACTTAATAATTATATATAAGGTCATGTACTTGTGTAACAAATATTTAGCATTGGTATGTGAATAATTTTCTTTTTTGTTTTTGATAATCGAAAGATTTCAATTTTCTTTTGTCAACATTGGGGCATAACTGGCCGGTTTATTAGTCAAGTTCTTACATAATACATAATAGGCGGTGAAATTCGATCTCTGATTGTGCAAATACGTATATCTTAGTAAACTTACCATCTGCCACTAAACTAAAGATCACTTGCATATTCCAATTTCTAATATATATAGATCATTGATTCCGATTAGTTGGGATCTACATTATTTTCTATAAAGAATTAGAATCTCCGATAGTGAAATTCTATGCATTATTCTCGTTTCATCGTATATCTCCTCAAAAACGAATGAAAACTATATGTAGTTAAAATCAAAGTTTAAAGAATCTACTGATGTAATCTCTTTGTCCATAAAATCAAATGTTTGGTCTAAATAATTGATTAAATAGGTATATAGGCCACTATTATTGACAAACTCACTCTAACAAACTCTTCTGTAGTTGTATGCTGAATAAGAAGATATATGTCTAAATCCATAATATATATATGTAACTATTTACGGCGACTTTAATTCAATATGATTATTAGTTATACGACTTCTAACCTAAAATGATAATAAATATTAGTTAGAGCATCAAAATCAACGTAGAAAAAAAAACCAACGACAAAAGCACCAAGTGGAGATTATATAATTGGTGGCGTAAGGGTGAATTAAGATTGAAAAGATGTATAATGTTCACGTCCTAACAATTTTATTAGGGTTTTGGATTTGATTTCAGTTGCAACCAAAAGTTATTGCACGTAAATCATTTAGGGTTTGGACTGAGTTCTTATTTACATGTAAATTAACATGTGAGTAATTAACATTAAAATTTCTTTTATATTAGGGTAATCAGTTTTAACGGAAACATTATGAACATTAGAAATTTCATATCAGCCGACAGCCATAGATTTTTTTTTCAAACCAGTTTAACAAGTCCGTGAATCAATAAATATGAGATCCAATTAATTATGGGGCAGTATAAACCATGATGTGACACACAAATGTTATTTTGTTTGTAGATACTCTCATATCCGAATTTTAGTATTGGACCATGCTCGATCGCATTGGCAATTAACATTAATTAGATGTTGAAGACATTGATCAGTGTGATAATATTTTAGTGTAATAAATGATCTAATTTCTCAGAATTAGATCAATTAAAGATAGAGAAAAAGAGATTAAAATGCCAATATATATTTACATAATCATGATATTTGTCTTCGTAATTAATTTTTTTTAATGAATGTTAAATTTTATTCAACAAAAAAAACCGAGAATAAATTTGCATGCTATCTCAAATGAGTTTGATGATAAGCTAATATAAAAGCTAAAAAAAGAAAGAGCCAAAGAAATTAAGGAACTGTTGTTGCCTATAGAAGATGATCCATGTCAAAGACCAATTCTCCCGTACACCGAGACAGAATCTTATTCCCTTTGGTAAGAGAGAAAAAATATCAATGAAGTGGTAGTCTAGTAGAGAACCATATGGTCATTGTTGAAGCATAGCGGTCATCCTTAGAGATTCAGATAACGCTGATATTGTTCCTGATTGTTTTTTCAATGATTTTGTTGAAAAGTCTCGAATGAATGTGCCTGGGACCATGGTTTCGTCCATTGCGTTCCCTCTAAATATGGTATATGGTTGCTTGAAGAGCATAGCATACAAGATAGAAGTGGACTTTGTTGTCCCGCTGAGCAAGTAGAGCCACTTCCAAATTCGTCCAAGACGAGGTATGATAAGCACCAAGCATCGTGCCTATTACGGTACACCAAACTCGATTTGAATAGCTATAAGCAAAAAATAGGTGGTCTCGTGTTTCCTCTCCATGGCTGCATAGTACACATCTTGAAGTAGCTCTTGCATTCCAAAACTTAATTTGCTCCCCAGTGGGCAGCCTGTCCTGAAATGCAAGCTAAGCACAAAAGGCAAATTTTGGTTTGGCATGCGAAACTCAAATAAGTTTCGACCACACCATAGTCAATCTTTGGTTCCTAGTGTGCTGCAAAGTAAATTTTGACAAAACTTATTTAAATATTTTGTACTTGAGTTTCTCCAAAGAATTGTGTCCAATGTATCTGGGTTCGATTGTCTTGAAGCTACCGAGATTGCTTTATCGACTTGGAGCATCAAAGGATTACGGTTGTTTCTTGGTCTACGGTTTTGGAAAACTTCAAAGAGTGTGGTGGGCTTCGTAATTAGTTTTCACTTACGAGACAGTCAAATTATCTGCGAACAAGTCACTCATCTTCTATTATTATCATGAAATTAACACCATTGGTCATTTTGAAATCGGAAGTATTACAGCTAATTAAGTGGAAAATTATCAATCATGATTTTGATTGAAATGTCGTGATCACTTATCTATCAACATTGGAGATAACAGATTTTCGACCCCAGAAATAAAAAAAGAATCCCCTTTTGACATAATCACATATGTATATACATTTGTCGCGTTTTCAAAAACATATTTTCCTTTTTGGCATCAATCTCAAAGAAGACGCGTTTTCACATAGTTTACGTTTTGGTCAATGAAAATTATCAAACTGTAAATCGAATCATCAATCAGTACGATTGTAAATCGAATCATCATTCACTAAGATCGTTAAACAATTATTTGATGTTAGTAAAAACAAAGTAATTAATACAATAAGAAATTTACAAACAACTACAACGACATTATCTAAAATGATAGTCAAAATACTAAAACATCTCATCAATTTATACTTCACAAAATTACTCTCTTATTCATTCGTGTTAATATACATATATATATATATATTATTGTCGAAATTTTTCTGAATCTGATGATTAAATATATCAGTTAATTAATGATTTTGGCATATGAAATTTGACTTTATATAATAACTAATAAAAAGTTTTAAGGATATGTTTTTGTCTATTTATTGGGTTGTTGAAAAAAAATTTATATTCTTTTGGAGAAGTGCGTTTAAACACATAGTTATTTCTGCTACTTTCATCATTTTCAAAGTCAACTATTTAAAGAATTCGAATGGCTATGTACTCTTTACTTGACATCAATATTATCGCTGCAAATTTAATTTGTTCTAAGTAACTTCTCTCTCCGACGACGTAGATAATCCCAAAATCAACTCCATGCAAAAACAAAAATTCAACCCTAAAAAAACATGATAAATAAATAAAAACCAAACCACGTTTTTTCAAGGCGTTAGGTCACCTATCTTTCACTTTAGAACATTGATCCTTCACGTCTCTATATAAACCTCGATTCCGTTAATACTTTGTTATCCAAGTACACATAAGTCTATTCAAGTCTTTGTTCAAACATAACAACAATGGCTTCAAACCAACGCATTGCTCTTCTTGTTCTTGTAGTTACACTTTTACTTCAAGGTAATAACAATAACGTTGTTGAAGCACAACTCACGACCAATTTCTATTCCACTTCTTGCCCTAATCTCCTCTCCACCGTTCAATCCGCCGTTAAGTCTGCTGTTAGAAGTGAGGCTCGTATGGGTGCTTCTATCCTCCGTCTCTTCTTCCACGATTGCTTTGTCAATGTAAGCTATAGTTTGTTAGGAAAAATGTCAAAAAAACTGTGGTTTTCAAAAATAGTTGTAAAAAAATTCTGAATTTTTGAGTGGTTGAATTTAATTGTAAACTTACAATAACTTACCAATTAAATCACGAACTTTACTTATCAATTAAATCGCAAACTTTTGGTTGACTGACAGTTTTTAATATTTCTTGCGACCCAAGAAACTTAGCATAAGTTTTATATTTTTCTTCTTCTTCTAGGGATGTGATGGCTCTATTCTACTAGATGATACTTCAAGCTTTACAGGAGAGCAAAACGCAGGTCCAAACCGTAATTCAGCTCGTGGGTTTAATGTGATTGACAACATCAAATCAGCGGTTGAGAAAGCATGTCCTGGAGTTGTATCTTGTGCTGATATATTAGCCATTGCAGCTAGAGACTCAGTCGTAGCAGTAAGCTCTCTCTATTTCCTCCGGGTTAGCAAATTCAAAAGATTAAACCGGTTTATAATCTTCGTATTTTGTCTTTGTTGAAGCTTGGAGGACCAAATTGGAATGTGAAAGTAGGAAGAAGAGATGCAAGAACAGCGAGCCAATCAGCAGCTAATAATAACATTCCACCACCAACTTCAAGTCTGAGCAATCTCATTAGTAGTTTCAGTAACGTTGGACTCTCTACCAGAGATATGGTTGCTCTCTCCGGTCAGTATCACTTCTTTTTTTATTTTATTTTATTTTAAGTTTAAATTTGATTTCAACGTTTAAAATAGCGGTTACTAAATACATTGGTCAACAAAAAAATTATTTTCCAAATCTATTATTGTTTTAATTTAATAAATTTGATTAGATTTTTGACAAAAAAAAAGTTGATTAGATTTTTGAAAAAAAAAAGTTGATTAGATTTTTCTTTGACCAATTTGTTATTAAAAAAAGAAGAAAAATAATCACGAAAATAAATACTACAAAGGACCAAGAGTAGACAACAGACACGACACAAAATAAAAAAATTACTATATGATTATGTTTTGATTTTTGTCGACTTTTTTGTTTTTGTTTTTTTTTTTCTTTTTAAGACACGACTTTTTGTTTCCTTGTAATTTTTTTTGCCAACATTTTTTGTAACGCACCACCGACTTTTATCTGTTTTTTTTTTTTTTTTTTTTTTCCTGCCAAAGTTACGTAATCATATAAATACTATTATACACAATTCACCGACAAAGTAATTTAAATAAAATTTGATTAATAATTAAACTAGTCATTGATTTCTTTATTTTTTACAGGCGCACATACAATTGGACAAGCTCGTTGCACTACCTTCCGAGCTAGAATCTACAACGAGACTAACATCAACGTTGCCTTCGCAACCACACGTCAACGAACTTGCCCTAGAGTCACCGGCTCAGGCGACGGAAACCTAGCTCCACTCGACGTGGCTACAGCTGCTTCCTTTGACAACAACTACTTCAAAAATCTCATGACTCAAAGAGGTCTACTTCATTCGGACCAAGTGCTTTTTAACGGTGGTTCTACTGACTCTATAGTTCGTGGTTACAGCAACAGTCCGAGGAGTTTTAACTCTGATTTCGCGGCGGCGATGATTAAAATGGGTGATATTAGTCCTTTGACTGGTAGTAACGGCGAGATTCGAAAGGTTTGTGGAAGGCCCAATTAAATCTACACCGTCCACATGTCATTTTCATATTAGAGATTTTTCACCATATGTTGAGTTTGTGAAAATAAGATTTGATCTTCTCTTAAAATTGAAGATCACCTTTAATGTTTTTATTTCGTTGCTTTGTGTTGAAGTGTGTATTTTCCCATTAAAATCTAATGAAAATTAGCTAAACCAACTCAAAACCAACCTAAATACTCAAATTCCAGAGCTAGGAGTTTTGATATTTTCTATCCTTCACATGAAATAATGTATTTTCTGCCAAATATTATGTTTCAGTTCTTAGAAGAACTTGTTTTAGTAGTTGTTGACAATCTCATTTTCCCGAAGAATTGACATGTAACATTACGCCGAACCGAATCGTATTTTATATTGGTTCAGTTTGGTTTGGCACGGTTCAGGTAATTTTGGTTCAAGTCGATTTGGTATGAATATGAAAAATAGAAAATTACCCTTGGGTAAATTTTTTTGGGTTTGGTAATGGAACTCACTAAAATACCTGAAATTTCATACAAGATTTTAATATTTTTTGATGATCCTTTTGTAATATTAAACCAAGATTACGAAAATTCACAATATAAAGTCCATACAAACGTGAAATAATAAAGACTGAGTGCTTGGTTGATGAAGCAATAATTAACATTCCCATCAACTATCCAGTGGGTTTAAATTGGTAAAAGCCTTTTAGGCCCATTTAATATCCACTGGGCTTAATGATACGCTGCATAAAGCCGGGTTGAAAGGTCTTTCGACTCTCTCCTTTGTTGCACTTGTCGTAGACTCGGAGTTGGAGATTAGTCGAGAAACATGGGGAAGCAGCCGGTGAAATTGAAGGCGGTGGTTTACGCGTTGTCGCCGTTTCAACAAAAGATTATGAAGGGTCTTTGGAAGGATCTACCAGAGAAGATCCATCACAAGGTCTCTGAGAATTGGATCAACACTATTCTCCTTGTCACTCCTGTCGTTGGAAAATAAAAGATTTGTTTCAAATATACACATCCATTTCATCAGAAACACTACAACCTACATATTACAAACAACCTTCAATCAACTGCCATTCAATTCTCAGGAAAACACAGTTTATTAGTGTCATATGGATAAGAAGAGTGTTCAATATAAAATAATAACTAACTTAAAAATTCAAGGAATTCCACATTTTCCAACTATTGTACCAAATTTGCCACTTTTGCTTCAGATTTCTCAGCACATCTGAACCATTGTTGTGAGCAAACCAAAACCTCAACCATATATAGAGTTAGAGAACTCCTATAAGGATCTAATACTCTGCCACTAGTACTAAAAGCAGACTTTGAAGCAACCGAAGAAACTTGAAGAGCCAAAACATCCCTAGCCAATTCGGATAAAATAGGAAACTTAGAACTGTTCTTTTTCCACCATGACAAAACATCAAATGGTAAACCCAACTTAACTTCAACTCTAGTCTCAATTCGTTCTGCGAGATTTATATGTAACTCACTAGAGCTATCTTCACTACTCACTGAATTGACCATCTTGATGTATATATTTTCTTTGAAGGGCCTGGCTGGAAAACAATCTGCAGAAAGTTTAAAACAAACTTATCCATTAACAAAAATTTTATGTTTTTGAGAATATGGACATAATTCACATCGGTTTTGAAAAAGAATTCTATAAAATTTCTTAATTTAGTTCCTATTTATTAATTAAATTTAAATGTTTGATTTTTCTAATATGAATTGAACGTTTGATGTTTTAATATTGTTACATATAATATATAATTTTATATGTGATATGCGCAAAAACATACCCATTTTTTAAGAATTTTTAAATTTTTTGTTTCCACATTTTTATATGTTTCATTTCTACATATTTATTTATGTTTCCATGCAACATAGGTTTTAAATCAAAACACTAAAACTAAACAACTTTTCTTGCAGTAAGATTGATCATTTTGATCTATAATGACAAAGATGAAGAGTAGAAGAGATATGAAGAAACCAACTCATTTATGATTGGAGTTTAGTGATTTATTAAAGATTGAAGTCATTAATGTGTTGGTCATGCAAATGCAATTATACCCATTACGTGACACGACCCACATGCTCCTCCACATTTCCATTATTATACATTTGTTTTCATTACTGTTACTTGTAGAATTTGATAATGGAATTATTTTGTTGACTCAAAAAGACCATGTTTTCATTTATTTACATGGTAAAGGATTTATTTATTCAACATGAAAATAAGGGAAGAATAAAAAAAGAGAATGACTTTTATGTTTTTTGTTGTAATTTTGAGATTTTAGAAAATGCTAGAGCGCCGAGTTACTCTTAATTTGGTGATTATGATGATTCAGCTAATGATTTGGCACTATGGTTTGATTCGTATCCGATACATTATAGTAGCTTAAAAAAAGGATTATTGGGGGGGGGGGAGGTGAGCTTTAAGGCTATGAATCGGGCCTTATCTATCCAATGTTGACAAAAAAAAAGAAAATACTAGAGCTGTCTTCACTACTCCCTCAGTTGACCATATCTTATTGTATATTGCATCCATCCGCTCACAACCATCATCATCATCATCATCATCATCATCTAACAATGCTAAATCTAAGACATGATCTTGCCATTGAGAAGATTCTCTTTCTACATTTCCACTAGTCTCAGCCTCATAGTGTTTGATAAAGTCTTATAGTGTACTGAGCAAACAACTTCTCCAATACAGAAATAAGTGAATTATTGAGTTGTCTAGCTTCTATCGTACCTTTTCCATAAAGCTGATCATAACAAAGGGCAACAAATTGTAGCTTGTTCCTCGGATCAAATACACTAGCAACGACCACAAGCGGATTTATATTTCAAATCCATCCCAATACTTCTCAAACTTATCCCTCATAGTCCTATCTTGTGCTTTTTCTAGTTCATCACTGCTTGCACACTTGGCAATCAGATTCCTCTATATGTTCACAATCTCGTTGAATGCAAGAGTACTAGAAACTGTTTGAGAAGCCGAGAAGGTTAGTGTACATAGGTAAAAGATTTTAAGGAATTTAGCTAACCTCTGGACTTCATCTCAGTTAAACGAGTTGGTGGTCCAACTCGTTTCAGCTTTGTCTTTTCATCTTCTTCTTCGAAGTAAGCGCAGTACAGCTTGTCCTCATTATGCATCCTCTTAAATGGAACCTTAAGCTTAATGGCAGCAATCAACATTAGGTAAGTGGAATTCCATCGTGTCACACAATTTAACGGCAAGCTACCTCTAGTAATCGTCTTAGCTGTGTCACACCTAAGCTGGAAAGACTTTAACCCACTGAAAGATGACCGCACATACTTAAATGCATTCCTAATAGCAAAATATACTAGGTTTAGCCTTTTTCGGACCATCTCCCACTATTAAATTGAGAATGTGAGCACAACAACGCATATGAAGAAACTCTCCATCAGCCACTATAGACTGCAGCCCTCTAACCCTTAATTGATCCTTGAAAACCCTCAGTGCCTTGTCATTGCCACTTGCATTATCGACTGTAATGCTACCTTTTCAATACCCCACTCATCTAAGCACTGGATCAGCTTACCTGCAATATTTTTCTCCTCTATGATATGTGATGACCTTAAAGGAGAGAATCATCTTCTACAGTTCCCAATTCTCATCAACCCAGTGAGCTGTGATCACCATGTAGTTGTATGAGGTTGTAAGAGAGACCCATATGTCTGTGGTGAGAGATACATTTTGCTTATGTGCTTGAAATAACACCTTCAATGTAGTCTTCTCTTCCAAATACATCACAAATAATCTCTAGCACATGTCCTTCTAGATAAAGTCTTGTACAACGGCAAGACATCAAAACAGAATCGTCTCCTCCCCACAAATTCCACAAATGAAAATGGGAGCTCATTCACGACTACTAACTTATTCACTGCTCTCTTGAACAACTTATGGTCATACCTAACTACCTTCGTGTCACCAGTATTATCATTACTTAACATCTTTTGATTCTTTCTATCACCAAAGTCTTTAAACAACTTACATCTACCTAAGTGACCTTTCATTGGACTAGTACAAGATAATTTCGAGTCACACCTTACCTCTAGATCACAATATCTACAATTGCACCTACCATGATCATCTTCCCTTTGAATGAAATGCTCCCAACATGAAGTCCTTTTCGGATAAACCCTCTTAAGTTTCGGTGGCTTACCCGAAACTGAATCACTTGATATATCTTCCTCTTCGTTCTAGATTCTGAAATAGGTGCTTCTGATCTGGGAATTGATATTTCTCCTCATCTTAAGAAGATATCCTAATTAAATACAAAAACTAAAAAAGGTTAACAACTTGCAATCTCGCTAATTCTGTCAAATATATTATGATCTTCTTCTCTTAAATTAATACATTATTGACAAAAAGAATAAAAATAATAATGCCTTCTCATTATGTTTGGACTGTCGCATTTCATAAATGATAACAAGGAGTAGCTTCAATCACGTCTGATTCGAAAGATTGTAAAACTAATAATTGAGCTTACATTATTAATATACATATTCAAGAAGTATCACATGGTGTTATACAAAATTATTAATTAATATCTGTCATTGATATATTGTACCACTACAATATTTCTTTCATATCTACTACATATCTATCCCTTAACCAAGAAGATAATTACGTCAACCAAATTTATAATATTCAAATTTATAAACGAGATAAGTCAGTCACTTATTAAAAAATGTTATTGAACCATTAAATGGTGATTAAGCATGAGGGTCCAATTCATAACATCGGAGAGTCACCATTATTTAATATAGAGATCACGTTTTCAACGAGACAATTCATAACATCAGCTGTTGTGAGTCTTATGGTTAGCATTTCGCTATCTATTTTATTTTATATGTTTGGTTTCACTTATTCAATATATATCAATCTACATTCTGTTAATAATTATATACATACTCATATAGACATTTTCAGTACAATATTTATAACATATAACACGATGTTACACAAAAACTTAAAATTAACAATCAGTTCGGTTTTAATATACCTAATAGAACTCATATACATAAGAATTTTTCAAAACTCCCAAAAAAAATTTGATTTTCTGATTAAGGTTCAATCGAAAAATGTCGAGTTAAACACGATTTCAGCACAAAAACTTAAAATTAACAATCAATTCGGTTTTAATATACCTAATAGAATTTATATATGTAAGAATTTCTCAAAACCCTCCCAAAAATTTTGATTTTCTGATTAGGGTTCAATTGGAAAATCTCGAATTGAACACAATGTGAACACAAAAACTTGAAAGTAATAATCACAAACCTAATAAAACCCATAAACCTAACTAATTTGAAAAACCCGCAAAAAAAATGCAAAACCTAATGATAGGGATTCCGAAGATACCTGGAACTTACGAATAAGCTGCGTAGAGTTGCGAATATTCCGGCGGCTGGAGCTTGAATCTTCGAGTCTTCGATCAAACCGATTATGTCTCCGAGTCTACGAGAATCGAGTCGTCTTCTTCGAGAGTCTCCGAGAGTTTTTTTTTTTGTAAAAGATTTGTAGAAATGATTTTTTTCTATTTAGTTTAATTAAATTGGTTTAATGAAATTGAATCGGTTAAATAAAAACCAAGTATCGATCCGAAATTGAATTGGATAATTCAGTTTTTTTGGAATTCGAATACCAATCCGAAAAACCCGAAAATCGAATCTAAAAAAAATTGGTCCCGTTCGGATTTTAATTCGGCAATTACTCAGATTCAAATCAAATTTATTTGATTCGGCCTGAATCAAACCAAATAAACCGATCTGAACGCTCACCCATAATGTATATACATTTGTCGCGTTTTCAAAAACATATTTTCCTTTTTGGCATCAATCTCAAAGAAGACGCGTTTTCACATAGTTTACGTTTTGGTCAATGAAAATTATCAAACTGTAAATCGAATCATCAATCAGTACGATTGTAAATCGAATCATCATTCACTAAGATCGTTAAACAATTATTTGATGTTAGTAAAAACAAAGTAATTAATACAATAAGAAATTTACAAACAACTACAACGACATTATCTAAAATGATAGTCAAAATACTAAAAAATCTCATCAATTTATACTTCACAAAATCACTCTCTTATTCATTATATTATATATATATATATATATATATATATATTATCAGAGTTTTTCTGAATGATGATTAAATATATCAGTTAATTTGGCATCTGAAATTTGACTCATATAATAATTAATAAAAAATTTGAAGGATATCTTTTTGTCGATTGGGTTGTTGAAAAAAAATTATATTCTTTTGGAGACGTGCGTTTAAACAAATAGTTATTTCTGCTCCTTTCATCATTTTTCACCATTTTTAAAGTCAACTATTTAAAGAATTCGAATGGTTATGTACTATTTACTTGACATCAATATTATCGCTGCAAATTTAATTTGTTCTAATCAACTCCATGCAAAAACAAAAATTGAACCCTAAAACAACATAATAAATAAATAAAAACCAAACCACTTGTTCCAACGTGTTAGGTCACATATCTTTCACTTTAGAACATTGATCCTTCAGGTCTCTATATAAACCTCGATTCCGTTAATACTTTGTTATCCAAGTACACATAAGTCTATTCAAGTCTTTGTTCAAACATAACAACAATGGCTTCAAACCAACTCATTGCTCTTCTTGTTCTTGTAGTTACACTTTTACTTCAAGGTAATAACAATAACGTTGTTGAAGCACAACTCACGACCAATTTCTATTCCACTTCTTGCCCTAATCTCCTCTCCACCGTTCGATCCGTCGTTACGTCTGCCATTAACAGGGAGGCTCGTATGGGTGCTTCTATCCTCCGTCTCTTCTACCTCGATTGCTTTGTCAATGTAAGTTATAGTTTGTTAGAAAAAATGTCAAAAAAACTGTGGTTTTCAAAAATAGTTGTAAAAAAAATTCTGAACTTTTGAGTGGTTGAATTTAATTGTAAACTTACAATAACTTACCAATTAAATCACGAACTTGACTTATCAATTAAATTGCGAACATTTGTTTGCCCTACCAAATAAATCGTGAACTTTTGGTTGACTTACAGTTTTTCATATTTCTTGCGACCCAAGAAACTTAGCATAAGCTTTTATATTTTTCTTCTCCTTCTAGGGATGTGATGGTTCTATTCTACTAGATGATACTTCAAGCTTGACAGGAGAGCAAAACGCAGCTCCAAACCTTAATTCAGCTCGTGGGTTTGATGTGATTGACAACATCAAATTAGCGGTTGAGAAAGCATGTCCTGGAGTTGTATCTTGTGCTGATATATTAGCCATTGCAGCTAGAGACTCAGTCGTAGCAGTAAGCTCTCTCTATTTCCTCCGGTTTAGCAAATTCAAAAGATTAAACCGGTTTATAATCTTCGTGTTTTGTCTTTGTTGAAGCTTGGAGGACCAAATTGGAATGTGAAAGTAGGAAGAAGAGATGCAAGAACAGCGAGCCAATCAGCAGCTAATAATAACATTCCTCCACCGACTTCAAGTCTGAGCAATCTCATTAGTAGTTTCAGTAACGTTGGACTCTCTACCAGAGACATGGTTGCTCTCTCCGGTCAGTTTCACTTCTTTATTTATTTTATTTTAAGTTTAAAGTTGATTTCAACGTTTAAAATAGCGGTTACTAAATACATTGGGCAACAAGAAAACTCTTTTCCAAATCTATTATTGTTTTAATTTAATAAATTTGATTAGATTTTTGACAAAAAAAAAAGTTGATTAGATTTTTCTTTGACCAATTTGTTATACAAAAAATAAGAAAAATAATCACGAAAATAAATACTACAAAGGACCAAGAGTAGTCAACAGACACGACACAAAATAAAAAATTACTATATGATTATGTTTTGATTTTTGTCGACTTTTTTGTTTTTGTTTTTTTTCTTTTTTGCGACACGACTTTTTGTTTCTTTATAAAAAAAAATTTCCAACATTTTTTGTAACGCATCAACGACTTTTATCTGTTTTCTTTTTTGCTGCCAAAGTTGCGTAATCATATAAATTACTATTATACACAATTCACCTGACAAAGTAATTTAAATAAAATTTGATTAACAAAAAAGAAAAATCAAGTTCAATAATTGAACTAATCATTGATTTCTTTATCTTTTTACAGGCGCACACACAATTGGACAAGCACGTTGCACTAACTTCCGAACTAGAATCTACAACGAGGCTAACATCAACATTGCCTTCGCAATCACACGTCAACTAATTTGCCCTAGAGTCGGCTTAGGCGACGAAAACCTAGTTCCACTCGACGTGGCTACACCTGCTTCCTTTGACAACAACTACTTCAAAAATCTCATGACTCAAAGAGGTCTACTTCATTCTGACCAAGTGCTTTTTAACGGTGGTTCTACTGATTCTATAGTTCGTGGTTATAGCAACAATCCGACAAGTTTTAACTCTGATTTTGCGGCGGCAATGATTAAAATGGGTGATATTAGTCCTTTGACTGGTAGTAGCGGCGAGATTCGAAACGTTTGTGGAAGACCCAATTAAATCTACATCTTCCACATGTCATTTTCATATTGGAGATTTTTTACCATATGTTGAGTTTGTGAAAATAAAATTTGATCTTCTCTTAAATATTGAAGATCACTTTTAATGTTTTTATTTCGCTGCTTTGTGTTGAAGTGTGTATTTTCCCATTAAAATCGAATGAAAATTAGCTAAATTTTAAATTACTACCATTGTTTTAGAATATAAGATATTTTGACTAAAAACATGCATTTCAAAACAAATAAATATCATTCAATAAAACTTTATAATATTATTTAAAAGGTCATTATTGGAAATTCCCCTTAATTTGATTTAGAACTTTTAAAATATCAAATATTTTAAAATATTTATAATTTTAAAATATTTTCTAAATATCATATCACTTTACTTTATTTAGAGAACTTAAATCGAACTAATGATTATTTGTTGACAAAAAAAATACTTTATAATCACCGAATTTTTTTTTATTGGTTAAATGTTAAAAATAATAGTCCAGTCATCTAGAATTAAACTCCACCTCTAATTTCTTATGGTGATTAATAAAGAATTTTATAAAATAATTTTGGTTATAAATCAAATTTTCTATTCTAATTGTTGAAGAAAAAAACACTTTGTATTGAATTGACTTTAAATTACTATATTGATTTGTATTTATTTTATTTGCAGTTTTTTCTTATTTGTCTACGCAAGTGATTACGTGTTAAAATTTCATTGGTTACTATAAATAACTAATCTTGGAAGCGGGAGAGTTTCTCTGTTTTTAATACGCGCCAATTGTGTCCCGCGCGATCTGTTAAGCGTAATTTAGCAGTAAATCAATTAATGCTAAAATGCGCTAATAGACACGTTAGTTATATGCTTAGTGCTCGTGCACACAACACAGTAGAAACAAAAGTTTTCACCTTTAAAAGTTAAAACTTTTTCCCGGTCAGAATTGGAAAAAGTCTAGATTCGCATTAATGGCGATTCGACCGAGAATTCGTAAAAGGTTTCAAGCTGTTCGTCGTGCTTCCGATGGTAGCGCTTTTAAGAAATGGTACTTCTCTATCGATTTTTCTTTTTTTTAGGACGTTTCAGTTTCCTTTAGGGTTTATCTAGATTCTTGATACTCTGTTTTGGTTTTATTACAGTGAAGAATGTGGGGTTATGATCGCGGTTGCTCTGTTTGATATGCATGAATGCGGAGAGAAAAGAAAGGAAGTGAAGAGATTCAAAGGCGTTTCGAGTGGCAAAGTTGATGATAAATCGAAACCAATCGGGAGCTTTGAAGATGAACCCAGATCACCATTCGTATTCTTCTTGTACAGTAATTTAAAACTTTAACTCTATTACAATATGGGATCATGTTAAGTTTCTACTAGCCAATGTCTTGGATTTATAGATGAAGATAAAAAGGGGGTTTTGAGTGGGTATGAGAATTCTGAATCTTTAGGTCCAAAACGGGGGATGGGAAGTGAAATGTTGGACCCATTAGTTGATTCTTGGTGGCGTGATGCAAAGATATGACGGTGAAAAGTTAATCAGAATAGTGAATTTGACTCTCCGGTAACTATTTTCTCTGTGTAGAGAGGATTTTAGGGAAAAGTACGGTGGAAACTTGGTGGATGTTAGCAGAATATGTTTCAATGTGTGGAAGAAAATGTCACCAGAGGTATTAGTTTATTCTTAAATACTCTAAAAGCTTATAATTTCTGCTGCTAAACATATTTTTATAAGCTGGATTTTTGCATTCTTCTTGCTTGGTTTTCAGGAACAAAAACCCTTCAATGCCCGTGCTAATGAGGTTGATTTGGCCCATAGCCGTAAATTAAAGGAAGAAGCTAAAACTATTTATAAGGTAGGTTATATATCTCTAGATCGTAAATTGTATCATTGGAAGATTCTTGCCTTTACAGGGTATATGAACAATGTGTAGAGGATTTGCTTAGTTGATTGGTTTTCTTTAATGAGACCAGCAATATTCTCACCTATATCAAATTGCTATGCATACTTGAGGTAGCTGTAGAGTTAGACTAATTAGGCTTTAAGCTAGTCTAGAAATTAATTTCTACTTTAGTTTTTAAGCATTTGCATACATTTTTCTTTGAAATTCTACCTTGCTGGAGTTGTTGAACATTATGATGGCTAATTTTCAGCTCGATGATGAAGCAGACTCCAAATTTGTTGGGAAATTTGACAAGGTCTCATATTTTTTCTCTTACATAACCAAGAAGCCATGTGTGTTTGCCCATTTTGCATTACATTTCTCACTATGTTTCAATTCATTTTCTGAGGATCTAACAGTTCTATGAGAGCTTCGTTTATCATGAAGAGGATGGCTCTGATACATCTGATCATTTTGAACATGAGTTTTGGTATTTATACACTAAGATCTGAACAATACTATAGTACTGTATCCCTTGTTCTTGGTTCTTATTTCTCACCTTTACTTTCATTGAAACAGGGAAGACGACGCTCTGCAGAACTACTGACAAAGACTGTAGGCTCATCTCATTTCAATGGAGAGGGTTTTGGATTTTGGCGATGGAGAGATTTTTTGGGAATTTATGTAAATATATACAAAGACTAGAGGCTCATCTTTTTCCCTTTGTGACTTTTAGGAGTGAATTTTCTCGGTTTTTTTGTTTAGCCCTCTATGTACGCTTATTATTTCATCAGTAACTACAGGAAGAGAACCAGATTATTTAAAAAATCTGGTTGTGCTTGGTGGAAAATTATACAAGTCTCTGTTCACAATAAAAAGGGTGTAAATTGCTCTAATTGAAAGAAAAAAAGTCAAGTTCGTTTACGTTTTTACTCCACTCTCTAAAATGGTGGACTTTTGTACAATATTTATCAGCAGAATCCAAAATCTGACTTCTTTAAGCTTGGTCATAATTCATTACTCCGCCTTGTCATCCTTCATCTCGGTCCAGTTTAAGTTGCTTTCCGTTAAGTCCTACATATGAAGTTGAAGGCTCTCATCTTCTGCATCAATGTGACTCTTTTAAAGATTTTGTTCCTATGTAGATGAACCCACCTGGAGTTTCGCCAAATGTTCTTGTCGTCGGCCCAAGAAGAACGCCGTCACTGTCCATATTAAACACACCTGAAACAATGGAGACTTGTTGAGGGTTATACTCGTACATGAAGAATTGTCTGAAACTAGGAAATTTTTATCATACAGGCAAGGCATAGAGCGAAGCAGTTGATGTTTGACTGCCAAGAGCAATGGTAAGGACTTCAAAAAGTCCTGCCGCTGCAGCATCTCCAAGCCGTTGAACAATCACATCTATGCATACCTGAAACCGTAGCGCCCAGATTGAGTAATAAACCAAGGTGCAACCTTTCCCTTTTGCAGAACTGAAGTTAAGAAACAGAAGGCTTCAGTACCTTAGCTTTGTATTTCTCGTCTTGTGAGACAACGGTGAATAAGAGTTCCCTTCCAGGTCTAGTTACAACATAAGTTGTCACCTACCAAGTTATAAAGTGTGCAAAAGTAATTAATGAAACATTAGGGTAACACGAGAGAGATTGATGTAGACCACAGACCTTTCTCAGGGTTTCAGTTACAGCAACTGTGACCCAAGTTGGCCATATGGCAATAGCAACCAAATTCCCAAGTGCAACAAATGGGGATGCAGATATTGCAACCGTGACACCAGCTAAAGTCAAGATCCGACCCTGTAAGATTTAGCATACACAATGATAATATGTGAGCCATGATAAGAAAATTTCCACGTATGGTTAATTAGTGTGTGAATTTAGTCTCACATATGACACACCGTTAGAGTCAGTTGTCCAATGAGTATAAAAACTGCAACGAAGCTGTTTATCTGGGCAAACAGTCTTCTTCGACCAATGGATGATTTGATTGTCGTAGCAATTATAGTCACTTTCTGCAGTGATATAACTTTATTTCATTAGTGAGACTGTAAGAAGTTCAGCTTTCTTATGCTACCTACATCCAGAAATTCATATGTAACTCCAAGAAAACAAAGGAATCTTTAAGCATAAGCTAGTATCAGAAGCGATAGTTTGTAAGCTCACTAGTATCAAAAGGGTATTCTAATCTTTATGTTGTGAAATATTGTTCAAATGGTTGTTGACAGACAAAGATTCTTGGTTATCATCATCATAGTTCTTTATAAACCAGGGATATAAATAGTATAACAAGATATAAATGGTTCACATGACAAGCTCACTACTACTACAACGTCAACTATTTCTGACATTACCTCCACATGATTTAGGTAATAAATATAAAGATTTGTCGTACTTGGAAATAGAAGAATGAGGAGATGACCGCACCGAGCCAGAGGAATAAAGACACGAGCAAAAGATAAGGCGATGCTACTATAAGTCTCACTCCGTCTAAGATGGCCCAAAGCTGAGGTCTGGTTGTGGAGCTAGGAGATTTGGGAGAAGCAATTTTTGGAGAAACAACTCTTGGAGAAAAAGCTTCCTGTTTTCTCTCACTTTGATGATCATTATCAGTTCTCCTAACAGAAACGACATCAAAGATCAACTTCTCGACCAAAAATGAGCATAATTGAGTCAAACTAACTTAAGACTATCCCAGAACCTGAATTGAGCACGCACACATCTCGCTGGTCTGGTGAAAATTCAAACTTTAGTATTACCAAGACCGACCTCAACTCTAGATAAATCATTTAAATTTTCCGTGCAGTTCCATGCACAGCCAACTATAATTACAAACATAGATGGGTAAACGTAGCAAAGAGGTGGGTTTGCAAATCCAATTCGTTTTATATGGACACAGATTTTAGGTTAGCTTACCTTAGAGGAGACATCTCCTCAGAGGACTGGGAAGTATCATTGGTGATCCCTTTTGAAGACTGTGCAGCAAATTCCATCAAAAGTGCAGCAAATAGAAGTAGATCTGTTATGAACATCACATTGATTTTCGAGTGAACTCAAAATGGCATACATGAAATAACAAATGTAGAAGAAGATATCTCTGTCTAGTTAGTTAGATTGTAAATGGAACAATCATTCAGACAATGTGGTGCCTACATGGACCCATCCAAGCAGTCGCAGCAGCAAACACTGATCCAAAAAGTTGTCCAAGGGTAGCACCAGCACCAACAAAACCAAACAATCTTGCACCTGACTGAATTGAAGAATGTTATATGCTTCTAAACAATAGCCAAGTCTTGAAAATAAATCATAGGGAAGCAGATTCTACCTCACTATCAATTACATCGATTATTCTAGCCCACGTTGAAGATATAGCGACAAGATTGAGCAATGCAACCTAAGGAATAGCAAGTTTATTATGTATCCAACTACATTATGACGATTTTGAGATTAAAACAAATAAAAAACAAAGAGTTAGTCATACCCAAAGGAAAAATCCAACTCGAACAGAAATGTAAAACCATCCATGGTTGTCCCATCCAGAAGCCGGATTAGATCCATCGATACCAGTTTTTGGGTCTTCTGTTAGACCGGATGCCGCCTCAACTGCATCCTTCGAAGCAGTAGTATCAGTATGTGTTAAACCATGAAGAGTGACTTATTCCAGAAAGCTTATACATAATACAATTCTTCTATCTTACCTTCGAATTAGATGGCACAGACTCCGTTGGGGAGGCCCGCCAAAGAAGGAAACATAGAACAAGTGACAGACTAAAGAATCTATGTATTATAACCAAAGCCTGAAATTTCGAGAAGCATGTGTAAGATACTAAAGAAAAATCCAGTAAGATTGATAAAAGTATCTCCTTTGGCATAACATTTCAGCAAATTGCAGCTAAGTAACTGTATAGCTCTTATTCAAATACAGAAAAAGACGAAACATTATGAGTGATTATTTGCAGTGATAGAGGCTACGAAGCAAACCCAATTCAGAATTCAATATAATTGGTTTGCGAATGGTTAAAAGTTTACAAATTGAAAACAGAAAAAGCAAGAAACAGATAGAGATAAATTTGCATTGAATATAAAAACAGTACCTTGGATTTGGATAAATTGGGCAAAGAGAAGATCAAGGTGGAAATAGGAGCAGCAATTAGAGTGAGAAACAAGGATCCAATAAACAGGCCTGGAAGCTTAGACAATCCAAGCGATATTGCCCCTTCATCACGGAGTGGAAGAACAACAAAATACGAGCTCAAAATCTGAAATTAAGAACCAATGCATAGTTAAGGAACATTCGGAAAAAAATGTTTAGAACGAATAAAGTTGGAAACAGAAAGAGTGAGATCCGTACAAAGAAGAAGCAGGAAGAAGAGTAGAGCAATGCCGGAATCTCGTGCGGGTGCACCGTGACTATAGCCGAAACAACCGAATCTAACCGAAATTTTCCACCCATTTTTACGAGAGAGAGAAAAAGAGATTTGAACCCCTCTCGCTGTTACGAGCTCGAAGGTCAACGTTCCCAAGACCGATAATAGGCAAATCGGAGAAGTAAGAAACGAAGAAGAGGAAGGAAAAGGAAAATGTTTCAGACAGAGAGAGCCTCTAATTGCTTCAGAAGTAATGGAATAGGCTCAACATGGAAATTAGTAAAAGATATTCAAAAGGTCTGTGTTTTTCCAAAATAGCCCAATAAAGGCCCATCATATTATCGATTACCCCTTCAATCCAAAATAGCCCATAAAAGCCATCTTATTATTGATTACCCTTTTCAAATAGCCCAATAAAGGCCCATTATTTTATCGATTACCCTTTACAATTCAAAATAGCCCAATAATGGAATCACTTTGGTAATGTAATTATCGTACTAAAGTGATGTTTCAACTGGACCGGCAGCTAGTGAGCGAGTCTTTCGACTCTTTTGAGTCCAACGTTGCGGCGTTAACTTTTGACTTTTCAATCGCTATTGACTGACCTCGTCACACACACTGACACACACGCACATATATATATATATATACACACACACGTAGTTTTACAGATCATCACACAGTGAAAGAAGAAAATATGGCAAGAAATGGTGCTTTGATTCTAATTATCTTTATTGTAGTCTCTCAGTTTGCTTCATTCTCAACAGCGAGGAGATTACAGACGGCGGCGGAGGTAAGGTGTGAAGGCGAGGATGATCAGTTTACGGCGGAATATTCGTCGTATGTCACCGGAAAATACGAGTCGTTCTTGTTGAACGCTCTTCCCAAAGGGTCAACTCCGGCGTCTGGACCCAGCAAGAAAATCAACGACGTCAAGACTTAGCAGTATCTCTTGTCATTCTGATACTTTTTATTATTTTTACACATAAATAATTTACAATTTTATTTAGTTTTTTTTTTTTTTTTTTTTTTTTTTGGTAACAATGACAGATTTATTTAATTTTATTTAGTTAATGTAATGATATATTCATCAAAGCTAAGCTAATGGAGTTTTTTTTGTTTAGAATTTAAAGTCACTCTTATATGTATATAGCAGTTTCTTTTATCAGGATTTAGATTGAATCAATAAACTAAAATTCATACCCTAAATTTTTCTTTTCTAATCTAGTATATATAGCAGGAACGATTGAACCCAATAATTATAGAATCATTAGCTGAATTATTCTCATTATATTTAATTTTGAGGGTCTAATGAAAATTGTTATTTTTAGCAGAATTAACTCAACATGGCCGAGTTGCTCTCAGTCTGGTGGTTAGGATGATCCAGCTAATGACTTGGTACCAAAGTTCGATTCCTACCCGTTGCATTATGGTAGCTTAAAAAAGGAATTATTGAAGGATGAGCTTTAGGCTATGGATCGGGTCTTGTCGATCTAATGTTGACAAAAAAAAAAAAAAATCAACGTGCACAAACAAGAAAAATTGAAAAAGGTTCGTTGAGTAATCTTTGATAAAATTTGGTCTTAAAGTGAAAACAGCTAAATTTAGGGGTTAAAACAGCATTAGAGAAAAAGTCAGGGTTTAATCTTAAGAAGAAAGAAAAAATAAGTAGTCAAGAGTCAATGGGTCACGTTGGTCATTAAGTGGCCCATTAAATTGTATCGTTTAGTTCTCATTAGTAACACTTTCTTCTTCGCCACACTTGTCTCTGTATCGGAGACCCAAAGTCTTTCCCTTTGTTTCTCTGTTAATATTCTAGCAAAATCTCAAGAGGTAATTCCATTAATTTCAGTTTTTTCATTGTATTTCACTTTGATTCCTGTGAAATCTGGAACTTTTCATTCTTAGCGAGAATACCCTTTGCATTGAGTCTGTTCCAAGCTTCTTCTGAGTCTGTCCCATTCGATATATTGATTAATTTTTGAGCTTTTTACCAGATTCTTTGTAGCCTGATATTTGAACCCGGAAATTTAGTCGTGTGCTGTCTCCATTTTTTTGCTTAGATAGTTCATTGCTTTTGATAAGTAAACATTTTAAAAATACTTTGGTGTAATTGATGATTCAGATGGAAAAACTAGTGGAGGCTTTACATTTTATATGTTCATCTGATTTCTGGAGGATGGCTCTGTTTTGGAACATGGCCCTCATTTTTTCTTACTTTCAATTGCTTAAAAGAAGGATCTTTGGCTATAAATCTTCTTCCTCCAATCACTCTTGGAATATTTCACACAAATCTGTTTGTGTTATCACTGGCGTAAGTCATTCTCTTCATTGCCTCAGACTTGTATAGCGTAATGTCTCCATTATACCAAATAGTCTTATTCTTTTTATTGGTTTGGGTTATAGTGTCAGGCATTTGAATTCATTGCAGGCTACTTCAGGCCTTGGTAAAGCTACTGCGTTTGCTCTTTCAAGGAAGGGTTTCTACGTTGTTCTTGGTAAAACATTTATTATTTTTCTTAGAAACTAGATTGGCTCTTCCATCTACAAGTATGTATGTGTATTTGAAGATATTCAGATAAGAGCTTATTTGGATCTGTGATAGAATTAATCTCTCATCGAATAGTTGTTGATATCAGCCAATGCATCAGCAGTGGATTACTTGGAACATATTGATTGTTCCCATATATTCAAAGTAAACCAGTGGCTAAATCTTTCTTGAATTTGCAGTTGGACGATCCTCCCACTTACTATCAAAGGTATTGTACGGCCCCTTAGATTTCATTGGACCAATAAAATAACCTCCTCTCTCACATTTTTTCTTGTTGCAAAAATCTTGATGCTTGTCTTTTTCTGTTGACAGACGTTGAATGAAATTAAGAGGCAGAATGAGGATGCTCAACTCAAAGCTTTTGAAGTTGACCTGTCATCTTTTCAATCAATTTTGAAGTTCAGAAATTCTTTTGAGCAATGGCTTTTAGAATCAAATCTACATTCTTCGGTCCAGCTTTTAGTGAACAATGCTGGAATAATGGCAACCTCGAGTAGGCCGACTGTTGAAGGCTTTGACAGGTAAGGTTTCACTATGGTTTCAACAATTTGAACTCTAAAAGTTAATTTATACTTTCTCATCTCGTACTTTTGAACAAATAAAACGTAGTTTGTCTCCATGGTTGTCAGGATGATTGCTACAAATTATGTCGGCGCTTTCTCTTTGACCAAACTTCTCTTACCGCTCCTAATTAACAGCCCTGTGCCTTCACGAGTCGTAAATGTTACATCTTTTACACATCGTCCTGGTGAATTGTTTCTCACAGTCAATCTATAAAATGTTTTCCTATCATAATGAAAGCAAGATATTTATTGTCATTTCCTGGTATTTTTCTCTCTGTAGCTTCTGCTGGGAGGTTTGACAAGGATTCTGTTACTGGAGTGAACTTTTCAAGATCAAAGCAATATCCTTGTACTAGGATCTATGAATATTCTAAACGTAAGGAAGCTCACTCAAAATTACAAGATTTGTTTCCCCTTGTATCAGGATGATACTGATGTAGTTTCTGATCTTTTGTGAAATAGTATGCCTTCTACTTTTCTCGTACGAGCTGCATAGACAGCTTCGCCTCACGGATGATTCACATCACGTCTCTGTTGTGTACGCTTCCTAAATACTCAATTTTCTTTACCTATTCGCTCACTTATGTTGTTCACACTGTTTAAAATCGAAACAACCGGCATTAAGATAAGCATATTGAAACAGTTAGGCACTCTATTCTTCTTCTTCTGGTTGTAAGTTTTGGGATTTTTGTTTTGTTGTTGTAGAGCGGTTGATCCAGGAGCAGTAAAAACGAACATAATGCATGAGCTTCCTGTATATATACAAGTCTTGGCGTTCTTCAGCCTCAAGGTCCTTAGACTATTGCAGTCCCCAGAGGATGCAGCTGAAGCTGTCATTGATGCTGCTTTAGCTCCACCTGTAAGATATCCTCTTGTAGAGTTCTTCATTTTATCAAACATCACTCTTATGTGGTTGATGAGCTCTAATTTGACCTGTTTGAGCAGGAAATATCAAGCAAATATTTCTTTGGAGGAAACGGAAGGACCCTGGAATCTTCAACACTTTCCCGTGACCCGAAACTTGGTAAGGAACTCTGGGACACATCATGTCTAGTATTTAACGAATTGCTGCACACTCACACTTGAAGATCAAAAAGTTTCTAGTAATTGCTAATAACACAATCCCTAGATTCATACTGTATCAACCTTTGGTTTCATCTACAAGTTTTCGTTGAAGATATTTTATTCCCCTGTTATTGTTACTTGTGGCATATTTCAGTGAAGAGAAGATTCTTCTTTGAAACTTTGAATTCTTGTTGCTCAAACTTTTTATTTTTACCAATAAAGAAAATTGTGTAAAACAGATTATAAAGGATCCATAACACTCCTGCGAAGCAGAATCATTCTCTATAATACAACATTCATTGACTCTTCTTGTGTATATCTATTAGTTTCTGTATTGATACAGAACATATCTAGAATTGTGCACCTTCAAAAGTTTGACCAAACTGCCAATCATGAGGCACAACATCATAACTCACAACGCTCCGACCATCACTAGAAGTGACCTGAAAAGAGAGACTTTGACCTCTGAGGTAAGTATTACTTTGCCAATTCTGTCCCCAGTTTCTTGACATGGATTGCCACTTATTAGTCTTGGAGCCTTTCAAAGAAACAGTCGCAACATCTCCAGCACCACCCACGTTTGTGATCAGCACAAGGTCGAAGTAAGCATTCCCGTTTATGGTGAACCTTATCCCACCACTTTTGTCACATGAAACCCTGTCATTATCAGATGACAGAATTGGTAAGTAGAGTTAAAGTAAGAATATCCCATATTGAAATGGATGGGAAATTCTCTCTAACATATACAAAGTATAGGCTAATCCTTGCCAATATGTTTTGATTTAGAAGCATATAATCTAACATGGTACGAGAACAAAGTCGACAATACATATGCTAACACGTCTAGTTGCTGAGATACCCAATAGAAGTAAACGGTCTAGTTGTGGTATCTCTGAAATTGTGGGTATTGGACTAACACTCACAGACATAATCTCAAGGGGCTTGTAAGAATATCCCACATCGAAAGTGATGGGGAATTCTCCCTAACATACATAAGATATGGTTCAATCCACTTCTTGCCAATTGATTTTGAGTTGGAAGTCCATAATTTAACAATTAACACCTTGACTAAACCATAAACCGGATCATCTAGTTTTTGCTAAAATTTTGTGTTTACCTTCTGAAAGCGACAGGAACGATCCCAGCTCGGTAATGAGCTATCTGGAGGAAGGCAGGTTGAGCCAAGTCAAAGTGTTGGAGAGGAGGATTACACCAACCACCATTATCATTAGCTAAGGCATAGTTTGGAGGACAAAAGTTCGTAGCTGAGACGATGATAGAACCAGAGATGCACCACTCAGGATCATCCTCACACTGTAGCTCAAAGCAAGCTCCACATTTCTGTCCACTATTGAACAAAGCTGTGCTCAACGCAGCTGTTTGCAGCCCATAGCCTTGGCTATATAAGTTACCATACCCACAAGCACCACCTACAAATCAAACATCATCAAACACTTGAAAATTTAACTAAAATATATATGTTAAAACATTATCCATTTGTGATGATTTAAGTACCCATTGTGCCAGATGCATCAGCTCCGCCATAGAAGGTAGCATGGCCTCTCTCCCAGCCTCCATTGTCGTCGGAGTTTACAACATAGAGACAGAAGTTGAGTGTGCATAGTGAAAGAAATAGTATTTGGGAATATTCTGTAATAAGATTCATGATTTTGCAGGGGCTAAACTACTGCAATGAGTGAGTGAAGTTGATAAAATTGGTTCAATTGAGTTCACTTATATAGGGATCAATTAGAGAGAGAGTTATACACTAAAAAAATATTTGTTAACAAACGTAGAATGGAAGAAGGTGACATGATCGTTTTGGTGTTTATTGTCCAGGAATTATGTTTGTAAGTTATGAATTATGCAATTCTCACATGCAATTCAGTTAGTCTCTTAAACCACTCCAACGGCTATTTCTTTATTTTCTAAATTGTTTCGTTAGAAAAGAAATATAAGAAATGTGACGCATGGTTAACTCATTGAATGCTCTAACCAACTAGTTTAGAGCTAGTAACCGTGACCGCACAACTCTTTTTTTTTTTTCACAACTGGCCGACCTATTAACTAAATTTCTACATAATGTATGCAGTGGGATTCCATCCCTGAATATGCAAGTGCGTCTATTTTTAGAAGACTTACCACCTACCACTAAAAGTTTCATGCAACTTTGACCATATATATATTCTTTTATGACCTCTAAATTAGTAATATATTAGAAAAATCATAACTTAAAGTTCGTTTATTAAAATTGAATAAATGAGCCGAGTTGTTTTCATTCTAGTGGTTAGGATGATTCAGCTAATGACTTGGCACTAGAGTTCGATTCCTACCTGCTGCATTATAATAGCTTAAAAAAGGGATTATATATTTCTATGTAAGTTTGAATATGAATAAGTTTTATCGATCCAATTATCTCACAAAAAGAAAAAAAATACATAAACCAAGATATAATTGGTAAGTAAGAAATAGACAAGCTACATGACATAATCAAAAGCTTGATGTTAATAAAACCGAACATGAGATCGTCCGTTGTTTCCGGTAACAGACTTTCATTCAATCAACTATCAGATTATCAATAGTATCATTACAAAACTTGTTCGTCATATTAGGCATACATATCGATGCACCTACAGTATATAACAAGACCGGTCCAATGATATAAAAGAGGCCCAAATCCGTAATTCAGGCCCATCAATTTAAGGCCTGTCCAATTACACCTGAGTCTGTCCTTGTTTCCTCTCTTCTACCTTCGTTTGGTAGGTAGAACGAGTGGTTGTGGAGGACTGGTTGCTTCATCTAAACACGTGGCTTCCTGATGCATCGGTAAACATTTTTCATAACTACAAAAAAGGTTGGGTAACAAAATCAATAAATTCATCAAAAGAAATGCGTCGTCTTTAAGATCACAAGCTTTGAACGTTAGCAAAATTATATTACCTACCACCAATTCCTTAGCTTTAATATATAGAGATTCAACTTTACATTACAGAAATTATCTTTAGAATCATAAGCTTTTTATATAAAAATTTCTTCACTCTTAGTTTCATAAAACACAGAAAATAGAAAGTAAGTCTACACTCATCCACTAGAATAAGATTCTCAATTCCAAATAACTTATAAGCTTGTCTTTAAATTTTGGGTTTCTTCATTGTATGTGATATTGTTTTTATGAAACAGTGGGAACAGAGATGGTAATGGTTCACGAAGTTCCTTTTCCTCCACAGATTCTCACTTCTAATTCCAAGTCACTCTCTCTTTTGGGTCAAGGTAAACAAAAACAATGTCTATATATATTGTAAGACTGTAATAAATTCTCAGGTAATAATGTTTGTCTTTTTGTTTTTATAGGAATCACAGATATTGAGATCCATTTTCTTCAAGTGAAGTTCACAGCGATCGGAGTTTACTTAGATCCTTCAGATGTTAAAACTCATCTTCAAAACTGGAAAGGCAAAACTGAAAAAGATCTTGCTGTTGATGATGACTTCTTCGTCGCTCTTGCTTCCGGTAAACTTAAACCAATTTTGAATTAAGGATTCTTCGGTTTAGATGATCTATAAGGTTAAATATTTGGTTTTGGGCCTTTGGGCTTTGTGAGATCCATGTGGAAGTAGTTAAACAGGCTTGATGAAAAGAATTAGTTTCTTATTACTGTGGTTTAAATCCGGTATACTAATTTTATTCGGTTAAGTATGAGTCAACGAAATTGAACCGGTTCTTATTGATTGCAGGGGAGATTGAGAAAGTTATAAGAGTGGTGGTGATAAAGGAAATAAAAGGAGCTCAATATGGAGTACAGCTAGAGAATGCAGTGAGAGATCGTTTAGCTGCTGAAGATAAGTACGAGGAAGATGAAGAAACAGAACTCGAGAAAGTCGTTGGTTTTTTCCAATCTAAGTATTTCAAAGCTAATTCCATCATCACTTACAATTTCTCAGCTAAAGATGGTATTTGTGAGGTAAAATTTAAAACCCAATTAATGAGTTGATGTGTTTAGTTTCATGTGGTCTGAATTAATGATTTATTTAATGGTGGAAGATTGGGTTTGAGACGGAAGGTAAAGAAGAAGAGATATTGAAGGTGAAGAACGCAAATGTGGTGGAGATGATGCAAAAATGGTATTTATCTGCAAGTCGAGGAGTTTCACCGTCGACTATTGTCTCTCTCGCTGGATCGTTGGCCTCAGTTTTAGCCTAATCTAAACTCCTTAATTGTGTCCGTAAAACAATATTTGTATGTGTGTTTTTCAAATCCTTAAATGAGACATTGTGTTTGGTTATTCTAGATACGATCCACATCTAAATTACTCTCTAACTATTAACAATATCACATGAATCCAATACGATTCCCTAGACTCAAATTTGCGTAAAAAAGATTACAGATATAACATTTAACCACTTGATCTAATTTTTATGGCTGTTTTAACCATTATTTGCTATTTTCTCTATCAAAAATCAATTTTACTTATAAAGACTGGCATCCAAGTGGTATTAGTCACTTTACAAATTCCCACGTACCAAAATTCGATATTTTTTCGATAAATGAAAAAGAAAAAAAATTTAGTATATGTGTTTTAAATATGAATCGGATCTTGAAATTTCAATTATTAAAAAAAAAATTAAATTTGCTTTTCACTAATGTTGACAATAAAAAATAGTATAATAACCTTTTTCCCACAAAAATCGCAATGGGATAACAGTATTTTGGATTCGAACTAGATTTGAAGACGTTAAATCAAAGCCACGTGGAACTTTTCCAGTAAACAATGTCGAGATCCATATAAGGAAGTGGGCCAGATATTTAGCATTTAATAGGCCCAAATTACTAAGGCCATCATTATTTTTAACTCAACCTACTAAGCCCATCATATTTAAAACGTGACAAAGTACTTGTCTCACCTACAAATGGTAAAGTTTCTGTTTAATAATTCATAAATAGTGAAAGAAAATTGCCACCACAAAACACAACCCACGTCACATGGAAAAGCCATATAAACCAACGCTCATAGACGTCCAAAGGCTAGAGTAATTTCCATGCAGAATTCATATTAACTTTCTTTTTTCCACAAAGAAACCCTACTTTTTATTATATTTCCCATATTTTTTTTGTTAAAATATATTTCAGATAGTTACAATTAATAGTTATTACTCCTTCTATCTCATAATACCGTGGAATTATTTAAACTATCATCAATCAATTAAATTTTTATGTTAAATATCTAAAACATTAAGTCCGATTATGAATTTATCATTGCTTTTTTAGAGTACAAAAAATTGTTTAAAACATTGAAATTAATTCAATCATACATTTTTTACTTTTCTTACTCAAAAAAGCTAATTTTTGTTTATATAAAAGTTTTTGGTCATAAAATGCCAAAAATCTAGAACCCATATTTATGAATTTTACAAAAATAAAATCCTACAAAAAAATCACAGTCAAAATATTTAGAGCAAAAAAAATTTATTACAACAAAATACATACAACTTAAAGCTACAACTCATATTATATTTTGAGACATAAAAATGAAGATTAAACATCATGTTTATCATATAATAATAAGACAGAGGGAGTAGTGTTTAATATATAAACTTATATATAAGGAATTTTCTACAAGTTGAATAACATAAAATGACTATAAATTTTATTATTAGTGAAATATTGAAAAGATGTGTTAGAATAAAATTTAACAATAACTTAATCATATGGTTGGGATTTAGCGTGAATTATTTGTACCGACCTAAATGCTTATGATTATTTTAAATATTATGCATTGTAATATATAATGTAAAACATGTTTGTATTCTTATTCTAATCATACTTTTTCAGTTATGAAAATATAATTTAAGTTATCAATTTGATTATTCATATGTTTATATCTACAATATTTTCTATAAAGGAGTTTAGATCGGTTATCGATCACTCGAATTAATCATTGACAAAAAAAAAAGTTGATTAGAGATGTTTAGAAAATTATGTAACAAATTGTGGGAAATGTATATTGACTGAATGAGTGCAAGTAAATTGCCTTTATTTAACAGAAAATTAATTACCTTCTTCGTCTTCGCAAATAACTGTAGTAATATTTTAGATAGTAACACTTTACACCCAAAAAAAAAATTTGTATATTTACAAAGAAATCAGTTAGTGTTAAAAATGTTTTTCTTTGATAAAGAGTGTTAAATTTTTAAGGTGGACTATAGTCAAATTAGGTCCATCGACACCACGTTTTCCTTTTTTATTTTATTTTATCTTATTAATTTAACTTAATTATGTTCTCTGTGCATTATTAGATACAGAAGCCAATATAAATAAGTTAATAATCCTTCTCCACCAATTTAGTCCCTTTACATCTAATTGCTTATAAATGATAAACAGATTAATAATAAGTATTAGTACGTCCACGTGAATCGTGCATCATTTTTTAAAAAATGATTATTACTAGAAGGTCACGATAAAATAATCTTATTATTTTTTTACTTTAAATTCATTGTCATATATAACAATGAATAAATGTTTAGGGTACAACACTATATATGATCAAAGTTATTTTTAACGAAAATAGATGTTGTAAATAAGTTTGAAATATATAATCTGCCGACTAAAAAAATGAATTATTTAAAATATATTTTAGTAAATAAGTTTATACTTTTAATAATATTAAAAAATTGTTTTGTATTTTCACGAAAAAATAGCCTAAAGAAGACATTGATTGTACGAGTTAGTTTTGTTGTTGCTCCTATTTTTAATAGGATTTCAAAATTTTACTAATTAGTAATATATATAAACCTTTTTTTAATAAAATTTAACTATTTTTTTTAACTATACCTACCCCATATATACCCTTCTTGTAACTAGTATATTTTTGGTCGAATTTTTTATTATCTAATAATGGAAATAATAACTCCAAAACTTTAGAGTCTTTTTACGAAAATATTAAAATATTTCTTACCAGACTACTGATATTGTTGGTAGGCACGTTTAACTTCTACATATTATGCACCCAAGAGCATCGTTTCATTGCCTCTCATGGCTATAAATAGGGCTCATTCTTCACTTCACTTAGATAAGCAATCAAAAACCTTCTTTAAAGTCATATATAGTTTACCTTAAGTTCAGCAACAATGCTAGACTTCTTCTCAGTACTTGCGTTTAGTCTCTGCTTTCTCCTCCTTGCATTAACTATGAAGCGTAAGGAGCCAAAGAAAGCAGCCTTAATGAGTTCCTACATAAGAAACCTTCCACTCCCTCCTGGCCCAAAACCTTGGCCTATAATCGGAAACCTACCGGATATACTAAAGAGTAACAACAAACCGGTGTTTCGGTGGATTCATTCTTTCATGGAAGAACTCGACACCGATATTGCATGTATCCGCCTCGCAAATACTCACGTGATCTCCGTGACGTCCCCAAGACTTGCACGAGAGATTTTGAAGAAGCAAGACGCCATTTTCGCCACCAGGCCGCTTACAATGGGCACTGAGTACTGCAGCCGAGGCTACTTAACCATTGCGGTGGAGCCACAAGGAGAGCAATGGAAGAAGATGAGAAAAGTGGTGGCCTCTCACGTGACGAATCAGAAAAGCTTAAATATGACACTCGGAAAGAGACACGAAGAAGCCGATAACCTAGTCCGGTACATCAATAATCGATGTGAAAAAAACCATGGTAATGGTCTTGCGGTTATTAATTTAAGGCTTGTGGTGCGGCAATATAGCGGAAACGTAGCTCGGAAGATGATGTTTGGTATAAGACATTTTGGTAAAGGAAGTAAAGATGGATCGGGACCAGGTTTTGAAGAGATTGAACATGTCGAATCTTTGTTCACAGTTTTAACTCATCTTTACGCCTTTGCTATATCCGATTATATCCCGTGCCTAAGGTGCTTGGATTTGGAAGGCCATGAGGTCATCGTGAGAGAAGCAATGAAAACTGTAAGTAAGTATAACGATCCATTTGTCGATGAAAGACTCAAGCAATGGCGTAATGGAAAGATGAAAGAGCCACAAGATTTTCTCGACATGCTTATATTGGCGAAAGAGACTGACGGGAAACCTATTCTCACAGACGAAGAGATCAAAGCGCAACTGACGGTATGCATATTTATCAACTTATAACCTAGTGAAATGTTATAGTTGAATTTCTTTTAAAAATCTCAAACAGTCCACTATTCATTTGATGACGTCTAACTTATCTTTATTGGATCATGAAGGAACTAATGTTGGCAACGGTCGATAATCCGGCTAATGCGGTGGAGTGGGCTATGGCGGAGATGATTAACAATCCGAGCATCATGCAAAAAGCTGTGGAAGAAATCGATACGGTAGTTGGAAAAGACCGTTTTGTCCTTGAATCCGATCTTCCAAATCTCAACTACGTGAAAGCTTGTGTGAAAGAGGCATTCCGGCTACACCCCGTGGCTCCGTTCAACCTTCCTCACATGTCCACCGCAGACGCAGTGGTTGACGGTTACTTCATCCCCAAAGGAAGCCACGTGCTAATTAGTCGTATGGGAATCGGAAGAAACCCTAGCGTGTGGGAAAAGCCATTTAAGTTTGACCCTGACCGACATATGGGGAAAGACATAACCGTGGATCTTAACGAGCCAGATCTCAACATATTATCATTTAGCACAGGACGAAGAGGATGTATGGGTCAGAACATTGGGTCGGCCATGACAACCATATTACTGGCTCGGTTGATCCAAGGGTTCAAGTGGTCAGTGCCTGATAATGGTAAAATTGACCTTTCAGAAAGCAAGAATGATCTTTTTATGGCAAAACCTTTACATGCGGCTGCAATACCTCGTTTGGCTCCACAAATTTACCCTAATTGAGGAGAAAGAGAGAGCAAGGACTATAAATTTACCCTAATTGAAAGACTATTACGATCTTAAAGTCGTAATATATATTTGCAGGTCTTGGTATATTTTATATGGTAAATAATCATTCTGGAACCGCTCTAGCTACAAGCCTATTTGTAGTTATAACTCCAGAACTTTCAGTTCTTGTATTAATCGCTTTTTTTGTAACAATTATATATTGTCGTTCACTATATATATAATGTTACGTGTTTTCTTATATAATGTTTTGATATTGGCATAAATTTAAATCGACGCATAAATTATTCACTTATAAATCTCCATATGTTAATTTCTAAACAGAAACTATATGAATGAATTAAGGATATATATATATATGATCAAGTTGCAAAAAAGGAGGTTAAACACTCTCTATATGTATGTACCTATTGAAACTGATATATTGGTGAGCCAATAATTGGATCTAATGAAGAGTGTCAATAAAACACGTGTTTTTTGTAATTGTAATTTCTCTACACCAAATATTATAACCACTAGGTTGTTCAACAAAAACCAGCCGAAGGAAGGACCAACAGAGTACGAGAAAAGCAGAAACACATTTTGGAGGTAATATATTGGATTTGTAATACTTTATTTAATTTGAAGTTATTTTAAATCCAAAGCAAATCAAGTTTTATTAAATAATGTATTTGATTAAGTCTATTAAAATCTGAAAACCACAAAAAAATGTTTATTATAATTCATTGTTATTAAATAAGCATTTGTTTGATGTATTTCAAATCCATTTAAATTAATTTTTATTCAATATTTCTATCACTTTGACAAATTTGGATTTTATTTTACTTTTATAATCAGAAAACCCTAATAATTTGTTTCTCATATTGGGCGAAAGACAGAATATTCTTCATATTTATACACAACAATCTTCATATAAATCTTTAGTGTAATGACATGTTGTAAATCTACAAATCTACTAAAATAGACGTACTTACATATTCAAAAATCGAGTTTCATTATCTATATTATGTAAGAAATTGGCTATTAGACTGGCGAATTATGGGAAAAAAAAACAGTGGTAATGGTACGGTAATTGATTTAATCGAAGCCTCAGTAATTAAGGAGTAAACTCTCTGTTGTGACAACTACACGAACCCTCTTCTTTCTACGCCGAAGAGATGAAGAATACAAAAGGGGAATTGAAGAACAAACAAGTACTCAAGTTTTTCTTGCATCAATTAATGATCTTAAATGAGTTTTCATTACCGGAAACACAGCTTCTTATGTCCTGATGAAGCAATTCCAACCAGTGAGAAGCTACTTTTGCCGCTGCGAATCAAAGATGAAGATCAATCTGTAATATTATAAAACCATGCAGAATGGGTTTTGAATTCAAGAGACATACCTTTAACATTATAACACTAGCTTTTGATGGGTAAAGTAATTTCCATGTAAATTTCATACCATATTTCAGATATTTAACGTAACCTTTATTACAATTAATGCTTTGTGGGGACAAGACCAATTAAGTAGTACTTTCTCGAAAGTCCTAAATTCATCACTAAAACCTCCTATTAACTAATTAATATGTAATTAGGTAAAGTGAAACTTCATATATCGGAGTCATATCTGAGACATTTAACTACGAAAAGAGCTTGACACCCCTCTATAGTAATATAAATGATGTTTTACTTTTACAGTTTTGTCTATGATATTTTAGATTTGCAACATAAAATTTTATTTCATTTTCTTCATTTATACTTATTTATATTAATTAAATTATTAAGTAATAATTATAATATAAAAATATTTTAATTAATTTCATGAGTTTTCTTAATTAATATGCATTTATTTTAAAAAACAGATTAAATATTCGAATTTGATAGTCGGATATACCTTAAATAGATATATTTTCTATATGTTGAATAACATAAAATGGCTATATTATCTTACTGTTACCCGCACAAGCTTTATGGTTTCATTTGTTACAAAGATGGTTCAAAGTTTAAATTATGATAACAAGATTTTTACATCTAGCTATCAAATCTTTATAGTATATAAGGTATCGAACAAACAAGTGTGTTCTAACACTCACAACATGATAAACTAATCTAATCCAGTCAAATATAAATCAAAGATTGTCACAAAATCAGAATTAGATCAACACAAAACAGAGTATAAGAAACATGGTAATAGACTAAAAACAGAGCAAAAAATAAGAACAAGCAAAAACAAGGTAATATGCGATTTAAGGAAAGTTGGGTCTTGAGGAGTGAGGTTATTGATCTATGCTTAGCTAGGAGTTTTTAGCTTGCTTAACAAACCAACAGGAATCGAACTCAAGGCAGTGGATTCATCACAATCAACATCACTCTCATGAGTATTGAACTTTGCAAAAACCAGATTCAGACGTAATTCTCATTAGCAAAATCTAATCAAGCAAGCATGAAGAAACAACCCACAACAACCAATAATCAGTCTAAACAATCAATCTCTTGAGCTAGACAAGACTATCTCAGAGTTTAGTTCATTCAAGCATTTCAACAAACACTTAGTAGGTGGATAAATGCAACAAGTCAGATTTCAAATGGCCAATAAGAAACCAACATTAAGAACACTAAATCTGATGAGATCCTAACATTTCTAAGCTTAAGCAATCTAGATCATCCTAGATCCACAATGATCAACCTTATTTCCTCAAAACCCAAGAGAGATCTACTCACTAATCATGAGCAAATGCATGAACCCAAAAATTAAAGTAAATGACATGATTAGAAAGATGATGGAAGATGAACAACAATGAAGAAGAAGAAAGCAAAAGCAAACACTCAATTGATCATAACCAAATCAAGCATTCCATACAAGAGAAAAAAAAAAGAAAACAAGCTTAAAACTTTGCCAAAAGTAGAAAATAAAACGTCCCTCGTGTTTGTGGGTGTAAATGAGTATTTATAGTGCACAACACAAAACCCTAACAAGTCAACGTGGAGAAAAAGTCAACAAAATAAAAGCTCAGAAAGACAACTCGACCAGGTGCAGGTCGAGTTGTGTGGTCGAGTTTTGCATTGTCTTCAGCATCAGTGCAGCTCGAGGTCATCCAGTCGAGCCTGATGGTCGAGCTCCACTTCTGGTGTCTGAAACTTCCAAACTCGACCAGATGTAGTCGAGTTGATCAGTCGAGTTGGCTGGTTCTCGTCCTTAGCTACTTCCTTTGATCATGTTTAGCATTCCAGTTCGGTCCTTGGTGGTCCTTATGTCTCTTATTGTTCCAAAATGATCCAAAAAAACTCCAAAGTACCTAGAAATCACTCCATATGCAATATGTATGCAATGCGAATGCAAAGTATGCAATATGAACCTATAAAACTCTAAAATGATGGAAATGCTATGAATATGTATGCAAAACGTGCCAAATAATTCTCCTAAAAGATGCTAAAATGCATACATATGAGATTAGATAATATATTATTTATTTTATGTAACAGCTTCAGTTTTTTAATCAATATTGGGCCACAACTGACCGACTCATTAGCCAAGTTCCTACATAATGTAGGCAGTGGGACTCGATCCCTACATGTGCAAGTGCGTCTGCCTTTAGTGGACTTACCATCTGCCACTAGACTAAAGATCACCTGTGTAACAGCTTCAATTTTGTGTAACTTGTTACCACACACTACAAGAAATTACAGATATTATGTCATTTATTTTATTTGTTTGTATCAGTTTTTAATTGATACAACCACTATTTACATCACTTATATAGATGATTCTAAAAGTGGTGACTCAAATACTTAGTGTCAATTTAAACAATTGATTTAACTATTTTCATCATTTACTATAATTGATGTTAATTTGTGTTAGATTTATAAAATGATTTTAAAATTTGTATCATTTATTATAAATGATTGATACTTGTATCAGTAGTATCAATTACTAGAAATGATGTTAATATTTGCATTATTTATTGTAATTGATATTAATATTGTGTCACTTGTTAAAAACGATATTAATATTTGTATCAATTATAATAAATGATGTCAATATATGTATAGGTTTAAGATAAAAAGGAAATAGGATTTTTATCTGAATACCATCCGTTAACCAGTTTCTTGGAAATTCTGTTTCGGATAGTTGAACCCCATTATCAGTTATTATAAATGATATTAAATATTTATATCAATTTTGTTTAATTGATGCAATAATTATTTCAATTATAAATAAGTAATAAAAAAATCAGTGTCAATTTTATAAGATTGTATCATTTACCAATTGTGGATAGAGATATTCCATCATTATCATGTTATTACATTATTTATAGATAATAAATATAATATTTATTCATTTAAACTGAATTATACAAAAATATAGATTAGTATTTGAATCACTGTACTATATTATTTTAAATACAAAAATAGAAAATACAGTAAGACATTAACGAAAATTCACAACAAAATTTAAATTCTTTAAAAAATATATAATATAAGCTAGTAAAAAACAAAATTTTCTGGTAACAAAATTTTGTTACATGATGAATGTTTATAACTTGATTATCTTACTATCTGAAAACTGATTTGAAAAGTATACATCCGGAGCTTTCTAGCGGTATGTAGAATGTCTTCTACTTTTTTCTAATTTGCAGAGAAACTGTTTTCGTATTTGGCTATTTTTATATACGATATGTAGAAATCAGTTGAGTTAAAACAATCATAACTCCTAATGGTAACTCCAAATTACAAACTGTTTTAACCTATTGCTATATCGGAGGGTTTAGAATATACTCACCAAATTTTATTTTATTTTGAATTTTCTTCCCCATTCATTTTCTCTTTACCTTCAAGATAACAGATTCAATTACAAGGTTGTAGCATATCTAAAAAAAAGCAAACTATTTTGAGAGAGAAACCGCTCTACAATTAAAGTTATGTGAATAAGAAAACACACACCTACTGATATATATAGGTAAACTTAGGGTTTCCTTAATTATTAGATTCAATAGGAGATAAAATCTCATAACTTAGATTTTGGGTAAAAAAATTGTAACTTCATCCTTATAGACAAATTTAAAACATTAATATAAGATATTTTATATCATCGTAAGAATATTTTTCATGAAGCTAATTATACTAAAAACGATATCATCTGAAAATTTTGACAAAAAGTTTACTTTTGTATTTTTTTAAATTAAAAATAGAAAACTAAACATACATATACGATTAATCAAAATAATCAGTGTATTTTACCGATTAAATTTTATATGCTCAAATCTTTTCGTGGTCTTTTTATTTGTTAGGATTAATTTATATGTATCAATTTTAAGTGAAACCAAGTTAACATCAAATTTAATTGATGTTAAAAATATTGACTAGATATATCATTTGTTAAATTAATGTAAAATTATATTTTATATCGATTATTTTTTAAGTGATATAAATTATTATTAAATTGTATCAAATTTTTAACTTGTGTAAAAGATGCAATAATAATGTCTGTTTATTTTTAATGATGTTAAATATATAATGTGTCATTTGTAAATAAATGAATTTACATAGTGTTATTTATTTATATGATGTGATATTAGTGATGCTATATGCATGATTTTTTGTAGTTACACTTCTAAATAATATTTTTATTGATCAATAATTTATTTATTTTTTGTCAACATTGGATCGATAAGACCCGATCCATAACCTAAAGCCCATCCCCAATATATTTTTTTTAAAGCTACCATAATGCAGCGGGTAGGAATCGAACCCTGGTACCAAGTCATTAGCTGGATCATCCTAACCACCAGAGAGCAACTCGACTTGCTCAATAAATTTAAAATTTTTTAAAAAAACAAATGATATAGATAAAATATAATTTTAGAAAATTAATTATGTAACAAAACAATACGTAACCAAATGTATTAAAATATATTCAACTGGGTGAGTGCTAGTAATCATCTTTACTAAAAAAGAAAAGAAAAAGTATAATAGCCTTCGTCGTCAAAAACAACTAACAGAACTAACAGTAATATGTTCGATATTCAAAATAATTCAGTTAGTTAGTGTCAAATTTTACAATTGGACTAAAGTCAAAGTAGGCAATTTGAATTCTTCAAGTAAAGACAATTTCTACTAACTGAATTATTTTGAAGATTCAAATTGCAATTTTGATGAAGAATTCAAATATAATTGTCATAAAAAAGCCATCAAATAGCCATCTACTTAATAGTATATGTTAACTTATTTTGAAGTATCTACACCACGTTTAAGAAAAAAATTTAACTCAAATAATGCTTATTAGCCAAATTTTTATATAATGTAGACAGTAAGACTCGATCCTTATATATATGTATAAGTGCGTTTACTTTTAGTGAATTTACTACTTACCAGTACACTGAAAACTACATGGCAGTTTGCTTTATTATTAAATTCCCAATATAATAAAATTTTGATAACCCTTCTCCACTAATTGCTTATAAACAACAAATTGATTAATACTAATTATTAATATATCCACGTAAATAGTGCACCATTTTTGTTAATATAAATTTTATTACTAGTTAGGCTACGATTTGAAGGAATTGGGAGTAAATAAATATTAAACTGAAATATGTATAATCTGTCGGCCAAAACAAAAAAAAATTTAGAGATAATTTTAGTAAATAAGTTTAAAGTTTTAAACAGAAATAAAAAGGTTTATTTTTCAGAAAATAAAATTGTATTGTATTTTTACAACATAAAAAATCAACCGGGAAGAGAACATCTATATGAATTGTTGAATAATCATGGATTCTGTATAGAGAATATTCTTTCAAGTCCTATGTATTTAGTAAGATTTCAAAATATTACTAATTAGTAATTGAAACCTTCAAAAAAAAAAGAAAGTTCTGCCTAACTAATGATATTATTGGTAGGCACGTTTAACTTCCACGGAATATACCATCGTTGCATTGCCTCTCATGGCTATTATAAATAGGCTCATAATTTCTCATTTCAATGAAATAAACAAATCAAAAACCTTCTTTTATTAAATTCATATAGCGACCAGAAGTTGAGCTCACAACAATGCTAGACTTAATCTCAGTGCTTGCCTTTACTCTCTGCTTTCTCCTCCTTGCATTAACTATGAAGCGTAAGGAAACAAAGAAAGCAGCTTTAATGAGTTCCTACATAAGAAACCTTCCACTCCCTCCTGGCCCAAAACCTTGGCCTATAATCGGAAACCTACCGGACATACTAAAGAGTAACAACAAACCGGTGTTTCGGTGGATTCATTCTTTCATGCAAGAACTTGATACCGACATTGCATGCATCCGTCTAGCAAACACTCATGTGATCTCCGTGACATCCCCAAGACTTGCACGAGAGATTCTCAAGAAGCAAGACGCCATTTTCGCCACTAGGCCGCTTACAATGGGCACGGAGTACTGTAGCCGAGGGTACTTGACCATTGCGGTGGAGCCACAAGGAGAACAATGGAAGAAAATGAGAAAAGTGGTGGCATCTCACGTTACGAATCCGAAAAGCTTTAATATGACGCTTGTAAAGAGACAAGAAGAAGCTGATAACCTCGTCCGGTACATCAATAACCGTTGTGGTTCTGAGGTTATTGATATAAGGCTAGTGGTGCGGCAATACAGTGGAAACGTAGCTCGGAAGATGATGTTTGGTATAAGACATTTCGGTAAAGGAAGTGAAGATGGATCTGGACCAGGACTTGAAGAGATTGAACATGTCGAATCTTTGTTCACAGTTTTAACTCATCTTTACGCTTTTGCTATATCCGATTATATCCCGTGTCTAAGGTTCTTGGATTTGGAAGGCCATGAAGTCATCGTAAGAGACGCAATGAAAACTGTAAGTAAGTATAACGATCCATTTGTAGATGAAAGACTCAAGCAATGGCGTAATGGAAAGATGAAAGAGCCACAAGATTTTCTCGACATGCTTATATTGGCGAAAGAGACTGACGGGAAACCTATTCTGTCAGACGAAGAGATCAAAGCACAAATGACGGTATTTATATCTATCAACTTAGATCTAGTGAATATAGTAAAATATTATAGTCCTACCTTCATTTACATTCTCAAACAGTCGACTATTCATTTTGATGACATCAACTTATTTCTGTTTGTTTTTGTGGTTGTTCTCGTTTGATTTTGAAGGAACTAATGTTGGCGACAGTGGATAATCCGGCTAATGCTGTGGAGTGGGCTATGGCGGAGATGATAAACAATCCGAGCATCATGAAAAAAGCTGTTGAAGAAATCGATAGGGTAGTTGGAAAAGACCGTTTTGTCCTTGAATCCGATCTTCCAAATCTTAACTACGTGAAGTCTTGCGTGAAAGAAGCCTTCCGGCTACACCCTGTGGCTCCGTTCAACCTCCCTCACATGTCTACGGCCGACGCAGTGGTTGATGGTTACTTCATTCCCAAAGGAAGCCACGTGCTGATTAGTCGTAGAGGGATCGGAAGAAACCCTAACGTGTGGGAGAAGCCGCTTAAGTTCTATCCTGATAGACATATGGAAAAAAACATAACCGTCGATCTAAACGAGCCAGATCTCAACATATTATCATTCAGCACAGGACGAAGAGGATGTATGGGTCAAAACATTGGATCAGCCATGACATCAATCTTATTGGCTCGGTTGGTTCAAGGGTTCAAGTGGTCAGCTCCTGGAGAGGGTAAAATTGACCTTTCGGAAAGTGAAAGTGATCTTTTTATGGCAAAACCTTTACATGCGGTTGCAACACCTCGTTTGGCTCCACAAGTTTACCCTAATTGAGAGAGATCGCAAGGACTATAAGTTTACCCTAGTTGAAAGACCAAGGACTATTACAACGTTAAAGTCGTAAAGTCGTAATTAATAATTGCAGGTCATGGTAAAAATATATATGGTAAATAATCATTCTGGAATTAATATACTACAAGACTATTTGTAGTTATAATTCCGGAATTTTTCCAGTTCTTGTGTATTAATCGTCTTTGTTATTACATAAACTTTAAAAAACTAAATCGTCGCATGTCACTATTAGTATTTTTTTATGATCTTTTTGTTTTTCTTAAATGTTTTAACTTATGAAATAAAAATAAATGAATTATGTGTAAACCTAATGAAAAAGGTGATGATGTTGTCATATAACCAACAAAATATTATATAAAGTTTTATATTTAACCATACCATATAAAGTTCTGAGATGAAAATTAATATTAGATGCAAATTCTCTAGCGCGTAGTTTTTAGCCAAGAATTGAATCGACTTGATAATGTCGATAGATAACACACGTGTAGTTTTTGGATTAAATAGTAAAACAAATTTTCTAGCGCGTAGTTTCGGATCTTTCGAGACATTATATTCATATAAAAGAAATTTATCTTTTTCTAGGTTATAAAGATTAATATGAACTACAAGTTGGTGAAAAAAAATAACGTGTTTTTCTTGTAAATCTCTCAGTTGAGGTGTGACTTTCAAGCATTCACCACTACATTTGGCCAAAAGATTATGTAAATGGGCAGGTTTGTTTCTGGGAGAATTATGGGTCAAAAATTCAAAATCTTCTATTTATCAAAAATATATATATATTTTTTGATTGTGATTGATAATGTTCTATCTAATAACCTAACCCTAATAATATTCATTTTAATAGAAAATTGGTTAATAAAAAAACCCTAATAATATTCTTTAAAGCATGACATTTAAAAAAATTCAGTAAGAAAACTCGAGACATTGAATTAACAAAAAAAATCAGATATTACTGAGTTATTCTGAGGTGAACTTTTAAACTATAGATCGGGTTATGTGGTTGAAAAAAAAAAATTAGACATTTAAGTGGTTGATAAAAATATTTTTCCCAAATTTTCTTTCTCCGATGATGGTTCCAACGAAGCTCTCTTCGCTCTTTCCTATTTTTTAGAGAGCTTTGGCCTGAGAATCTTATAGGTGTTTGGTAATCCACTCCGGCTTTAACCAGAAATTCTCCGGAAGCTTTTCGGTTGCTATTTCGGTCTTGGCCGGTGTTGATTTTCTTTGTTTCATATTTTTTTCTGGTTGGAGATTCAGCTCCATAGCATCCGAGATGAAGTTATGATTCTTTGTCATGTCTGATCGATTTCTTCTCCTTAGAAGATGAAGATCGATGCCTAATTCATCTCACATGCTTTTACCGTGGAAATTTTTGATTGTCGATGTCAAACACGGGGAAGGGTCTCCAAAGCAGATCTAACAAAAGAAATCTTGTTAGAGGCGCTTAACCACATAGATTTATCATCGGGAAGAAGCATAGCGTGAAGAGTTTAACGGCAAAGTTTTCGTCGGTCACCGATGGTATGCATGTCGGGATCCACTAGACACTAACACGTGGTATCCTTGTAAAAGAATAAGAAGCGCTTCCAAATACTCTTCTCTTGGACCTCTCAGTTTAAACCCAGCATTAAAATCTTTATGACCAATATGGTACATAAAGGAAACTTAAACAATCTTATGTAAACTATAATCTTAATCAATAAAATAAGTCCAATGGGCAAAAAAAAAAACTATTTATATTTATAGAAAATATAGTAAATATATATATATATATATAGATATAAGCACGTGTTCAACACTTCAATAGTAGACAGCGGAAGGAAGGTACGAGAAAGTAAAACGCCAACTGTGTTTTTGTTTTGTCTTTGTCCTCTTTTTGAGACGCCGAATATTCTTTTTTTTTCATTTTGGGAATAAGACCTATCATTCAGAATTTATATTTACAATGTTTTTCTTTTCGCTCAAATGATAAGTTTGATTACAAAAAATAAAAGGATATATACGATGTTTTTTTGTCAAAACATATACGATATTTAAAGAGACAACAATCTATATTTATATTAATATCTAGTGGCCGAGTGTCAAATTTATTTATGAGTGTCAATTTTTTAAAAGTATAAATTTAATTAAAGAAATGTATAAATTTGATTAAAGAAATTTTATTTGCTATGGTGCTCTATGCTTATTATTAATTCACAATTTCATTTGTCATATTTAGAAGAAAAAAATCACTTGTATATTCTAATTTTATTTGTATATATATGTAGATTGAAGTTGAATAGTGAAAATTCTGGTTTTAATAAATTAATGTAACATGTAAAACCGTTTTTTACTAGATTTGTTATTCTATTGGGGAAAAATACAAGAAAATTATGAAATGAGAAAACAGAGAAGATAACAAAATTAAAAAAAAAAAAATTTATGATTCTATTTGCTTTTGTATTGGGCTAACATTTAATCATTAATATCAAATATATTTCTATTGGATAAGAGGGTTGGATATTTGATGGGGGTCAAAAAATATTCTAGGAAGGGGGTCAAGTTTTTAATTTTTTGAATAAAAGTATTAGACCATTTGAAATATACAAAATTTAAAGTTAAATTTTATTATTAGTGAAATATTTAAAAGAATTTCTATAATAAATATATGGAAAATACACATTTTGATCAAATAATTAAATATAGATTTTTATTTTAAAAAATAATCTATCTAATTGTTATAAAAAAAATAAGTAACCTAACATAAGGACTTACTAACTAGTTCTATAGAAGAATATTACAGCATTGAAGTCTCTAAACATAGCTCTATAGCTCTGGATTATTATTCTAATTAATTTCTATATTTAATAGGTTTTAATGGCCGATGACAGGTGGCCCAGTGGTAGTAGTCACTTTACAAATCCTCAGGCACCAGGGTTCGATTTCTCCCTAATGCAAAGGGAAGGAAAAAAAAAGAAATTTTAAGATATAAAGTTTGGTATGGATCGGGTCTTGTCGATCCAATTATAACAGTAAAGTTGACAAAAAAAAAAGGTTTTAATGCATTACTTACATCTTTCTAGAAATAAAAAAACTACTAAATAAAAACAAAAACAAAACAAAATTATAAGCATGTGTTCAACAAGACCGAAAAATGGTGAATCAGTGATAATGCTCACTTTACAAATTTTCAAATATAAAATTTTAATGAAGTATTAAGAGAAGGATTAAAAATCCCACTACACTAGTTGAAAAAAAAATACGTAGACACCAACTACTAAATTGACATATGTACATACTCCATAACTAATATGTAATCCTTGTAAATATTTGGTGGGATTTCAAAATTTTACAAAACCTTTAAAAGAATTTTCTTTTTAATCACGAATCAAATTACTCTAAATTAAACTTTGTAGCATTTTTAAAAACTTGTACCTACCCCATATAGACCCAACTAAAATATATAATTTTTGGTAAGTATTATCATATATTTTATATCTCCAATACTTTAAGAATTGTGCACCAATTTTTAAATAATTTATGCCTGACCACGTTTAACTTACGTATACACAGATAATAGGAAACATCGTCTCATTGCCTCACATTGCTATAAATCATTTATGTTAGTGAGTTCCGGCTCATTCCTCATTTCATTAAGATAGACAATAACAACCTTCTTCAAAGTCTTATAGTTACTTACAAGTTAATCAGAACTCATAACAATGCTAGACTTCATCTTAATGCTTGCGTTTAGTCTCTGCTTTTTCCTTTTTGCATTAACTATGAAGCGTAAGGCGACGAAGAAGGTGTGTTAGTGACTTCCGGTGGATACATTCTTTCATGAAAGAACTTGATACCGACATTGCATGCATTCGCCTCGCAAATACTCATGTGATCTCAGTGACATCCCCCCAAGAATTGCAAGAGAGATTCTGAAGAAGCAAGACTCCATTTTCGCAACTAGCCCACTTACAATTGGCACAGAGTATTGCAGCCGAGGCTACTTAACCATAGTGGTGGAACCACAAGGAGAACAATGGAAGAAGATGAGGAGAGTGGTGGCATCTCACGTGACGAGTCAGAAAAGCTTTAATATGACGTCGTAAAAAGAAACGAAGAAGCTGATAACCTCGTCCGGTACATCAATAACCGTTGTGGCAAAACCTTGATAATGGTTTAGAGACGGTTATAGATTTACGCCTTGTGGTGCGGCAATACAGTGGAAATGCGTAGCTCGGAAGATGATCTATGGTGTAAGACATTTCGGTAAAGCAAGTGAAGATGGATCAGGACCAGGATTTGAAGAGATCGAACATGTCGAATCTTTGTTTACGGCGTTTTAACTCATCTTTACGCCTTTGCTCTCTCGGATTATATCACGTGCCTAAGGTTCTTGGATTTGGAAGGCCATGAGACCATCGTGAGAGACGCAATGAGAAATATAAGTAAGTACAATGATTCATTTGTGGAGGAAAGACTCAAGCAATGGCGTAATGGAAAGTTGAAAGAGCCACAAGATTTTCTCGAAATGCTTATATTGGCGAAAGAGGCTGATGGGGAACCTATTTTGTCAGACGAAGAGATCAAAGCACAAATGACGGTATGCATATTCATTTATATTCTCAAAAAGTCGAAAATTAATTTGATGCAGTAAAACTGATCCTTTTTTCCTTTGTGATCGTTGAATCCATCTAATGCAGTGGAGTGGACTATGGCGAAGATGATAAACAATCCGAGCATCATGCAGAAAGCCACAGAAGAAATCGATACGGTAGTTGAAAAAGACCGTTTTGTCCTTGAGTCCGATCTTCCAAATCTCAACTATGTAAAAGCTTGTGTGAAAGAGGCGTTCCGATTACATCCTGTGGCACCATTCAACCTCCCTCACATGTCCACGGCTGATGCAGTGGTTGATGGTTACTTCATTCCCAAAGGAAGCCACATGCTGATTAGTCGTATGGGAATCGGAAGAAACCCTAGCTAGCGTGTGGGAAAATCCACTGAAGTTCGATCCTGAAAGACATATGGTTAGTAACACAAACGTGGATCTAAACGAACCAGATCTTAATATATTATCATTTAGCACGGGACGAAGAGGGTGTATGGGTCAAAACATTGGATCAGCCATGACGACAATGTTACTAGCTCGGTTGATTCAAGGGTTCATGTGGTCAGTACCTGGAGAAGGTAAAATTGATCTTTCGGAAAACAAGAATGATCTTTTTATGGCAAAACCTTTACATGCAGTTGCAACACCTCGTTTGGCTCCACAAGTTTACCCTAATTGAGAAACGAAAGTGGTATGGTATTAGTCGCATATCATAATATATAATATGGTAAATAATGATTTTGGACCTGCTACAAGACTATTTGTAGTTATAGTTTCAGAATTTTCAGTTCTCGTATTAATCGCCATTTCTTTACAACTTACAAAAATTGTATTGTTGTGTGTCACTAATTAGTGTAATTTCACGATCTCATTGTTTCCTTAAATGCATTTGACTTAAATAAAAGACATGCTTATATTGGCCAAAGAGTTCTTCATGAGGATGATGAATGAACGCATCTGGATTGGATTTGGTGCAAGAGTTGAGAACGCTTGAAGCCAAGCCAATTTTAGCCAAGAATTGAATAGACTTGATTATGTAAATAAAAAAACACATGTTTCTTCTAAATGACGTTAACAAAGCTGTATTTATATTTATAAGAAAATAAAAAATAAAAATATATAAGCACGTGTTCAACAGGGAAAAGCGGAACCGTGTTTTTTTTCCTGAATTTTTGTCTTTTTCCTTAAAACCGAGACATCGAATATGTTTTTTTTTTTTTTTTCGGAATTTTTGTCTTTTTTCCTTAAAGCCATATGTTTTAATAGAATTGATCATGTTACTTGAAACTCGAATTCAATTCATACTAAAAAGAACCAAATTCGATAAAATATCTAAATGGGTTCTCAATTGATGTATTAGAAAAATAGAACCAAATTCAACCCAAATTAAGAGAAACTGTATCCGACAAAATATCTGAATGGGGGCTAAAAGGTTTGTAGTCTAGTGGCTTTCATATATGCTTAGCATAGTGGAGGTCTTAGGTTCAAGTCCTAAGAAAAAAAATTATATAAAAAATATTTTCTTAGCCCAACGGTGGTAGATAAATGACAACCTAGGTTTCAGGACGTAAACTCGCAGAGGTTCGGGTTCGATTTCCGCTCGAAACTTGTAGCACTACTTCTAGGTTAGCCGGCTCTACACTTATTTGGATGATGCGAGATCCCCACTAGTATGGTGCCTGAGGTCTCGGTCCTTTCAAGTGTAGATGATTAAAATGGTATGTAAGTGTCCGACGAGCTTTCATATCCGGGGGATTTGTCGGGTTCGCTCAGATTACCCCTGTAATAATAAAAAAAGAATAGCTGAATGGGTAATAAACCTATGTGCATACCCGAAAAACAAAACTCGAACTTAAATTAGAACTGATTGAATACCCAATATATTATTGTTAAATTTAGATTTTTTTTTCGATTAAATTTTTGTTAATTTTGAATATATATAAAAAAACTGCATTAAAATATTTGAACTCAATTATCCGAATTATAATTGAACTCAATTATCCGAATTATAATTGAACTATATCCTACCCAAAAAAAAAATTCAAATAGATCTTAACTCAATAAAATCACTGCTTTTTTTTGTCACTGAAACTCTTCTCATTAAATGAATTGTTGGACATACAGCTTTAAAACCTGTTTTTTTTTGTCAACGGCAGATAATATGATGGGCCACAACTGGCCGGTCCATTAGCCAAATTCCTGCATAATACAGGTGGTGGGACTCGATCTCGGGTGCATGTGCGTCTGCCATTTAGTGGATTTACCAAATGCCACTGGACTAAATGCCACTTGCTTAAAACCTGTTTAACTAGCCCATACCACTGGAATTAAATTCTCTACACACATAATTGATAACAAAGATTAATCTTCAATACCAAGACCTTTTTCAAAGCAAGCGATTCAGCCATTAATGGAGACTGGACAAAGAGTGAAATCATCAAGATGAGTTAGATTGGATCGAGAATAATCAGCTCAAACTTGTACACTATAAGAAAATACCATGTTTGCGAGGGAATTTTGCAAGGGAAAAACTCCATCACAAATTTGCGACGTCCTTAAGAGAGGTTTGCGAGGTGTACTGACCTCTTGCAAGACCTTAGCAAATTTGCAAGGGATTTGCGAGCAACATTAATCCTTTGCAAATTTGCGATGCAAACGATCCCTAACAAAACCACTATAAATTCCTTGCACGTTTTACTAGGCACTTGCGACGTCAAGACTCCCTAGCAAACTTGCGAGATCTATACGATGCACAATTCCCTAGCAAATTTTAGTGAAAGTAGTTGGACCACGCTTATAGTGCGAAGTACCTAACATTTGCAAAAAAACCTTGCAAAAGCCTCATAAAACGAAGTGCTCTCGCAAATCCCTAACAAACTTTTTATTTTCTCTATAAATAGTCCACCATAAGATTGAAATTTCACACCAAATCACAAACATATTAGAGAGAGAAAACATTTTCGGGAAAAAAAATGGTGTCGGAACATGAAGTGTTCACATTACGACGATGGATATATAATCGAAACGATCTAGAGACTGGAGAAATGACGAGAGAATTTCGGGACGGGTTGCAAGTATTCATAAATCAATGCATTTAATAACCCATGAATGACGGTAATATCTTTTGTCTATGTCAAAAGTGTGGTAACACCAAATATTTATCAACTAATATGGTTAAAAGACATGTCTATAATAGAAAATTTATGCCGAACTATTATAACTGGTTAAAAGACATGTCTATAATAGAACGTAGCCTGCAAATCTACTCGATGTCCATGATGCATAAGCGTGACAGGTGACTTTTCCTACTATGGTTTCAATTTATCTTTCGTTCCGTGGCTCTTGTAATTTCGTGTTGTTGCATTTATCCATTATTTATATTAGCGTCAAGCATAGTCCTAGTAATAACATTTGTGGTTGTGTACTTTTGTCTTTTCTTAAAAATTGATTCAGGGCATTTCTTAATTTTCACAAGTTCCAGCAGATCCATGTGTTATCTCACTGTTTATTTTGCTTAACTATCTACACTGGATTTTTTATTCAACACCCAATTTTATTATTTTAATATTCTACTTCACATTATCTCTTTTCCATCTAATTATATAACACATATCATTATATATATATATATATAATTTTATAACTGAATTTTTCATCCAATTAAAATATGCCACAGAATATAATTATCTTACTTTTTCTTAATCCAATATATTGAATCTTTTAAACATGATTTAGTAAATGTCATATTCAACATGATATTCAATATCCCATTGGATTAACTAAGCTGATGGATAAAATTGTTCAATAAGGCATTGTAAGTAGTCTTATCTTGACATTGTTATTCATAAATGGATAAATATAACATTTGTCAAAACTTTAATTGCATTGTAAGTAGTCTTAATGTCTTATCTTGACATTTTTAATTTCATAAATGGATAAATATAACATTTGTCAAAACTTTGATTGCATTGTAAGTAGTCTTATCTTGACATTGCTTTTTCATAAATGGATATAAATAAACATTTGTCAAAACATTGATTACAATAGATATATACATATTGCTAAATTTAGTTAATTTTTAATTAATTAATGGTTATCCTTATTATATATGTAACCTTTTGAAAATTAGTTAAAGATGAATTGAGAAAAGGAAAAAATTGCTAAATAGTAAAGCTACATACAAAAAAGTTTGCTCTATATATGAGCTGTTAAAAAAAGTGGATTCTTTGCAAAAAATTTCTTTTAACATTTAAAGCATATTTATATTCTACAGATTACACAATCATTGTTTCATTTATCATAATCATTGTTTCATTTTCCGTTTCATGAATCGTGGCTATAAATAGGCTTGTTCTCATATCATTTTAGAGAAACAATATAAATCTTCTTCAAACTATCTTATAATTTCCCTTGGATAACGACAATGCTCGAGTACTCAATCCCAATGCTTGCATTTATTCTCTGTATTCTCCTTTTTGCATTAACTATGAAGCGTAAGAAGACGAAGAATACTGTGTTAGTGACTTCCTACACAAGAAATCTTGCTCTCCCTCCCGGGCCAAAACCTTGGACTCTAATCGGAAACCTACCGGACATACTAAGGACGAACAACAAACCGGTGTTTCGGTGGATACATTCTTTCATGAAAGATCTCGATACCGACATTGCATGTATCCGCCTCGCAAATACTCATGTGATCTCTGTGACGTCCCCAAGACTTGCTCGAGAGATTTTGAAGAAGCAAGACGCCATTTTCGCCACTAGGACGCTAACAATGGGCACGGAGTACAGTAGCCGAGGGTACTTAACTATTGCTGTGGAGCCACAAGGAGAGCAATGGAAGAAGATGAAGAGAGTGGTTGCATCTCATGTGACGAGTAAGAAAAGCTTCAATTTGACACTCCAAAAGAGACACGAAGAGGCCGATAACCTCGTCCGGTACATCAATAACCGATGTGGCTTAAACCATGGTAATGGTTCTGAGGTTATTGATTTAAGACTTGTGGTGCGACAATACAGCGGAAATGTAGATAGAAAGATGATGTTTGGAGTAAGATATTTTGGTAAAGGAAGTGAAGATGGATCTGGACCAGGACTGGAAGAGATTGAACATGTCGAATCTTTATTTACAGTTTTAACTCATCTTTACGCCTTTGCTTTGTCGGATTATGTCCCATGGCTAAGGTTCTTGGACTTGGAAGGCCATGAGAGAGTAGTGAGAGAGGCAATGAGAAATGTAAGTAAGTATAACGATCCATTTGTAGATGAAAGACTGAAGCAATGGCGTAACGGGAAGATCAAAGAACCACAAGATTTTCTCGACATGTTTATATTGGCGAAAGAGATTGACGGGAAGTCTATTCTTTCAGATGAGGAGATCAAAGCACAAATTAACGGTATGCATTTTTATCATCTTGTATCTCTCACCAAATACAAATTATTTAGGGTTTGCTAGCATTAATTGTGACAACCCCTCCCTAACTGGTTAAGTCAATCACATTTGGATAGTTCAAATTTATGGATTGATCATAAAATTTGTAAATTATTTTCGGATTTACTGAAAAACTCTATATGCATTAGATGTATTATTTTCTTGTATATTCTCAAAAAGAGTATAAATTTGACTACGTCTAACTTATCTTTTTTTCTATGTGGTTAATCTCGTGGGATTGTAAAGGAACTAATGTTGGCGACAGTTGATAATCCGTCTAATGCAGTGGAATGGGCTATGGCGGAGATGATAAACGAGCTGAGCATTATGCAAAAAGCTGTGGAAGAAATTGATAGGGTAGTTGGAAAAGACCATTTTGTCCTTGAATCTGATCTTGCAAATCTTAACTACGTGAAAGCTTGTGTCAAAGAGGCATTCCGGTTACACCATGTGGCTCCATTCAATCTCCCTCACATGTCCAATGCTGATGCAATGATTGACGGTTACTTCATCCCCAAGGGAAGCCACGTGCTGATTAGTCGTATGGGAATCGGAAGAAACCCTAGTGTGTGGGAGAAGCCGCTTAAGTTCGACCCTGATCGCCATATGGGGAAAGACATAAACGTGGATCTAAACGAGCCAGATCTCAACATAATATCATTCAGCACCGGAAGAAGAGGATGTATGGGTCAGAACATTAGGTCTGTCATGACGTCCATGTTACTAGCTAGGCTGATTCAAGGGTTCACATGGTTGGTGCCTAGAGAGGGTAAAATTGATCTTTCGGAAAGCAAGAATAACCTTTTTATGGCAAAACCTTTACATGCGATTGCAATACCTCGTTTGGCTCCACATGTTTACCCTAACTGACAAAGCAATGATTATATATTACAAAACAATGTTTTTTTTGTAAATATTAGTACAGTTAAATGTCAACAAGGTCTTCTTATACAAACGTAGTTATTTTTTTTTTGTCAACATTGGGCTACAACTGGCATGCTCATTAGCCAAGTACCTACATAATGTAGGCGATGGACTCGATCTCTAGTTGTGCAAGTACGCTGTCTTTAGTGAACTTACCGCTTGCCACTAGACTAAAGGTCATTTGCATACAAACAACGTAGTTATTAGTTCAGGAAATTTGAATTTAACTCTTATACTTTCTTTTTATATATTATAATATAACAAAAATGTATAGTAGTATATCACCTTGTTAAAAACTTGTCCGTATATCTGATTAATCCTCCGCGTAGGTGCTAGGCGGTGACCAACCGAATCGATTCATGTCTAGACGATTATTAAAATCGGGTTTTCGATTAATCCCTGCATAATCTAAATAATCTCCATTTAGTCCGATTAAAATCTGATTAATTTCCACCAAGAACGAAAATAAGAACCGATGCAACTAAATAGGATCGACAAGGCATGATCCATAGCCTAAATCTTATCTTTATAATCATTTTTAATCTAGTATAATGTAGTGGAGAAAATTCGAATATCTGATGTCAAGTCATTGACTGTATCATCCTAATCAACTGACTGAGAAGAACTCAACGATTTAATATTTTATATTTGTTAAAAGGTTATTAAATTTTTAACTAAGTTAAAATAAAATAAATTGTAATCATACACATTAAATTTGTTTAGAATGTGATATATACATAAAAGTTGAATATTATTTTGATGTTAAATACAACTAACAAACTATTTATAAGTAATGAAATTTGATTTTGTTCATCAATGTGTTTTATGAAATTGTAATAATTATTGATTATTAAGATTAAAATATAAAATAAATTTAAAAATTAGTCTTCGATTGATTAATCGCCATATAATTTTTGATTAGTTGATTAAGTGGTAGACACTACCTAACCGCACAACTACCGGTTAACGAAATTCAAAACATAAGAGTATCATTACCATAGTATTTTTGAAATCTTTTCTTTTTCTTTAATGGTAATATGTATATTTATATGTGTATTTTAACTAATTATTATTCAAAAAAGAAAACCAATTAGTATAAATTTCACTTATATATAATAGCTAATGTTGATTTTCTCAGATATCTGCAAATTAATGATTGTGGGCTAAGGTGAGAAGCTAACGAAGTGGACTAAAAAATTGACAATTAACGAGAAAATTAAAAACATAAATGACAATGGAGATGGTATAACTGACTCCGACGTGGACATTAAGATGACGTGGCAAACATGTGTGAAACACGAAATCCAGTTAGTTAAGAACACGAGTGTCGCGTGTAACTCCGAGCTCTCCACGCATTCAGACCACATGTCCACGTGCCTCTTGACTTCTTCGTCTCGTGGTTACCGTCCGATCAAGTCCATCTTGGGCTTTATGTTATGATCCTACGGTGTAGATTAATCAACACTCGCCCGTAGCGCGTGTATCTTAATTAAAACGGACGCCGTTATGTCGTCAAAGGTCTCTCATCACTGACCTCGTTCCACTGTCTCACTGAGCAATAATCCTCTACAAATTTCTATTGTGCAACCATCTTTCCTTCTCTATCATTATTGTCATAGACCAAGCTCATTAATAATTAATGATAATTTTTTTTATGTATTATTGGATCCATATATTTTACATTCATTTAAATTCTTAACAATATCATTAAAAACAAACATAAAATTTTAGTATAAAATTTAGAGGAAAGCATCATAAATGATTGGAGAAAGCATCATAAATGACACGCAAATACCAAATAATTCTTGTCCAATTAATGATAAAATTATTTAGGTTAAAACATTATGAATATGTTTAAATAAATTTAGTATCATTAAAAAAGTATTTTTAATCAAATAGTTAAATGTCATAATCATGTTTGCTTCATATGATATTATTAGATGCTTAAATGTTTTGGTAATTAGTTATAAATTGAGTTTTGTCGATCCAGTTTTTGGAAAAAAAAATTAGTACACCATAGAATATAGATAACATATTATACATGCATTTTTTGTCATTTCTATATAGGTTTCATGAATATATTTTCAAGAGGATTAACATTGTAAACAATATATTTGGTTAATTTAAATACATACTCAATTACAGTGTACGGGACTTAGCGTGGGTTGAGTAACACAGAATAATAGCTAATAATAGCTCGTCAAGACAGTCTCAGATTAGAGTGACATCATCATGTTTTAGAAAACCTAGCGTTATATATGTCACCATCTTGCGTCAAAAAAATTTCATCCTCATCCGATCGCTATATATATATAACTCCGCCTCTATCTTCGCCGTTGATTTAGATATACTTAAGATGTCGTACGCAAAAATCGGTTACGCCGGGACTTATCTGGTGCAACGCGGCGTATTGGAGCATCCATGTCGAACCGATCACAATGCAAAATCGTTTCCGATCAATCGCGACGGTAATCGCCGATCTAGCATCGGAACGATAACGGTGTCGATGGCGGAGAATGTATTGGAGATAGAGAAACAGAGAGCAAGAAGAAGAAGTGGAGGACAAGATCGTAGAGCGGTGGAAGCGGCGCATGAGAAGCTTGATCGGTGGATGAAGGAATCAGTGACGGAGATCGTGAAGAATCTAAGTAAAGCACCGTTGTTAGTTCATATGTATACCGGAGAAGAGGAGGAAGGAACAGTGGTGGTGATGAAAGCAGAGGAATGGAGAGATGTGAAAGGAAGATGGGAGAGAGGAGAAGCGAAGATGCCGGAGGGAATTGTGTTTGTTGAGCAGTTAGGAACGGCGGAGGAGAGTTGTGGTTGTGGTTTTGACGATGGAGATGGGACACGTGCGTGGGGGTTGGTGGTACAAGGGAGAGGAGTTGAGTGTGGACCGGTTTGTTATTTGTTGAAGACGACTCGGGTCAGGTTAGGGTCAGGATCCGGGTCGGGTTTGGGTATGGGGTGTACGCATTTCTGTTTAGCTAAGGTGTCGAGTTTTAGGGAGACGTGTGAGTCTCAGCTTAGGAATTGTTGGCTCGTGGGAAATTGATAATCTCAAGACTTGTATGTTTCGTCATGTAAATGAATATTTGGTAAATTATCGAATTTGTATTAAAAATCGAGATTATCCTATTCATATCCCAATTTCTAACATCTTAAACAATTAAACAATATCACGTGAGAATTATATAAAATTTATGATGTTGAATTCCGGTAGAGAATAAGCAAAACAATTTCCTTATTTAAAATCTTGATTTAGCTTCCCGTTTAAAATCTCTATTTAGCAAAAACATATCAAATATGTTTTGAGTAAAAAAATTAAATTAATTTTTTAATAACATGGTTGATATATTTCCCTTAAATTGGCCAAACATATTTAATTTCATAGTAAACTCTATTTACTAAAATTGGTAGAGGTGAAGATAATTATTCTAAAAACCAAAAAGAAGTAATTATCTACTTATTAAATTTTTTAAAAAAATTAGAGATTGAGTAGTAAGACCTTAAAGATTGTGAAGATTTTAGGAAGAATTCGTTGAATAACATATATTTGAATACTAATTAAGTAAATAATATGTATTCTTTAAAATTAAGTAAATGATAATGGTCCACTTGTGTATTTATACCAAATTAACCCTCAAATTTTTTTAAAAATTAATTTTCTTTTTTTGAAGACAAAAGTGAGAACGACACATGACATGTGGAGACAATGCATTTAATGTTTTGTCTCTAAATTTATTAACCGTTAATACATATATTATCTGATAACATGATAATCATCAGATAAAATAATAGTTATCAGTTAATGATGATGGCTTAACTCAGTATCTTAGGGCTTAAATACTGATGGTAACTATCTTGAAAGCTTAGATCAGTAGATAACAGATAAGTTAATTGGTAACTGGATAGTTATCAGATAAAATAAGAGTTATTAGTTAATGATGATGTCTTAAATCAATATTTTGGGGCTTGAATAATGATGATAATTGTTTTGGGAGCTTAGTTCAGTAGATAACAGGTAAGTTAATTGATTATTGGATAGTTATCAGATACAATAATAGTTATCGGTTAAAATAATAGTTATCGGTCAAATCATTTTCATCTTCTTTGTGGGTGTTTAAAGCTAATCTGCAACTTTAGCTATGACTGTTGTTGATAATTTACAAAATTATAATGAATATACAAAATAAAAGTCGTCAAGAGAAAGTGCATTCAAATGGTTGGCAGACATTCACAAATTCCACTTGAGGATGAGGATAATGTGGCAATTATTGAGAATAAGAATTTTATAGGTTTAGTTCAATCTTGATTAACACTCATTGTCCTTTAACTTTTAGTTTATCTGGTAACTAATATATTACATGCTAACAAATATATGATCTGTTAACAAATATTTTATCCGCTAATTCGATAACCTTTGTGAACCAGTGAGTTTTTGACTTAATGAGTCGGATTCTGTTCGGATCTATACTCTAGATAAACAATGATGAAATTAATTCCAATTCTTGGCAAATTAAGCACAGAACTTTGAATAGAGGTTCATGGAGATTGAATCTAAAAGGTATGAAATATTTTTCTAACATTAATCTAATAAACCATAAAACAATGAAATCTGAGATCTGAGTTTAAGCAAATTAATATATAAAAGAAACAAAGATTACAAAATATCTTCACTAGTAGCAAACTCATCACAAAAAAACAAAGAAAAAACTAAGAACAAGAGTTAACGAACAAAACTTCGATTACAATTTTTTCTTTGCCTTTTGTTATTTCTCTCTAAAAAAGAAAGAAAAAAGAGATTAAAAAAAAGAGAAAATAGAAAAGGTAAAGAAATATGAAAGACAAAGAAGATGAGAGATATGAATAGAGATAGAGACAAAACAATCATAAATTTATCTAGAAAGAGCTATGAGTGTAAGCTTTGACTCAAAACTAAATACATAAAACTTTTATGTTAGTTATTACAATTTCTCTAGATTTTAAACTTAAGTGAGTATTATATAAAATTTACTTTTATTAAATTTAAGATGACACCATATCAAAATCCAATAACAATAAATTTAAGTGTATATTTCAATCTAAATTATTAAATAACACTAGACTTCCCTCCAATATAAATTTCTCATATGATAGATTTTTTAAATATGGGTTAAGTTAATCCTTTTAGTAAATAAAAGTGTATGAAGTAGTGAGTTTATACCAAATTCAAAGTAAAAAGGGCCTTTGCAAATATAGTAATGAGCTTACCAAAATACAAAAGATTCGATTTTTAAAGGCCCAAACTCACTATTCCCTCCAAATCGTGTACAATACTTTTTGAATTTGAAAAACCTTAAAGATCCCTTAGAAAAAAAACCACAAAATTAAAAACTTTTGTTGTTGTCAGAAATTATTAAACTACGCCCACATCGCGCGCTCTTCTTCTTCTTTCTTCAACTAGAGAAAGTCCTCCTCTCCAATTTCTAGGGTCTCAATTCCGACATTCGGATCTGTGTTAATTAAGTACCAAATCTTAAACCTTTGTGTAAATCACTCGAACCCTCGATCTCGTTTTTGATTTTCTCCCTGGAGGATTCGAAGAATTTGTAGTCATTATCTTCTGGGCTTCTTCGAATTTCTTGAAATTTGCTTGCTTTTACCGACAAATTTGGAGGGTAATTTTCTGGGTTTGTTTTGAGGTATAAATTTAGTTGCCATGGAAGAACACGACGATGTTTCTGGAGGGCTTTCTTCGAGTCCCAGATCCGACTTAAAGGTAAGTTCTTTACTTCTTCTTAGGTTTTCCTCGAATTAATTTGGCTTGTTTACTGGTACTTTGTTTTCAGTCTTCCGATCTAACTATACGTTGTTTTGCTTTTTCGATTTTTGGGATTTTAGATCGGAGGCGATGAGTTGGATAAAAGACAGGAGTCGAGAGAAATTCTACCTCTTAAACCAATGCTAAATTCAGGTAATTTACTGTTTAATTTCTCGATTTATGATTCTACACACATTTGCTTTGTAATATGGTTTCAGTTGAGTTTGAAGCTTAGGAAAGACATAACAACAGAACCTAAACCCTGATTGTTTTTTACCTGTGTTAACTTAAACTCAAACTCTAATTTGAGCATCCCTTGCTACAGGTAACACTGTTCATGCTTCTAAGGACATTGGAAAAGCCAATGAAATGTCTCAAGTTGGTAAATTTTTAGAGAGTTTTGTTAAAGAAGGGAAAAATAATAAGATGGAACTGTTGGATCCCTTGAAAGTCTCTCTAATTTGAACATCCTTTGCTACAGGTAACACTGCTCATGCTTCTAAAGATATTGAAAAAGCCAATGATCAAGTTGGTAAAATTTCAGAGAGTTTTGTTAAAGAAGGGACACATTATAAGACGGAACTGTTGGGTCAAGAGGTTAATCCTTCTATTAGTAATCTCAACAAAAATGCTAACAATGAAAAGCGAGCTTTGGTTAAGAGAAATGATGCTGAATGTGTAGCACAGAAAAGAAGTGGATTAGACCTGAATCTGGATGTTGTTTCTAGCCGCTTGAAGGATGATTTATCATCGGTTTGCTCATCTAGGAGACGTGATAAATCTAGTTCAGTGGATGTTTATTCAGAGTGTGGGAGTTCTAATCCTGTTGAGGAACAAGATCCAATGAAGCTGTGGGAAACAATGAAACAAAATGGGTTTCTCTCTAATCCACACGGTGGGATTTCAACGACATCAAGTAGCTGTCTTGTCTCATCAACTCATGGGGGGATACCGGCTCCAAGGAAACGTGGTCGCAAAAGCAAGAATAATCATGATGCCGCAGTGGTGAAGAAGAGAAAGATTGAGATTGCAAGGAGGGAAGAAGTTGACAGGTTTGCTAGGTTAGCTGCTCCTAGTGGACTCCTCAATGAATTGAACCCTGGAATTATTAACCATGTTAGAAACAAAAAGCAAGTATTTTCCATTATTGAAAACATTGTCAAGTCTGCAAGAGATTCTGGAGACTTCTGTCATTCCAAAATGAGGCATAGTCATAGTGCAATTGGGGGTTCAAGGAAGAACTTGGAATATGTGAACACTGATGCCTCCAGATCTGACATTAATCAAGGATTCAAGTATGCCATGCCAGAAGATAAGTACCCTTCGTGGTACGACAAGGAGAGATGTGCAGATGATGAGTATAGTGAAGAAAACAATACGTTTGGGTCGAGCTTGCAGGTCGCAGGCATGTTCTCGGAAAATGCCAGTTCCTCGTCGAGCCAGTACCCATCAAATGCTAGTGTTCTCACTGTCAAAGGTATGTTTCATGAATTCATACTCATTCTGCGTGGTTTTGTACAATTAAATGTGGCTAAGATTGATCTTCATCTTTGATTTGCAGCGGCTACAGTAGCTTCTCAGTGGTTGGAGTTGCTTCATCAGGACATCAGAGGCCGTGTTTCCGGTAACCAAAACTCATTTAAGATTATTGATGCAATGAAAAGTTCAGTACTTGTTTGTTCTTGAATCCCATTTGTATTTTTCAGCTCTTCGGCGTAGCAAGAAGAGGGTTCGTGCAGTTGTCACAACAGAGCTACCTTTCTTAATAATGAAAGAATTCGCAGCTGATCAAGAAAATGACCCAAGTTTACTCCTTCATGGGGCTTCGAGGGCTTCAACAGTCGATATCCACAAAACCAGATGGATGAATCTGTTTAACCAACTCGAACATACGCTATCAGAAGAAGAGAAACAATTGGTAAAGAAGTTAAATATCTTCACCACACATCTTTCCTAATTTGCCTGGCATCTGATTTGTAGTTTTTGAACTTTAAAATTTTATAGGAAAGCTGGTTATGCCAAGTGAGAGACCTGCAATCACAATGTGATCAAGGGCTGCAACACTTGAGCTCGAGTTCTGGTCAAAATTTATTACAGTTAGGATTGCCATTGGACTCCAGGTATGGCCATTTCAGTAGCTGATCATCTCATTACCAGTTGAATATGTTTCCCCAATTCAAATTTATAGTTTCTGCTGTTTAAATTGTGTTGCAGACCAGCGGACGCACTGATCTCAGATAAGGATTTAGTTGTTAGAGCAGCTGCAGCCTCTTTATTCTCGACCTGCAATTTTCTAATGGAGAACGTAACTTGCACCTGAAACTCCTCCAAACTTCTGACTAGTAACTGATATAAGCATTTTAGTTGAAACTTTTTCTCAAGTTTACTTTAGTGTAAACTTTCACAGCAGAGTTTTTCTTTGTAATGCACATCTGTAACACTGGGGAGCAATTCTCATCGACCTTTCGTTTTTTTTTTTTTTTTTTTTCAAACTTTTGTTTTTTTTCTCTTATTTTTACCTTTATAGATTCATTTATATAGCATTGTGTTCTACAATAAAAACCTATTATTAAGACCTGAAAGTAATGAACATCTCTTATATTGAATACTTAAACAATTTGAGAACAAAATAACTATGCATCTTATTAAACTCCAAATATATTCTGGCTATTCAAGGTCTGGATCTAGCCCTAAGTCTAATTCCTCAAACCTCTCACATCAAGGAACTACTACAAATTTACAATATATAACAGTGATCTGGATCTGTATATAAGTTTTGGGTTCTTACATAGAGAACCTAGAAGCTGAAATCGGTATCATCATGCTGTAAGCAAGGTTGGCTTGTTTAGAGCCAATTGGAGACAGTCTTGTTTGCTGTCGCTTTGGCTGATGGATCTTCCGGATCTTTAGCTAATGAGCGATACTGAAGCTTCACACTCTCTGCATTGTCCAGCGTTTTTACCACATACCTGCAAGTGAGTTTATACAGCAAATGAGATCCAAGTCACGGATACAATTATACAAATGTATTTGCTCAAGCGTTTTAAAGGTGATTGACTTTATCGGAATACAAGATGCTTGCAGAGAGAAAGAATTGAATCCTTGTGAACCATTATGTGTATACCATGGGAGTCATAATCAAAGAAGAGATGATACTTTACCAGCCGTTTAAGCATTGAGTAGTTACAACAGCTTCCCGACCAACAAAACGAGGTGGTGTCCTCTTATTTCCCTGATTCATGTTTTACTCTAATGGTTAACAACAACTCCTACAATCTTCCATTAAGAGAAATTACCTACAATGGAAAAAAGATGCAGGGAAAAAAGAAAAAGGATTGACCTTTATAATAACTCTGTCTGCCACAGCAAACGGGAAATGATTACTTTTGTTCCTTGTTCGTCCTGAATGATTCGTAACACCAAATGCACGTCTCTCCTAAATATATGGAAAAAAATCGAGTTGGGAACAGAAATAACCGTGAGAGATTATGATGATTAGTAGTACTATGTTACTTGATCAAATCCTTCTCTCTTTCTCTTAGATGAACTGTTCGACTGTGAATTCTCTTCTCGGCAGAATGCTTGCACTGCAACTCGTAAAGCTGAAATCATTCCAGCAATGATAATGATAAGCAATTCTCTGAGAAAACCAATACAAAAATCATGAACTCAACTGATTTACTCACTGAGATTAGGGGTTATTGAGTCTTCTGAGACTGGCTGCGAACATGTGCAGCAAGCTTTCTAAGAGAACCCAACGGAAAATAGATTTCATAAGGAGAAGAAAAGAGGCAAGCAAATAGCAAAGAGCAAAAGAAGAGCTCGTGATGGAAGAAACAAAACTCTGTACCATCTGTTTAACATGTTTTATCCCTCCAGCTCCAAAAGTGTGTCCGCAAGGCAAAATCATAGCATCAGCCATTAAAACACCTCTGCAATTGTGCAAAGAGAATTGTACTAAATCACAAGCACGATTTCTATGAAACACAAGCACGATTGCTTGCAATTTCAAATTCAAAAGTATCGAAGTCCACCCTTACTTCTTGGCGAGATAACACTATAAGCTGTTTGTGATTTCTATCCTGTGTTTGTAATTCCGGAACCACACACATATATATCGATAACCACTACAGACTACACTAGATTTATAAAGCAGTAACATATTTTCATTCATTGTTGGAAATTCCAAAAGCTACCGAATTGACGGCTAAGAAGTGATAATACGAACTCAATACACAATTTGAAACCAAAACGAGCCGTAAAACCAAGTGAAAACAAAAAGAAACATACGTTGTAGGATCAGACAAAATGGTCCGTAAGGATTCGATTGAAGTGCTCGCAGAGGAAGAAGGGTCTTTTCTACCGCTGAAATCAAACCCATTTTCAGCAGTTACAGGTGGTTCCTCATTCCTAGAAGCAAAACAAGCTTCCATTGTCTTAAAATGCTGTGAGTAATAAGCTGCGTTATCTTGTCCAACCACGAGCACTACATTCAGCATTTTCAGAGAAAAAGTCCATTGCCTTAATATCTCAAAACGTAGAAACTTATTTGCACTAGAATTACAAAAAACCAAATCCTTGTGGGATTCTCTCACCAGCTCCTGATGATACATTATCTTCACCAGTGTCTTTGTTCATGCCAACGTCACCTTCGTTTCCATCTATGTCATCATCTTCGTCTTCTTCTTCAACGTCATCCTCGCCGTCGGATCCACCACTATCATTAGGGTTTCCACTAATGGGTTTCTCCGAGTATAAATTTTGCCGGAACTCGAGACGAGGGTGAGGGTTTGCTGCAGCTGCGGCGGCTGCTGCTGCTGCGAAATACCGATGGTCGCCGATAAAAGCTGCGAATTCACGGGTTTTAGGGTCCTGTTCGCCGACCCGGAAACGTAACGGGTCAGCATCTTGGACTATCATCGGCTGCGAATTGAACGGCGCCGGAGAAAGCCCTTTTCCGGACATGGAATTGAACGATCGATAGATAATTGAAAACCTAAATTTAAATCACAAGGTAGAGGATATTTATACACGTAAGAATGATAAAAAAATGGGTTTTGGTTTAGTTTTACAACACAAAGAAGTAATCGAGAAGAGAGATGAGTGATGAGATCATATGAAAAGAGTCAGAGACTAGACTAAAGAGGAGGAGGAAGAAGAAGTGGGAATCCAAAACGACGTCGTCAAGAGAAATGATAAACGACTTTCGGTGACGTTTTCAACCACAACAGACGTCAGGCTTCGGATACTTTGGAGTTTGGGCCTCATGGACCCATAAAGTGTACTTCGGATTCTGACTTTTAGATATAAAGAGAAAGTCAACGAAATGTTCTTTACTGTACTGCTTTTAAATACTCTTTTTGCATCATTGCTTGTTTGATAGAAATTGTTCTATCTTGCTCTTTAATGTATTCAGAAGAAATTGTCCATTATTAAGATGTGTTACAATGAGAAGATATCATGTAAACTCATAGTAAATTACAGGTACAAACAAACAACAATTATTCACTGATCTCTCTGTTCTTTGATGTTCTTGAACATCTTAGAGCTCTGGTCAAAAATCTTTGCTCGTCTGCTGTAATCTATAGGGTCTTTTCCATCATCATCCCCCATGTTAACAATCTCAAAATAGAGAGAGATTTATGCTCAAATGAGCTTATTAAGATAGATAGAAAAACTAGAAATAGAAATAGCTCATCAAGGAGCTTTATTGGTGCATTTATTGGTCCAAATAGAGTAAAAGAGGAAACTTAAACACCAAGATCAAAATAAATTTTGAATTGATATCATAAGATTCAGAAGATTGAGAGTTGGTTGGGGGCAACATAAGAAGGATATTTATACCATCAAAACCCTAAATACATGGGCTCATTCAATTGGTAGTGGGCTTGTCTAATGGTCTCTTTAATACCCCATGATAGCTTCTTTCTCAAGCAACTCCACTGGAGATTGGTCTCTTTGTTCTTTGATGTTCTTAAAGAGTTTAGAACTCTTATCAAAAATCTTTGCTCTTCTGCTGTAATCTCTAGGGTCTCTTCCATCATCATTCCCCATAATAGCTTCCTTCTCAAGGCACTCTAAGAGCTCCCAAACTCCTCTGTTTGCTTCTCCGCCACATATCGTTCTTCTCTGAGTCAGTTCCTCCTCTTCCTCTGGTATGATTGGCTCCACTGCAGCTGCGTAGCCTGAGCCTGAAGCCACACATCTAGCTACAGCAACCCATCTCTCCTTCTTAACGTTAAGTGTCTGTGGGATTGTTTTGACTGGAGCTAGAGCTTGATGAGTTCTCGGAGATGGGTTGGTGCTGATCTTTGTGCAGGTTTAAGAAATAGCTTCCATTGTTGTTATCTGGTGAAGTTTTAAGCTGAAAAGTAAAAGGTGATTATCTCTTTGTGGTTTATATAAGGTTTGGATGCGGTGCTAAATGTGACGTATCAGCACACGTGTAGGAGTGGCGATGAGTAAGAGAGTTTCGAGATTCTGACCTTTCTCCTTTTCACGACCTTTTCAACTTTACCCAACAAAGGTTTTGTTTACTCTTTAGTCTTTAGTATAAACGGTTGCTGTTCAAATTCAGACACGTTAGTTTTTTTTTTTTTTTTTTTTTCAGACACGTTAGTTTAGTTCTAGAACTTGCACCTAATGATCATTTTCCATTAGGAATATGAACCAGACAGAACCAAATTAAACCGGATCTGTTACAAGATTCTACAGAACCTACAGATTATATTACAGTTCCAAATCCTGATAAGAGCATTTCACTGTAAGGAACAACACATTGAGTAGCAAATAACACATCTGACAAATTGCAGAAAAAAAAACGAACAAATAGATAAAAGACACTGCTAGGGACTTGACTAGATGAAAATTCCCTAAATGGCAAAAAGATGTTTTTCTATTTCAGATGCGCAAACTATCTTCACAGCCTCTGTGAGGATCACATCTATAGAGTTTTTACTTTGCACCTTCATTGATAAACCCTTCTTTGCGGCCTTCAAAGCCAGGACGCAAGAGTTTTTTCTCCCTCTTGGCGATTTTCCGCTGCTTATTCTGTTCTATCCTATCAGCGATATTCCCTGATCTCTTTTGTTGCTTCTCCATCTTAAACTTCTGTTGTCCTTCAACTCTTTCTTTCCACTTCTCTGCGTGCTTCTCGTGCCTCTTCTTTTCTTTGTGGATGCTTTGCTTTAACAGCTTTGGGTCATCATGAACCTTGATACCAGCTGCTCTGCTTGTAGCTGCCTTCCATGAGTGCTTCTTTGCAACAACTTCACCTTTTTCTGGATCCTTCTTCGCAGCATCTAACTTCATAGCTCTTTCAAGTTCTTTTGCCTTTGAAAGCCTCCGTTTCTTTTTATCTTTTCCGTATTCCTCGTCATCATCAATCTTGAGATAACCAAATGTAAGGTCCTTAGCAGCCTCTTCCACTTCTAACTTACCCTTACCTTTATCTGCTGACTTATCCTCCTCCACATTCTTCTCCTCAGAAACCCAGTCCTTCTTTCTCTTACTTGGCAGACGCCTCTTCCTTTGGCTTTTTGGTCTATCTGAACCTCCACGACCACCTTTGAGCAGATCAATTTTGCGGTGGAGACGTTGCCTCAGCTCCTCGTATGTAACAGACTGATCATCCTTTTTATTGTTGTTATCGGTTTCCTCCTCACTGTCATCATCAGAAAGCTCATTACTCGATTTTTCCTTTTCTAGCTTCTTCTGCATATCCAATTTTTCCTTCTCCAGCTTCTGCTTCAGCAAATCAAGAGTCGTCAAAGCAGACTTCTCTGGATCCAACCTATCCCTCCTCGCCTTCTTTAGGTTGTCGTTTGTTTTTTTCTTGGCTCTAGCTTTTTGAGCCTTGTTAAGACCTGGAAACCATTTTCTTTCTGTCTCATCAGGTAAGTAGAATCTTGCAGGGATGAGCTCTATCATCTTATCGAAAAATTCAGCATGTTGACGAGTCTTCAAATCCGATTCAGAATAGAGTTTACCCTTTTTCTTTGCCATCTATAACAATTACCAAAACCAATCACAATCAGAAACAAAAAAGGCCTTTCAGAAAAGTGACATAAAAAACTAAGGACTTATAGTCAAATTCAGGAGCTTATTAACACATCAAAACTGTGGAATAAAAACGTACAATGGCAGATTCATTTGAACATCTAGATGATAAAACAGTACTTACATCTGTCCCACGAATATTAGTCATTGCTCTCCACAGATTAGATTAGCCAAAAAGTCGTAAACCTCGAGACAAGCTGCAGCAATAAAAAAGGAAGTATTAGAGCATTGTGAAAGACTACAACCATCAAAAGACATAAGTTTTCGATCTACATAATACGTAGCTATAACTAAGCTTGTACTAATACTTTCAAAATAGTCTGCTTGTCAGAATCGAGCAAGTCACTGAATCACATCAAATGAATCAGAGTAAACGAGGCTCACAAAGCGTTTATCGGTTGGATATACTTATCATCCAGGAATCTATCACTTGTTTTACAAGAATTTCAAAATGTTTTTCGTTTTCTATTCAAAGTTATCAATTAACTTAGTAATGAATAACTAAAAAAGAAAATACTCAACAAGATGAATTTGCAGACACCACTTACATATAATAACAAAATCTCAAGTTGTGTTCTTTATGAGAAAAACAAAAACAAAAAACTAAAAGAAACAGGCGTGGTTCTTGAGCATTCATGCCCATTCATTATACTGGAGAGAAATAGAAACTCTAAATAGTATAATAGAGAAACATTTCCCCACTGTAATTCGCTTTGTCCAAGACATTAACCTAATGCAGGATGAATAAAGATAATAAGCAGCACACAAAACCAAAATAGAGAGCATAAGAAACAAATCTTATCCTCGAGACCGTAGAAGAAATCTAAATCAAGCAACGGTGAATGAAGAAACGTAAACAAGTTTCAAGTTTTTCATATCAATTCAGGGTTCATCATCACTCGTAACATAACAATTTTGCCTCCAGAAAATTAGATTCCTTAAACAATACGAACCAAACCAGATGGAATAAGATAAGTATTTACAGGGAAAAACAAATAAAATAGAAGAGAAGAACTCACCGGTAGCGACGATGGCGAATCAACAGCGTCGAGAGAAGGAACAGAGAGAGAGAGAAGATGTTCCGTGGAAAGTTTAGGGTTTGAATGGTTTTGTCATTTCTCAATTGCCATAAGGGTATTTATGTAAATCTCATCTAGCGTCCCAATAACGGTTCGGTTTAACGCATTCAAATAAGACAAACCGGAAATTCAAACTAAATCGAACCGAGAAGTTATGCACGAATTACGAATGTGTCGTGGGAAGGAAACTTACCTCTTATACGCCTACACGTGGATTATTTCTCTTCACTCTTCTTTTCTGTTCGGATATTTTAATTAGAACGACGTCGTTCGTTAGAAAGCAAAGCTTCATCGGAATTGCTTTGTCTGCTACTTCAGTTCCCGGCGAGCGATGGCGGTCTCAGCTTTCCGTAGCACGCGATTACCGTTATTTCATCATTCTCAGGTCTAATCTATTCCTTATGTGAATTTGTTTCCTTTATCTGCTCTTTTATGACTAAGCTATCAAAATTGGCATACTCCAATACAATATTCTCGGTCTCCCTACGCTGAATCTTTGATAGCTTCATTTTGCAGTTCCCCATCGCGAGAACTGTATCGGGAAGCTCTAAAAAGATTATCGGAAGCAGAATTTCAAAGGGTTTTACTCTTTCTGCGCAGTATTCACAAACCCAGGACTTTTCCACTTCTCGTCTTCAAAGTACATAAAAGTTCCTGCCTTTGTACTCTCAATCCGAATTTTTTCCCTTTGATGTATGATGGTGGTATTTTTTTTCTCCAGAATTATATATTGTTAAGAGTGATTCTGTTGCTAATCGGATATAATTGATCTTAAAAATGTTTGAGGAAGAAGTTTACCTTGAAATGTACACATTGGAATCACGTTTTCTTTAGTGAAGACGACTTATTGAACCATGTGCTTGTTCGAATGGCTTTTGATGCAGGCCAGATTGAGAAGTTACCAAAGCTGGTGGAGGATATAGTTCAGACATCGTTAAACACAGGTCCACGCGGTGTGACACGCCTTGTACAAGGCGTTCAAGCTTTTGTAGGGGTTGGAGGAGAGTGGCTAAATGATTTATCTAAGGTGACTCTTGATCGTATTTAAAGGTTCCATATGTCTTTCAAGTGAATCGCTTATAAATCTTGTTTATATGAGTAAGAAGCTTGATGTTTCCTGTCAGCTGATTTTTTTTTTTCTTCTTCTTTTGGTTTCAAACTATCTCTGATTGTAAACCACTTTCTCACTCGTTGCAGTCTACAAGCGTATCTGGTGGGTTACCAAGTGAATTGCAGCTTGGTCTACTGTCTCCTCTCTATTTGAGGAAACTATTTGAACGCATGGGAGCTACTTACATTAAACTGGGCCAGGTAAATCATATTGCTAAATGTAGAGCGTTTTGTAAGTAAATAGCTAGAAATTTGTGAACTGTATGTCTAAAATTATCTTAGTTATTATTGTTCTTTCTCAATATATTTCCAATTCTATCCCATTTAACAATACTTTTGAAAAATATCTTTTGAATTTGTAGTTTATAGCATCTGCGCCAACTTTGTTCCCACCTGAATATGTCAAAGAATTTCAGAACTGCTTTGACAAAGCTCCTCCTGTGCCGTATGAAGAAATTCGTAAAATCTTGCAAGAAGAACTTGGGAGACCCATAGAAAGTGTATATGAATATGTTGATCCTACACCAATTGCATCAGCCTCGATAGCACAAGTGCGTTCTTCATCTTCTGCTTCACTGAGCAACTTTCATTTTGTTCATGTACTCTTCTTCTGCTTAAGGGAATTATCATGACCAGGTTCATGGTGCAAGGCTTATAGGCTCCCAAGAAGATGTAGTGATTAAGGTCTTGAAGCCTGGTATAGAAGATTTCTTGGTGGCAGATTTGAACTTTATCTACGTTGTTGCCCGTATTTTTGAATTCCTTAGTCCTGAATTTAGCCGTACTTCGCTGGTATACTCTCAAGTAGCTGTAGAGAAATCTAACTCCTCTGTATTTAAGTTGCTTGTGCTGTTAAGTTATCCACTAAACAATATACTCTCCAAACAGGTTGGTATAGTCAAAGACATTCGTGAGTCAATGCTTGAAGAAGTAGATTTCAATAAGGAGGCTCAAAACATTGACTCATTTAAGAGATATCTTGAAACCATGGGGTTGTCAGGGCAAGCTACTGCTCCAAGAGTGTATAACCACTGCAGCAGCCGGCGGGTACTTACTATGGAGAGGCTGTATGGAGTTCCACTTACTGATCTTGATTCTATAAGATCACTTGTTTCCAGTCCAGAAAACAGCGTTATTACTGCACTTAATGTGTGGTAAGAACTTTGACATTTTAAAAAATTTGTATTGTTCTTTTTCCTCACTGTAGCTGTTAGGTAAAATCAATCTTCATGTGGATGTAATTTGCAGGTTTGGAAGTTTGCTTGCGTGTGAAAGCTTCCATGCTGATGTACATGCAGGGAACTTATGGCTGCTGCGTGATGGCCGGATCGGGTTTCTTGATTTTGGTAAATCATACACGCATGCCTAATTAGTGCAACATTTTTTGCATGCGACAATTCAGTTTCTCGACTCTACTACCTTTGATTCGTCTATTAATGCATGAAAATACAGTCTTTCTATTAATACTCTTCCCTGTTTATTGGTAATTTTTGGTGTATTCAAGTAAGTATCTACATTTTTTTCAGGAATTGTTGGTCGGATATCCCCCAAAACATGGGATGCTATGGAAGTATTTTTAGCGTCTATTGCAACTGAAGAATATGACTCCATGGCCTCAGCTTTGATTCAAATGGGGGCCACAAATAGAGATGTTGATGCCAAAGCTTTTGCAAGAGACTTGGAAAAGATGTTTGCATCTATCCAGGCAAGCATTTTTACTCTTTACGGACTTAGATGACCCTTTGTAACCAGCTACATCTGTTCAGAGGAACCAATGGGATTTTTTTCAGAACTGTTGTGCAAAACAAATACAATAACTTTAGCTAATCTTATGGAGACAAGTGAATCTCTTCTTGCAGGAACTAGATACAGAGATAGTAGTGGCTACAGCTCGTGGAACAAATTCAAATAGAACTGCTGTTGCTGCTAACGTAGTTATGGATGAGAGACAGATGAATGCTCTTTTCCTTGATCTGGTAATCACTATATCAGACGTAATTGTTAAGGATTTTTTTTGGGTTTTGATGTCATTAGGATACAGAATTTGCATTCGTTTATGTTAAGATAAATCCCAGTTTGAGCTCTAAAGAGCACTTTCGATGAAACCAAATTTTTATCCTCTTGTAGGTGCGTGTTAGCGAATCATATGGGCTTAAGTTCCCAAGAGAATTTGCACTTCTACTGAAACAGCTTCTTTATTTCGATCGATACACAAGACTATTAGCCCCAAACCTGAACATGCTGCAGGATCAGCGTATCTCTATCGCATCCAAGCAAAGGACGAATCGGTACAAAGATAGCTTCAACTAAGTTCATACAGATATACTTTCTTCTTTTTTCTATTTACAAGTGGTACAGTTATTGTAGATTGGATTAAGCGATGAATTTAATGTTGTTACAAACATATCAATACATAACAAATGAGCAATACTTCTTCTCTGTATAAATTTGCACAAGTGTCATGGTTTCTACTTTAAACAAAAAGTGCAGAAACAAATCCTTTACCAATACACAGATGTGAAAAAAGAATGATAAACCAATGGCAAAATTTTCCATCTCAGAAGCACATAGTTCTCGTTACTTCATCAGAAGCAGAGAATCTATACAGAAGGAGGACGCTGTACAGCTTTAAAGACTTGGCTTACAGTAGAATATCCCATTAGTCGGTGAAGTGGAGAGCCTTTAGCCACAGGTTGCTCCTCATCCTGAACAGAGGGGCTCAGCCTTTCGGGTCTGGATGGAGCTTCGTCTCTGGGAGACTCTGATGTGGAATTGCTACTCCTTTTAGCAGTAATTGCTTGTGTTACTGCAGGAACTAAATGAGTTCTGGACTGAAGCGAGAATTTGAGAACAGTGGAGCAAGTGCCACATCTGAGAAGATGATGCTTTCTCTTGAAGATGAGAAAGTCTACAGGAAGCTGCAGGTTTTCTGAGCATCTGTAACAGCTGATGAAAGGTGCCCCGCCAGCTGTTGGACGGATATGGCGCTTGGCCACATGTTGTCTCTCACTTAGACGACGGGTCTGTAACTCATGGTGGTGGCCAGCAAATCTATTACGCTGATAATCGTCCGCATCAGAGAGTATCTCATGGTTCCATCTCGGATGATAGTCAGGCTGTTCCATTGGTCTCTGTGGACTTGCAGAATACGAACTGTAAGAAGTATTATGAAGCTGAGCGGAATAGTAACGGGGATGATTTCTTCTGTCACTAGTCACCTCTCCTAAAAACCTACCCCCTTGTCCCCGACCTCTTGCCCTTGGGTTGTTTTGATACATATAGTCACCACATTCGTGGTTCATGCCTCCAGCATATGGAGGTATTTGAAACGACTGTGCACGAGAATAGCAATCAAACTCATCGTGTGACGGATATGAAGGGCTTACACGTGTGAATGGTTCTCTCGGATATAAAGGCATGTTGGGCCGAAGTTGTTCTGTCCCATGTCTCCTCCCATGTCTGCTAAGACGCCCTCCTGGTCCCTCTAGTTGCTGAGACCTGTTCTGATTCCACTCGTTGTATGTGGTCATCCCATTGCGCCTCTTGTCAGAGAAAGTGGAAGAGGAACTAGCGCCTTCCTCTTTATAATTCACAGGGTATCTCTGCATCTCAAATTTGCCTGATCTTATTCTCGGAAGAGCATTCCATTGCTCATTTTCATCTAGAAGTTGGTCTTCCCTTTCATCAGATGAAGACTCACTCCCATCATAAGCAGAAGAAGTTTTGTATCCATTATCATCAAGTTGGCTTTGCTTCTCTTCAACAGGGGAAGCATCAGGTGAGATTTCAACATCATCGGATGAATTACTCGTTCTTGAAGCCACCGCATCACGATCAGAAGGAGTCTTGTTTGCAGAAAAATCAAGTCGGCTTTGATTCTCTTCAATAGGGGAGGCGTCAGGTGAGATCTCAGCATTACCGGATGAATTACTCACTCTCGTGACCACCGCACGATCGAAACTCAAGTTCCTAGAGCTAGCCCCAGAGCCTGCAGCTTCTACCACGGTGTTCATCATATCAGACTCCAATCTGGAGTCTTCCTCTCCTTCATTCTTTTCAGAATGACATTCCTGGTGTTGAATTTCATTAGTTTCATGTCCATTAGATAACTGTAAAGCACCAAACTCCTTCTCCATAGACTCTATGGATGCATTCCTACTTTTCTCATACTCTTGGTCCGAGGAAGTCCCAGGGGATGCAGGAAGAACCGTGTCCTGTATCGAGCTGCTGGACACATTGTTGGTTTCAGGCTCACCCCGCGGCTCATTGGCTTTAGCCCTCTCTGTCTCTCCTGCACTTGGTGTATTATTTGGAGCAATGTTCCGCTTCTTAGCTGAACCAAAGAAACAACAAACAAGTTCAATCAATAACAATCCTAAAACACACAAGTTTGAGCTTAGAGAAAGCAAGATTAAACTGATGATATCCAAACAGATGGACCCACCAAGCACTAAAACAAAGCCAAGATTCAGGATCAGAATTTATATAAAAAAAATTGTCAGAAGCAATTGCATAATTGGAGAAAAGCAATAACCTTGAAGAATGGCAGAACAACCACCACACTGATAAACTGGAACATCTTCGTCTTCCTGTAGAATCTTAAAACACTTAGGACACTTCACCAACCGGATTTTCTGACCCGTCCGGCTTGCCATTGTTGGCAACAAATTCAATGACTTAATTCTACCTTCTAAATCAAAATATCCTCATCAAAAGAACCCAGAACCCTAAAAACAGAGAGAAAGAGAAAGTGAAACCAAAAACGAAAGATCGAAACTTTGTGAAGTTCTTCAAGTTTCTAAAATTGAACAGAGACCAGAAGATGAAGGTCAACGCGGTGTGACTTCAAACTTGGTTTAGAAGAAGAGAAAGGAGAAATAAAGAGCTTAATTTATGTCAGCAATAGTTTAAGAAATCTGAGAATTGGTATAATCCGGGTCCGAGAACTGGGTAAGGATCCGGGTCAAGATGAAAAAATGGCGAGAAGATGAAATCATCAAACAGAAGCAAAGATGAAAATCATTCAATAAGCTACAAAAAGATATCAGATTGTAAGATCTCTTCAGAAGAATCGAGAATTGCGTATGCAGAGTCGAGAGATGGTAAAAGAAGCAAACACAGAAATTAAAGCTTATATAGAGAGAGATGTTTAAGAGTCTAGAGAGAGACTGAAGGAGATAAAAATTGAAGAGAGAAGAGAGAGATGAGGAATTTCTTGTCGTGGGGGCGAAGTAGAAGAAGAGGAATTTGAGAGAGAAGAGAACAGAGACAAAACAAAAAGAGAGAAATCGTTGGACAGGTTTCTTTTTTAACTTCTGATCTTTCTCTCATGTTTTTCTCTGAGAAAAGTCTCTCGTTTTCCGTGTTAAAAAAGTATTTTTTTTTTCCTAAAATGAGGAATTTTTAAGATATCTGAGTCAATAGACCCACCCAAACAAAAAACAAAAAAAACATAGACTTGTAATGGTGATGGATTTTGCCAAAGTTTTAAAATAGTACAAAACGCCATTTATTGAAAATTTCAACCACGTACAAAGTTTTTCAAATTCTTCTTTTTGTTTCAGATTCATAGTTTTTGAATTACAAATCACATTTTTTACTCGAAAATGTTTGAGAATTTTTTAGAGATTTTGTTTGTTAACTTTAGGCTTGGTTTTTTTATGCCGACCCATTAGCTAAGTTCCTACATAATACAAGAAGTGAGATTCGATCTCTCGATGTGTAAATGTGTTTGTTTTTGGTGGATTTATCATCTGTCTCTAGACTAAATGTATTTAATTTTTTTTTATGTCGACACATTAATTAAGTTCCTACGTAAAATAAAAAATAAGACTCGATTTCTAGATGTATAAATGTGTTTGTTTTTGGTAAACTTACCGCATGTCACTAGTATTCCGCAACTTTAGGCTTGCTTACTTTTTTTTTTATAATAAACGAATTAAAACGAGAACAGAATTAATAAAGGTTTGCGTGACTATTAATCAGAATTAAGTATCTGTATTCTTAAGAACTAGAAAAATAGAAAAAAAAATGATAAGGTAATGATCGACAGACTGAGTCTTTTATCGTTTAGTGCTGTCAAAGTTTTCTACTTTTGTAGATAATCCTTTCACTTTTAATGATTCTGAAAAAGTCAACCTTTGTTGTGTGTGTCCTATTTCTCGTAGACTTATTATTTAGACCTTCCTTCAATTTTATTTGTTTTTCTCTGCACAATCCAATGATTCTCACGATTCAATACCATTCAACTCTTCACATATTCTAACACAAGTTGCCAAATAAATCCATAGTTGGAGTTTGGACCATTACATTTGTTTGTAAATGTTTTTATATATCGCAACTAATTACTATTCTGAATGTTCTCTAAAACATCAGGATATGAACAAAATCTATCTTGCTTAAAAAGTCAAAATAATTATTTCATATATATCATAAATATAAAATAAGAGTCAACTCTCATTTGAAAACACTCATATATATATATATATATATATCTAATTTGTTATTGTTTACTCTTTTTCGATATTTTTTTTCTTTCTGATAAAATCTATAGTAAACTTTTACCGACCAAATTGAAAGCAAAAAGTAAAAAAGAAACTCGTGAGCAAATGATTTAAAGATTTTACCATATTGGTTGGAAATGTTGGATACACATAATATGAATATTCATACAATGATTTCAATCATAATGGCTATTATAAATGACAAACATATTCGATTATTTTATATGTTTTTGAGGTTAGTCGTCTATATTTCATTATTTTTTGTCAACCTAATTGATTCATTAATAAAGCTGAAAAGACTTGTGTCTCCAAACAAAAAATCACGAGCAATCCGTGTAGAGAATTAATTTTGGAATATAAAATATGAGAGATCAGATTAATCAAAAACAAAAAAACAAGTTTTTAAGTCTTTTGTGATTCTATATATATGATGAAAAAGTTGACTAGTTTTTGAAATTCTCCATCATCTTTATGACTTTTGAATCGTCAGTTGTGAATTCTACTTCTAGAAATTGCATATGAATAAACTCCTTAGTCCATAGGAATAAATTTCTAATTCATAAAAAAAAAAAATTTTACACTTAAAAATAATAATTTTATGCAAGTGGCCTTTAGGGTAGTGGCATGCACTAAGTTCACTAAGACATGTGCACTTGCACAACCAGAGATCGAGTTTCATCGCTTATATTATATAAGAACTTAGCTAATGGGCATACCAATTGTGGCTCAATGTTAACAAAAAAATAATAATTCCATAAATCTAATAAATGTTAATAATTAAGAAAAAAATTCCATATGAAACCTTAACAAAAAAAGGAAAAGAGTAAGAAAGGGACCATACTAACTTTTACTTTAGCTATACTTTTAGATTAGTTTAAGTGATTTATATGTTGTATCTAACTAATAAAGTTCAAAGCCAGCGTTCTTAGCAGAAGTCGTTTCACACACACATGCAATCACATTTACAACTCTTAATGTTCCCATTAAATAAACATATTCAATTTGCATACCAATTTCATAAATATATTTTCATTCGCGTAACGTAATTACGCTCTCAAGCATGTAAATGGACCCCTAGTCAAGTTGGAAGAATTTCAGTTATTTATTTATTTATATCGTTTTAATTTATGTAATAAAGTCATGCGGAACATGACAAATATTGATTCAGTCAGATCTTGTTTTACTGTTTCAAAACAAAATAAATATAAATATTGTTTGACCAATACAAAAAAATCAACACGAATTGGAATTTGGAGAATACATAAGAGGCAGTGTCAAAGCCAGACTTATTCAACTTTGATTTTAAATAATTTGTTTTTATGGTCCGTTTTTATTTTTTATTTTCGTGATGTAGAAAATAAGTTAATTTCTTGTATTCTTGATGTTCACTCAAATTTTATTGACGAAAAATATTTAATAAAAGATTCAAACCTTTATTAATTTTTTTTACATTAACCTTGAATTGAGAGACTCAAGCAAATTAAGTTATTGGAGGATTAGGTTTGTGTTTACCTTTTGACTTTCTCTTCTCTTCTTCTTTTGATTACTTAGGCTTTACGTCATCTTTACAGATACATAAAATAAAACTCCAGATATAAACTCCTGGATACACTATTTTTTAAAAAATTTCCTTTTGGAAACCTAGACGTTCTGAACTTCTAGGTAATCGTCAACTCTGAAAAACGTTCTAACTTCGTGATCATCGAATCTGACTAGTGGAGACTACGCATTATCCACAACGATGGATAAGAATAAGAATCTCCGACACTAAGGATTGAAGCATCATCACCTTTTGACCATACATTTTTCAGTAACCGGAGAATCCATGTGAATACCGTTCTCAATGAGTGAATTCAAATCTAAAACCCCTTATAGACCTTCGGTACTAAAGATACCAGAAACAAGCACATATAAAAGATGAAAATTTGCATTTCTTACTAAAGAATCTTAAGATTAATGTCTGAGATAGAACATAGCTCAAACATGATGGGACAAAGAAAGACATTATTAGACTGTAAAGACTAGAAAAATGAGAGAGTTTTCACTTCAATTCAATTCACACGACGATGGTTGCATCTTGTTGCTTGTTATTGCTCGAAAGGAATCTCAAAAGCTGTCTATATCCGCTTTTGTAGTGATCAAGAGAGAAACAAAGCTGTCTTATTGCCTCTCGTTTCTCTTCCTCTACTTCTGATATCACATTTCTCTGCAACTCTGCTTTCTTCATTAGTTCTTTAACAATAGTTCTCAGTTCCTCCATACTGGTCTTAGCTGTCTCTGATTGAGACACAAGCTCTGTCTGTCTGTTGCGCAGCTGGTTAAGCTCCTCCTCCATTTGCTCGATTTGGATGTCTTTTGATCTCATTGCTGCTTTTGAGTTGTCTAACTCAGCATAGACTCCATCTTTCTCCGCCATTAACACCTCGTATCTCAGCTTGTGCCTGTCGAAATCTTTGTTTAGCCCCTCAATATGCTCATTTCGAGAGGCTAAATCTGTCTTCAATGCATTGATTTCAGCTTTCAACTCGACCTCTTTACTCAGCATCTCCATTTGCTCTGTATCAGAATGCCTAATCTGTTTTTCCAATACCTCACAACGTGATTCAGTTTTTTTGGCCAAAGCTTCGAAAGAAATCTGATTTGCTAACAAACCAGCAATTTCAGTTTGCAGATTTGTTTTCTCAGCAGAGAAACTTTGCTGACAATCACACAACATTTCCCTTAGCTTTGAGATCATAACATCTGACCCTTCTAAACATTCCTTACTCAACTCAAGCTCCTTCACTAGATTTTCAAATTTGAAACTTGAGTCTGAGAGGTTAGTTTCTAAATCAACCACCTGTCTTTGCAAATCGAGAACTCGCCTTTTCTCAGTATCAAGTTCCATATCTCTTCTCACGATTTCTCTCTGTGCAGTTTCAAGCTCAGCGCGTAGATTCTCAGAAAGCAGAACAGCAGACTCTCTCTTCTCAGAATCACCCTTTAGTTTCTCAATCTCTTGTTTAGATTCTTCGAGCTTCAAACTTGTAGTCCTTAGCTCCTCCTCGTACTGGAAACACTTCTTCATCAATTCTCCATAACTCAGATGTTTCTCCGCTGCCAAGTCATGACTATCCATTGCCCCTGGTGAGACCAGGTGGTAATTAAGAGATGAGTAAAAGGCCTCCGCTTCCGAGTCTAACTCGGAATAAGAAGAATCGTCAGAATCATGATTGGGAGAAACATCGGAACTGCCATGATCAAAGTTGAAAGCTACAGGTATACTGTCAGACTTTGGAGTTACAGGAGAAGAGGCATTGTGGTCTGAAACTGACAGTTGATAGATGTAAGGCTTTTGTTTACACAAAACCAAATAAGACATGAATGAAATGCAATATAGACACACACACACACACATATTACCTGTTGGTATTTCTTCAAAGGAGATTGAATTCTGTGGCCATCCACATGCATCATCAGAGTTCTCTAGTCCAGTTTCTGTAGAAGCATCCATCTACAATTGAACAAAACGAAAAGGATCACTGGTTAACGAATGATCAAGCATATAACAAACAAACGAGAAACAATATATCGCCATATAACCCGGAAAAATAGTAAACAATTTCGTTAACGATTAATCAAATTTCCCACCACAGAAACAAAGAGACACAAAGGCAAAGACAGGAGCTAATGTTAAGGATTTCTAGAAATTTTAAAACTTTCTCTGTCGTCGTCTAAAAATTCGAGCTTTTTTGACTATCTGTAAACAGACATAAACAATAGCAAGTTGCAGCCGAAAACAATAAGTTTTAAGCAATTATGATCATCATCAGAAGAAAAAAGAAGAATCCAGATAAAAACCCTCCATAGATCTCAGAGAAACAGAGTGAGAAACTCAGATCATAAGATTTACCAAAGCCCAAATCGTAAAAGTGTAGATCTGATCCCGAATCAAAGAACCTCGATTGAAACTAAACAAAATTAACAAAATTTACTGACCTGTTGATGTAATTGAGGGAAACAAAGCGCAGATAACAAGCAAAGGAAGTGGGAAACAGGGGAAGGTTTAAGTAGAGAATTCTAGGGTTACGAGTTACGATGCAGAAGGTGAATAGGTAGGTTAGGGTTTAGGGACAAAGAAGAGGGAAGATTTGTCGAGTAGCGAAGAGAAAGTGGCGGTCTTTAGGATTCAAATGTTTGCCATTTTCTCCATTTGTCAATTTGACAGTCTGTCTACTTTTTTCTCAAGTGGCCATACACGCCACATGCACTTGTAACCCTGTTTTTAAAGCAAAACCAATCATTGGCTTCGGTTCAATTCATTCACCAATTGGGTATTTGGATTTCCGATTTTGTTGGGCTTTATGGGCCAAGTTGGGCCATATAAACCAAAGAAGTCTATATGTAGGTCTAGCAACTGTGATTAGTCCACGAAGAGATTGGATTCAGCCCGCTAGTTTTGGCCCATCTTTGATACTTCAGGTAAAGTGTCACTATCAATATATTTTGATTTATTAATTAAACTAATATACGTTGATAGATATTTTTCAGAATAATGTTACTTTGTCGGCAAATATTTGTTAAATTTGTATCGGTAAGAAAGGAAGTGAAGATATGAAATATCCTTAACATTTGTTTCGTTCTTCACACTTCTATTTATAGCAGTATCAATAAATTTTTTTCAAAATAATTTAAATTATATAATTGAATAATTAGATTTAAAATTTTTATCTAGAAATTTTGAAGTGAATTTTATTCGACGACATGGTAATTGTGTAAAAAGACAGTGTAGGAGTTGTCGGTGGTGGTGGTTGTTGCTTGGTTGGATATGATCAGTGACAATATAAAATTAGGAAGAGTGACGAGAAGTGACAAAATCAATCGATTGCATCTCCTAAGCCATCCAGAGATTCCTCGCTTACTTCTATATTTCTCATTGTTAGAGAAGAAAAGCTCTGATTCGGAGAGTCACATTACCACTCCATCTTCAGATCTCATGGTAACTTTTTTGACTCTTCACTCCTGATCCTCTTCTTCTCAGATTTGACTTTGTTTACTTTAGATCTTAGCTACATCTAATCGCACTTTGTGTTTTTGATGATTTCGAGTAGATTTGAACTATCCCGACGTTTCCGTGGTGGTATAAAGTAAGTGACGATGGAATCCGAAGGAGAAACCGCGGTATGTTTTGATTCTACTTCATCATCGTACTTCCTTTAATTCCATTTAGTTCTTCAAGAATCAGGAATGTAAATATTGAAATTGAAGGATTTTGATGTTTACTTGGAGAGATTTGATTTGGGTACTGTTTTCTCAATTTTCTATCTGGGTTTCTAATTTTGGCTTGTTTTCTCAATTTGTAGGGGAAGCCGATGAAAAACGTTGGCCCGAAGATTTGCCAGATCTGTAGTGACAATGTTGGGAAGACTGTTGATGGAGATCCGTTTGTGGCTTGTGATTTTTGTTCATTCCCGGTTTGTAGGCCTTGCTATGAGTATGAGAGGAAAGACGGGAATCAATCTTGTCCTCAGTGCAAAACCAGATACAAGAGGCTTAACGGTATACTCCTGATTTCTCTTGATTCACTTTCATCTACCCGTGATCTGACTATTCATGACTTTGATCTATCTGAATTTTACTGTCTTCTTTGCCAATTTATAGCTAATCAGTATGTTTTATGGATCAGATTGGTTTACAAAAAATTTCTAATTTTTGAGTCTAGGTAGTCCTGCTATTCCTGGTGATAAAGACGAGGATGGCTTAGCTGATGAGACTACCGCTGAGTTTAACTACCCGCAGAAGGAAAAGATTTCAGAGCGGATGCTTGGATGGCATTTGACACGTGGGAAAGGAGAGGAAATGGGTGAGCCACAGTATGACAAAGAGGTTTCTCACAATCATCTTCCTCGTCTCACGAGCAGACAAGATGTAAGGCATCCCTCGTAAGCATTCACATCCTTACGCAATTTAGTTCTGGAATCTGATTTTGTCATTTGCTTATTTACAGACTTCGGGAGAGTTTTCTGCTGCCTCACCTGAACGCCTCTCTGTATCTTCGACCATAGGTGGTGGAAAGCGCCTTCCCTATTCATCAGATGTCAATCAATCACGTAAATATCCATATTTACTTACTGACCAATACATATACTTGTACCTACCTAGGCTTTCCATTCATGACAAAACTCTGTTGCCATTCACTCTGCAGCAAATAGAAGGATTGTTGATCCTGTTGGACTAGGGAATGTAGCTTGGAAGGAGAGAGTTGATGGCTGGAAAATGAAGCAGGAGAAGAACACTGGTCCTGTGAGCACGCAGGCTGCTTCTGAAAGAGGTGGAGGAGATATTGACGCTAGCACAGATATCCTAGCAGATGAGGCTTTGTTGTAAGTTCCTTTTTAATTGTCTCAATTGGCCCGCTGTGGTTTCCTGTTTTGTTCATATTATGAGTTGCACAGTCTGAGCATCTTTCCTATTAAGCAATGTCTTGATGCTCATTTGGTAATTTTATTTATTATACAGAAATGACGAAGCGAGGCAGCCCCTGTCAAGAAAAGTTTCGATTCCGTCATCCCGGATCAATCCTTACAGAATGGTTATAATGTTGCGGCTTGTTATTCTTTGTCTCTTCTTGCATTACCGTATAACTAATCCAGTGCCAAATGCGTTTGGCCTGTGGTTGACCTCCGTGATATGTGAGATCTGGTTTGCCATATCCTGGATTTTGGATCAGTTTCCCAAGTGGTTTCCTGTGAACCGTGAAACCTACCTGGACAGGCTTGCTTTGAGGTTTGTTATATATTCCATGCTTCTTTGAACAATACTCAAGGATTGACTGCATTCCAATATTTCCCATTTACTATTTTAATCTGACCATAATCAATTTTGGGACAGATATGATCGTGAAGGTGAGCCGTCACAGTTAGCCGCTGTTGATATCTTCGTGAGTACTGTCGACCCCTTGAAGGAACCACCTCTTGTGACAGCCAACACAGTGCTCTCGATTCTGGCTGTTGACTACCCGGTTGACAAGGTGTCTTGTTATGTTTCTGATGATGGTGCTGCTATGTTATCATTTGAAGCACTTGCAGAAACATCAGAGTTTGCTCGTAAATGGGTACCATTCTGCAAGAAATATAGCATTGAGCCTCGTGCACCAGAATGGTATTTTGCTGCGAAAATAGATTACTTGAAGGATAAAGTTCAGACATCATTTGTCAAAGATCGTAGAGCTATGAAGGTAATTGTGTAGTTTTTAGTCATGTAATCACCTTCACTTTCATTATAGTCCATGCTATATTGACCTTATATTTTCTTGCAGAGGGAATATGAGGAATTCAAGATCCGAATCAATGCACTTGTTTCCAAGGCTCTGAAATGTCCTGAAGAAGGGTGGGTTATGCAAGATGGTACACCGTGGCCTGGAAATAACACAAGGGACCATCCTGGAATGATTCAGGTAAAAGAAATTGGTTTTTAAGTATAGAAATCGAGTATCTCCTCTCTTTCTCTCATGTTCATTGTTGAAGTAGCATTTGTTCAATGCAGGTTTTCTTAGGGCAAAATGGTGGACTTGATGCAGAGGGAAATGAGCTTCCGCGTTTGGTGTATGTTTCTCGAGAAAAGCGACCAGGATTCCAGCACCACAAAAAGGCTGGTGCTATGAATTCACTCGTAAGTTTTTTTAGTCTCGAAATTGACTTCTTCATTCTCAAAATAATTTCTGTTAGTCTAATCTGGGTACTTATCAAATGAACAGGTTAGAGTTTCAGCAGTCCTTACCAATGGACCATTTATCTTGAATCTTGATTGTGATCATTACATAAATAACAGCCAAGCTCTAAGAGAAGCAATGTGCTTCCTGATGGACCCGAACCTTGGGAAGCAAGTTTGTTATGTTCAGTTCCCACAAAGATTCGATGGTATCGATAAGAACGACAGATATGCTAATCGTAATACTGTTTTCTTTGATGTAAGTCACACTTACCTGTACTTACGTCTACTGTTATTGTTCTTTTAAATTGCTTCTGGACATGATTATACATTTAAAACATTCTGTTACTTAGTTTTGGTTGTAATCTTTCCGTGATATGTTTTGCAGATCAACTTGAGAGGTTTGGATGGGATTCAAGGACCTGTATATGTGGGAACTGGGTGTGTTTTCAACAGAACAGCATTATATGGTTATGAACCTCCAATAAAAGTAAAACACAAGAAGCCAAGTCTTTTATCTAAGCTCTGTGGTGGATCAAGAAAGAAGAATTCCAAATCTAAGAAAGACTCGGACAAAAAGAAATCTGGCAGGCACACTGACTCAACTGTTCCTGTATTCAACCTCGATGACATAGAAGAGGGAGTTGAAGGTAGAACTGTTACTATTTCTTCTTTGGTTTCTGTTATACGCATACTTTCGGTGTTTGAGATACCGATCCAGGGGAGGAGGTTACTTATATAAGTGACAGTTTATGAAGACGTGATCTTCTGCAAAATGCTCACATTGTGTATATAGTTTCTAGATTAGGTTTCTCGTCATAACCTATCTATTTGATATTTGTAAAACTCAGGTGCTGGTTTTGACGATGATAAGGCGCTCTTGATGTCGCAAATGAGCCTGGAGAAGCGTTTTGGACAGTCTGCTGTTTTTGTTGCTTCTACTCTAATGGAAAATGGGGGTGTTCCTCCTTCAGCAACTCCAGAAAATCTTCTCAAAGAGGCTATCCATGTCATTAGTTGTGGTTATGAGGATAAGTCAGATTGGGGAATGGAGGTATTTTCTCATTTTAACTCTGACATGCAATGTTCTGACATATATCCAATATCATACTCACTTTGTTTGTATTTACTATTGTCATTCTTTAGATTGGATGGATCTATGGTTCTGTGACAGAAGATATTTTGACTGGATTCAAAATGCATGCCCGTGGATGGCGATCCATTTACTGTATGCCAAAGCTTCCAGCTTTCAAGGGGTCTGCTCCTATCAATCTTTCAGATCGTCTGAACCAAGTGCTGAGGTGGGCTTTAGGTTCTGTTGAGATTCTCTTCAGTCGGCATTGTCCTATATGGTATGGTTACAGTGGAAGGCTGAAATTTCTTGAGAGGTTTGCATATGTGAACACCACCATCTACCCAATCACCTCCATCCCTCTTCTCATGTATTGTACATTGCCTGCCGTTTGTCTCTTCACCAACCAGTTTATTATTCCTCAGGTTTGACACCTATCTCTCTATCTTTACAACAAACCCTAATTAGTTTCTCTTTTATGTGAAACCATGTTTTGTTTGTAAACGGTTCGCCACACAATAAAATGTAGAAACTTACCGTTTCGAAACCTGATGGGCTGATTCAATCTCTCGTCTTTTGCAGATTAGTAACATTGCGAGTATATGGTTTCTGTCTCTCTTTCTTTCCATTTTCGCTACGGGTATCCTAGAAATGAGGTGGAGTGGAGTAGGCATAGACGAATGGTGGAGAAACGAGCAGTTTTGGGTTATTGGTGGTGTATCCGCTCACTTGTTTGCCGTGTTTCAAGGTGTCCTCAAAGTCCTTGCCGGTATTGACACAAACTTCACAGTCACATCAAAAGCTTCAGACGAAGATGGAGACTTTGCCGAGCTCTACTTATTCAAATGGACAACACTTCTGATTCCACCAACGACACTGCTCATTGTAAACTTAGTCGGAGTTGTTGCAGGAGTCTCGTATGCAATCAACAGTGGATATCAATCATGGGGACCTCTCTTTGGTAAGCTGTTCTTTGCCTTTTGGGTGATTGTTCACTTGTACCCTTTCCTCAAGGGTTTGATGGGAAGACAGAACCGAACTCCTACCATTGTTGTGGTCTGGTCTGTTCTTTTGGCTTCCATCTTCTCGTTGTTGTGGGTCAGGATTGATCCCTTCACTAGCCGAGTCACTGGCCCGGACATTTTGGAATGTGGAATCAATTGTTGAGTAAGTGAGCATATATAATTTACCTGTTTCGAAGGTTAAGAAAACACAGAATTTAAATTATTTTTCATTGTTTTATTTGTTCACTCTTTTGTTATGTGTATTTTCTGTTTATCTGTCGTGATGTCATATTTTTATGTGTAGAAATATATTACTATAGTTACTTTGGAAAGGTTCTAATTAAAGTGAAAGCAAATACTCTCTTGTTTTTTTCTTTTTCTTACTGTGATGAAAATACAAGCAGTGATTATAATTTTATCAAAGTCCAATAATTGTGGCATCGGTTTCGATCTCTCTACTATCATTTGGTAGATTAAAAATGGTTCTAAAAAGCGAACTTTATGCTACGGATTAGGCCAATTAGCATTAGCTAAACCAATTGAACCAATTGAGGTACGAAAAAGTAACTATCTCTTGTTCTGCATTGCTGTGTTTGCTCCTTTGTTCTGTGATTGTGATTTCATTTTCATAGTTAATTTCAGCTCTGTTTTGATCATACGCTCTAAACTATGAAACAGAGCCAAATTATTTTGAAAAGAATTCAAGGAGAAAGAAATTAACAGGAAGAGAATTTGATCGGACGCAACTAACTACGATACAAAGTGACATCTTTCAATAAGATCCACAAGTTGAACTGATAAAAGAAACCAAATCTTTTGGTTTGGAATGAGAAATTTTATTCGGAAACAATCGAAGTAGCCTCTGAGGATGTTCTGTTTTGCTGCGTCTGATGCAACGAATCGCTTCTCCTTACATCTTCAATCATTCTTGCAACTTCTTCCATCTTTGGCCTTGACTCTGGATTCCTTGCTACACAAGCCAACGCAAGTTGAAGCATCTGAACCATCTCCTCTTCAATGTTCTGATACTTCAAAAGCTCGACATCGAATACCTCTGCAGTCCATTCCTCTCTCACAACAGACCGAACCCATCTTGGGAGATCAATGACCACACGCTCATCTTCAAGACCAGGTTGAGTTAAAGGTGTCTTTCCTGTTAGCATTTCTAGTATCACAACACCAAAACTATAAACGTCTGATCTTTGAGAGACTCTCTTCGTCTCAATCACCTCTGGAGCATTGTAACCGATGGTTCGCGGTGTATGAGTTGGAAGGTTGAAGAGTGTGACTAGAGATGTGTCGGAAAGACATGGCTCAAGGTCTTGAGTGAGAAGTATGTTAGATGATTTGATGTCTCCATGAACGAATTTCAATGAGTGAAGGTAAGAGATTGCTTTTGAAGTCCCTGTGGCTATTTTCATCCGCGTTTCCCAGTCTACTTCTCTGTCTCCTCCTCTGTTTCCTGTTCCAAACAATACAAAAAGGAACAATCTTTTTCATGACCCACAGGCTTAAGATTACAGAAGAAAGTTAGAGCTTGATCTCATTATCACTCACCGTGCAAGATCCCGAACAAGCTTCCCACAGTCATGTACTTGTAGACCAATAGCTTCTCGTCTTTCGAATAGTAATAAGCGAGGAGTGGTACGAAATTCGGATGCTGGTTAATCTTCCCAACAACTTCCATTTGCTGATCAAACTCTTTCTTGCTGGCCACGACTTCTCTTAAACGTTTTACCACCACTGCTGTTGTGTCCTCAAGCACGGCCTTGTAGGCTGTTCCGAAACTCCCTTTACCAAGAACTTCAGCAGAAGCTTTCAAGAGATCCTCGAGATCGAAATTGTGATTGCATCTGTCAAAGAAGAAGAGCTTGTTCTTCTCTGGATCTTGAACTCCGCTTCCGAAATCCTGTGGTTTTTTGCTATTCACTCCACCTATCTGTGTTCGTCCTCCTTCACCGCCTTCTTCTTCCTTCTTCGTCTTCTTCACCAGAAAAATAAAGAACAAAATGCCAAGGAAAAGAATAGCAACAGAGCATCCTACTACACTGACAATTATATATGCTTTACTCTGTCTCTTCCTAACAGGATGAAGATTCTCTGTCAATGGTCTTGGCAAATTTGAAGATGGAGAGATAGCTCCTCCGGAACATGGATTCAGAGGTGGGCCACATAGAAACGAGTTTCCGATAAAAGAAGTTTCTGGTGAGTTCTTGAGATGCTCAGGAATGGGTCCACTTAAGTTGTTATAGCTCAAATTTACAACTTTTACACTTGGGATATCAAGAGAATCAATAGGACCATCAAAAGAGTTGTTTTGAAGGTACAATACAGTAATCTGAGACAAGTTCCGGAGATTGGAAGGAATATTACCAGAGAAAGAGTTATAAGACAAGTCCAAAACAACAAGCTGAGTGGAGATCGAAGGCAAAGAATTAGTGATTTCCCCGGAGAAGTTGTTGTGTTGGAGATAAAGATATTGCAAAGAAGGGAGTGAGAAAACATCAGAAGGTAAAGTTCCAAAGAGAGAATTGGATCTGAGACTAAGGACTTTGAGAGCATCTAGTTTGCCTAATGTGGCTGGAGAGACTGAGCCATAGAGGCCAACTCCAGGTAAACGAACAGATACAACACGCCTGGTGATGTTGGAGTCATCACAAGTAATGCCGATCCATGAGGAGCAGACAGAGAGGTTCTTGTTCCAGTTGAGTTTTGGTGGATGATGTGGAACTGATGCAGCAAAGTTTAGAAGAGCTTGTTCATCTGATGCTAAATCAGCTGAAACCAAAACTGTTGTGAAAGCTAGTAAGAGGAAGAAGAAGAAGGTCTGAGAAGAAGCCATAGTTGAGCTATTTTGGTAACTCACTCCATGAAACTACCTCAGAAAGAGAGAAAATTGAGTTTCTTTCTGTTCTTGAGTGTTTATTTTCATGTGAGTGAGCTCAAATAAGACTAAGAAACAATGATTAGTTGTTCTGCATCCATTGTTAAGTAAACATAATGGGTTGTTTTTTAATTATATACAAAGTAGATTCAAATTCAAATTAATATGTAAAAAGAAAATAAAAAAGCAAGGCACCGCAAAGAAAGGAAGGTAAGAAAAGCAAAAGCATCACATTTTAGCCTTCTTTGATTTGTTCTTTAAGAGACAAAAAAAGATCACTACAAATTAAAGAATATTTTGCTTTTTTCTTTTCTTTATAGTGTAAAGCATGCAAATTAACAAAAGGATAGTGATCAATTTCATCAAATAATTTAACAGTGTTAACCAATTTAGCCAAATGTATGAGGACAGATCAAGATTGATATAAAAGTGATCCAAAAACACTTACCAAAAAAGTAGGTTTAATTATGTTGAGTTTTGAAGAAAACCCATTTGCAAGACTTTTAACCATTAAAAGAGCAAAGTGTGAATTTTGTATGGAGAGATTATTTACCAAACCAACCACTGCAGTGGGGTCTCTGGTTTAATTTGCATTAAGCAAAATTAGGTAGAGTAATTTTTTTTGGTAACCAAGAGTTTTCAATTTTTAAGAAGATCGCTGATTCCGATCAGTCCTGTAGAGAATTATAATCTAGATTGATGTTGATGTATTGTTTTTTTTAATCGTATATCTATTTAGGAGTCAGAGAAATTCTTGTAAATTCTCTTTCCAAACACATCGAACATGTGTCTCCTATATTTTCGGTACAAATTTAAACCACTCGTCTATTTTGGTATTAGTTGGTAAAGTTGAAGAGCAGTATAGAGAATCAAATATAATGACTTATGAAAATATAGCACTGTGTGGCTATACTAAGAGTTTTGCTCCAATTCAATAAGTTTGGTTTGGTCTAACTAAATGAATGATGAATAATGATGGATTATTAATCCACGAAGATTGACTACGAAGTGACATTAGTAGTATGATTTTGATGATTTTATACCAATGAGATCTCAAAGAATCATGATTGAGTTCTTTTGTTTCTGTTAACTTTATGATTTTGCAGCAACCATCAATGCCAAAACCTGTTTCCCTTAGATCTCTGAAAACACATCTTTAAGTGTGGCACAGAAGGTCTCGGGATCATTAAATCACACGTGCAGCATCACGTGACTTTAATAATGGGCCTGATTGGGTTTTCCTCGCGGCTTGATTATTGCTCTCTTGTTGGCCCAACTTGTAAGAATTAATTACTCTGAATTAGAAATTAATCTCTCTGATCATGAAGATTAATACAGTGAAATGTTTTTTTTTTCTGAAACTTGCCACAACTGACCAGCCTATCAACCAAATTTGTATATAATAAATAATAAAATTCGATCTCTGAATGTGGCATCTGTATTTAGTAAACTTATTACATGCCACTAAATTAAAAGTTACGTATCAGTAAAATGTTAATTAAATAGCTTCCCCTACTAAACTATTCAAAAATATTACAATGTAATTTTTAAGTTAACTAGTTGAAAAGCAAATTTAATTTTCTTTTTATAATCAATAATTATGTCGTTGGTCAACTCTTATTTCTTTGTCTTACCATTGATACCGACTTAAGGAATTTTGTTACGATTAGCTGTCCATATTATCTAAAATTTCACATAAATTATAAAATGGTGACCTAAAATATTTGTGTCGACATAACTTATGCTAGTTCTTTTTTGTTTTTTGTTTTTGTTTATGTCAACTTAACATGTGACGTTTCCATTGAAAAAAAACGACTATATGGTCAATTCACTGAATCGTCAAAATCTCTCAGCTATATATATAGATATATCCATTTTTTTACCATGCTTTATTTATGTTTTAAATGTTTTAAGTCTTCGCAACAAATATCATTAATTAAAGACCACATTATAATCATACTTAGTAAAATCCCAAAATAATATCATTAACTAAGAATATAAGACCACATCCACATTTGCTAAAAAAACAAGTGATCCAATTGACTTATTTCTGATTTAGTTAGACATCAGGTGGTGAATTTGAATCCCACCTAATTTTAGTTGGAAAACTTAAGTTATGAATCGGGCAATTGTCGACCAATGATTACTTATTGCTTAAAAAAAAACCACATCCACATTTTACTGAGTAATTAATCTTGTTAGAAGTTTTTTAGTCAATAATTGGATTAACATAACTCAGATTCCAATTCTTAAAACCATTTTTTTCAATTTTTCGCATGTGGAAAAAATAAAAATCTTTGACACGAAGATCATTAAATAGATCATGTAGAAGAAGAGTTTGGCAATGTTTCAATAACTTAACGTATAGATTTTGAAATTTTGTTGTATGTTAAATGTCTTTTCCGTTTCACAATCTAAACATTACAAAATAACCAACACATCAATACGATGTAGTAATGTATCATCCACGCGAAAGTCATTACATTTATTTTTGTCGAATATAGTAAGTTTTTAGGTTACTTTCTCAATCAAACGATAACGAAGAATGTTGATGACTTTCTTTTACCAATAGAATTGTGAAACATTATTTATTACATAATTCAATTCTCTGTCCAACTGTTTATTTTAAAATAAATGTAAATTTATTTAAAAAGAGTGGAAGATAAGAAATTGTGGAAGTCCACGTGCTACATGTGGTTAAATGCATGAACGCGTAACAATCATATAAATTTCTTTTTTGTCACTAACAATCATATAAATATATTTGTAAATTACTATAGAAGAAATCTTAATTTAACAAAATAAAATACAAAAATAGAAAATTGGGATGGGCTTGCTAAGTGAAATGTCTGCAGTATTTGTATGGGAATTCGATTTCAAATAGTAATGTTTTTTATGTTTGATGTTATTGTTTAGAATATAAAAAATTTAAATTTTTCTACTAGAATTCGATTTAAGAATATTATATTGTTCCATATAATATTATTTAGGAATTAGAAAGTTTAGTTATAGAACAAAATTATCGATCTCGTTAATTCAAATAGAAGAAGTTTTAGTTTTTAAAAAAAAAATAGAAAATGAGAAATAATTTTGTTAACATGGTTAAATATCTATCTTTACAATATTTCTATCAGAATTTGATTCGAAAAAATCACATAATCATACATGATATTGTTTAGAATTTGAATAATTAAAAAAAATTTCACCGTAGTTCGACTTTTTAGACAAATGGCTTTGATTTTTCAGAAAATGATAATATCTAGCATGCTATTGTTTGAAATTTAGAGAACTAAATTTTGGATCGAAAATTATTGTCGAACTAATTAAAAAATCATATTTTGCACAAAAGCCACAATGGAAAGATTCCTATAAATCCACGTTAACTCCCATCACCACTTACCTTCTCCTATTCTTATCCACCCACCTTCCTTTAGCCTCTTTCAATGCTCTTCTTTTTTAATTATTACACTTTTTTTTCTTATATTTATTCATATATAATCAATACCAACATTTGGTCACAATCACAATCACATTCATAGCAATAGATATCATTAAATATATTTATTTATTTGGAAAAAATCAATGTGGCCTTCTTTTAAAAAAGTCAACCAACTTACTAACAAATTCAAATTAAACACGAAAAACTGATTATTATTGATTAAACAACGTATATATAATTAATTTTTAAATTAACCTTAAGTTAAGTAAACCAATTGAATCTGACGGAAATTCCAAATTGAAATTGTTTAGAAAATTGAAAACCAAATTGATTTTGGAAATTCGATTTATTTCTTATCTTTCTTTTGAAGAACTCTTAAACTTAATTTTCAATTTTCTTTCAAAAATATGATCAAATTTGTCGGTTTGAAGTATCAAAAACAACATTTCAAACCGACAAATTTGAGCTCATTTTTGAAAGAAAAGAAAAAATCAAATTTAATTCTTCAAAAGAAAGATAAGAACTGATTCATACTTCCAAATTTCATATACAATTTCGATTTAGGATTTTGTCTGATTTAATTAATTTAAAGTTGAAAGTTTAATTAAAAATCAACTATAAATATTTTATTTAATCAATTATAACCGGAGTTTTGTATTCAATTTATTTTTTAGTAAGTTCTTAAATCAACATTTTTCCCATTTCACGTTATATACAAAAGTTAGGTGAAGAACCGGTCAATTCAAATGAGCTTTTTTTTTACAATTTGTTTATATAATATTATGTATTATGTGTAAAGGGAACCTCTCTCCGCGTCCCAAAACCGAACATAACCCGACTAAACCGGGACTGTACCGTAAGTCTCAAGAATGTACGTAACACAACACAGAAAGTTAACAACAATTTGGGATCTTTATCTGCTTCAATTTGGTGAATCCAGACTGAAACAAAACAGAGGAGATAACAGTGTGTTCTAAGCAAACTTATGTTGTTTGTTCTCCTCTGCTTGTTTCTTCTATCTCCAGCTTCTGGAACTTGATTCTGTGTTACCTTATTTCACCAGAGATTGCTGATACTTGTGGTACGTGTATGTATGAATCTCTTTAGCTCATTTTAACAGAGAAGAAGTTAATTTCGTCCCCAATTCCTGTTGCTCATTCCAGATCTCTTGTGTTGTGGTTTCTGAGCACTACCTTGCTTTGGAATCATCTCAAGTACTTGTATCGTTCGTTGCTTCTTTGCTGTAACAAGATCATACACATTTGTTTGTTTAGCCCTTCTTCATTTGTTTTGTATTGAAATGCAGAACGAAAATGAAAAGAAAACGAACCGTTCTCATGTTGCTGGTAGCTCTCTTGTAGTTTCCTCTTTGCAAACTCAAACTTTGCGTCTGCGTCAAGACCTTTAAGTTTCTGACAGAGACAAGAACAAAAACAAAACTGTCAATACCATGTCTAAGAACAGGATAATAATGCAGAGAGCTTTGTTTCTACACTTACTTCTTGTTGAGGTCCAGGAGCTTTCCGCTTCTGTTCTGTACCAAGTGGTTTCCTTTGGATCATGGGTTTTTCAGACTTGTGAACAGATACCAATTCGTTCTTCATCCTTTGCTGTGTACTTTGTTTTAGAGGTCTCCTAGTCCCATCAAAATCAGTAGCTGATGATGGCTTAATAGATCTAAATGGAGCATCTTGTATCCTCATTTGTGTACTCTCAGGTCTTCTCTTGGGGATATTATGTGGTCTTCTTTCGTGCTCTCGGCTTGTGTTGTATTCTCCACAGTTACGAGGATCTGATACAAACTTCCCAATGAATCAACTGAATATATATAGCTCAAATAATTGTATCAAACAAACAAGAGATAGTTTACTACTCACTTCCATCAAAGTCCAAGGAATCAAAGAAGTGTGAGATTTCGAATCCATTAGGTTCCGGTGTAAAGATATCGACATCATATGGAAGCGATGGAAATGCCTCTTCTTCATCAACAACAGACGGATTTGCAGACTCTGGTGTACCTTCAGCACCTGTTTTAAACACAAAATTAGAACCAAAGACTATGGATGTAATTCATGAAACCGAACTGTAAGGAGTGAATCCTATAAGACATAACCGAAAAACAAAGACCGAAAGATAGCAATTACCAGTAATTTCCTTTGTGGTATTCACCCATTGATCCACCAACTCCTTCCACTCTCTGCATAAACACATCAAAAACTCAATGTGAGATTCAAAAGTACAAAAGAGTAAGATGTACCAAACTTGTATGTAATTAAAAGCTCAAACTCATACGCAATAAGAGTCTTTGCAAGTTGACGAATCTTATCAGAACCATGTTTCCTCAGACCATTAACAGCCTTTCCAATTTCAGTACTCTGCGAGAATAATCGCAAACCTTAAAACCAAACACGAGGATCAACAACAACAGTTTCATAGACGATCCACTCAGAAACCAACCTTAAGAATATCTACATTCAAAGACATCAACTTAAGCTGTCTCAAGGATTCGAGTAACACCGAGTTTGGCTGCAACAAAACAATAAACAATTAGAAACAATCTTCACATTGATGAAATTAACAAAGAAAGTCAGATCAAAACCTCATCTTCTTTATTAAGCAAGATCTCTTTGATCCTACCAACTTCCTTCGCAATCACAGTAAATTGTTCAATCTCATCACTCAAAGCTTCAGCTTCATCAATATAATTGCTATTCAAATTCATATCATCGATATGATTATTATCTCCTCTGCTACTGTTAGCTTTGCTTTCTTTACTACCACCAACCTCATAATCTTCATCATCATCATTAACCGCCGTAACTCCGCCGTCAATTCCGGTGGTTCCACGGCCACGATTAGCCTCGTTGTCTCCAGGAACCGATAGCTTGAGATGGTCGCATCCGGTACAGCGATTCACTCTGCAGGAGAATAAAAGCTCGGCGATTTTGTCTCTTCTCGACCTAAACTTGTTTGGGCTATCTGTAGCAGCGACCATGATCGCATGATCAATGATTCCAAATATATCGGAATCTCCTCGTCGGAAATACTCTCTCCAGCTATCTAATGAAGCTGATGCTTTCATTGTCGTCATAGTCAATTTCGAATCCGATTTTTGTCGATCCAATCAATCGGATTCAACTCGATTGATTCTCGATAAGAATTAACTCAGCCCAAACTGAATTTTCCCACAAAGTTCAAAAATTTCGAAGAAGAAGAACCCAAATTTTTCAAGAAGAACAAGATTCAGATTGTTTTGATTGAATCCCAAAAGAGAAGATCAGAGAAAAACCGAAGAAAATACTGAATCTACCCCCAAATTTCAATGTCTAGTTTCTAGAAAAAACAATCTAAAAGTTGAGACTTTTGGAAATAAATTCCCAGATGATCAAAGGAAAAAAAGGATTTGCGATCAAAAAGAATCTAAAGGATAAACAAGAAATCTGTTTTGTAGTCCTATGAATTTTCTTTTTCTTTTATCTTTTAATCTTTTTTTCCGAATCTTACAAAAACTTTCCCGGAAAGCCCACAAAGGATTTTCCGGAGAAAAGTAGAAAATGCACCGCAAAGATGAGAAAAACCAAAAACCAAAGAGAACAACACAAAACAGAAACAGTTTTGGTTACGTTGTTTGTCTAATCTTAAAACCCAAGTGCTACTTCGTTAAACCAGGTTCAATACAATTCAATTCAACAAGAAATCTCTTCTCTTTTATTAATTCAAAAATAAATTTCTTTTTTGTTAGCTGGAGAGATGAAAAATAAAATATTTTTTATTTTTTATACTCTTTCTACGACGAGTCTGTATCTGTTTGGTAAAATTAATTTAATTTAATATATTTTAAATTAGATCTTTTAATAAATAATTATTAAATCGATAATGATCTACACCTATATTCTTTAACTAGAACCATATAAAATTTAAACTTACCACCAAATATCTAATTAAATCAAAAATAAACTAATTTGGGCATTTGTTTGTTCGCAAAAAGTTAAGAAAAAGTTAGGATTTTCTTTACGGCTTTCTTTTGACCTGATCGGTCTAATTTGGCTTTTCATTATAATAAAAGAGTATAAAAAATAATATTCTTTGTATTTTTCTTACACATGCGTTGTACTTGAACGACAACACAAGTTAGTGAACAAGGTCAAACTCTTTTTTTGCTTACATATTAATGGAATTTATTACGTTGGAAAATGTCAAAAGGTAAAACAGTTGAAGATATTTCTTTTTATCATATAGGTATGATAAAAGTCTCTATATGATTTGATTATATCTATAGTGCAAAAAAATTGAAAAAATATGTCGGTAAATCCAATCCAAACAAAATTGATTTCACGTCATATATCAAAAACTGGTTTGGTGTCTAAATTTTATTATATTAGTAAAAATTTTAAAGCATAGATTTTGATTATAAATCAGATTTATCGATCTAATTTTTATTTTAAGAAAAAAAATAAAATTCACATTAAAAAAGTAAGTAAAAATATAACATGCAAATATAAAACATTATAAAAATATATTTTAAAATATTTTGATTAGTCATAAAATTACTAAATATTACAAATCAGAAAATATCAAATACATTTAAATTTTTGCATTGAATCATGCAAAATTTTATAATAATAATAATAATAATTTTTTTCTTAAAAAATATCAAAGTACAACCTAATTTATGTTTCTGGTTTGTTAAATACATTTAAGGTTTTTGTTTTTTTTGTAACAATCAAATTGAGGAAACTGTGAATGGTTCCCACAAAAGCTCATTCTCTTTTATTTTATAGTTGGATAAGCTCAAAAAAAAGAGAAGTGATAAAGCTCATTATCGTCACAGCTGTTTTCACTAACTCAGCAACTTTCATTTCCTAAACCATTGTTGTGAGTATAAGATGTCTAGTGTTTATTAATACCTTAGTTTTCCTGGTCAACTCCATACTCGTTAGTTACAATAGAGAAGAAAACCAATTATTTAGTGAAGAGTTACAAATGCTAAATTTTCAGATAATTTTTAGACTAATTTATAGTTTTTGTTTTTGGTAAAACTACATTTTAGCCAATTATGATTTTGCAAAAACAATTTTTACGTTATATTTTATCATTCGAGTTTTTGGTTTCCTTAAATCATTGTTGATTTCTCTAAAATCCCAAAACCAACTTTTTTAGTTTTTGAAAATAAAAAAAAACTAATTTAAAAAAAAAACCAAAATAGAAAATTCAAAAACTAAAATCTAAAATCCCAAAACTAAAAAAAAAAACCAAAAACTAGTCCATCCATCATAGGTGTAATGTAATATAAGAAACAAAAAATACGAGAGAATGAGAAGCTGCATAATAAACTTTGGAAAAATGACAAATATGACTCAAAATTTTATTTTAAATATAAAAAAATCATAATTGAATTCATCTCCAAAAGTAACCTATGATAGTAGTGAATTTATAATTTTGCCCTTAATGACCAAACAAAAAACCTGGAAACGCAAATGCATTTATTTTCTTTACCATATATTGCAAACTCCACACGAAGTCTGCTTACAGAAGACTTCACATGAAGTCTTATGCTTATACAAGATTTCATATGAAGTCTGCTCCTTAATTATATATATAATTTAAAATTAAAATAGTAATCATTATTATATGGTTATAATTTTGATTACAAAATATAATAATAAACAATTATGAAGTATTAAAAATAAAATTTCGCTAAACCAACTATGTAATTGTTTAGGGTTTAGGGTAATAAGAGATGATAATCATGTGGAATTTTTTAAATTTTGTATTTGAAATGTAAAAATGGAAGAAAAGAGTTAAATCATACATATATTTAGAAAGTATAAGTATTTGGTCTACCATTTGCGTATTATAGAGAAAATATTCGGCTTGCGGTCTAAAATTTACAGTTTAGAATTTAGGGTATATGGTTTAGGGGTTAGCTAAAACTTCATGTGAAGTCTACTCCATAATTATATGTTTAGTTGAAAATTAAATAATAATTATTATTATATGTTTATAAATTTGATTACAAGTCAATGGGTCATCTGAGAAATAATCCCATAAACTTTTGACATCGTTTTCATGATTTCGGCATCGTTTAATGCTACTTTAGTTATCACATTATATTTTAAATTGACATAGTTCTTATTTTTTTTAATAATTAAATCAACCAAAGAAATACTATATAAATAATTTGATTTGAATGCAATACGTGACAAAACGAAGTTGTATAGGGGGATTAGGGACGGTGGTGACGCAGCCAATCAAAACGTAAGAGTTAAGGCTGTGCAATTTGGTAAAAACTGATCCAAATCGAAAAAAAATAATATAATTTGATTTTTGGTTATACTATACAAACTGTATGAATACAATTTTATCAAAACCGTAAAATACGAATATAGTTTGATAATAAACCAATTAAACCGATCAAACCGATCAAAACCACTTAGTTATAATATAAAAATTAATATATTAGTAATAGTATACTGATATACACGTAAAATATTCAGTGAATATAATTATACGTAATGATAGTTCTAGTATAATAATATAGAGATACAATTAAACACAAATATTCAATAGCAATATTAACTTATTATTTATAATATTTCAGATAAATTTTTATTAGTATAAAGAAAGGGATTGATGATTCACATCCTCTTTTATTCCTGGTACATCTAAGACATGATTTTTTATTAAAAGACTGGACAGTTCATATTTCTCACAAGTTTAGAGAGGTGAACCGCTTAACAGATGATCTTGCTAATCATGCTTTTTTTATCATTAAGATTTCATTCGTTTGTAACTATTTATGAGATTCTTAGAGAGATTTTGATTGATGATGTGAGTGGTGTTTCTCGGCCTTGATTTGTAAAGTGCACTCATTGATTTAGTTTGAATAATATTTTGGTGTTTTGCCCTATTTCACGACAAAAAACTTAAGCCCTAATTAATTACTTCTGCAATTTTGAAAAATCAATAATTTAGTGATTTTTGATTTATAATTTATAAACACAACTAATAAATCAATTATACAATCTAAAATAATATATAAAATCAATAAAATTTAATTAAACTAAATAAATTTATAGTTTTTGGTTTATAACCGAATAAACTATACAAAATCAAATCATTATATATATGGTTTAAAAATGATAAATATTTTATATAAATTGAAAAATTGAAAAATTGAATAAACCGAACCGAAACCAAACTAAAATTTGGGTTGAACACCCCGAGGTTAGAAGCAGTATCGTAACTTCACCGTCAAACGCGTGAAAACTCTGCGACTCGTTTTGATTCTCTGAGTACTAATCTCACGGGCCCGTTACCAAAGCAGACGTTGATTAGCCGACACGTAAGCAGATTTAGTGGCTCTTTTACGGGATTTTGCTGGACCCACTTCAAACTGATACGTGTTTATGTATTGTGTGGAAGAGATAAATTATTAAAGAGTATAAAACACCTTTACAACATGTTTATGGTAAATTATGAGAATCTCATATAACTAAAAATAAAAATAATGAAAAAATAAATAAAACTAATAATATTTTGCTTGATATGTCTCTATCGGATAAGATTAATAATATAGTATTAAAGATAATTTATTACTAAATAATTCTTTAGAAACTTTCATAATCTCACCATTAAACATCCCTTTATGTTTTAAACAAATATTTACACACAAATTCAAAAATATAATACCAAATGTAAATGTAAGCATTATAAAAATAAAAAGTAATAAGTGAACACATATTATTTAACAGATTTATGCCACGCAAGCTCAATTTTGATGAAATGTTTATTTCAGAAAAACCAATATTCCCTCGGTCTCATATGATTTTATTTTTAAGGTTTTTATATCTATTATGAAATCATTCAATTTTTGATTTTTCTAATTAAAAATGTTATTTTTAATATGTTTAGTAATTATTCAACTAATTAGAAATCAATATGTAGAATATAGTCAAAATAGTTAAAAATATATTTAATTATATATTAGAATTTGTAAACATCAAATAATTTGAAACTTCATTTTTCATTTAATATGAGATAGAGTGAGTACTAAAAACCAAACATTTTTCATTATACATATAAAATTCATTTAAAGAAACTTAAATATTATCATGTAAGAAATTCCAATGGAGTTTTGTGTTTAAATTAGACTTACTATTATACATCTTGTATTATATAAACAATTAATATTGTTTTGTGTCACTAATCATCTCTAAGATTGTTGTTTTTCTTCCAATTGTCTACAACTCAAAAGTCTCAACACATAAATCGTAAAATTGTTGTAAAATTTGACCCGAAAAATGGCGGTTTTTTGCTAGAACATATTCATAAGATAGATGAATGTCAAAACGCAGAAATGGGAATAACGAATTATTGACTTTCAATATTATGAAAAGATAGTGTTTGATAATGTTCCCTATAAATCGAATATGTAGATATGGAACAATCGAACGTAGATGCGAAATCGACATTTTTGTGTTGGTCCAAATATCATCAAATATACGAACCAAAGTTAAAGAGTAAGATTTACTAAACACTACTTTGCTTTCTTATGTTTGCATCGTTGACTAATATTATACTTTTTTGGTGTTGATTAATTTTGTTGCGACTTTTACGATATAGTAAAGAGTAAATGCCCTTTTCTTATTTGTTATAAATCTTATGAATTATGATTATATTAATTATCGGTCTTGACTTTGACTTTTTGAAGATATTAAACGAGAATTGTGTTAACGTCAAGCAAAACATTTTAGGTGAAGCCTCATCATAACTTCATAAGTATCTAACCCCCAACTAAATCTCAGCTAACTACATTAGAGTTCTTTACCTTAGTCAAATATTCGTAAAAAACTGAAGTAAACTGGACTGAAACCTTAAACCGCATCTACAATCTAAACCTTAATAAAAACTAACCGAGATAGAACCATCGGTTTAGGATTAATGTATCTAAACCGGTAAAACAAAAAAGTCAGGAGGCGTGAACTAGAGATCAGAGAGACATGAGAGCAATCACGTCTTCAAAGTTAACCTCTTTTTGATCTTTCCTTTGACTTCTTTTAAAAGCTTCGTGTGCAAGATTCTTCTTCTTCTCCTGAAGTTTAAGCACCCTCTCTTCAATACTGTTTCTCGCAATCATCCTAACCATTTTGACCTCTTGTTTCTGTCCAATCCTATGAATTCTGTCCATGGCCTGTTCTTCAACTGCGGGATTCCACCATGGCTCGAACAAGTAAACCTTTGAAGCTGCAGTAAGGTTTATACCCGTACCAGAGGCCTTGAGGCTCGCTAGCAATACCACAGGTCCGGTTAACTCTGGATTCCCGAATTCTCCAATGACTTGAGTCCGTTTCTTCACAGTCATTGTCCCATCCAAACGTAAGATGGTGAAACCGGCGGCTTTCAACGGGGTTTCTAATAAAAGTAGCATCTTCCTGAACTGAGAGAAGACAACTGACTTTGTATTGGGGTTTTCTTGTCTTGATGCTATGAGCAGTGATAGTAAAGCTGTGACCTTAGAGGATATGGGTGAAGATGTGGTGTCTCCTTCGTCGGTATTGGAAGTATCAGGAGGAGGAGGAGCATTGTAGAGATCAGATTGGGTAAGAGAGCCACGACAAAGAGGACATAATGGTTTATTTCTTTGAAGAGTTTGAAGAATACAAGCCCTGCAAAAGATGTGAGCACATCGAGTGATGATGATGTCTTTTGGCGGTGATATGCATATCGGACAGTCAAAATCTTCGCCGTCTTGCAATGCCGCAACTAGCTTTTGCAGTAGCTCTGGCTTATCAGTCACATCTGTTTTACGAAGGCACAAAAGATTTAAGTCTTGCAGCCAAGAGTAAGTAAGAAATAGTAACTGTTTTGTTTTACCTTCGAGAGATGTAGAAGTGGTAAAAGATCTTAATTCTGGAGGGCATAGAGAAATATCATCACAAAGTTGTCTGAGCCTTAAGATTATACTCAAAATTGTTGAGTAGTTACGCATCAAGCTTCCACTATTAATAAGATTCTGCACAACACCTTTCGCTTCTCCTTCCATTTGATCATATAACTGACGTTCTTCCGGAGAAAGTTCAACATAACAAGTTTCAACTGTCTTAGGTGGCAAACCAATCAAACTCTTTTCTTTTGTTCTCCTCAACGAAATTGACGCCATTAAAACCTGAAAAGTGTGTAATTTAATACGGGTCCCAATTTAATAACTTTTCAAAGAGCAAAACATAAAAAAGGAATAAATGTGAATAATGTATTTTACCTGGAGACGTGAAAGCCCTGTTCTGTTCCTTTGACCAAGTGGGCGTTGTATCAAGCTTTGCCAATAACTCTTAATTGAAAATGGCTCAAACCGTAGAAACGCCATCAAAGAGTATAAATCAATTGAACCATTTTGAATAGGAGTTCCTGTGACAGCCCATCTGCGGGAAGCCTTCAAATTACTAACCGCTCGGCTCTGTTGAGCATTTGCATTCTTAATGGTGTGTGCCTCATCCAGAATGATTCTTAGCCATTCCATCTTCTTGACAGGAGAATCTTCCCACGATTCTTCAATAGCTAAAATGCTGTAAGTCGTCAGCACTATATCATATTTCATAAGCTCATTAGCATCGTTTGTCCTTTCACCACCATGGTACATATACACTTTCAAGCTTCCTGATACAGTATGCTCCTCTAGCTGTGTAATCCATGCTGAAAACACAGAAGGTGGGCAAACAATCAACGTTGTCTTTGACACATTCACGCCAACAACATCAACACGTTTCAGCTTCTTTCGAGTTTTGCTGTTACTGCTATTGCCTCTTACCCTCTTTTTAACTTTCTTTTCACTCTTATCTCCTTCTACATCCAAAGGTTCTTCCGTTGGCCCGCTAGCGGATGCATCACCATATCTATCACAAGCTATCAGGGAAAGCAAAGTAAGGGTCTTCCCCAATCCCATATCATCAGCAAACACACCTCCACGCAAAGTTTCAGGCCGCTTATCCGAGCGGTAATTCGTCAAAACATTCAGAAATTCTCCATCTTTCTCTTCCCAAAACGGAGGCAAGTCCCCAGATTTCTCCCTGTGCAGTAACCAGCCTAATCCTTCCTTTTGATGAGCAAACAGTTCTGACTTTATTACTTCCCTCGGCGGCTCAGCCTCTACCAATATCCCCTTTAACTTCATACTCTTACCAACTAATTGAAAAATCTTGTCTACACTCTTCATGCCTTCATTACCCATATGTTCCCTTACCACAACAGAGTCTGATAACCCAAACGATGTATCCGATTCCGAAATCAACACTAACCCAGCTCTTGAAATCGTCGATTTCACAGTTGATGACTCTTCTAACTTTGCAAAAACGTGAATTTGACAGGGAATTTTAAACCTATTGGAGTTAGAACGAGTATTAGGTACGATACCTTCGACGATGATCATGTTTGAGTCAATTAACGGCGAGAGAACGGCGGCTACAGAACGTTCAATGTGACCCACTTGGAGAGATCGCGTGTTGAGTACTCTGATTGCGTTCTCGTCGTAACGGTTCAAGGGTTCTCTAACCAGACCAACCATCTCACGACCATTGATTCGACCGTTGTAGTATTGTAACCCTACTATGTTCGCGATAACGAAACCCACCAACCAACGCTCCGGAATAACCTCTTGAGACTGAAATTCGACTTCGTACTCCATGTTTCTTAAACGAAGACAGAGCGGCGAAATTGAGAAAAGTGAGAACGAGACACGAAATATAATAAAAATTCAAAAAATCGCCTCCATTCGAAATAGTGTTTTTTTTCGACCCTCTTTGTTTTTTAATTTCTCGTAACGCACAACAACTAAAGTTTATAATTGAGATTGTAACTCAAATTATTAGAAATACAATTTTACACCCCAGAGTTAAAATTAAGATAATACAAAAGAGGCAAGTCAAATCGACATATTTGTGTTGGTCCAAATATCAAATGTAAGAACTATAAGTTAAAGAGTAAAATTTACTTGTCAAAATCGGAAAATTAATAGAACTAAAAAGTGATGACTTTGCTCCATAAGGAAATAGGAAAATTAATGCTAGTTAAGCTGTTTGCAAGCAATGACTCCTAAAATCACAAAACCTACAACCGAGAAGGCTCCTTTTCTTGAACGCCAATACTCAATCCGTCAAGGGTCTTCTGATTTCAGACAAAACCTTGTCGAACTGTTGATGGAGGTCGTCAAGAGAGCCATTATTATCGATCACAATATCAGCTTTGCTTCTCTTCAAATCTAAAGGCATCTGAGCCATCACTCTATTTCTTGCATCTTCCTCACTTAGTCCATCTCTCTCCATCAGTCTCTTGAGTTGTTTTTCTTCACTGACCCACACAACTACAATGGGTTTCGTCCATTTATCCATCTTTACTTCAAACAACAATGGGATATCAACAACAATCACTTCCGCTCCATTCGCCCATTGTTTCAAGATTTCCCAAAAGATACCAGATGATATGTACGGACCCATCAGCCTGCAGATGAAAAGACACCTCACCCGATTTCAGGATTTCATCGAATAAACCAAAACGGAAATTCGCAAGTCCGTACTTGTTTAGAAGTTGGCGCTTGGAATCAGATGAGAACACAATCTGACCAAGTTTTGGCCGATCCACATCTCCACTAGGAAGCAAAATCTCCTCCCCAAAAGCTGCAACTACTCTTTTCCATCCACTACTTCCTTTTTTCAATACATTCTGTATAGAAGAAGAAAAAAACATCTCCAACCTTTTACTAAATTTTTCTTGAGTTAATTGCATCTTAAAGGACCTCTCTTCGAAATGGTTACACAATAGTTTAGAGATAATGTTACTAACTCGAGCAACAACATCAGCATCAACAACAGGAATGCCACTAACTTTGAAGAGGTTAGACACAGTACTCTTCCCAGACGCAATGCCTCCTGTTAGCCCCACTATTCTCATTCTCTTTTTTCTTCTTTCTACTCCTTAGGAACACCTATATTAAATACCTTCTGAAATCAATATATTCTCAATAGAACTAGATCAATTACCTAAATTTCACAGAAATCTAGGGTTTATAAACCCCATGACTATCGAAAATCTAGATACAAATCCGCCGATTGAATGGATAGCTTCAGAGTTCCAATGAAATTAAGATCCTAACAGGAACATAACACCTAAATTTCACAGAAATCTAGGGTTTATAAACCCCATGACTATCGAAAATCTAGATACAAATCCGCCGATTGAATGGATAGCTTCTAGGGTTCCAATGAAATTAAGATCCTAACAGGAACATAATTGCAAGAAAGAAAAGAAAACTTGTTTACCAAATTCGACGGAAAAAATCGTTAACAAGAAGTGCCGGAGAGAGAGGGATGAAGAAAGCTTTGAACTTTTCTCGCCGATGGCCTCTGATTAATGCTTAATCACCTGGTCGTCGCCGGAAAACGTGAGGAGAGCGACATCAAATGGATCTGACTGAAACATCTCACGGTCAGAAGATATTTATCCCAGATTTCACAAAAATTGGAAGGATTAACTTTACCTACAGGTCTAAGAAGTAAGAACATCAAAATTCGACGTCAAAGAGAAACCTGAAGTGGTTTAAGAAGATTGAGCAAATTGATTTTAGACAATAATGTAGGAATTTCCAACAAGTATAATCTCTACTTGTCATGACAAAGAGATAGAGAAGAGATTAGAGAGACTTGTTGTTATAGAATAATGGGCTTAAAAAGCCCATTTATATTGGACCATTATTTATTTTGCTTCTCTTAAAACGGAATTAGTCTTTAAGCGACGTGAGAAAAGAAGCGATTCATTCATATCGGAAGAAAAATCTCATCGGAGTTAAGATTGAAAATTCGGAAATCAGAGAGGCGATCAGGAAACGATGGAGATGAGACGTGATTTGGTGTGGTTAGTGTTAATTTGTGTTTTGTTGGTTTTCCTTTCTGGATTTGGGCAGTTTGTGTTCTGCAGTGAAGAAAAAGGAACGTACAACAACAACAACAAGTCTTAAAGATGAAGCTTGGTGAGTTTAGCGATTCTAATAATGATCGAAACATAGATCCAGAGGTTGATGATATTGCATTCTTTGCTGTTCAAGAGCACAACAAACCAGAGGTTTGGTTTCCTTCAACCTAAATTCCATTCTTTTTTAAAAGTTTGTATTTTCTCTGGAATTAGAGTTAGAATTGTTCTGTGTTGCAGTAAGATTCATATTCCTGATAGGTTTCCTTCTAATTTAATCGAGTACTCCTGAATCGAATGTTATATCATCCTTTTAGAGATACATGATTTGTGATGAGAATCATGTGTGTTCTTGTTCTTGATTTAGAGACTAAAATTTTAAATTTCAAAGGTTGATTCTTTCAAAGTAGTAAAGAATTTTAAAGGTAGTGTTTTTGATATTTTTCTAAATTGGTTTTTGGATTTAATGCGTAGAATGCTGTTCTTGAGCTTGCTAGAGTTATAAAAGCAACAGAGCAAGTGGTTGCTGGCAAGCTCTACAGTCTTACTCTTGAAGTTATAGAAGCCGGTGAGAAGAAGATTTATGAAGCTAAAGTTTGGGTGAAACCATGGATGAACTTTAAGCAGCTTCAAGAGTTCAAGAATGTTATCTCCTCTTTCACTATTTCCGACCTTGGCTTGAAACCAGGTAAACAACTATGACGTGAACTGGTTTGGTAGTAAAGCTGTTGTCTTTCAGTCATTGACCATAACGAGAAGCCTGATCTCATTGCTCTGTTTGAAGCAGATGGCAATAGATTTGACTGGAGATCAGTATCAAGAAATGATCCTGAAGTCCTAGAGGCAGCAAAGCACGCCATGAAATCGATTCAACAGAAATCAAACTCGCTGTTTCCATATAAACTCGTAGATATAATCCAAGCCAGGGCAAAGGTTAGACTTGTTTTCTTATGTTCTTTATCAATTTCGTAATCAACATCTAATCAAAAGTGGAATATTTTTACACACAGGTGATTGAAGACCGTGTGAAGTTCGAACTGCTTCTGAAGCTAGAGAGGGGCAACAAACTAGAGAAGTTCATAGTTGAAGTGATGAAGTATGAAAACGGCAAGTATCACTAGAGTTGGAGGATTGCTTTTGTGTTGTGTGTCATATGTGTGAATAGAGCTTATTTATAGCATACTAGGATGGTACCCACGCTTAAAGCTTAGGCTTTTGTTGTTTCTTTAGAGTGTATAATTGATTTTTTGTATTGGTAATAATTTGAGATCGTAGACTGACTTTTACAGCTTTCCTAATGTTAGAAAACGTAAACTGATTTGGGTAAAACACAAAGGAGATTATCAAAGTAGTGGTAGTGTATATAAAGGAAGATGAAGATCGGCTATTGCTTGTGTCTTGAAAATCATTTGTTTCCAAGTTCGTGTTTGATTTCAAACTTAGATGTTTTGTTAGACTTGAGATGTTTTTTTTTTCACTGACTTGAGATGTTTGTTCTTATGATTTAATTGTAAATTAAGGTTTTATGGAACTGCTTTTTGCAAATTAGGATTTGAAGGTAAACTTGATTGATATATAGTGATAGATTATTGAAGTGCATCTTTGAATGTGTGTAGAAATGGAAACAAGATAGCGAGTAAAATGGAGTTAGGAGTGGGAGATGTTTGGATCGAAGCTTTGAATTAATATAACTTCGGTTAACTTCTTTAATCAAGTAGTCTATTTGTGTCAATGAAAGTATAGCATATAACTTCTTATTGTACTTTTTTTAATTGATCTTAAACTCTTACTGACAAATTTAATTCGTTTCTTTTTGTTTGTTATATCTAATATTTTTTCTTTTTCTTTTGCAGTCTCTTAACTTTCAAAATAGAATTTTTGCATCATCAATCCAAAATCTACATACGTCCGTGAGTGAAACCACTTTGAAGTATACAAACAAAAAATAGTGGAATCATTCATTCATTTGCTCAATGTTCTCATTCTACTCTGTTGGCGCAAGACATGATTGTCGATTTCATCTCTTCTTTGCTCAACGATGCTTCAACAATAAGCTGCAGTTATATACAAATAAACTGAATCATCCAAGACTCAAACCAAACATTATAATTAGATTGTTCTCTTTCTTTTACCTCTTGTACTCTGTTTCCAGCTCAAGCAAGCAATCTGTATTGGTTCTCAAACAGTGGTGCCATGTAAACCTACAAAGAGAGAAAGGAAGCAAATTTGAGATCTTGGATTCCGACTATAACATAGAAAGTTAATCTTTTTCTGCAAAGGAAGTGTTATAATCTCAACGGGTTTGGTCTGTTTGATGTTATTGTGTTTTTGATATATGCCTTCCCCAGATTGAACTGCATACCTGAAACGTTGGAGCAGACCAAGGCTCACAAAGAAACGACTTTTTGATACCGATTGGATACCTTCAACCATTTCCAGCTCTTTGATTAGGCAATGGTTGCATTCTTTTTGTTATGCATTGGTTTTTGATTCTTTCGTTCTCTTTGGTTTTTCTTTTTGCGTTCTTTCTTTCTTTCTGCAACTCTCCTCGTCTTCTCGGTCCTGGCTTCTTCTGCTATCCTCTTGGTTTGTTCCTTTGCTCTTGCTTTATCTTCAACTAATTAAAGCAACTCATATGAAAATTCTTTTTGTATTCTTTCGTAGCTGTCCCAATCGAGTTCTACTTCACCGTGACCTCCTTTCCTTACAGCTTCTGCAATGTTCTCTGACGATGATGACATTAACTTCTCTTTCTATCGCTTTGATCTTGACCGTTCAGCCCAAACTTGTTTCACAGAAGCTCTTATCTTCTCCTTGGTTATACAATTATAAAAGAAGAATTCTCGAGTGGCAGTAGTGATTTCTTTACAAATTCTCAGATACCATAATTCGATTCTACTACGAAAACAAATAAATTCGACTAAAAGTTGATTAAGTGTCAAATCAAATCTATTATTTATTTTTTTAAATTCGATTTCAAAAAATAGTAATTATATTTTTTTTTGTCAACCTTATTTTTATAATTGGATCGACAAGGTCCGATCCATAACCAAACTTCATATCCTAAAATCTTTTTTTTCTTTTCTTTGCATCAAAAAGAAATCAAATTATGGTATCTGAAAATTTGTAAAGTAATCACTACCACTCGAAAATTCTTCTTTTATAATTTTATAATTGTATTTGTATATTTTAAAGAATTTAACTTAGTTATAAATGGGGTTTAGTGAAACCTAAAACAATTTACAAAGAAAACCAAATATAAGAAAATAAATGGACGCAAATTTATTTTATTCTCTCTGCCCACTAGTTTTTTGTGTAAGAGAGAGATAAAGGTGATAAGGTCTTTTCGGGTCCTTGGATTTGGAATTGGAATTGCAATTTGGTCATCTCATCGATTTGCTTCCCAATCTCTTAATCTCTTCGATTCTCCTCAGAAAAGTTTCAATTTTTCTGGTCTCCTTGTTGTTGTTATTGGTGATTTCTTCTTTGGTGGGTTTCCCTTATTTCTAGGTAAACAGAAAACTAAGATCGAAGGAGAGGAACTTTTTGGGAGAGATACATCCATCTATGGCCGCTATGAGCGACAAGGAAGCTATGGTGGATCCATTTTTGGTTGAAGCTCTTCAGAACCCTCGTCATCGTCTCACCAGTAAGTCAATTTTTTAAAAAAATTTGTTGGATTTGATCTGATTTTTAAAAATGTTGTTGGATTTGATCTGATTTTGATTATGTCATCACCAGTAGTTGTCTATAAGGTTTGTTATTGACAAGTGGAATCCTAGATTTCTCGAATTGGAGCTCTGGGCTAGGGTTTTTGTCGATTCTTAAGGAATTAGGGTTTGGTTTTTGTACTTGATGATTTAGAGTCATGGCCATTACCATTAGCTCAAAACAAGCTCCACCAGGCTAAATTGAGAATTGTATTGCTCTGAAAGAAGACTCTTTTGGTCGTTTTGTTTGATTATCTGCTACAAAATTTCTCAACTTTCTTATCCATTGAATTGTTTTCCTTGGATTTGGTCAATGAATGATTATGTTCCCTGTCTCTTTTCTTTTTTGGTATGCCAGTTTTGCGTATGGAGCTTGATATACAGAAGTTCTTTCAGAGTCCAGAGCAGCAACAATATGAGTTCCGACCTTTGCCAACATCTTATCTTCGTCTTGTTGCACACCGTGTTGCTCAGCATTACGGGCTATTTACCACGGCTTTAGACGGTGGTGGTGTAGATGGCTCAGGGAACAGAATCCTGGCAACTAAAACAGCGGAAAGTAGATTTCCATATGTCTGTTTGTCTGAGATTCCAGTAAAGCAACCTGAGATGCATGTTAGGCCTGAGGGTTTTAAAATCGCCATCAAGCCTAGACCCAATAGGGGATCTGGTGGGATAGGTAGTGGATCAGGAGTAGAAAAGAATCTTTTGAGAAGTGTTGAGGAGAGAAAAGAAGAGTATGATAAAGCTCGGGCTCGTATCTTTAACAGTCCTAACAGTTCAGACTCTGAAGATTCTTCAACACGAGCTCCTCCTCCTGCTCCTCGTCTTGATAGCAATACTTGTCCAACTACAAACGAAACCTTGGTAATTAATAGGAATAGTAATCCTGTTGATGTAGAGAGGAATGGTGTTATCAGAGAGTCAGGAAGGACTTCTAGGGTTGCCATTATTAGAGACAGAGAGAAGGATCGTTATGATCCTGATTATGACCGTAACAGGTTAAACTACCAACCCTTTCATCAACTCTAATGATACTAACAACCACAACGCCATGGTTTCTTCATCAAAATTAACAGATTCGCGGTGTTGCAGGTATGTGAGGGTTACAGCACCAGTACAAAACTTCAGTCCGATACCAATTCAGCTTCCATTCAGTGATGCAATTTTCCCACAAATGCCAAGAACTCAAGCCAGCTTAAACTATGGACATTCCCTAAACCAAGCTATGACTGCACCTTCATATACAGAGTGGCCTAGTGCCACTATGACTTATGCACAAACTTTGAATGCTTCAGATACACATCGTTATAGGTTAACTTTACTCAGAAACTTTCTTAATGTTCTCCTAAGTCTCTTGCATTGACCATTGACCTTTGTCTCTCTTTTTGAATGTTGTTGCAGGCACCCCAATCCTTGACCTTTTGATTGTGTTCAGCTCAATGTCTTGTATCTCAAACAGGTTTTATTAATGTAGCTTTAGATTATCTGCTCTTTTGCAAACATTAAAGACATCTATCTCTACGCGTTTGTTACAATTTATAATTATAATTTTCATTAACGAAATCCAAAATGTTCAAGCATTCTTCTCTTCGTACAAGTTTGCTCGAAATTGGTCGTCTTGTACAGCTTGTGGTCCGTTTAGAGTAGATAACTCAGGTCAGGTCTAGTGTTCTATATGTCAACGGTTCTAACACATCTTATCGTCAATGTAGATATAAAGTCAACGCATACCCTCACCAAAAATAAAAATTATTAGTTATTTTTTTTCTTCTGTCAACAATTCTGATCTGAACTCCAAAGTTTACTCTCTAAACATTTTCTAAATTCTTTTTAATTTCTCATCTGCGATGCAAAATTGTTGAACTTCCGATATCCGAACGGTAAGACAATTAGCTGGAATATCTAAACCATCAAACTTCAAAAAGCTCGGTAATATTTTCTTTTTTTAGTTATTTTTGTCAATAATTGGATCGATATGACTAATCTATAACGTAAAGTTCATTTCAATTTTTTTTTTAATCTACTATAATGTAATAAAAGAATTCGAACCCCTAATTATTTTTTTGATTTTTAATACAAAACCATATAAGACTTTACATAGTAAACTACAAAAAGTTAAGCTGAATGTCTGGATTTCATGTTCAGGTCCATAGTTTTACCGACAATGATATAAATTTTATAATTTGAAATGTGTCTTGTTATTATAGCATTCATAATTATATTACCAAAAATAAAGTAATAATAATGAGAAAGAGTTTAATATAGGTACGACTTAAAAAAGAACAGATCAGAACATGCCAGCTAATGAACCCACCATCATTGCTTGTATTTGATAGTCTCTTACCCAATAAATAACCTATAGTTTTCCTTTATCAAGATAATGCTAAATAACTTATTGTAAAAAGATCTTTGATTGGGTTTGGTCCCATAATAGATAAATAAATTAGGTATGATTAAGGAAGGATATGAGAGAGCATCAGATCCTTGGATACAGATTCTGACTCAAAACTGTCTACTCTTTGCTTTTTGGCTGTTTCATGTTCTTTGTACACTGTACTATTGAATCAATGGTTTGGACAATTTTTTATGTATATTCAACTTCCACTTGTTTACATTATGGATTTGAGAAACAGAGATTTAGAACCTGCAACTTTTAAGAACAAATCTGAACCCATAAGATCACAGTAAAGTAGTTTCTGTAAACAAATCTAAGCAAATGAAAAGATTACTTTTTTCTTTAAGGATTTTACAGAGTGAATTCAATCTAAGGAGCCATTGTTCATGAAGATTGATATAGGGACACTTTGAAACATACAACAGAATCACCAAAGATCTGGTCACAGAGCAAAGACCAAACAAAAGAAGAAGTAAAACTCTTTCAACATTATTCAATTGTCTCGAGTTGGAAACAAAGTCAAGACTGTTTTGGCTCCTGACTCCAATCCCTCTGTGTAATTACCAACTTGACTATGCAAATGCAATGAAGATGGTCTAAAAACTGGTTGCTGTTGACTTTGCCTAGCCAAAAACAAAGACTGATCCATAACTTTCCCATTGGTCAAATTCCCTGCAGAGATTTGTCGGTGGAGGAACTGAGACGGTGGTTGCAGATGAACACCTGCAATTTGCTGTTGATGACTCGAAATCGGGACAAAAGATGGCATAAAATGCTCAGAGTTGTGTCTACTTGTTGGTGTAGGATGAAGAAAATGTGGAGGAACAGGTGAGCTAGCAAAGAGATGATCAGACTCACCAACATTTCCTCCATTACCACCACCACCAGATTGCATTCTCTTAAGATAAAGTCTGTATTTTTGCAAATGACTAGCAACGTTTTCTCTTGTTAAACCATCAACACTCATAAGCTGCATGATGGTTTTAGGAACTGCGTTTTTGATCCCAAGATGAGCCACTGCATCAACGAAACGCTTGTGTAGTTGTGGTGTCCACACTAAACGAGGTCGTTTCAAGGTTCTTGCTGGTTCATCTCCATTGGAATCTCCTGCAAATTCACCAGAGGAATTAGCTTGAAGCAGAGGTTGACCGGAATTTTCATTGTTACGACGGTGGAGATCGAAAGCGATGGCGAGATCAGGAGTGATTAAGGATTGAGATAAAGGAATTAGCTCTTCTGGAGATGGAAGCTCTTCTTCCCATTTTGAGAACCAATTGGAATCTTCTTCTCTCATCTTCAAAGATTAACACTTTTTGATCCCACAGAAAGAAAGGTTTAATCTTTTGTTGGAAACATTGAAGAAAATCGAAGAGAGAATAATAGGACAGTATCAATCTAGCAACTGTTTTTGCTTTTTGTATTCATATCAAAATTAGATTTTTTTTCTCTCTCTCTTCCTCATACCAATTATGGTGAGGAAGATAAATCAATCTGACAAGTGATGAAGAAAGAGAGAGAAAGAGATTATTGATTTTGAGGCAAAGACTTTGTGAAGAGACATCGGAAGATTCTCACATTTTTATTGTTATTATGACTACTTTTGGCGCGTGTCTTCCACTTCTTCTTCATTTTCTTCTAAGAGTATTAACTTTCTTTATAAAACAAAAAAATCTTAGATTCTCTTTGTTACAAGGACAAAATTACATTTTGAAATTAGGGTAATTTTTGTTTCTTTTATAATAATGATTAAATTTGATGGTAATTGTTTTTGGTCTTAAGTCCATATTTTTTGCGTTCTCCATCTTAATTTGATTTAGAGAATCACTTAATCTTTATGTGATATTGTTTGCAAAAAATTTTAAAAGAGTATTTTTGTTGTCTTATTCACTAAAATTCAATTTTAGAGAGTCTGTGTTATTATTATTTGGAAATAGTTTACGAAAAGAGTTTGGACTATAGTTATATTTTGTTAATTTAGTTGTTAGAAAAAAATGACGAGTAAAGTTGCTAGATTAAGAATTAAAAACAAGCCAAAAAACATGTGGTCCAATTGATTTTTTTCTGATTCAGCTGGTAATTTGAATCCCACTATATTTTAGTTGGAAAACTTAGATTATGCATTGTCGTTCCATGATTACTTGATAAAAAAAAGTTGAAACCCATTTGTTTAGCTCATTTATTAATTAAAAAACCATTATAAAATGTATAATTTTCACACATCTCAATACTATCTAATGAAGAAAGGCTTCAACATAAAATATGTAAATGATGTAGAGAACACTTTGGAGTTTGGACAATTTAAGATTATTAAAGTCTATTAGTTATACCTAACCTTATCTTAGGATTTACTTGGCTCTTAATTTATTTACGTGGACCATAATTACTGGTTGTTAAGTAGTTTTATAACCTAGTAAGAAGCTTGTACTTGTGAATTAACATCATCACTTAACCATACACTTATGTAATAATAAATTAGTTTGGATGAGCTTAGGTTAGAAAGAAGGAACTGTTTAATGGATCACTCCAAACACGAGTTTGACGCGACCTGTAATTGGGGTAATTCAACCTATCACCTTTTATGTCTTTAAATAGATTCTAATTCTCTTTTAAGATTTTTCACTAAATTTTCCAATACGATTTTAAAGCTTCACGAGAAAGATTTATGACAAAAGTTTCTGTCAAGCTTTTGACTTGTTCAAACTCAATTTTTGTTCCCATTTTTATTCTATTTTTAATCGATTTTATTCTCCTTTTTTTTTGTCAATCGATTTTATTCTCTTATTATTTATAGTTAATAGTAATGCACGCACTTCATAGTAAACTAGTTGTAATAATGGAATCTTAATTTTTAAACTATTTAATGGTATTTTAGAATTCTTTTTTCACAAAATGCATATATATTTGGACCATTAGGCTATTATGAGAGGAATGAGGATCAAGTTACGTAAATGAAGGGGCCCAATCGACGAATTGTAGAAACTTCTGGATCTCTTTCGGTTAGATAAGTCTTGAGTCTTGATTTTACATTTATGTTTTTGGCGAGTATGATTCTCTTTACGGAAAGTGTTTTTCACGTTTGTCAAATTCACAAAATATATGCCGAATTCTTTTTTTTTATATTTAGTGGTTACGATAGTCCAACTAATGATTTTGATATTAATGATTTAAATTTTTCTTTTACAATTTGTTAAACAAGAAAAAAGTTGTAGTGAATGACTTTTAATTATAGATTAGATTATGTCGATCCAATCATTAAAAAAAAGTCACATCATATATATTTTTACATAAAATGGATATTTTTACTACATTTTAAGATCAATTTCAAAGAAAAATAGGTAAAGACAATTAGATGAAAAACTGTTTTTGGTAAATGTTTCAACTCAAAAGAACTGTGTTTATCTTATATTATATTGTTAGAAATTTAGAAGAATTTAACCATGAATTGATTTTTTTTAATCTAATAGTTTAAGGAATTAGATCATCTTTTTAGTTCTAAGTTTGGACCATTGTAACCTTCAAAAGTTCACAGAAAATTGGTAAAAACATATTTGTAAGATAAATATGAGCTTCCTAAGAGAATACCAAAAGAATAGTTTGATAAAGTTGGTCCACATTCCAAATTATGCAACTTAGTTTGTCTTTTGTATCTATCTTCTCACATTATAAATAATGAAATCAGAATTGATATTGGGTCCATGAGGTTCAGATTATATTGTCTTTATTTGATTTGAAATATAAGATTAGATCACTCAAAGGTTTTAAAAGATAATTCACAAAACCTTCCTATCTCATTTGTCGACGAACAAGTGCTGCAATGTACACATCCACATCATAAACATGTGCATGATCATGATACACTGAGACTAACTTCTATTTTTATTTATTTTTGGGTCCATTATAAGGGACCCATTTTATATTATTATCTTTTTATATATGGATGATATGAAAGGTACACTATCCAATCAGATATATATCTATATATATATATATATATATATATATATTTGTCATGCGTAAAGTTTATAAGAACAATTATGAATCTGACTTCTAAAATGAAATATAATGCTAGGTGAGTTTTGTCATGACCTTAAGTTCAATATGTGAAGAAAACAAATAAGTTCTGTTAGATATGAAGAGGATCAGTGTAATTGGATTTGGGCCTTGTTATATGGGCTCAGGATGTTGATTTTATGATACAATATCTACACAATAAAATATGATGATTTTATTACAAAATAACAATAAACTCCTTCACTAATTACATTAAAATATGCACTTGACTTTTAGTCTAGTGGTAATAGTAAATCTACTAAAAGCAGATGCACTTATACATTCAGGAATTGAGTTATACTATCTACATTATATATGAACTTGACTAATAGACTGTTTAGTTGTGGCCCAATACTGACAAAAAATATTATATTTTTAAATTATTTTTGAAAATGCGATTTGAATTTATTTAAAAAAAATATATAATATTTTATTGATTAACTTTTTTTCTTCAAGCAATCCAACAAAATAGATTAAAATATGTCGAGTGTTACATTTGCTGTCATCTTTACTGTATTTAATTCCAGAGAATCGTGTTACCTCCAAATGATATTTAAAGAAATTTGTAAAAGGATTAACTATAGATCGAATCACTGTCTATCTAATTGTTGACAAAAGATATCTTTAATTTAATGGTAAGCTTCTCTACATGTAATACAAAAGATCACGTATTCTTAGCTTTGTGCAATTAGAGACTACAATTTGAGATCACATTTTCTTTATTTTTGACTGATCAAAGATATTGAGCAGTAGGGCCATACTAAAGTAATGAAAGTCTTAGACAAAATTCAATCTAGTGGCTAAAAATGAGAAACCTAACAAGATATATCATTAATGATAAATAAGATCTAATCACTCGACTAAATGACACCAGAATAATTACGAGCACTTATTTTTTTATAGTTCTAAAAAATCTATGTATGGTTTATATATTTAATTTCTGAATAATCATAAAATTTTCAATGTTGAGAAACAAATAAGTGTAAGTAAAAGAAGACCTGACATAAGTAACGGCTAGTTAGCAGTTAGCGGGTGCGAAGAAGAAGACTTCCTAACGGTCAATTCCAGGCTGGCACTTAATTTACTAAATTACCCTTACTTTTTTTATTACCTTTTTTTGATACGCTCCTTTTAATAAATTAAAGAAAACATTTGTCTCTCTTTCTCTTGTAAAATTTCAATAATTGAACCTCTCTCTTCTTTGATTTCAACTTGAATCATTAGTTTCAGAGGTAGAGAAAGGGATCGTCTTTTCTCAGTCTCGACGTCTTTTCAATTTTGGGTTAGGTATGTTGAATTTTCTGATGAAAAATTCATTCTTTTTCGTCTTTGATCTACAAGTCTGTTTCTTTTTCGTGATGATTGACTTGAGATGTGATTCTTTGCTTTGTTTGTGTTCTCTCTTGGATTTCTTCGAATTTTTCATGTTTATGTTAGCTTCAATTAGGTCTTTTTGAGTTATTCTTGGAAACCCTAGAGTCTGCATTTGTCGATTGCGCGAGATCTCAAATTGATTCGTTTTAGGGTGTTCTTTGATTGCTCAATTCGTTGGCTTTCTTCTTGTGTTTGTTTCGTTTCTTTCTGATTAGAGCTGATTTCAGTTTATTCTCTTTACCCTTAGTTAATTCGTGTCTTCACTCTTCTTAATGACTTTAAAGTTTAGATTTTTATTCATCGATTTTGCTCAATGGCTTTGCTTGATTTGACAATCTGATATGTTGGTGAAACATTATTACTGATGGGATTTGGCTCTTCAACATTCAGTTTGGTGAGGAAACAGTCTTGAAGACCACACAAGGGTTTTATCACATTAGCGTTTCTGCCTGTTTATCTGAGTCTGTGGAGAAGATTTCCCAGAGATCCTTTTGCGGTTAATATTCTCCATGGTAACTCTTTCTCTCTGTGTTTTTGTGCTTACTTGGAGACTTATGTAAAGCCTTTTAAGTTTTACCTGTTCTGATTTGTCCTTGTTGATGTTGTTTTTAATGCCAGGCAAGTAACGAGAATCTACCACCCAATGTTATCAAGCAGCTCGCCAAGGAATTAAAGAGTCTAGACGATTCCCCTCCAGATGGGATCAAGGTTGTGGTAAACGACGAGGATTTCTCTACAATATGTGCTGATATTGAAGGACCAGGTGCACACTTATTACCATATCATTTCACTGTTGTGCAGATTGCAATTGTTGAAATAATGTAAAGTAAGTTGTTCTTCTTCCTTGATTGAATTCAGTTGGTACTCCTTATGAAAATGGAGTTTTCCGTATGAAGTTGGCCTTGTCTCATGATTTTCCACATTCGCCGCCTAAAGGTAAAGCCAGAGACGGACCACTGAGATCTAAAGCCAGAGACACATAGAATTTTACTAATGGTTTCCAGTTACTTGGGTGTGCTAATGTAGGCTACTTCATGACAAAGATTTTTCATCCTAATGTTGCGTCCAATGGAGAGATATGCGTTAATACGCTTAAAAAGGATTGGAATCCTAGTCTTGGATTAAGACATGTTCTCTCTGTAAGATGCTTTACCCCTTGTGGATTCAGCACTTTGACAGGTTTCTTATAACTCGAGACTGAGTGTCTCCCTCTTTTGTACCTGTTAACAGGTTGTGAGGTGCTTATTAATTGAGCCATTTCCAGAATCTGCATTAAATGAACAGGCTGGCAAGATGCTACTTGAAAACTATGAAGAGTATGCAAGGCATGCTAAGTGAGCCATCTACTTTGGTTTCAAATGTTCTTGAACCTTCTGCTATTTTCGCCAAAAATGAAATACTTACGGGACTATTATTGTATGCAGGCTTTACACAGGTATACATGCCAAACCAAGACCTAAGTTCAAGACAGGAGCAATCTCAGAGTCAACTACGGCTCTAAATGTTGGCCAGACTAACAACGAGTCGCCTGGTGCTGCTACTGCTACTGCAATGCCCTCTTCAATGCTAGATATCAAGAGAGTAACAACGAGTGCCCAAGACCAACAAGTGTCTAATATAGCAGCTACTACAGGATCTGCAAGTGTGGTCACTACAACCCAAAAAAGGGAAGCCGGATTGGCAAAGGTTCAGGCAGATAAAAAGAAAGTAGATGCCAGAAAGAAAAGCCTGAAGAGACTATGATGAGGTTATCACTTAGTGTCTCAACGCTCTGAAACCTAAAATGTTGTTTCTTTTTTCTACGTGTAAGAGATCTGTTATTGTCTGAGGATTTCTCATTCTGAGAAAGAATAATGTTTGCCAATGAAAGCCAAATATTAAAACATATCGGTGTTCTAATCCATCTGCAGATGGGTTTACTGAGTAATGTCAGATTAGACAGTGGACACAGCAACCTCTGGAATTAGTTGTCTACAATTCTTGCTATACACATCAGAGTGAATGTTCCAGATTATACAACGAGATAACACTGAGAGATTCGTCATTGTGATTACTAAGGCAAGTCTAGTTGAGATGAGAAGAACGAAGAATCTCGCTGAGAAGCATCATCTCTAGTCGTCTTAGATCTGTCATAGTCATCCCTAATGTCATTGATATCAAAGTTTTGTGTTGGCAAAGGAAGCTTCCTCGGGCTCTCCCTTTTAGTAAGCTTGCCTCCCATTTCTGCATCATATCTCACGGAGGTGCTATATTCTGACTCATACTCAGACCAGTTAGATCCTATTGTCATGTCATCTTCTTCAGGGACCATTGCTCTGAAATCTAGTTGCGAAGGTGGAATCTTGGCAAATAACACTTCTTTAACATTCTTCAGTAACCCTCTCTTGTAAGGATTTTCTTTCTTATCATATCGGTACCGGAAATTCTCATATGTTGTCTGCAAAAGCAGACAGAACACGAATAAGATTCAAAGGCTTAGAGAAGTTAAGGTATGTTCCCATGGCTATATTCAGAGTAACTTGATAAAGCAAAAAGACTACCTGATTTGTAGACATCAGATAGAAGTGGAAAATGGTAAGGCCACCGACGAACCAGACAGCGACGAATGAGTAGACAATAAGAATGACAGATACTATGTCATGAGACATTGTCCTCCATATTCTCCCAGGTTGTCGAATCAGATTGATCCAGGAGAACACAAAGACATATAAGCATAACAACGTTGAAGATGTGATGAAGCATATGAAGTACGGGTAATTTCTCTGCAACAGTTTCACACCAAGAATGAATTACTCTCCAAATAAAGAAAGACTTTAATACTTTCTCGTAGGTTTAAACTTACTCGGGCAATGCATTGTCCGACCCATGGACAATGGTGATCAAAGCGTTGAACACAGTTGTTGCAGATGGAACAATGTGATGCTCGAGGTGGACGATAGAGCAAGCAAGTCTCGCAGAATTTGACTTTGATAGTATAACCATTGATGAAAACGTCTTTTGTTCTTGGAATCTTAAGATGAGGACTTTTGCTGTTAACCCATTCCATAGATTGTGTCAAGGAACTATCTGAATCATCTTCAAAATTCATTGATGTTTTATTTCTTGGGATGATTCCTGGATCCCTAGCTGATGTCAACAATAGAAACGTAAAATCCTGCAGAACCAAATGCAAAGATATCATCTTTAAGGATAACAATATAAAGAGAGGAGGGGTTGTTAGGAGACAAACCAAGAAGGTAAGGATAAATCCTGAAGTTAGAACCGTATAGTTGAAGAAAGGATCGCCTTTTCTGATCCACACAAGCATCCTTATGCAGAATGTAATTGCAGGAGCTCCAATCAAGAACGAGGTTAAGAACAAAGATGATACATCAGGACCAAAGATTAACCGACCACCACAGAAAAATCTCTGATGAAACAAATGCAAAATCAAAACATCATATTCACATTTTGATACAACAACAAAGAACACATCTGATATTGGCATTGAGAAACAGTTTCAGGTAAACGATGATTAAAACCAGAAGAACAATCATGAATCTAAAGAACATTGACTTGTTTTCATCAGAGATTATTACGTTGTTACCCTTCCAGACTTTGTACAATCTGATTAGAGGAATGTGTTTAGAAGATGATGCCGTCATGAGAATATCACCAGAGGGAACGCAATGAACTTGACTACTCTTCTTCTTGCTCATTCTCTCCCTCTGCATTTTCTTTTTTTCCCTTCCCACAAAAACCCACACATCAAGCCTGTCTTACAAAATTCTCTTCCTTTGGATTCTAAATGTTATCAGAATAAAGATTCTAAATTTTCAACTGGGTTACAGAAATTTCCATATTTTGATATTTGGAATCAGCCAAATTAAAGAAAATCAATATGGGTTTTGGGAATTTCTGTATCTTCTTCTTAATTTCTTCTTCTTCTTCTTCTTTCCTTAATAATCCAATTCAAACCAATCCTCTGCAGTCTTGTTTTGTCTCTCTAACAAATTTTTTTTTTGTCCTCTAATAGTTTCCAAAATTTTCGGGAATTTTTTACTGAAAATAAATTTAAGGTCAATCAATAATAGATGAAGAAGAAGAAGTGCCGGAAAGATAAAAATTTAATATTTTCTTGCGTAACAATCAATTATAGTTTGTTGGTTTCTTAAGAAGTCTCAGTGGGTCAAAAGATTCTAATTTACAGGTCAAAGAATTGAATGTTTTAGTTGAAAAATCTGACAAAACTTGCAGTTTTCAGATTCTAATGGGATTTTCTCTATAATTATTTTGGGAAGTTTAGAGTTATTTCAAACGTTAGAAAATACGGGTTTTGGTGAAAATGGTGGAGTGTAATCTCTACTGTTTTCTCTGTTCGAGTTTGATTCGAGAGAATCGCGTTTGCCTCACATGCAATTATTAGGAGTTTGACTATGGATCCAGTCTTGTCGATCAAACTATTGATTGATGAATTTGGTGTCTCTAGTTAAATTGTTAGAGGTTTGGATATGAATATAGTCTTGTCGATACAACTGTTCGCATAATAAAAAATGGAGGTTTTGTGATTTGTGACAGAAACAATAAAGTTCTGAAATAAATAAATTAAGGAGACGTGAAGGCAATGTCTTTGCTCAATTTGCATATAAAGCAAAGACATTGTATATTACTCTTAATCCTTGTTTCACTGTTCTCTTTTCCATATATTTCGTGTCTCCCTTCAATCAAAAAGTTACTTTTTTAGTTTGATTACAGGTCTAAGCTTTGTTTCTTGCATAAAGTGTCTTATCTTAATCTTGAAATTTTGTTTCTTTTTGCTTATGTAACCGATACTCAACAGAGCTTTTTTTGTGATCTGACAAGTGTCTGAAATCTTGAAGTCTCCTCTCAAGTGATGATTACTGTCTGATAATCTTGTGTTTGCTCCAAGTTATCTGTGATTAATTGTTTTAATTCAATTGTTAATTGATGATTATATACTCTCAGCATTGTTTCTAATTTTTCTACTACTAAATAAATAATGTTTTACTTTTCCTATAAATTGTCCCTTACAAATGTCTTTGCTGTGCTCAGATTTGATAATGATGGACATGAAGACTACTTGGAGATCTCTCACAAGTGTCTGCATTCTTTCATTTCTTCTTGGCTCTTGTTCTGTTCACCAAAGCCTTTGTCTTGTTGATGCTGGAGATGACGCCAATGTGATCACACTGCAAGTAGATGCTTCTAACGTAACAGGAAGACCAATTCCTGACACTCTTTTCGGAATCTTCTTTGAGGTTTTGCACAATTTCATGACTTTAGTGTTATAACTTAGATCTTATAAATCATCTGAAGCTGATGCAACTATGAACAGGAAATCAATCATGCTGGAGCTGGTGGACTATGGGCTGAACTTGTTAGCAACAGAGGTTGTTTGGAACTTATCTTTGAGTTTTCTATTAAGCTTTGATGAAAGAGAATGATATAACAATCTTTGGTTTCAGGATTTGAAGCTGGTGGGCAAAACATTCCTTCCAATATCTGGCCTTGGTCCATAATTGGAGATGAAACATCCATTTATGTTGTTACAGACCGCTCTTCATGTTTTGAACGCAATAAGATTGCTCTTAAAATGGATGTGCTTTGTGACAGTAGTTGTTGTCCATCAGGAGGAGTCGGAGTTTATAATCCAGGCTACTGGGGCATGGTCCTTATTTCTACTCTCAATTGCCTGCAATTTAAGTTTCCTCTAATTCTTAAAACAAGTTTTACTCATTTGTCTTATCTTTTCCGTTAGAACATTGAACAAGGGAAGAAATATAAAGTGGTGCTCTATGTGCGTTCAACTGGGGACATTGATGTGTCTGTTTCATTTACAAGTTCGAATGGGTCATTAACTCTTGCGTCAGAAAAGATTATGTAAGAAAGAAACTTCCTTCACAGTCTCCAATGTTGAATGCTTTCTCAGTGATGTTTTCAAACTTGTTTGTTTATCCTTTAATTGTGTTGCAGAGCCTTGGCTTGTGAGGTTTCAAACTGGACTAAAAAGGAAGTACTCTTAAAAGCACATGGAACAGATAATGGTGCAAGACTTCAATTAACAACTACCAAAAAGGGTTCTATTTGGTTTGATCAAGTCTCAGCCATGCCTGTTAAAACTCACAAGGTTTGATTACTTCTTTCAGAAATTAGCTTATAAAGTCTTCAAAACAAAGAAACTGATCTAATCTTTGGTTGGTCACAGGGACATGGTTTCAGAAATGATCTTTTCCAAATGATGGTTGATCTAAAGCCTCGCGTTATCCGTTTCCCAGGTTAAATAGCATTTTACTTCATATTACATTGGTAAACTATAAATGCAGATGAAATAAACTAAATGACTTATCAATCTTTTGGGGAGTTAGGTGGTTGTTTTGTAGAGGGAGACTGGTTAGGCAATGCATTTCGTTGGAAAGAAACTGTGGGAGCTTGGGAAGAGAGACCTGGTCATTTTGGTGATGTTTGGAAGTACTGGACTGATGATGGCCTTGGCCACTTTGAATTCTTCCAAGTAAAAGATTTCTTCATCACCATATTTAAGCTTTAAATCATTACCCTTAAGTTCAACTATCAATTTGCCGAACAAATCCTTTTGCAGCTAGCAGAAGATTTAGGTGCAGCTCCAATATGGGTGGTTAACAATGGTAATTCTAAAGCTATATATATATATCTTAAGACTTTGTTTTCATTACATGTATTTACCTCTGTGTTACTGTTGCAGGAATAAGTCACCTTGATGAAGTTGAAACATCAAGTATCATGCCATTTGTCCAAGTATATTCCATGAAATTCTCTGTTTTAGTTAGGAGAGTGAGAGTGGTTCATAGTTTGACCTTTTTCAATTTCAGGAAGCGCTTGACGGTATTGAGTTTGCTCGTGGAGATTGTAATTCAACATGGGGATCGGTTCGAGCTGCAATGGGACATCCAAAGCCTTTTGAACTGAAATATGTTGCGATCGGGAATGAGGATTGTTACAAAACATATTACAGAGGTTCTTGCAAGTCTCTCTGTTAAATTAAAAGAAACAAAACTAGAGCTTTGGTCATACTAAAATCAGATACACAACTATGTTGCAGGAAACTATCTTGAGTTCTATGATGCTATCAAAAAAGCTTATCCAGATATCAAAATCATCTCCAACTGTGATGGATCTTCTCAACCACTCGATCACCCTGCAGATTACTATGATTACCATGTAAAAACTACAAGAAGAAACTTATATTATGCATCTCATTGGTTTTAACAGATTCTTACTTATTAGTTCCTTTTGTTCCAGATTTATGGTCTTGCAAGCGACTTGTTTTCCAAGTCCCATAAATTTGACAATACAACACGGAATGGTCCAAAGGTACAATAACAGATAATACAAAAGACTTCACTTTTGACATAACAAAACTGTATTTCTTCACCTTGGTATCTTCTTCTAATGAAGAGGCTTTCAAAAATTTTGGTTACAGGCTTTTGTTAGCGAATATGCTGTAACAACAGATGCTAATGATGGAAACCTTTTAGCTGCTCTTGGGGAAGCAGCATTCCTCCTTGGTTTGGAAAAGAACAGGTTTTTCTTATATACAAAACTATTATCTTCTTCTTTGGTTTGGAAAAGAAAAGATAAAACAGTTACTGACTTCGTTTTGTTGCAGTGACATTGTAGGAATGGTTAGCTATGCACCTCTATTTGTCAACACAAACGATAGAAGGTATCTCACATTTCTAGTTTAAACGATTGTTATTGGTATCTTGAATTTGTGAAGCAGAAACAAGAGTGTCTTTTTGTTTTCAGGTGGATCCCTGATGCAATAGTTTTCAACTCGTCTCATCTATATGGAACTCCTAGCTATTGGGTCCAACAGTTCTTCACAGAGTCAAGTGGATCAACTCTTCTCAATTCTACACTCAAAGGAAACTCTTCTTATGTTGAAGCATCTGTCATCTCCTGGAAAAACAATGGAGAAGATTACATACAGATTAAGGTTTGTGTTTTCCTTATACGTATGCATAAGGGTAGTGATTAAGGTTTCAATAAGGTTGTTGTTTTCTTCTAACTTGAACGAATGAGTTCTGCTTCTGACCACATATGAATGTTCATATATATATTGCAGGCTGTAAACTTTGGAGAGGAATCAGTGAAACTGAAGGTAGCAATGACTGGACTGATCACAAAATTTTGTGGAATCAAGAAGAAAGTACTTACATCTACCAATGTGATGGATGAGAATTCTTTCTCAAACCCAGAGATGGTAAAACAGATGACAAATCAATTACACATGACTTGGGGCTTATTCGTCTTCTGAATATTGAAAACCTTCCTAAGTCGTTGTTTTTGTTCCATTTCTGCAGATTGTGCCACAAGAGAGCTTGCTGGAGATGAATGAGAAGGACCTTATGTTTGTTCTCCCACCGCATTCGTTTTCTTCCTTCGATTTGCTGAAAGGATCTGCAGATATCAAGATGACGTTATCTGATTCCAACAGGAAAGTTTAACAACGTGAAGAGAAACATGTTGCAGACTTCATCTCCTATGTCTTTACTCTTTATTGGTCGATAAACTTATAAACGTATAAACCGGAGTAGAAATAAAATTATGTTCTCGAACCAATTTGGTTTATCAGAATCATCTTTCGTCTCTTGACTCAGAGAGTGCACAAGCCAAAAAGGGTGATTCTATGGTATATAAAAGTCATTAGGATTGACCAAGCAAGTTGGCATAAACAAAAGATATGAATATGTATGAATGTCTTAGAAGCAAGTCAATAGAGAAACTAGCAAAATCCCAGTAAATTAAGAATACTAACTTTTGGCATAGAAATATAAGAGAGAACGAAGAACTCGATAGTATAGAAGCAATTAATAAAAAAGAGAGGCTCCAAAAGGGAGAAACTTCAAAGAGCTTCTCATACGACTTGGTAGTTCTGTGCAATCAGCTGCGTCCTCTGCACAAACCTTGGAGTCGCACCACCACCGCCTCTCAGAGGAATCATTCCGGTTACCTGCACGTTTATGTACACGTATCTCATTTGTAATCCAACATGAAAAACCTCTCTAAGTTTTAACCAGAGGACCACGGATTCTAACCTTCAAGCCACTGTAGGTGCTAGTGGCTGCAAACTGAACTGAGATGGGGAAAAACACTGATGAATCAACTGGTGGCACAACAAACTCCATTGACCCACTGCACCAAGATTTTCATGTTATTATAGTTCAAAACTCCTAAGTGGTTTTAACCAGGTGATGTCAATGATCATAATTTACCTGCGGTTTGAGTTGTCAATAAGAAGTATAGACCATTCCAGAACAGAATTTCTTGGGTCATACCTGACATTATCCACAAGAATATGGTTGGTTCTCAAAATTTGGATAAAACTTTTATGATTTGCATCTCTCAACAAAAAAAAAAGAGATGAGCAGAATGAAAAGTCTGTTAAATTTATACCTCCACTCCCCATCGCACTGTTTAACGCTAGGTGCATCTCTCAGAGCAGGAAGTGGTACAGAGATGATGACATTAGTCAGATCAAACATGGATGAGGCCTCATATTCGATGCTGACATATGCCTCGTTTCCAGAAACTGAAGGCCAGCAGTTGACTGCACCAGACAAAAGATTCGCTTGAATGGAACAAACATTCACATGTAAACCTGTCAAAAAGAGACACTCTAATATCCAAAGCCTTACTTGTTAGTGGCACCATTGACTCGTCTGCTCTTTGCATTCTCCACCTCAGAAGGCCAACACCATCTCCACCTTGACCAGTGGGAAACGGCTGATCAGGTCGCTTCAGCCCTAGAATATTCTCATTATTAAACATTTCTCGGTTGATGTTGGGATGGGTCTTGAAAAGAATTTCAGGATTTCCACCGGTTTCAATCTGAAAACAAAGTAAAAGATGAGGAAAATCATATAAAGGTACCAAATACAGAGAATGATGTATTCAAGAATATTGTAAAATACCAAGGAGACTCGAAAAATAGTTATGAAAAAAGAAGTTGGGGTACCTGAACTTGGACAAATCCATCTTCTTGGTTAAGAATTTGAAGAGACAGTGTTCCCTGCATATCAAAGCTACTGAGTCCACCATCTCGTCTCAATGCAACATTGAGCTTCTCTTCAACAGTTAAAGTGAAAGGATCAGTTGGAGGTGGGGCAGCCGCTCTGGATTGGCTAGTAGGCTTAACATCTTCAATGATGTCTTCACCTTCTGCTTTAAGGGACTCCATTAACTGGTTCTTGCCCGACTTGCCAAGTTTCATGCCAGAACTCTTAGGAGGAGCAGTAACAGAAGACCGTGATCGATCTGTGGAATTAAGAACAATTTCAAAGCAAAGATATTTTGTCACAGAAATCAAGAATATCAGGAAATAGAGGTCAATGAAAAATTATGCATGGAATCGGGGCATGTTGATTTAAAACATATACTTGGGATTGAAAGGTCAGCTGTTAGGAATCCAATAGTTAACAGACTCTAACCTTTTGGTTTGGTATTGATAGGCTCAACATCTGAAATCATGCCAAACCCTGAACCACTTCCAAAACCACCACCACCACTGGATATGCTCAACTCACTGAAACTGCTGTCAAGTCTTCCAGATCCCATTGAACTCATGGACGAAAATCCTGGCTTATTCTTTTCAATCTGGAGCAAAAGATATGTTAATCAAAGTTACAAAAATAGAGCAAGCAGCAAGGTGCGCTCCTGTCAGGTACCTTGCTTTTGTCAATCTCATTGGCCTTACGCTTCATCACATCTTTAGTATCATTGATCTTGCTCTGCATTACCAGCTTATGCAACTTCTCCTCATGACTTTCCATTTCACAATACTGCTTCACCTGGGCAACTGTCACACTTTCCTTGTGCCCAAGAGATATGACTTCGTCAAAAGCAAAAATGATCTCAAAATAAGCCCTGCTAATCCCTTCTTCATCTAAGGGCATGGAATACTCAGGTACCTAGAAACAGTCAAATGATCAAACTGCATGCTCAGGCTTCGTCTGTATGCAAAAACTTTTGAAATGAAAATTTCAACTCTCCCTCATTTAGAATGTAAAGTTGAAGAAAATAAGAGCTGCCAGGATTCAATGCAGATAAAGCGATAACAGCAGTATACGCACTTCCTTTTCAAAATAACTAAGAACCAGTACCCATCCAGACTTAAGGAAATAAACTTCTCTAATAAAGTTGCTAGATAAAAGATAAAACAAGACAAAAGAAGCATACAAGTTTGGAGAGCATCCTGAGGGTGTCCAGATCTTCTAGAATGTTACTTTGCTTAGTTGTAACAAGAAGCAGGAACAGAGATTCAATAGGCTGATATACATATCGCACATTCTCTGTCTCAATATAGGTATGCTGCTTTCCCATCCCAACCAGCTTAGGAAAAGCTGCAAGTAGACCTTCAATTCTGATACGGGTCATATCCAAATATTGTCTGGCAACAAGCACTATATAAAAGAACAAAGTCAGAGACAATGCAAAATTAAAAAAGGAGAATTTGAAGACAAAGTAAGAGATAGACGAATGAAGCATAAACCTTTTCCAGACTTGCTCACAATGGCAGCAGAAAGAACGGGCTATAAACCACAAATTACAACTTTAGTAAGGTGCCAATCAATAATCAGATCAGAAAAATCATCAAACACTAAACTTAACACCAAATTCTGAAGCTGCACTATACATGATATATTTATTAAAAACATATAGGATATATAACTCAATACCATTTTGATTTGCTATTCAGGTTCCAACAATCCCAGCGGCTATAAGAAAGGAAAGGTGAATCTGAAATACAAAGAATCAACCGTCGAGTAAATCCAGTTAGTGGGGGATCAAAACGAACAAACGAGATTTGATATATTAATAAATCACATAAAGGCGAAGAGATCTCGAATCTGGTAGCGAATGAATACACTAATCCAAACGAAACCCATTGAAGGACTTGACTAGCAAATCAAAATTATAAAAATGAATTCAGATTAAATACCGCAGATCCAACGGATCTAAGAGCATCAGAGGTACATAATCGAAAAATAAAACTCTGGAACTCAAAACCAACATAAGCGGATCAAATTCAGGACATACAACCAAACAGGATCGCACAAGCTTCCGCGCGAAATTCAGGAGGAGAAAATTCCTAAAATGGAGATCCAAAAAACTTCTACAGAAATGCAGTTCGAAAAAACATTCATAGAAAAGAGATCCATAATCATGACTAGAAATTAAGGCGAAGATCGAGAGAACAAGACGATACCAGAGACTGATCAAAGGCGATGAATCACCAGTTCTTCACAAGCTCGCGGATTAACAAACGGAAGGAGTTGAGATTAAATCTAGTGTGTAAAAGGGCAGATTTGTTTTGGGCCATTTTAGTTAATTCACTATTGGGCTTTGGAGCCCATTTGTTCTATAATTTTCACAGCCTGAAAATACTACCAAAAAGGCTGAAAGGGTAGATTCGTCATTGATGAAGACCGACAGTCGGTTTAGTCCGGTTAAACGTGAAAGGAATGTACTGAGATTGTAGCAATCAATCATCTCCCAAAGTCAATTTCTATTCTAGGGTTTTAATTTGATTCAGGTCAGCGAATCCGGCGAATATCTGCGACTGAAAGCTCAAGCTCAAGCTCAGGTAGGTTACTATATCTCTGTCTCTTTCTTTGTCTGCGTGGCTCTCTCTGGTTTTCACTTTTTTCACTTAAAATGTATACTCATTTGATCGAAAGTATACTCATTTGATCTTATCGGCTTTTGACTAGTTCAGGATTTTGGATTTTGGATTCTGATCATCTCTCACTACTTGATTAGTTTGTGGTTCAGTTATTAGTTCTTGGTATGCCCACTGAAGCAATCAGATCCTCTTCATATAAAGATCTGGAAAATCCTACTAAAAACAATGACAATCAAGTTAAAGTTATAAGGGTTTTTGATGTTAGTAAAAGGTTATTTATTTTTATGTTTTCTGAAAGTTACTCGTCAGAAAGTTATAAGATTGATTCAGATATTGGAATCAGACAGCTTTTTCTTGTATGGGCGATTATGCATTTTTTGTTTTTGATGATCAAGTTTTTTCTTTTTGGTCTTCTGATTGTTTAGATTTTAGCAAATGGTTAAGTCTTCTCTTTGATGATCCTTTTGGCTTTCATCGAAGTGCAGGACAAGGATTTGTGTCCATGGCAGCTATGCAAGTGCCTCGTGAATGGGTTGGTATCCAGCAGTTCCCACCTGCCACTCAATCTAAATTGCTTGAGATCCTTGGGAACTGTAAAGAAGAGGTTCATTTTTTATTCGATCTTTATCCGCTTTCTCTCTCGTTTTTGGTTCATGTATATCTGGTTTTTAGTTTCTAATGTGTAAGAAAATTATACTGGCGTAGGATGTGAACTCGCTAACAGTACTTGTAATGGGGAAAGGCGGTGTTGGAAAGTCATCAACTGTGAATTCAGTTATAGGCGAGAAAGCTGCTGCAGTTAGTACTTTCCAGGTGCCACGTTTATGCCTTTCTCATGGCTTCTCGTTATGGATATTGCCTAAATTTCTTATACATTTTCTCCTAAAAAGTGTGTGATTTCTGTCTTTATAGTCTGAAGGACTGAGGCCAACCTTGGTCTCTCGCTCAAGGTCGGGATTTACATTAAATATTATTGATACTCCTGGTCTTATTGAGGGAGGATATGTGAATGATCAAGCCATCAACATTATAAAACGGTATGTTGAACAAGTCTAAGAATAACATTGTTGATTTCCTAATTCCAGGGCTCATTTGGGTCATGTATATTAATTTGGATTGGCCGGCATTGAATTTGTACAGATTTGTCCTCAACATGACTATAGATGTGCTACTATATGTAGACCGTTTAGATGTATATCGGGTAGATGACTTGGATAGGCAAGTTATTAGTGCTATAACTGATGCATTTGGTAAAGAGATATGGAAGAAGTCTGCTCTTGTTCTCACCCATGCTCAATTCTCTCCACCGGATGGGTTAAATTATGATCTCTTTGTCTCCAGAAGATCCGACGCTCTGTTAAAAATAATCCGTACAGGCGCTAACCTGAAGAAACAAGATATTCAGGTTTCACTTCTCTATATATTACAATACTTCTGTATATTGTTGTAATTACCTTTAATAGTAGTCCGATCATTAGATTCATTAACCAATGACTTTTGGTTTATTCTAGGGTTCATCTACTCCTGTCATTCTTGTTGAGAACAGCGGAAGATGTCATAAGAATGAAAGCGATGAAAAGGTCAGTTAACTGGTTTCTTCCATGTTATCCATCTAGTGCATCTTGTAGCTGGACCAATCATGAATTCGAACTTTCCAAACCCGATACAGATTGTTCCAGACGGGAGTTCTTGGATTACTAATCTGTTCAAGGTGATCACAGAGATCTCTTTTAATGGCAACAAGGCTATTCACGTTGACCAGAAACTAGTAGATGGGCCAAACCCAAATGAAAGAGGAAAACGACTGATTCCTTTAATCTTTGCATTCCAAGTAAGCGTCTGGAATCATTCACTAAACGTTCTAAGGGACTTGATTATAACATCTTTACCATCATGATTCATCTTTTGATGGTTTGAAATGTAGTACTTGTTGGTCATGAAGCCATTAGTTCGAGCAATCAAGTCTGATGCTTCTAAAGAGACTAAACCAGCATGGGATCTGCGGGACTCTGGCATAGCAAATCGAAGGTCTTGAATTGACTCGAGTTTTATTTGGTTTGTTTGTTTATCTGAGAGATTTTTCTGTAGCTCGAAATTGTGTTAACTGGAGAATGTAATTCACGAATTTGTTAGTTATCTTCTCAAACCTTGCAAATCGTGTAATTAAGAGCTCTTGGTGAATGATTACGTAACTGCTGCAGTTATTTAACACGATGCAAATTTTGAATATATATATATATATATATTTTTTTTTTAAAGGAAAATTGAAAAAAAAAGGAAATATTTTTAGAGAGGACCAAAGAGAAAACGACGTTAAAAGGAACTGGGCAAACGGAGAAGACGACGATTCAGAATTTTTCAAATTGAATTCGCAGAGACATTGTTACTCTTCTCAATTTCAAAGAAGTTTCAAATTTCCCAATTCTCTCTAGTGAAATCAGGGTTTGTGTCTCGACATTTGTCAAAAGATTCTGGGTGCGATTGTTTAGTCAAACAATATCAAATGTCGGCATCTCTGGTGTCGATCAGCTCTAACACGGCGGTGGCCGCTAAACGGACACCGGTTCTTGCCGGAGAGAAAAAAATCCAACTTTGAGTATCCACAAAGCGAATCACTTGGGAATGGTGGTGTTGGGGAAGCCGGTGGTATGAGCAGAGATCTGATTCGCGGTGAGGCTATTGTTGATCGATCTCGCGGCCAAGACTTGGGTCCTGTGGCGAGGAAATCGGGTGCTTCTGCTGCGACGGGGACCAACACAACCGCTACGCAGCGTCGGACGCGAAGGTTGTGACTCCTAAGTCTGAGAAAGCGCGATGGAAGAGAGTGGTGAGGATATTTGCAAAGCAGCTTGGAGCACTTTTGATCATTGTTGGGCTAATTCATTTGACGAGGAAGATGATTCTGAAGGCTACGTCACCGTCTGCTCCTCTGTCTTCTTTGGGATTGAATATGGCTCTTTCAGGAATGGAAAGCCGAATTGCGGAAGTAGATAGTCTGGTAAAGGCAACGACGAACACGATACAAATGCAAGTTGACTTACTCGATAAGAAGATGGAGAAGGAAGCGAAAGCACTGAGGCATGAAATGGAGACGAAATCTTCTGCATTTCGTGGTGAGTTGAAAAAGAAATAGTCTAGGCCTGAGCCACTAGAGAAGTCAGTAGATGAGGTAAATGCTAAACCTTGGGTTTCGAAAGATGAATTAGAAAGGATCTATGAGGAATTGAATTGAGGGCTTATGCTCATGATATGATGGAGAAAGAGATTGAGAAACATGCTGCTGATGGCCTTGGTCGAGTAGACTACGCACTTGGTTCTGGTGGTGCTTTTGTTATGCAGCATTCAGATCCATATATTGTTGGAAAAGGAAGCAGTTGGTTTGCGACTATAAGTCGACGTGCTCGTACCAATGCGGTTAAGATGTTATCTCCGAGTTTTGGAGAGCCTGGACAGTGTTTTGCTCTGAAAGGTAGTAATGGCTATGTTCAAATCAGACTGAGAGGACCAATCATACCAGAGGCTTTCACCTTGGAGCATGTAGCTAAGGTAATGCTTCTTAAACTGCAAAAGATTTATGTCATACTATCAGTTTTCTTCTTGTGTGCTTGTACGACATCTAGTTGCTGCATTTCCAAAGGATAATTAGGTCTCATAAAGGATTTTTCTGTAGAATGGTTTGATATTGAGATGTCTGGTATAAATGATAGAATTTTCCCTGTGAAGGTAGAAGCAAGCTATTATGAAATTGATTGGTTAAGAATCCCTGTTTAAATATAAATCTCTAAACATTTTGGGACTATGGTTACTTACTGTTTTTCATGCATTGTGAAAATGAATAGAGCGTGGCTTACGATAGATCAAGTGCTCCAAAAGATTGCCGAGTATCAGGATGGCTGCAAGGACAAGGACAGGAATCCTCAGCTGAGACAGAGAAGATGCAACTTCTAACTGAGTTCGCATACGACCTAGACAAGTCGAACGCACAGACATTCAACGTCTTAGACTCATCACACTCTGGTCTGATTAATATTGTCAGGCTAGACTTCACCTCCAACCATGGAAGCAACTCGCACACATGCATCTACAAAGTCCGAGTTCATGGGCATGCACCAGATCCAGTCCCTGTTGTGGAAACCAGTCTTGATCAAGACTCTTCACTTGAAAGTGAATAGAACCGCTTCTGTTTTGTAACATTCCTTCATCCACATCTCTTGTGTTGCCTATTTCTGTGAAAAGGAAAACAAATAATCAGATTCTATGACTAGGCTAGTAGAGTTGCTTGGTTTGATTCTTCATGTCTGTGTTATCTTTTACCTTATTACTTTATTTGGTTTCCGAGAACATAAACTTAAGAATTGGTAAAAGAAAATCCAAATGATATTGTAAATCTTAACGCATCTTACCTATCTTCTAGGCTCGATTCGATAACTGTAATATCATCTTAAAGAGAATCCAACTTAGCATATTGTTTTTTCTTTCAAAATTCATCAAGTTGATCTTATTGGACAGTTCTAGGCATATAAAAAACGTTACTTTCTAATTGAAGTAATATAAGTTCGGTCAAAGGAAGCATAATAGTCTATGATTCAAAGATAATGTAATCCAGGTATATCAACCACATAAAATAGAACTATAAAAAAAGATGAGAAGAAGATTTGTATAATGAAAAAGCAAAGAAACAGGGGCATATAAGTATCAAATGAAGGGAACAGTGTTCTTATTTTCAGCCTTTTCAGAATATATTCTTTTTAATTTTTTTCTGATCTTTGCTTCTTAAACAGATAAAGATCTCTTCTTAATATAAGAAAAAAATAGGAAGAATAAAAAAGCATCCTTTTCATTTGAATTCTTCCTTCCCCTCTAGTTTTTTTACATTTTTTATTGATTTGTGTTCGAAGACCAGACTTGAAGAAGAAAGAAAGCTCTTGAATTTTTTTCTCTCAGACCATAAGAACCCTACAAAGAAAGTCCCTTTAATCCTTTGAAAACAAAAGAACATGTCGGATCCACTCTATATATTTAATAGTATGTTCTGCGTCTGTGTATCTTCAGAATTTTGTTGTATCTGTCTCATATTTTGAAGCTATATTGACTTTTGCAGGGTCTCAATCTGAGATAATAGTTGAACCTTTGTTAGCTTCAAGCAATTTCAGATCTTCAATGCCCACTCAACAACCCCAATCCTTAAGGTATATATACAGAGATTCTCTGTTTTTGTTCTGTAATAAAAAGCTTCCTTTTGTTATATCCCTTGAAATAGAGATGCTCTGTTTTTGTTTCTAATGTTTTGGTTTTGTGACTCTATGAAGAGTCTTTGTGGCTACATGGAACGTTGGAGGAAAATCTCCACACTCTGGTCTTAATCTCGATGCTTTGCTTCATGTGCACAGTGAATTCGATATATACGTTCTAGGGTACAAAAAGTCAAAATTCTCTCAATTTTTTTTGTGTTCTATGTATTAGAGTTCATGGATTGAATCTTTACTCATAGTTTTCAGGAGATTGTTCCATTAAATGCTGGAAATGTCCTTGTTCTTGGAGATAACGAGCCTGCTGCAAAATGGTTAGCTATGATCAATCAATCATTGAACAAATCATCATCTTCTGGAGGAAGACTTGGCCCAAAAACTCCGTCTTTTGGAGCTGGATCGATGTTCTTTGCTAAACCTTCTTTGAAGAAGATCAGTGAGAGTTTCAGAACTGAGTGCAGGACAAAATTGAAGATCTGTAACTGCAGTACTTTCTCTGAAGAGATAGTGAAAAAGTATGGAAGAGAATCTTGTTTCAGATGTCCAGAAGCTTTACTTAACCAATCCGGTGTGGTTTCTGATGATGAAGATGATGATGACGATGATGATGAAGATGATGATGATGATGAAAGAAAAGTTGCTTCTCTTGTAAGCAATCAGATGACAATGAAGTATGGATTAGTGGCATCAAAGCAGATGGTGGGTATATTCCTCACTGTGTGGATGAGAAAAGAACTTATTCAACATGTTTCACATCTCAGAATCTCCTGCGTCACTCGTGGAATCATGGGTTGCTTAGGAAACAAGGTACAGTACTTCACCATTCTCCACTACTAAAAAAGCTCTGTTTCTGAATTCTCTTCCTCCTCATCATAGGGATGCATAGCTGTGAGTTTGCAGCTTTACAAGACAAGCTTCTGCTTCATCTGCAGTCATTTAGCTTCTGGTGAAAGAGAAGGAGACGAACGTCGTAGAAACTCAGATGTGACTGAGATTCTTAAGAATACAACTTTCCCTAGAATCTGCAGAACTTCTTTTACTCGTGTTCCTGATCGAATCGTTAAGCATGAGTAAGATTTAACAACACATATACCATCTTTGTTCACTGTATTCCTTCTTAGCTGATTTCTTATCAAATTCTATTCTTAGTCGAGTGATTTGGCTCGGAGATTTGAACTACAGAATAGCTTTGAGTTACTCAGAAACAAAGACACTCTTGGATAAAAACGCATGGGACACTCTTCTCAACAAAGATCAGGTTTTCACAATTAGTTCCTTTCCTCACAAGTAATCAAATTTCAGACTAAACCGGTTTAATGATTGTGAAACGAATTACAGCTTAAGATTGAAAGAGACGCAGGAAGAGTGTTCAAAGGATGGCATGAAGGCAAAATCTTCTTCGCACCAACTTATAAATACACTTTTAACTCAGATGCTTATGCAGGAGATACTACTAAAGAAAAGAAGAAGACGAAGAAGAGAAGAACTCCGGCCTGGTATAATAATAAACCGGCTAAATTCAATTTTCTTTTAATTTGGATTGGTTTTAGTCGGTTCATCTAAACCGGTTCTGTGCTATCTTCGTTAGGTGCGATAGGATTCTTTGGCACGGTAATGGAATCCGGCAACTCTCGTACTTACGCGGTGAGTCAAGATTCTCCGATCACCGACCGGTTTGCTCAGTGTTTCTTGTCGATATTGAAGTTTGCGAGAGTAAAACCGGAACTAGAAGACAATAATTTTGAGAACCGGTTTGGTATATAGATATTTAAGCTATACTCGTTTGACATTAATTACTATATTGCCACCAACGGACCTTTGGAAGACGAGGGAGTATTTCGTTTTACGTTGTGTTATAAAAAAGTTGAACACTAACTCGAATTTCGTTGGCCGACCAAACCAAAAAACTCGGCAAGTCTTACGGTTTGTATCACATTGTAAACAAAAATCCAGCTCTTTTATTTGTTTGACAAATTTGCCAACTAAGAATTGTTGTATTTTGGCTACATATGAATGATATTCTTAGAAAATAATGTTCTCTATATATTATGATAAGTATATTTAATGTTTTCCCAATCGTCAACGTTTAAGTTTTAGTTATGTGTAATATATTTTCTAGTGTGGTAGTCATGGCATTCGGTTATTAGATTATTCGGGGATATTAAGTTTGTTTTTTTGGTTTTCTTTTTTGGAAATGTGGTAACCATATAGATATTAACTAAATTTGTTTCGATTAGGAATAGATACTTGTATTTGATTACAAAAGTATCATATTAGGATTTTTAGTATAACTAGTAGAAGTTAGATTTGGTTTTTATTTGGTTATTTCCGGTTTTCAATTAAACTGAACCGAAAATCAAAACTACCAAAATGTTAGAATCGTTTGATTATTTGTCAGAAACTTAAATCAGTTAAAGCGATCGTATAAGTACTTATAACCAAAATATTGATTTGGTTTAGTTTTTCGGTTCCGATGAGTATATCTATAAATTGTGGTAATACTATGGCATTTTAAAATAAAGAAAATCGATCGTGATGACCAACTAACATTAGGAAAGAGTATAATTAATTGGAGCATAACTTGTAAGTGTAACAAACAAAGTGATAATTAAGATTTCAAAATCTTACTTTACCAAAAAAAATTATATGAAAATCTTAAACGGGTCTTGCCTTCGCCCTAAAGATCCGCAACACTTCACATGTATTCATTTTGACTAATTCATTCTTATTGATCATTACGCATTTGGTTTATGAATTATGCAAATTATCATTGGTTTTAATTCTGTAAGGTTTTTTAGAATTAAGGTATTGCTAGCCTTAATTTGCAAATGTTACAAGGTACAAAAACAATATTCTATTTTTGTACGATTTATATTTTAAACTATTTTTTGATAAACTCGCTATAAAGTAACTATGTACGTAGGTTCGACTCTAGAGTTATTTTATAATTACCATCTTATATCGAAATTTGAAATGTACCAATATAAATATCAATATATTTTAGTCAAACATACGACTTGATCCACCTGGTGCAATCCACTTGGATTTTACGGTAACTTATTAAGAAACAGCATCTTATAATTTCTATCATTTTTGATAAAATGAAATGACATATATATATACATATATATATATTTTATAACTTACATAATCCGATTTAACAAAAATACTATAAACACTGAATACCATAAACTCTGGACAAACCAAAAGTTTTTCTCTCGAACCAGTTCAAAAAATCTATAAATCAATGGACATAAAATCTAATTAATCACGGAACTAGAAGAGCCGTATAAATATTTGTAATGTGGTGTACAAATGTGATTTTATTTTAAAAAGAACTCAAACCTGAAATAGCTACTTACTTCATTCATATATTTGTACCTATATAGTTCCGTAAAATTGAGTATAATATTCTCTTAGAATAATAGTTCCTAAACAAGGCAACATGCATTACATTATTCATATATTCCTCTCTGTAACCATGCATTATAAATATATAAATGCTGCCTATATATATATATCTCTAATACCATGCATACAATAACATATAGAAGAAGCTCCAAGTAAAAAAAATAGACAACAAAAAAAAATGAAGACACAACACTTCTCTTCGTCTCTCTTGTTCTTCACTCTCCTTTGTCTCTCATGGGCTTTTCTAGTCTCACCGTCACAGCCTCCATCACAACCTCCGTCACAGCCTCCAATTACACAGTCTCCGTTACAACCTCCGTCGCAGCCTCCTAGACAAGCTACATCACAAGCACCAGAAATGGCTTGTGAATCCACACCTCCTACACAACCTCCGTCGCAGCCTCCATCAGAACCTCCAACACAACCTCCGTCTCAGCCTCCATCGCAGCCTCCAACACAACCTCCGCCGCAGCCTCCTTCACCAGAAATAGTTTGTAAATCCACTCCTTACCCAAAGCTTTGCCGAACAATGCTCTCAGCTTTTAAATACTCACCATCAGATCCTTACCATTACAAAAAGTTCACAGTAAAGCAATCCCTCAAGCAAGCTCATCGCCTTTCCAAAGTTATCAACCGCTTTGCACAGCGCGTTGTGAATGATCCCGGCGCGTCACCACCAGAAGAAGTCAGTGCAGTGGCTGATTGTGGCGAACTAGCAGACCTTAACGTTGATTACCTTGAATCAGTTGTGGAGGAGCTAAAAACAGCAGAGCTAATGACAGAAGCGCTTGTTGATCGTGTCATGAGTCTTCTTGGAGGTGTTGTGACTAACCAACAGACGTGTCTAGATGGTCTTGTGGATGCTAAGAGTGGCTTTGCTACGGCACTTGGAACGCCGATGTGGAATCTCACGGACCTCTATAGTGTGTCGTTGGGACTTGTGGGTCATGCACTTACTCGTAATCTAAAGAGGTATAAAGGATCCAAAGGGAAAATCTTTGGTGATGGTCACAACGCAGTTCGGGAACCACTCGAGACTCTAATTAAGGTAAAAAAAATTTTTACATTCTTCGAGATTTTTAATTTTTATCAATTTTATTAGATTAACAAAACCTATCAATACCACAAATCCTTAATAATTTCACTTTCAAACCCCTAAAAATATTATCGTACCTCAAAATTTTAACAATATCACATTGAGCAAATATGATTTCATAATTTCGTACAATCAAATTCTCAATATCACATACCACGCAAAAAATAAAATAACACATACCACAAACTTTTAACAATATCACATTAGGCAAATATGACTTTTGTAATCTGATTTGAGGAGGACGATAGCAGACATGTGACATTTAACAACTTACCAAAAACACTTTCCTATATTATTATTATATTAAAATTGTTTTAAAAAACTAGATTTGACTTTTAACTTTCAAATATGAATCTATAAAACTTAAATTGTATGAATCTTAAAAAATATTATATAATGAAATAGGATTCACACGACTTAATTAAATATATTATATTAATCTTTAATTATTTTTAAGATATGTATGTGAATAAAAACACATGGGTCCACACAATTTTTCCGGACCAATCAATACTCTCACATGGATTTATGTACAACACTCTTAGAAGTGAACATGCCAATTAATTTATGTACAAACATGGATTAATCAAAACTTATTTGTAGGTTTTACGTAAAACTTGCGACAGGAGCAAAGCTTGTCGGCACGACAGAAAATTAGGGGAACTAGGAGAGACGAGCGGTGGCTCAATCCTTGTAAGGCAAGCAGTGACCGTTGGTCCATATGAAGCCGATAACTTCACCACCATAACTGAAGCCGTTGCAGCTGCGCCTAACCACACATTACCAGAGCAAGGCTACTTCGTAATCTATGCAAGAGCAGGTCTTTATGAAGAATATGTTATCATTCCAAATAAAAAGAGGAATATTATGCTTATTGGAGATGGAATTAATAAAACTATTATTACTGGAAATCATAGTTTTATTGATGGTTGGACTACTTATAATTCTTCTACCTTTGGTAAGTAATTTTTTCTTTTTTAAAAAAATTATTTTGATACAATAAAAAAACATACATATAATATCAGTAATATTATATCATTTTAATAAATGATACTATATAGAATCATTTATTAACAAATCACACATTATATGTCATTTAACATCATGTATAACAAATAACATTATTATTGCATTTTTTACAATCGTACTGGACATTACATATAATATGATGAAAATAGTTGCATCAATTATTTAAATTGACACTAACTATTTGAGTCACCACTTTCAGAGTTATTTTTATAAGTGATGTAAAATAGCGGTTATATCAATTAAAACTGATGCAAACAAATAAATAAATGATACTATACGTCTAATTTTTTGTAGTGGTAGAATTTTAAGAGTAACTAATTAAATGTAACTTAATTTTGGTTTTTGTAGCGGTGGTTGGAGATCGATTTGTTGCAGTTGATGTGACGTTTAGAAACACAGCTGGGCCAGAGAAACATCAAGCCGTGGCTGTGAGAAACAATGCTGATGGATCAACGTTTTATCGATGTAGTTTTGAAGGTTATCAAGATACTCTTTATGTCCACTCTCTAAGACAATTCTACCGTGAATGTGATATATATGGTAAGATATATAACTTATCAATATTAACTCTAAGCGATAATCAACTGTTAGAAAGTGGTGAATATCTATAGGATAATTCTAAATACCAATCACTTTACTCATTGTCAATTTAAAAACTATAATTTGTAATATGATATCAAAGTTAGATGTTAGTCCAACAAACATAAAAGTAGATCAGTACTATTGTGATATTTTTGAGATAATGGGTTTGAACGGTTTTCATCAACGTAGGTCTGGACATTCAAATATTCGGACCCGATCGAATCGCATCTTTGGGTTGCAGATTTTTCGGAATAAACTTATATTTTATTGTTTTAGTTGGGGTTCAGTTTAAATTAATTCGGTTCAACTTCGATTCGGATTCGGATTTGATTTTTTTTAAATATTTTTTTGGGTCGAGTTCGAGTCGAATTCGAAGGGCATGTTAGAAACTTAGACCGTGGTGAATATATTTTGACTTTGAATTTATTTTCTTTTACAGGAACCATAGATTTTATATTCGGAAACGCAGCAGCAGTATTTCAAAATTGCAACATATATGCCCGAAAACCAATGACAAATCAGAAGAATGCAGTAACAGCCCATGGAAGAACCGATCCAAACCAGAAAACCGGAATTTCCATCATTAATTGTACAATAGGAGCTGCTCCCGACCTCGCAGCTGACCCAACCTCAACCAAAACATTCCTTGGACGACCATGGAAGCCTTACTCTAGGACAGTATACATACAATCATACATCAGCGATGTTGTCCAACCAGACGGGTGGCTAGAATGGAATGGTACAACCGGTCTAGATACAATCTCATATGGTGAATATGACAACTTTGGACCGGGGGCTAATACAAGCAAGAGGGTTCATTGGTCAGGTTATAGCCTAATGAACTTGGCACAAGCTATGAACTTCACCGTATATAATTTTACTTTGGGAGATACTTGGTTGCCTCAAACCGATATTCCCTTCTATGGTGGTTTGCTTCATACCAATTAAACATTTCCTACCACTATATATAGATAATTGGTCTTGCACCATTTCGATTTAATAAAAAATTTATTCATCTATCAAAAATATGAATTTGATGTTAGTCACATGATGTAATAAAATGTTGGACAGTTCATGTACTAAGGGTAGGTATATCTATGTTAAAACAATTTTACTTGATATCAGCTTAATTTCAATAAAAATTAGAAAAACAAAAACTGTAAGGAAATATGTGTAATAAATTAGATTTATAAGCTGGTTGTTTTTTGGCAATTTTTTCTAAAATATGTGTAACACTTCGTAAGAATAATAAATAAAATTCATGATAACATTAGTGATGGCAAAAAGAATTACTGAAACATTGAAAAATGCAGAATACAAATTAAAAATTTGAATGTTCATTAGAAAACAAATAAAAGAACAACTAGCATAAATCTTCCAACCAAACCGGCCCCTTAATATTCCAGCAATAAGACTCAAAGATCAGATTGGAAAGGAACTGTGGTCGCCGGTAACCAATCATAACCGAGGATGAAAAACTTCACCGTAAACCAATTAGCTTCATTATCTGTCAAAAACGTCTTCAAACCTTTCCACTGAACTCGGTTCATGGTCGAAGCTCCTGGTCCAAAGTTCAAGTGCTCTGCATAGAAGATCGTATCTGGTGCAGTATCTCCAGTCCATGGAAACCAACCTTTAGGGTTGATAAATCCATCAATGAACGATTTCATGATCACTGTTCTAGAGAGAACCTTCCAAGGCCGGCCTAGGTACGTTTCGATATCGGTTAGGTCCTCAAAAGGCCTGATGGTACAATTGTGGATAGAGATTCCTGTGTTTTGGTTCGGATCGTTCCGGCCTTGAGCTGTTACCATATTCTTTTGACCTTGTAATGGACGGCGTGGTAAGAGTTGGCAATTTTGTAAGACAACAGCTGCGTTTCCAAAGATGAAATCGACTGTTCCTATGATGTCGCAGTCGCGGAAAAATTGACGTTTGGAATGAACGTAGAGTGTGTCTTGGAATGCGTCAATGGTGCATTTGTAGAACACTGCAAAGTCTGCACTTGCCAGTAGAGCTACCGCTTGATGCTTGGCTGGACCAGCTGTGTTGCGGAAGCCCATGTCCCTAGCCATGAACCCCTTTCCAAACACAGCTATATACACAATAAAAAGAAGAAAATTAATATCATAACAAATTCAAGTAATTTTTTGTAATTAAATCCATAAAACCTAATCTGTAACCCTAAACTTCCAGACTCCAATTAACATGTGAAACTACATATCCAAATAACTTTGATGCTACATATCGAAATAACTTTAAACTTCCAAATTCCAAACACTATCATATGTGAGGTTACACATCGAAGTAACCCTAGATTTTCAAATTCCAAACACTATCATGTGAGGCAACACATCGAAACAACCCTAAATCTCTAAGATAATAAGGGTACACATATCATCAAAATGCTCCTCATATCGACATTTAACTATTTGACAAAATACTTACCAAATGTGGCGGTTTGGAAGGTGGGAGTTCCATCGACGTAATTGAGACCAGCAGAGACAATAGTCTTACTCTGTCCATCTCCAACCATCACAACATTCCATTTTGTCCTCTCAACTCTAACATTCTCGAAATAAACTCCTTCCTTGACATATATAATCGTAGGTATCTCATTCTTCTCCTCCACTTCCATTAAAGCTTCACCAATCGTCTTATACTTCCCAGACCCATCTTGAGCCACCACGATCGTCGCATTCATCCTCAAATCACCACTCTCCAAAAGTCTCCTACCTTCCATCATCATAGGCAAGTCAGCAACAACAACACTCTCTTTAGCAGTCGCCATTAAACGACGTCCTTTTAGGTTAACTGAATCAGCTATCTTCCCAAGCCACGTTATGATCGCTAACGCATTACTAGTCATCTCCGTCGCGTTTTTCATCTGAGTTTCTCCAAAACTTATCAAACTCGGATTCTCCACTTCCCGTAATGTCTCCATACACGTCTCTTGATACGTTTCCACAGAGCTAAGCCACGTCCTTAGATCTTCAGTTTTCGGTTTCTCTTTGATTATCGTCATTGTATCGTTGAGTTCTTCAACAGCTAAGCCAATAACCTCCACACAAGTATTCATTGCTGCTAATGTAGCGTTATCCATATGTTCACCATTAGAGAATCCATTAAGAACCTTCGAAAGCTCCATGACAGTGACATTAACAGCGAAGATGAAAAGCTCCTCCGGATTCATTCGGCTTGCGTTTGGAGCTGATCCAACGGTCTCGATACATTTGTCTTTGTGCAATGTAACATCACACAAAGCTTTCACCGATACAGAGATTGAATGTCCGTTACTCTCCGTCTTCTGTTTCTTTCCGTTACCGTTATCTACAGCTTTAACGATGACTCCGATGACAATAGAGACGAGAACAATGGATGATATAGCGATAATGGCGAGTCTCCTCTTTGATCTCCGACTTGCATCGAGTCTTGCTTGCTCACACTCGTCGACTTTGCCGTAGGAGGACATTTTGGTTATGATAATAAAATGTGATATTAAAATGTTTTGTGTTATTTCTTTACTCTTATAGAGAGAATATATAAGAGTGAATAATATGTATATTTAATGTGATTTATATCAAATATTGCGTGGGAAGCACTAATTTAAGATGAATTTAATCGTTTAATTGCGAGTGGTTGTCATGTTTATATTTCTGTTTATAAAATCTTGCTGTTTTGGTATCTTACTGTTTATTTGAATATCATAATTGGAAATAAAAATCGATTTAATATTAATTTTTTGAATATATATAGAAATTTGCTTATAGGTTATCTAAATCTTACAAAATACTAGCTTGCAAGATTCTCTTTTTGTTTTAATATTTCCATATATATATACTCTTTAATCAAAATGATACATTTAGCAAAAAATATAGTCATGATCTTCATCGCAATAAATAATAATAATTAGAGATGTTTATTTAAAGGTAGGTGGGATCCAAATCATATCCAGTTATAGTATCTTCTCGGGATACACATAATGGTTTGAGTTTTATAAGGAAAATAGTGAAGAGCACAATGTTAATTACTAGTTGGAATTTTCCATACACGATCTCCAAACTTGATAACATTGTCTTTAATATTAATTAAAGCAAATCTCTCGCGGTAAGTCAACTTTAGTCTAGTTACATGCGGTAAGTTCACTTAAGACATGCATACTTACATAATTAGGGATCGAGTCATATCGTCTACATTATGTATGAACTTAGCTAATGGACCGGTTAGTTATGTCCTAGGGTTGACAAATCCCTCTAGTACGAGATTTATGAACGCTATCCATTTTAAAAAGATTTGGACAGTTGTCGATTAAGCCCATCAAAGTTAAATGCAATCATCTCTTTATTGCTACAATTATATCCCAAATTGTGATCAGTTAAACATAATCTTCGTTATCTTTTTTATAATAATAGTATTAGGAAAGTCTCTTTGTGGTTGTATCGTTGTTAGTAATATAACTAAACGAACCTAATTAAAGCCCAAAATAGAATAAGACCCAAGTCGAATCCATCAAAAATGCGCAAATACAGTAGGACGAACTCAAACTGTTGGAAACAGCTTGAACAAAAAGAGTGAATAACAAGCTAGTTAGAATCAAAACTTTTTAAGTTTTTTAGCGACTAGATTTTTATTTTATTTTCTTAACTTATAGCTGTTATATTAATTTTCACACTAAAAGTTGTCTTTATTGTTTTTTTGTAAAAATTTGATTAAAAAAAATCATATTTACCTCATATGATATTGTGGCTCATTTAAGCGAGTTCGAGTTATGGATTAGACATTATTTTTTTACAAAGAAATAATAATACAATTCATGAATATTAACTCATCTATCCAATGTTGCTCTCAGTCTGGTGGTTAGGATGATTCAGCTAATGACTCGGTACCATGATTCGATTCCTACCCGCTGCATTATAGTAACTTAAAAAAAGGATTATTGAAGGTGAGCTTTAGGCTATGGGTCGGGACTTGTCGATCCAATGTTGACAAAAAAAAACTCATCTATCTAGAAAATGACATGCAACGTATAATATCATATTTGAACAATAATATGCGGAAAACATCGTTCTTGACTTTTATACAATTTTTCTTTTGTTATGTATTATTACATGGAACATATGAAAAGTGTAAAACATTAATTATCACACACTCACTTTAAATTTAGGGTTTCTGTTGTAGTCAAGGGTCTTGAAATTAATATAAATTGAAAAAGGATGTATATGGTTGTCTAATTGTGAAATTTAAATAGCTACTTTTTTGTCGGAAAATTTAAATAGCTATTTGATTCATATTTAAATTGTGTTGTTGTGGTCTAAGTTATAACTATATATAAATATAAACAGAAAAACAGAAGAAAACGAAAGTATTAAAAGCATTTCAACAAGAAGTTTACTGTAGCAATATTGATTTGAAGTCATGAAGACAGTATCACTTTTTGTTTTTTACGATCATATACGCAACTTACGTTGAGAAGGACGTCAAATTGGCCATTCATTTTCAGCAAGAGACACTAATAACTCTGGGGTTCAGTTAAATAGTTAGGATTCAGAAAATTTGTGATTTAAATAAGTAGTCGAATGGTAAATAATAATGGAACACCATCTTGATAACTTCTATGCTAATTTATAGCAAACTCCATCCCTTAATTTTGTTTTTGCATCATACTCACCATTCCCTAAGGAGAACTGCAACTTCAGAGCCTAGGGAAGACAAATTTTTCCTTGCTCTTCGCATATCCATACAGGATCCCACCATTTCATTTGGAAAGCAAATCCATCATAAATCTCAAAAGTATTCAGAAGTCTTTCCAGAAAACTTAATAGTTTTACTTTTACTTCTTCCTTTTTGTATATACGAGATTTATCCTCAACAAAAATCATGAGTGAACGGAATATGATATATGGCGTGTGTACTTATTCAACGATATATAATATGATATCCAACTAAATCATATTTCTACTAAATATATTAATTTATATGTATGATAGATTTTGGTGTTGACATATATCAATGTTATGGGACATGCCTTAATTTATTACCATTTACCAAGTATACAATACATCATCTTGTTTTATGAATGAAATCGACAATATTTAAAAACAAACAATTATTAAAATTAACACGTATAAGAAAAATCGTATAATCTTTTCTATTCTTTTATTCCATTCACACGTACAACAATTCAGTTAATATTTACAAATGGTTTATGCCATTTTAACAAACAAAAATTATTTAAGGATATCAAACAAAATCGATATAAACCGTATCTAAAACTAGATTATCCGAAAATATAAAATAAGATTCTGTATAAACGTGTTGTTTGAGAAAGTTTATTTGGTCAAGTAATTATTAAATATATATCTGTCGTTTTTTTATTAGAGTTTGTTTCCGAAAAATCTTGTAATTCTTATATGATATTGTTTGAGATTTTAGCTATGTATCAAAAAAATTGATATAATTTTTGAGAAAAAAAAACATATTGTTCATGATCTTATAATAATAAACGATATTATTGAAAATTTGTATGCATGTATTTATAATTTAACATTGACAAATTTGGTGTAGTCGAAGTTGTGAGTAGTGCCACAATTTAGTTGATCAAATAATAAATGATTATTATGCGTATTGATACTTCAAAATACAAATGCATGCTTCTTCTTCTTTTTTTTGGTCAAAGACAAATGGAAGCTTTTTTTTTCTAACATTGGGTCAGAATTGGCCGGTCCATTAATCAAATTCTTACATAATATAAACAGTAAAACTCGATCCTTAAATATGCAAGTATGTCTGCTTTTATTAGACTTACCACCTGCCATTGGACTAAATGTCATCTTCAAATCGATGTTTCTTTTTAACTGCTAAAAAAATTTTTTTATTAGATTTAAATATAATTATTTGTAGAGATAATTTTATAAATCTTTGATTATAGATAATTTTATTACAAAAGAAAGGACGTGTGTGAAACGAATCATTGAGAGGTAAATAATTTTACCAGTACCATCTCACCAAAATTATGTGGAGTGTCATCATTCTTGTTTCTTTTGTATTTACCATAAAATCATGGTCAAAAATTGTCATAATCCATAATTTTATAGCAAATACAAAAGAAAGAGAATGACAACACTCCGCATAATTTTGACAAAAAAAATAGCACTCCATAAAAATTTCCCTAATTTTAGCCTTAAGAATATGTCCCCACAATTGTCAATAAATAACGACCCTTTGTGAGAGTTAAAGCCACAAGATTTGTTCAAAATCTAAAAACATTATTTAAGACAAATACAATATTATCATCTCTCTCATAGTGTCGACATGTCTTGCCAATCTCATGATCTCGTTGTGAAGCAAATCATCGACTTATACTACCAAATTTCTAAGCTTGAAAGCTTAAAACCTTCCAAAAATGTCGACACTTTATTCACACAACTTGTGTCCACCTGCTTACCAACAGACACAAACATCGATGTCACATATTTATGTGAAGAAGTCAAAGACATGAGATCTCATCTCATCAAGCTTTGTGGTGAAGCTGAAGGCTATTTAGAGCAACACTTCTCCACAATTTTGGGATCTTTAGATCAAAACCCACTTGATCATTTACATATCTTTCCTTATTTCAATAACTACCTCAAGCTAGGTAAGCTCGAGTTCGATCTTCTAAGTCAACAAACCAGCCATGTCCCTAACAAGATCGCTTTCATTGGTTCTGGTCCGATGCCTCTCACATCCATTGTCTTGGCTAAGTTTCATCTCCCAAACACAACGTTCCACAACTTTGACATCGATTCACAGGCAAACACACTTGCTTCAAGCCTTGTCTCTCGTGATCCTGACCTCTCAAAACGTATGATCTTCCACACAACAGATGTACTCAACGCTAAGGAAGGACTTGACCAATACGACGTCGTGTTCTTAGCTGCTCTTGTTGGGATGGATAAAGAGTCAAAGGTTAAAGCTATTGAGCACTTAGAGAAACATATGGCTCCTGGAGCTTTTCTTATGCTAAGAAGTGCTCATGCTCTTAGAGGTTTCTTATATCCTATTGTTGACTCTTCTGATCTCAAAGGCTTTCAGCTTTTGACCATCTATCATCCAACTGATGATGTGGTTAACTCGGTTGTGATTGCTCGTAAGCTCGGTAGTTCGACTATGACCGGTGTTCATGGTGCTCGTGGCTGTATGTTAATGCCTTGTACTTGTTCTAAGGTTCATGCGATGTTGAACAATCGTGGTAAGAAGATGAATATGATTGAGGAGTTTAGTGCTATTGAGTAAGCAAAGAACTAATTAACACTATCTTTTGGCTCAAGATTATGATGATTAATGGTTTTGTTTTAAATTAATAGCTACTCTTTTCAATTTGTATCTTGGGTGTTTTGTGCCTTGTGTGGCTATGTTTTATTAAGTACAAGTTTGTGAATTTTATGTTCTTAGATCTTCATTGTGTATAATTGTGGAGATTGAAGACCTTTTGTTGTTGTTTTACTATCAATAAATGAAATAAAAAGACCAATGTTTTATATATCTTGAGATTAAAATGGAGTTAGCAATTGTCGATTTTTTCTCTGATTTAGATGACAAGCTAATAATTTTACTATCAAAGATTCAATTTCTCTTTATGAAGAGATAAAAGACTGAAAAAAGTTTTGGAGAATGAACTTTGAATTGTGGATCTGGTTTTTCGACAAAAAAATCAAGTTAATAACTAAAGTTCTTTAAGAAAATACATTAAGCGTATTAAACTTGATTCGTGTCAAAAACTAGATTGTTAGTTGTTTGGCGAGACAAAGATAATGTTATATGGAGTATTCTAGAATCAAAGTAGTTATTAAAAGATTTAGAATCAAAGTAGTTATCGGTACTAATTCTCCAAAATTAGTTGGATTTGGATCCAAAACCAAATTTTTTTAAAAAATAAAAAGAAAAAATGGAAGAATACAGTTAAGCCAGAGGAAAACGACAAATTATTACACACGGGTGTAACCGGCAACTGACAAAAGTCATTACATCACTTTGACGAACTGAACTACATATAACGAAGCTGAGACTAAAGCTACAACCTCTTACGTAGGTTACCAAGTCATATTAGATCTTTGTACGGTCAAAGATTCAATGATTTTGATCCAACGGCTAATCTAAGCTTCTGTAACAGTCGCTGATGTCAATGATATCAATAAACACCAAAATTATCTTTTTGCCACAGTTAGACCAAATTTCCGCTATTTGTTTCTCTCTCAGTCTCTTTTACCTTTGTCTCTCTCTTTTCGGAACCCTAATTTGGTGAGCCAGTTCGCAGAGGTGGGTGATTCACCAAGTACGCATTTTTGGGTTTGTTTTTTCGTTGAAAAGTTTTAGGCTTTTTGGGGTTTTGCTTGTGAAACGAAACTCCGTTGTTGTCCTTACAAGGTCTGAATTTGTGATGATGATGCATGCGTGTAATTCCGCTTTGAGGATCCCTGACCTCTGATACGGAGAGAAAAAGGTGGACTTTTGCTTTTCCAGATCTTCTATGGCTTTGGGGATTTCATTTTCGTTTTGATTAGGAGATCAGATTCGAGAAATTTTGATTACTAAGCATGGAAGCAAATGCTGGTAACTTCACTGATAAGACGCGAGTTTTGGATATCAGACCATTGCGATCTCTAAGACCTGTTTTCCCTAGCGGAAATCAAGCTCCGCCTTTTGTGTGTGCACCTCCTTTCGGTCCATTTCCACCTGGGTTCTCACCATTCTATCCATTTAGCTCGTCTCAAGCGAATCAACACACACCAGATCTCAATCAAGCTCAGTGTCCACCGCAACATCAGCAGCCTCAGAATACACCAACGCAATATCAGCAGTCTCAGTATCAATCTGAACCTGCGGTTGTTGCTCCTTTGAGGTCATTCAGATCTCCTGATACGTCTAATGGCAACACGGAAACTGAAGGGTCAACTGTGAAACGAAAGATCCCTAAAAAGCGTCCAATTGCTCGGCCTGGGAACTTGAATTTCGAGAGTGGGATTAGCGGGGCCGAAAGAGAGAATGGCACGAGGGAGTTGGTGGTGAGTGTTCTTGTGAGGTTTGATGCGCTAAGGAGAAGGTTTGCACAACTGGAGGATGCAAGAGAAGCAGTTAGCGGGATTATCAAACGTGCTGATTTGAAATCAGGATCTACTTGTATGAGCAGTGGGGTCCGGACAAACACCAAGAAAAGACCTGGTATTGTTCCTGGTGTTGAGATTGGGGACGTATTCTTCTTCAGGTTTGAGATGTGTTTGGTGGGTTTACATTCTCCATCAATGGCTGGGATTGACTATTTGGTTGTCAAGGGGGAAACAGAGGAAGAACCCATCGCTACAAGCATTGTGTCATCTGGATGTTATGGTAATGATGAAGGTAATCCAGATGTATTGATTTATACTGGTCAGGGTGGTAATGCTGATAAAGATAATAAGCAAACATCTGACCAAAAGCTCGAAAGGGGTAATCTTGCCTTGGAGAAGAGTTTGCGTAGAAATAGTGCAGTTAGGGTGATTAGGGGTGTGAAAGAAGCTTCTCAAAATGCTAAGATTTATATATATGATGGACTCTATGAAATCAAAGAGTCATGGGTAGAGAAAGGAAAATCTGGACACAACACCTTCAAGTATAAACTAGTGAGAGCTCCTGGTCAACCTCCTGCATTCTCAACATGGACTGCAGTCCAGAAGTGGAAGGCGGGTTTGCCTTCAAGGCAAGGACTCATTCTTCCCGATATGACTTCTGGGGTTGAAAGCATATCTGTTTCACTTGTGAATGAAGTTGATGCTGAGAATGGGCCTGCTTATTTCACTTACGCCACAACGGTGAAATACTCAGAGTCATTTAAGCTGACGCAGCCTTCTTCTGGATGTGCCTGTGGCGTCGCATGCAAACCTGGGAACTTGGACTGTCACTGCATAAGGAAAAATGGAGGTGATTTCCCCTACACCGGTAATGGAGTTTTAGTTACTCGCAAGCCTATGATATATGAATGCAGTCCATCTTGCCCGTGCACGACTTGCAAAAACAAAGTGACTCAAATGGGATCAAAACATAGGATGGAAGTTTTCAAGACAGCCAATAGAGGATGGGGTTTGCGCTCATGGGATCCTATTCGTGCTGGCTCATTTATATGTATATATGCAGGTGAGGCCAAAGACAAATCGAAGGTGCAGCAAACTATGGCTAATGATGATTTTACTTTTGATACATCCCGCGTCTATGCCTCATTCAAGTGGAACTATGAGCCTGGCTTAGCAGACGAAGATGCTTCTGAAGAGATGTCTGAAGAACCTCAAATGCCGCTGCCGATGATAATCAGTGCTAAGAATGTTGGGAACATTGGCCGATTCATGAATCACAGTTGCTCCCCTAATGTTTTCTGGCAGCCTGTTACCTATGAACATGACAATCAACTCTTCGTGCATGTTGCCTTCTTTGCCATTTCTCACATTCCTCCCATGACTGAGTTAACTTACGACTATGGAGTATCTCAGCCAAGTGGAACTCAAAATGGGAATGCTTTAGTTGGCAAAAAGAGGTGCTTTTGTGAATCACAGTATTGCCGTGGCTCATTTGGATGATGATGGCAAGAAAAGCGGTCTATGGTCACAGGAGTCGGATGGTTTTGGCTGCAAAAGGTTTGTATCTCTGTCCCACTTAATATTACTCCACTTAATCTGACTTACGTATGGAATCTCTGAATTCGTTTTCTCTGGCAGCTGGAGTTTTAAGTCCTGATCGGTGATATCGAGTGCGTTTGGTGGCAACTGAAGTGTTAGTCTCTGAATGAAATTTTACTGCTTCTTTAGCCAAAACCTTTATCTATTTCTCGGATTGTGAAAAACGTGTCTTCAAGTTGGATATGTAATCTTATTAGTTAGTGTTCAGATCGTTTTTTGGACAAATCTTTAGGAACTCTACTAGCATGTTTTGATTGAAGATGATATGATTATGAATGTGATAAAAGGGTACAAGTCAGTTTTATCGGTTTCATTAGAAATAGACAAAGAACCAAAACCAAAAGACATTGAAATGGAATTCGATTGATCGGGAAATTTAAATCAAATTTGGCCGTTCTCTTTACAAAGGAAAACTAGTGCGTACGTTACAACAATGAAAAATACAGCCGAGAGATTACGTAATTATACTACAACCCAACAAACTCTATCCTTAAAACAGTAAGAAACCAAGCGGGAAAAATAGAATATATAATATATATTTACTTTTGCTGAAGGGTATAAAGAATATTGATTTGAGAATGTGTTATCAATCATCATCATATTATCTCCTTGGAGGATCCTGAATCAGGTTCATTTCAGTTCCCAGCGTTTGGGATTCCCTGAAAGTTCCAAGCTTTTCAGCCTCCCTAGCAATCCGAACATCAGAAGGTCCGTAATACTCAACAAGAAACTTGATGGTGAATCTAGGAAGCAATGATGTCACAACAATGGCAAGCAAGCAGAACCAGAACATCCATGTCTTGGCCACTTGGAAAATTGCCCTGTCACAACCATCAAGAAAAAGAATCAGGAAATGTTGAGGCTTTCCCCATCTAGAAAGTTTTGAATTTACTTTAACGGAATGATTTGTAGAGAAAGGACTTTACCTGTTACCAGGGAGTGTGGGTATAACATCGATCACAATGACAAATTATTACACACGGGTGTAACCGGCAACCGACAAAAGTCATTACATCACTTTGATGAATATACAGTTAAACCTCGAATAACTTCGATAAATGAATGTTCGATAAATAAATAACTTTGATAAATGAATAATTTTTTTTGTCTTGACTTGAACTAAAGGGCTAAATAAATAACCTCGATAAATGAATTAATGAATAATTTTTTTGAAATCCTTAAAGACCATATGTAAATATAAATGTATAATTATCACATTTCATTAGATATATATATATATATATATATATATTTAAAAAGATTTTTTTAAATCAACAGTGTTTATACAATAAGTCATTCTTTTACAAAAATGAGTCTATAGTTTTTTACTTTTTTTTTTCCACCAAAATTCATGTTATCTTTGATTTTTCCTAGCACAAACAAAATTTTAGGAGTATTTTGCTCGTGTTGTAGAAAGTAGTTGCATAAGGTGATTACTGTTTTATATGCTTCTTTTGATGATACATTTGGTGTGATGCTACTATCATCTGGTTCTAGATCATTCTCATCAGTCAATACAGACTCAATAATTTCATCGTTGGTAGTCAATTCCATAATGATATCATTCTCGTTAGGATAGTTCAAAAGATGTTCGACGTCCATCACATTTCTATAGTGTAACTTAGAAATGACATCCATTAATCCTTCGACATCTTCTTCTAATTTATTAACTTCTGCTTCAAGAACATTGAGTTCTTCATATCGTATCTTGCAATGTTGGAAACAATTTGCAATTGTTGTTTCCTTTACATCAAATCTTCAAGCCAAGGTAGCAAAGTTAATAACATCAAAAATGTTAATCTTTTCAGGATTTGATGAGTCAACTTCAAGGCTCTGCAAGATGCTAGAATAAAAATGACGTCGATAGTGAAGCTTAAATGCTCGAATAATCCCATCATCATATGGCTAAATTTTAGATGTTGTGTTAGAGGGCAAGAAAAATAACTCTACATTTCTCAACCCTTCAACAACCTTTGGATAAGCTAGTCAGTTGTCTACTAACAAGAGAACCTTTCTACCATTCATTTCCTTATCAAACCAATGACAAAATTTTTGAAAAAGCAAACTAGTCATCCAAGCTTTCTTGTTGAAATGATACTCACAATTAAGATTGTTCATGTTTACATTCTTAAAGCATCTGGGTTTTGCATACTTACCAATAACCCAAATGGGGACTTTGTCGGATCCATCACCATTACAGCAAACCACAACAGTAATTCTCTCCTTGTCTTTCTTTCGTCTTTCAAGCTACTTTGTGGCAAGTGAATGGTTAGCTTCCAACCGATAAAAAAATCTTGTTTCATCCATATTGTAAATATCCTTCAACTGATATTGGTCTAATTAAGACCTTATTTCAGGTAAAGCATTTTCATTGTCCTCCATGTTCACAAAACTACTTTCATCAAACCGCTGGTAGGACTTGATTGAATATATTTCCTTGAAACGTTCTAACCATCCACTTGAAAAGCTAAACTTTTGATTTGTTTCACCATACATTTTTTGAAAAAATGATTTTGCTTTACCTTGAATCATTTCTTCTGATATATTCACCTTCTCTTGTCTTTAAAGAAATCATTCATACCAAACTTTCTCCAAATTGGGGTACTTTGCTAATTTGTGCCTTTTAGCATCGCTAATTTTCATCTCATCCGATAAATACTCTGCTGATCTTTTGAGAGTATTTGATATTGTGGTTTGGCTAGAATCCAAACTTTCCTTCATCCATGCTTGTATATCATTTTGCGTAAATGTTGGATGTTCTTTTTTATGTTCACATATGGCTCTCCTTATTTTATCAATCAAAGATGTTTTTGTTGATGGTTTTGGCTTTTGATTGGAAGCCATCAAATTGTATGTTAAGAAAGATATGGTAATGTAGAATCATTTACTTACCAAACCAAGACTTTAGAACTATATATAGTTGTAGTGTAGGTTCAATATATTTTCTAAGATTCTAGATATTCCATACAATATAATACAATGAATCTTAGTCTCCATACATACAATTCATGTATTACTGATATAATCTCTTCAATTTCCAATTTATATATATATATATATATATATATAAATTTTGAAATAAAATTATTACCTAGAATGTATATTATAATATGTAAAGTAATTATTCATATGAGAATATAAAAATGCAAAAATACTATGTAAATAAATAAAATTTTATTATAAATAAAAAATAATAATAATAATTTCATTAATCCGAATTCTTTTCCTTATCCCTAGAATATTAATTTATACAGGTTGAAGTGTATAACGAAGCTGAGACTAAAGCTACAACCTCTTACGTAGGTTACCGAGTCAAGTCATATCAGATCTTTGTACGGTCAAAGATTCAATGATTTTGATCCAACGGCTAATCTAAGCTTCTGTAACAGTCGCTGATGTCAATGATATCAATAAACACCAAAATTATCTTTTTGCCACAGTTAGACCAAATTTTCGCTATTTGTTTCTCTCTCAGTCTCTTTTACCTTTGTCTCTCTCTTTTCGGAACCCTAATTTGGTGAGCCAGTTCGCAAAGGTGGGTGATTCACCAAGTACGCATTTTTGGGTTTGTTTTTTCGTTGAAAAGTTTTAGGCTTTTTGGGGTTTTGCTTGTGAAACGAAACTCCGTTGTTGTCCTTACAAGGTCTGAATTTGTGATGATGATGCATGCGTGTAATTCCGCTTTGAGGATCCCTGACCTCTGATACGGAGAGAAAAAGGTGGACTTTTGCTTTTCCAGATCTTCTATGGCTTTGGGGATTTCATTTTCGTTTTGATTAGGAGATCAGATTCGAGAAATTTTGATTACTAAGCATGGAAGCAAATGCTGGTAACTTCACTGATAAGACGCGAGTTTTGGATATCAGACCATTGCGATCTCTAAGACCTGTTTTCCCTAGCGGAAATCAAGCTCCGCCTTTTGTGTGTGCACCTCCTTTCGGTCCATTTCCACCTGGGTTCTCACCATTCTATCCATTTAGCTCGTCTCAAGCGAATCAACACACACCAGATCTCAATCAAGCTCAGTGTCCACCGCAACATCAGCAGCCTCAGAATACACCAACGCAATATCAGCAGTCTCAGTATCAATCTGAACCTGCGGTTGTTGCTCCTTTGAGGTCATTCAGATCTCCTGATACGTCTAATGGCAACACGGAAACTGAAGGGTCAACTGTGAAACGAAAGATCCCTAAAAAGCGTCCAATTGCTCGGCCTGGGAACTTGAATTTCGAGAGTGGGATTAGCGGGGCCGAAAGAGAGAATGGCACGAGGGAGTTGGTGGTGAGTGTTCTTGTGAGGTTTGATGCGCTAAGGAGAAGGTTTGCACAACTGGAGGATGCAAGAGAAGCAGTTAGCGGGATTATCAAACGTGCTGATTTGAAATCAGGATCTACTTGTATGAGCAGTGGGGTCCGGACAAACACCAAGAAAAGACCTGGTATTGTTCCTGGTGTTGAGATTGGGGACGTATTCTTCTTCAGGTTTGAGATGTGTTTGGTGGGTTTACATTCTCCATCAATGGCTGGGATTGACTATTTGGTTGTCAAGGGGGAAACAGAAGAAGAACCCATCGCTACAAGCATTGTGTCATCTGGATATTATGGTAATGATGAAGGTAATCCAGATGTATTGATTTATACTGGTCAGGGTGGTAATGCTGATAAAGATAATAAGCAAACATCTGACCAAAAGCTCGAAAGGGGTAATCTTGCCTTGGAGAAGAGTTTGCGTAGAAATAGTGCAGTTAGGGTGATTAGGGGTGTGAAAGAAGCTTCTCATAATGCTAAGATCTATATATATGATGGACTCTATGAAATCAAAGAGTCATGGGTAGAGAAAGGAAAATCTGGACACAACACCTTCAAGTATAAACTAGTGAGAGCTCCTGGTCAACCTCCTGCATTCTCAACATGGACTGCAGTCCAGAAGTGGAAGGCGGGTTTGCCTTCAAGGCAAGGACTCATTCTTCCCGATATGACTTCTGGGGTTGAAAGCATATCTGTTTCACTTGTGAATGAAGTTGATGCTGAGAATGGGCCTGCTTATTTCACTTACGCCACAACGGTGAAATACTCAGAGTCATTTAAGCTGACGCAGCCTTCTTCTGGATGTGCCTGTGGCGTCGCATGCAAACCTGGGAACTTGGACTGTCACTGCATAAGGAAAAATGGAGGTGATTTCCCCTACACCGGTAATGGAGTTTTAGTTACTCGCAAGCCTATGATATATGAATGCAGTCCATCTTGCCCGTGCACGACTTGCAAAAACAAAGTGACTCAAATGGGATCAAAACATAGGATGGAAGTTTTCAAGACAGCCAATAGAGGATGGGGTTTGCGCTCATGGGATCCTATTCGTGCTGGCTCATTTATATGTATATATGCAGGTGAGGCCAAAGACAAATCGAAGGTGCAGCAAACTATGGCTAATGATGATTTTACTTTTGATACATCCCGCGTCTATGCCTCATTCAAGTGGAACTATGAGCCTGGCTTAGCAGACGAAGATGCTTCTGAAGAGATGTCTGAAGAACCTCAAATGCCGCTGCCGATGATAATCAGTGCTAAGAATGTTGGGAACATTGGCCGATTCATGAATCACAGTTGCTCCCCTAATGTTTTCTGGCAGCCTGTTACCTATGAACATGACAATCAACTCTTCGTGCATGTTGCCTTCTTTGCCATTTCTCACATTCCTCCCATGACTGAGTTAACTTACGACTATGGAGTATCTCAGCCAAGTGGAACTCAAAATGGGAATGCTTTAGTTGGCAAAAAGAGGTGCTTTTGTGAATCACAGTATTGCCGTGGCTCATTTGGATGATGATGGCAAGAAAAGCGGTCTATGGTCACAGGAGTCGGATGGTTTTGGCTGCAAAAGGTTTGTATCTCTGTCCCACTTAATATTACTCCACTTAATCTGACTTACGTATGGAATCTCTGAATTCGTTTTCTCTGGCAGCTGGAGTTTTAAGTCCTGATCGGTGATATCGAGTGCGTTTGGTGGCAACTGAAGTGTTAGTCTCTGAATGAAATTTTACTGCTTCTTTAGCCAAAACCTTTATCTATTTCTCGGATTGTGAAAAACGTGTCTTCAAGTTGGATATGTAATCTTATTAGTTAGTGTTCAGATCGTTTTTTGGACAAATCTTTAGGAACTCTACTAGCATGTTTTGATTGAAGATGATATGATTATGAATGTGATAAAAGGGTACAAGTCAGTTTTATCGGTTTCATTAGAAATAGACAAAGAACCAAAACCAAAAGACATTGAAATGGAATTCGATTGATCGGGAAATTTAAATCAAATTTGGCCGTTCTCTTTACAAAGGAAAACTAGTGCGTACGTTACAACAATGAAAAATACAGCCGAGAGATTACGTAATTATACTACAACCCAACAAACTCTATCCTTAAAACAGTAAGAAACCAAGCGGGAAAAATAGAATATATAATATATATTTACTTTTGCTGAAGGGTATAAAGAATATTGATTTGAGAATGTGTTATCAATCATCATCATATCATCTCCTTGGAGGATCCTGAATCAGGTTCATTTCAGTTCCCAGCGTTTGGGATTCTCTGAAAGTTCCAAGCTTTTCAGCCTCCCTAGCAATCCGAACATCAGAAGGTCCGTAATACTCAACAAGAAACTTGATGGTGAATCTAGGAAGCAATGATGTCACAACAATGGCAAGCAAGCAGAACCAGAACATCCATGTCTTGGCCACTTGGAAAATTGCCCTGTCACAACCATCAAGAAAAAGAATCAGGAAATGTTGAGGCTTTCCCCATCTAGAAGAAAGTTTTGAATTTACTTTAACGGAATGATTGGTAGAGAGAAAGGACTTTACCAGTAACCAGGGAGTGTGGGTATAACATCGATCACAATGACACATATACAAGCTGCAACAATGGATCCCCAAATGGCGGCGTGTGTGATCCAGTTCCATCTAATTACATCCATTGCCAGGTGAAGATTAACCACCACAACTGCAGCAATCGTCCATAGGTCACCCAGGCTTGACGTATCAATGGTACTGCCCCAATAAGCAAACATAGGAATGAAGAAGATGGCTGCACTTTGCCAGATTGTGTCAATCATTGTATACCAGAACAGCGTAGTGGAATATGCCTCTGCCCTCTGGCCAACACCGTAGAGCTGAGGATGATTAAGAAGAGTCCTCCGTCCTAGGTCTTTGTCAAGAATACCAATAATTATAGTAGGGAACGACGTGTATATGACTGAGTACAAGACACTACTCCATTCCGTGATGGCGGTTGTCAAAGTGTAGCAAGTAAACAAAACGTACCTGCATAAATTTGGGGAAGGTTAGTCTGTTGTGATATTTTAAGAACGGATTAGTGAAAGAGACATTAAGACTGTACTCACCAAAATAAAATAAGAACAAAAACTGCATTTCTATAGAAATTGTATAATATCATGTAACTCATCCTTTGGTAATTCCAGTGTCCATGGACGAGCAATAGTGGAACTAAGAATCTGAACTGTCCCATTGCGAAATCAGACGCCATCACAGCTTGGCGACCTTCTTGGCCGCTAATCCCTACCCCAACATCAGCCATTTGGATCATGGAGACATCATTGGCACCTGGAAAAACCGAAGTAAATGATAATATGATAAAAATAAAATAAAAAAGATACAGAACCGAGATGCTACTTAAAGGATCAGGCAGACTAGTTTTTGGAAAGAAGAATGGAGTCATTACCATCACCAATTGCAAGAGTCATGTCAGAAGTCCGATTCTTTACAAGCGCAACGATTCCAGCTTTCTGGAAAGGAGCAACACGGCAGCATAGTATTGCAGAGCATTTACAAGCCACCTGGAAGAGCTGCATTGCAAAAAACAAGCAATTATATCACCATGAAAGACGGTCATAAGCAGAGTAAGCAAGTGATCATCAAAGTTTCACTTACCACATCTTCAAGATCATTGTCGAGTACATATATGAGACTGGTACCATCAATAATCAAGGCTACGTTTTCACTTTCGTCATCACTAGCAATACTAGCATTTGCTTCTTCTAAGCTTCTACGACATGAATCTAACGAGTTGCTATTTATTACAATTTGCCTCATGTTCCTTGTCAAAAGCCTCGATGAGAAGCCAATGGATATGGCAGTTTCTTGCTTGTCACCAGTCAAAACCCATACTTTTATCCCTGCAATTCTGAGAGATTCTATTGCTTCCGGGACACCACGCTGCAATTTGTCTTCAATTGCAGTGGCTCCTACTATTCTAAGGCTCGTCTCGATATTTCCAGCAACCTTTCTTAGTAAGCCAGCCCTACCAATCAAGGCAGTGCTTGCTGCCTCAAAGGAAGAATGCCATTGCTCAAACTCTGAGTCGTTCAGTTCTCTCATCCCAACAACAAGAGTTCTCAAACCATCAGATGAGTAAGCATGAAGTTGTTTCTTGGTCTCTTGTATGACATCACCAAAGGATTCATCCATAACACTAAACATGGACGAGTCTGCACCTTTTACAAAGAGCTTCACTGACATGTCGGGACATCCCAGTATCACTGACATTCTTTTTCGGTCACTATCGAACTCATGCAATCCCAAAACATTAAACCTGCACTGGGCAAAGAGAAGGGAATAAATGCTATAGGCCACCTACAATAAGATGCAAAGTCTATAAATTAATGGCAGAAAACTAACCATAACATATCTAATTTACCTTTGCATCTCTCCTCGCACGTTTATAACTATATGACCAGAGGTTCTCTCTATGAGCAAGAAACCATACGAAGCTGCTGCATAGACCAATGCTTGTTCATCAGGGGACTCTCCTTGATAATCTACCAGCTTTACATTGGGATCAGATGTGGTGGTAACAATTGGCACAATTGTATTACAAGCTGCCAGTGAGAGGAAAAACTCATTAGCACGTCTTGCCTCTTCTGTTGCATTGCCATTTCTTGTCAGCTGAAGAAGCACGGCATCAACTCTTACTCTCATCTTTGGCTTCAAAATAACTCCATCAACTGTATCATGAAAAGTTTAAGTATTATCAAAAGTGAGCTATTTCATACTAAAGCATACTACTCTTAACAGCAGAAGAATTATTATAAAAAATCTACTTTCTTCTTACCTTCAACGGAGTATCCTGTATGCTCGCTTTCAGCAGGTTCCCTGGCAGAGTAATCTACACCTCCTATGCAGGCACATTGGAACTCCATTTTGTTGTCTGTGAGAGTACCCGTCTTATCAGAGAATAAATACTTAATCTGTCCTAAATCTTCATTTATATTCAAAGCCCTGCACTGGAAACTTGAATTTGAGGACTCGTCGTACATCTGATCATCCCGGGTCATGAAGTATGCTTGACCAATACGGACAAGTTCCATCGATATGTAGAGAGATATGGGTATCATGATCTGATACACGATGACTGCCATAAAGAAGGTGAAGAATATCTCCCACCCCCAACCATAGTAATTATGATTCTTTCCTCCTGGCCTCTCGGCGTAGTCTTTTCTCCTATAAAAGAGAATAATATCCAAGTCATCCCTGTGCCGTCTCAACCACACAGCAGCGGTCGCGGCTGCAGTTGTACACAAGACGATCAGAAACAAAGAGAGTAGAATGATCTCTAAATTCATCCGAGTCTCTAGCCTACTCCTCTTTGATGGTGCTCCAGAGTTGTTGAGCATAGCTTTCGTCTCACTACCAGCGTACACGACAACCCCTAATGCCCAAGCAGTGTTCTTAAGCTCACATCCTCTAAGAATAATATTAGAAGGTCCAAGGGAAAGCCTTCTACCATCAATCTCCATGTTGGCTTGAAACCCATATATGTTCCTATTAGGTTTCTCACACTTGATAAATCCATTAAACGACACCATATCAGCAGCTTTTATAAGAGTTTCCTGCTTCGCATACCTAGTCTTCAAATTGGACTCTCCATCCAAATTAGTTGTCTGCACATAGACAACCCCAGTGGGATCACTTGTAGCCAACAGCACCATGTCACAAGGAAGAGTCTGGTTCGATTCGACTTTAATGACCTCCCCAACTCGAATATGCTTCCATTTCTTTTCTTGATAATCATTATCCTCAAACACTAAAGCCAACCTATTGTTCTCAACTCTATCTGATCTATGTCTCCGGAAATCCTCGTAAGCATCTTTGATTGCTGAGACCAACAGAACAAAGGCAAGGGGCATGATTGATGCACCTCTGCCAAAAACTGCAAGCTGGGGAAGCTGATTGAGCACTGCTATTACAAGGAAGTATATGTAAGCAACTCTATGGAACTGTTCAAACAAGTTCCTGGGCAAGAAGGTAAAGACAGAATATTTTGCGGTCTTAATGGAATTCCCTGTGAACTCAAACCTTTCGTTTGTTCTCTCAGGATCGTTAATATAAATCAAACGAGCATCTTCGTCTTTGATCTCCTTCTGAGACATGCTTAACATCTCAGAATCAGCTCCAGCTGATCCATGGCGAATACGCTTTGATCCCAAATCACCGAAAGTCACTTCTCTGACAGAATTCTCTTTTGAAGAAACACTCCATCTCGAAGATACACCCAAAATGGCATCGTGATGAGGCGGTCTATCAACTGATTTCCTGGGATCCATCGAGAGGATTTGCGGGTCCAGGATTTCGGGGACCACACACGAAATTGATTGCACAATGAAAGGAGAAACTTTTAGAAGTTATGGAAAATTCATTGGAAACACACCTCCCGAAGAAGATGGTTTGAGTTTACCCAGAAACCCCAAGAGCTCGAATCAGCTTAAAAATCCAATATCGGAGACAAAATAAAACACCCTATTCGACAACGGAAATTGACCTAGGAATTCCAAAGGGGCAGATCCAGATCCTGAATCCGAAATTAAAAAAGCAAACCTTTCTTCAAACACGAAAATGGAATTGATCCAGCACAAATGAAAGTAAAATTGCCCTAACAATTCCAAATGCGCAGATCCGGATCTTAGGAAATTCTCACTTTTGCGCGCTAAAATGAAATCAATCAGAGAAATGGAATTGGGATTGACGATGAAAAGAGATGAAGAAGGTGACGCAAGCGAACACGTCAATACAAAGAAGAATAAAAAATACCGAGAAGAGAGAAAAGGAGAAATAGAGGCTAATAAATGGAGTTTCGTATCTCGCCTGCAAAGGTAAACGACGACGAAGAATGAGAAGAAGACGGATGAGAACGAAGATTCAATAGAGAGAGAGACAGACAGAGAGATCTAGAGACAACGAACAGGAGAAGGTCGGAAGAAGAAGAAGTCGCCAATGGCTGGCGACGTCGAAGAATCTTTTATTCAATTTTTAATTTTTATTTCATTTTAGGCACGAAAAAAAAAACAAAAGATAGAAGAAGAATGTGAAAGAAATGTCATGTCGTGTTGGTCCAAAGAAGCCGCCGAAAATTCATAACTTTCTAGAACTTTTTTATATTTATAAGAGCCGCAGAAAATCGAAAATTCGTTTTTCTTTGCTTAATATAATTAAGAAAATAAAAATGTACGTGGTTTTTAATTTTTTTTAGACGTATATTAAAAATAGATGTATTTACATATTTAGGAATTTAATCCTACTGCTTATATTATATATGAACAACTTGGTTAATATATCGATCAGTTTCAATATTAACAAAAAAATATAATTTTAAAAATTATTATATTTTACTAAAAATATATTTTCGTATTTTTTTTTAGTTTTATAATTAGGGCCAGGTTTATTATAATGAAGGTGATTATTATGTGAATCATATGAGGATCTAATTTTCTTACATAGTGATCATAGGGGTTACCAAATTTTTTCTTATTTCACTTAACTAATTAAAACCTAAATATTCGTTTTGGGATTATAAATTATCATTTTTGTTTAATTTTTCTTTTGTTATTAAATTTTTATTGACTTTTTAGATCCTGTTAAATTTTTGAGTTTTGGTATGTTACGTATATTTTCAGTATACATCCAATAATGAATTCTCGAAGTTGATTGTTTGAATCATTCAATATTGATTTTTCATAAATGTGCGTTGTTATGAAAAAGAAAAGTAATTTCTCTAGTATATGAAAAAAAATTTAATTTAAAAAGCTGATTTAGAAGTTCAAAATTTATAAAAACTAGTGTTTAAATTTAGAAAATATATAAAATACTGCAGATTGCATGGATTCAAAAAGAATAAAATCACATATAAATTAATGGGTAAAAAATGGTCTATCTCATAGATTTTGTTGTGAATGCGATGTTCACTACATAGAGATAGAGTTATAGTGAATCCATATGTTTTAAAGGAACGAAATACTCTAAAACCACCTAAAATTCCTTGTGAAAAATGGTTATAATTACTAATTAGTATAAAATCACATAAAAATAATTGAATTAATTAACTCAAAACCACATGCATGAACTCGTTTAAAACAATATAAAGAAACTTTAACAAAAAAAATTATATAAAGAAAACTATACAAATTCATCCATTTTGATGAATTCAATGTTATAATAAATTTTAAGATTTAGATAGAAAACCTTATAGTATTGCTGTACAATAAATAATGATGTGATTAATTATTTCAAATTTGTAATATACTCAAATTCCAAAGCAGCCACGGCGATTGAGAGGCTCATACATCACATGGCCACCTATACCGATGCAAATAATATCAAATAACACGATTTACACGCCCTTAATTATATAAATATACTAATATATATTGTATTAATTTTAATCCTAGTTTTGAATCTCGTTAGGCGCTGATCGGACGGTGAGATAGAATCTAGTACTGAATTAATTAATTAGAAATTATACGAAGATTAATCGAAGACTAGTTTTAAAACTAATAATCATTATATAATAGAAATCATATAATAATACTGAAAATATCAACGTGACACAGCGGTTATACAACTTATTAATAGCCATTGTGTTGTGTAGTTTTATGCTGTTTTAAAAAAGTTAAGGGCAAAATAGTCTTTTCATATTTTCTTTTTTCCTCATCTTCTAAAATCCCTGCAAACCTAAAAGCCTAGCGTTATTTTTTCTTTTCTTTTCTCATCACTTTTTTCTATTTACTCAATATTTATGTCTAAAACTCATAGATTTATTACTATGTATTCGATTTCTGGCTTAAAATAGCCAAAATAAAATTTGTTTTTGAATATCCGAGTTTTTAAACGATTTTACCAAAATTGTGGCAGTTCTTAACCGCCGACCACTTTTCATCCGCCTAAACGACTGCGGCGACCGAATTTTAGAACACAGATTTTAATAAACGAGTGATTAACACTTTAAAGTTGTTTAGTCTTTTACCATCATTAATACTGCTCAAATAATGGTTTTAATAAATCATTAATAGCTTACATGTATCTTCGTAGTTCGTAATACTCTAATATGATTGGAACCAAGTTGTATGTATGATAATTAATCTATATTATACATTAATTATTCACCAAAGGTATCGCTTTCGTAATACTTTGTATAGCTACGTACCATAACTAATATGTCATATGGTCGTACATTATGCCATGATTTCGTATCTTTGTTAATATATAGTATGAGTGACGGTGGAGTATAAGAAATTAATTAACCGTAAATATATTTTTATTATTTTAGCTACTATTTACTCAACTAAGACTTATATATATATGAAATATATTCATCACACACATAACGTGGATTATAAACTTTATATTTATAAATTGAATTTTAAAGATATATTAACAAAAAAAAGAGATATATTATTTATGTGATGTTTTTATTGACAATACCTAATCTAGTTAACAAAATAAAAAAGACAAAACCTAATCTACACGGTCTTGTTTCGAAAGTCATCAATTATTGGTCTGAAGCTTTTTAATTTTTTTACTTTGTTTTATATTTGATAATATTATATCTTTCAACGTTTTTTTTTTCAGTGAAGAGGAAAGAGGAGACTGTTATGGTTGACAAATAAAATCTATTTTATTGTAGTTGGGTCCAATAATTATGGGCCCATGAGTTATATTATCCAATAAGAATTAGTTTCGTATGTATGTAATTGGGCCTAATCCATTATGGGCTTCTTCTTTTTTTTTCCGTCTATGGGCTCCTAAGGACTGAATAAATGTAGAGTTATTTTAAGGGTTAAAATTAAGAATCTACCTCTTCAATTTTTAAAATTAAGAAAATATCATTGGACTAAATCAGAAATTACTATAATACCCTCTCTAAATTGTTGTTGGAAAAGAGAAAGGGGGCATGAGGGAAAGACGGCCAAAACCTAAGTAAATTTTGTGTCTAGTGCCGATTCATACATGAACTCGTTTGCCAGACATAAATTTAAGTTCTTTTACAAAAAATTGAATTTCATATATAAACTTCTTAAATTCGTCCAAATCCATAATTGATTGTTTGCTCTGCTAGTCAACTGTTAAAATTTTTTGATTAGGTTAATATGTGTGACACGTGGATGCTTATATGGCATAATTGGTGAAGCTTAAGCATTAGTGGAGGCGACGTCGTTTTGGCTAAAGTCCATATAAAAATTTCGTATGATTAAACGATATCGTTTCTCGTTGAGCATTTAGGATTGTGGCCAAAATTAGAAATTATAGTATTCATTGTTGAGTCGTTTCGTTCTTTCTTAGCGAAAACCTCTTCGAACTTGGCCAAAGTTGTTGATTTCAAAGGATTTGTTAACTTTCAGTTTTGTTTTGTTTTGAGGTGTAGAGGAAAGAGGTAACAGAGCTAAATAATCGAGGGAAGAGAGAAGAGAGCGTTGCTTCTTCCACATAATGAGGTAAGTTTCATTTTCAATTTTCTTATGTTTCATTTCAAATTTCTTGTCTTACAGTTAGATTTCTTATGCTGAGAGGATTCTTTTCTTTTTACAGGTTTGTGATTGGTGTGAGCTTTAATATCACCTACGGTGGGTACTGTTTGAAAGGGAGAGATGGTGGATTGTTATATTTGGGTGGTGAACTTAAGACATTAGAATGTATTCCAGAAGATATATTGAATTTGTTGGGTCATGTGGTTGGAGCAGATGAGTTGGATAAGTATAAGGTGTGGTATAAATGTCGTCTGAAGACTTCAAACAGAGGAAATTGTTGTGAAGAGAGGATCCATATGGGAAGAAAGTGAGTAGGAAGAAAAGGACAATGGATTGTGGAAGTGTTGGCTTGCTGGTCATAATGCTACTCAGTGCAAGAAAGTGGGAGTACAAGTGAACCGAGTTAAGAAAAAAATAGCATCTGCAGAGGAAGATGCCAACGAGTTGGGGTACAATCCATCACTTTGGATTTCATAAAAGGCCAAGCCAGGCAACACAACAAACACAGATTGATGGCTCATGGCACTGCTATTTACGTGTTTTTATGACTGTTTTTGGTTGTGTCAGGACAAATATGTAGAACTGCTTTAAGTCTGCTTTTGATTTGTGTTGTAAGTCTGCTTTTGGTTTGTGTTTTAAGACTGGTTATGTTTGACATTTGCTCTTCATTTTAGGTGTTTCTAGACAAATATTAAGTGTTTAAATACTTTATCTTTTTCGATTACTCTGTTTCTTTCTTTTGCACTTAAAACTTCATACAAATTTCAAAACAAACATTCTTCTCCATTAGAAAGAAGTAGAACACAAAATGTTTTACAAAAACCAAACAATCGAAACACTAACAGTCTAACACACAACAATTTTACATTGGACAAACTTAAACAAGAAAATAAAAAAGGAGAACAAACACACAAACAACTACGAAAATATTCTTCAAACTCTTTATTTCCATGTTGCAATAAGTGATATTCTTCTTAAGAGCCTCTACAAATGCATGATTCTCATTCCCCACTCTCTCAACCTCATCGATACATGTATTCATGCTCTTTTGAAGTGCCATTGCATCATATTAAATAAATGACTCCATTGATCATGTTTACCCATTACCATCAGATTACAACGTAATCATAACCGAAATTAACAACAAAACTAAGAAGAACTTACTCCTTCAGTTCCATAAGGACAAGTGTAGAACATCCTTTCGGGATTTTTGGTTGTTGAGCACGTCATCAGAATGACTGATTCCCTACATCGACATCTTGTTGGAATTCCTCGAACTCTTTCTCCCATTTGACTCTCCAACTCAGTCACGATAGAACTCAAAGAAGAACCCTAATTTTGACTTAATTTTCCCCCAAATGAGAATGACGCCGTTTTGATATAAAAAAATCTTCTTATAATGCTTAACTCAAAACGATTACGCCACATATGCATCAACGTGTCATGCAGCTTAGCCTAATCAAAGCTTTTAACAGTTGACTAACAAAGCAAACAGTCAATTATGGATTTGGATGAATTTAAGAAGTTCGTGTATGAAATTCAAATTTTTTTGTCAAAGAATTTAGATTTAAGTCTGGCAAACGAGTTCATGTATAAATCGGCACTGGGCACAAAGTTCACTTAGGTTTTGGCCGTTTTTTCGGGACATGAGTATTAAATGTTGTCTCCGCATTTAATGCATTGTCCTCACTTATTACCCGTTAAAATTTTTATTATCTGTTAACAAAAATATTAACAACTAACTTATATATTATCCGATAAAACATATATGATAATGTATATGTTATGCACTAACAAATTTATTACCTGATAACATATATATTAACCGCTAACTCATATATTATCCGATAAAATATATGTGATTATGCATATGAAAGGTGTTAACACATCGATTACTCGTTAACATATTTATTATCCGATAAACAAAAATTTGGTTATATAGCTACTTCTTGATTTACTACACATTTATTATCTCAAAAATATATATATATATATATATATGATTAGCACAAATGTTGCGCGTTAATATATTTATGATTTGATAATAAATTTTTTATATGATAAAATGTTTATTATTTGATAATATGTTTATTATATGATAAAAATTGTCAATTCTTCTACAATTTCATAACTTTATTTTAGCTACATAAAAAAAAGCAATTATATTGACTATAATTATAACAATAATATATTTTAATTGATAGATCTATTTCTAAAAAACAAATACATACTACATAGGTTTTTTAATAAAATTAATATATAATTTTAAATAAATCAAACAAAATACCAAAACTATTCAACTCAAATTAAAATATATTTTCGACAAAATTATTTTTATATAAGAACATACGAGATTATTAGAATTATTAAAAAAAAAAAATTGTTTATATAATATTTAGAACATATGAACAATCCATCCATAGTTCAAATATGTATAATCGATCGGTAGCATAACTAGGAGTAAAATGCAATTATACTAAACCAAGGTTGATTCCGTGAATTACAAAACGATTCACTTTCAGTTCTTCCGTTGAATCTCTCTGACTGCAGAGAGATTCTCAACATTGTAGCCGGAGAATTCATCGGAGTAATTGAAATTGGATAAAGCTTCGATTGGAATAGAGAAAAACGCAGCTGATATCTGTATGATCTGCTTCCGGATTGAGTCTCCATGGCTAGTGGAAGCAGTATCGGAGTCGGTGGTTTGTTTGAAAACACAGAGGTGACTACGAGTGGAAGACCAGTGCTTCGACGCAATGAGGTCGAATGTTTCCTTCTCTCCTCCGTTGATTTAAATTCCGAAGATGATCCACCGCGATTCACCGCCTTGAGGTCTGGAAATCTTATTCTGACCACTCATCGTCTCATATGGATCCCTTCTCAGTCAAACGCAGCTGGTCCTTCATTCGTTCCTCTTGGGGCTGTTACTCACATCTTTTCACATAAAAAATCAATAAAGTCTATGTTCCATTCGCCTCGAATTCGATTTCAAGCGGACCCGGGTTCGATTGTCGTGACTACTGTCTTCAGAGGGAAAGGGGATTTCGATGGGTTTTTGACTAAATTTTGGGAATGTTGGAGAGGGAGAGCATGGGAAGAGGAGGAGAAGAGCGAGAGCGTGATTTCTCAGTCAGGATCTGGAACGGTTTCGCAAGGTTTATATGGAAACGATGGAACTGTGAGGATGGTGGGATTAGCTGGGATACTGAGGAAAGAGCAAGAACAATGGGAGAGCACAGACAAGAGCTTGCAGGATGCTTTTCAGGACTTGAATGCTCTTATGGTACTTCCATTCTTCTTACCTATGTATATCATGTAGAGATTCTGATACTAAGTTTAGAAATTTTTGAGTCGATGATAAGTATGGGTTCCACAATTCTGGAACATGCCTTTCAAGTGATTGACTTTCCGTTTGTTGATTAGTTCCTTGTGATGCGTGATCTTGAAGAGTTTATCTGCAACTGTTTTGGGAAAACTCTTTAGGAGAGGCTTTTGTCATTTATTATCGATTGTGTATTCAAGACAAAATTTGATTAAATTCTAGTACTCTAATTGGGTTTACAGAGTAAGGCTAAAGAGATGGTGAGTCTGGCAGAAAAAATGCGGCAAAAGCTCTTGTCTGCACCTAGTACTCAGAATGGTCCAACTGATGATGAAGAAATGGGATCCAAAGAAGAAATGCAACAGTGGATGTTGAGCGTTGGTATTATCTCTCCAGTTACAAAGGAATCTGCCGGTGCCTTGTACCACCAAGAACTGTCCCGCCAGGTTCTCTTCCTTTTATTTTGCAACAGTGATATATGTGTAAATCAGCTTATGTTGTTCGTGATAGCCTCAAAAGAGATGTTTTCGATTCAGTGGATATAGAATGAAGGGCGTTGATAGATATATGATTCTTTTGTTCAAATTTTCGAAAATCATGACTTCTTAGTAGAGAACTTTCAATTATTTAGCTTGAAATATTTCAAACTACATGAATATGAGGTTGAAATCCTTACTTGCATTCCTGCAGTTGGCAGATTTTGTCAGAATCCCACTAGAACAAGCTGGGGGAATGATCAGCCTTACTGATATGTATTACCACTTCAATCGTGCTCGTGGAACAGGTTGGAGCTTCATAAACTATAACATTTTGATTCCAAGTACTTTATTCAGTTTGTTAACTTCAAGCTGTAAATCCAATATCTTTCTTTGCACAGAGTTGATCTCTCCAGACGATTTGAGGCAAGCTTGTACACTCTGGGAGAAATTTGATGTGTATGTATATTTTCTCCTACATTCTTTTTCAAGTTGGAATTTTACGCTTGTGCATCTGATATGTAGAAATATTGATCTGTCATGTATGATTGGTAGTCCAGTAATGCTGCGGAAGTTTGATAGCGGTGTAATGGTCATCCAAAACAAGTCCCATTCTGATGAAGAGGTATTCATATATTCTTAAGATTTTTGGAAAGTTCTCGCTTTTCCTGCTACAGATGTTTCAAATCCCTCGTGATGTGCGTTTAACAAAACTTTTCCGTTCACCTGAAGTAATATTTTTCTGGCCCTTTAGGTTATGAGTAGAATCAGAATGCTTGTGACCAAACCTGAAACTCTAAGAACGGGGGTCACTGCTAGTGATGCAGCTTTGACACTGAAGATTGCTCCAGCCATGGCTAAGGAACATTTACTAACCGCAGAGACCAAAGGTACCAAATCAACTCCAATCAAAGCTTGCTTGTAATAATATGTATCTATCACATTTATATGATGTTCATGTTCCCATTTGTTTGAACAGGTTTGCTGTGTAGAGACATGAGCCCAGATGGGCTTCGATTCTATTTTAACCTGTTTCCTGAAATCAATCCGACTAATCTCCATATGTAAGCTAAATACCCACCAATGATGTGTTTTTTGGTTATGCTGTTCTTTGAGAAGCTAAATAACCTTTGCACTTGCTATCTTTATCATTTGGCAGAGTCAAGGACTTTAGTACGTATGGCGAATGGATAAAAGCGACCAGTTTGTTGTCCGTATGACAAGTTCTTGTTGTATCACTATTTTGTAATAACACATTCAACACTATACAAATATATCTTATGGATTTTGACCCAAAAATGCCAATTAACTCTTTTTTGTGGGCAAAGGTGGGTACAATTTGGGTTTTGAGTTGGTTCTGGTGCGTAAAATGAATTCACCAAACAAGAACTACAATAAGTTCGGTTTGGTTTCATTGCCAGTTTGTTTTGTAACAAAATCTGTATAAATCCACAAGCCAGCCACTTGATCGATTGTTGTAACAAAATTGTGAACACTAGTTTAGGTCAAAGCTCATGGTGCCTGGTTACCAAAATAGTTAACTTTAGGCCAAACAAATTCCATATTCACATTCTTCACAATCTCTCTAAATAACCCATATCTGAAGCACAGCTTGTACAACTGCAAGTTATTGAAGTGATGGGAATGAGGATTATTCAGCTTCAAGGGATGCAATTTCGTACCTAATATCTTCCAAATACTCATTGATGCAAGTCACAGCGTCTTGCACTCCTCTAATTGCTTCCTTTGAAGCGTTATCATACTCTGCATCTGCTTCTGCTTCCTCTGTTCCTGCAGCTTCTGTAATTTCATGGAGATGCACACACTCATGCTGCATCGGTTTCTTGAACTTGCAGTTTTCATGTGTCAGCATCCGTTCTGATGGTCTGCCTGCCTTCTTTAGCACCTGAATCGTAACAGTCTGCGGATAAAAGGAACTAAAAGTAAGAAACTTTTGTTCAACCACGAGATTGTTCGTATTTAGAGTAAATGAGATTAAAAACCAGATGCAGTTTCTGCTTCTCTTGAGTTTGAATGTCACTGAGCAGTTGAGCAAGATCAGCTCTTCCGATTTCTGGATTCAGAAACAGAGATTCTATTTCACGCACCTGCATTGCATTGTCATCAAAGACTCAATCTTTAACATCAAATGTTTAGCATATTGAAGGTAATCAATAGAAAACACTCAGATAAGATCCAGACTTGTTTTGAACATTCATTGAACTCCGCTGTAATCTCGCTGCACAGCTTCTGATAAAGTGCTTCAGCACCAGTCTCCACATATTCTGTGAATCCACTGATGATTGAATTATTCACAGAGACAGATTGATGAAGGAAAATCTTGATCAGTAACCAAACATGTAAATCTTAGAATATGCGAGAAAAAACTAGAATCTTTGACAAATCCTCAACTTTAACATCTTACACAAACATTCACCAAACATGTGAAACCAGAACAATCGATCAAAGGAGATGGAACTTAACAAAAACCGAAACGCAGGAACTAATAGATAACATGAAAATCCGAAAGAGATTTCGAATAACCAATCGAACCTTTTGAGCTTCGCGTAAGCCTGAGCTCGACGTTGCTGAATCTCCAGCAGACTCCGAAGCAGAACCAGGGTTTGGGAGGCGACGCCGGAGTCCAACTTGGAGCTAGTAACCCCGTCGGCGGAAACTCTGGCGAGGGAATCACTGATGGAAACCTTCTTCTGGAAATCTTCAGCACTCATCTTCCGATCTTTTCCTCCGACTCTTTTGTCTTCTCGAATACGAAATAGAGAGAAGCAGCAAGAAAATGTTGCGAGGTCCTCGGTTTAACCGGTTTGATCAAAAGCCGAAATTAGATCGGTTTAATATCGAATCGGGTTTATTAAAATGATTAGAACGGTTTGAGGCGGTTCTTCGATTTTCGGTATTTTTGCTGGTCTTTTTGAGCACTTTGCAATTGAATACAAATCCAAATTATACAACAGTTTCCATGTTTTGAAGTGTGATTAACAAGATTCAGAGGTAAATTTTTACATTAAACAAACAGAGAAACCAATACAATATATAATCCTTAGTTTGATACCTTAGTCTTCAGTCACATATCTGTTCTTCCTTGCACCCAATGCAACTCTCTGAAACAAATCACCAAAACATTGACAAAGAATAAACAAAATGGTTTTCAGTATAGTTCACAATTTCACATGCTTTGATCTATCTACTTCTATGTAACTAGAACTGTCTTAACTGAGAATATTTTGGTGTAGGCCTTAATTCCGGTTAGAAAACGAATATAAGTTGGCTTCATAGATCCGCTAGCTGGTATCGATCTTATGTTAGGGACAAGGTACTCAGCTACCTACAAAAAAAGCATGTGTAATCACAAATCATGAATCATTGCACTAGAGATCAAGGTTGTGTTTTAGATTGTGTTAAGAAAGAACAGAGGTTTTGGTTTCCTACCACTTCGGCTGGCTCTGCCAAAACATTAATGAAGAACTTGGCCTGCAATGGAGAAGATATTAGAGGAATCTCTTGGAAAGGAAACTAAATACTGTCTCTGTGTAAAGTCATCGAACTTGTTTTGTTGTTGCTCCAGACATGAGCAGTTCAGTTGTGACCATTCCAGGCTGCAACAGTAACACAGAGAAACACATTAGATTTATGATCATTGTCTTGAAATCTTTCTTATTCTTCAAATAACAATAGTGGATCCATGATGGCTATGCGCATATATGGGGCTAAAAATACGGAGAACTTCATGAAAAAGGAAAACAAACAAAAACACATGAAATATAAATCTTGAAAATACATACCGATAGATTATGCACCACAACATTTTTAACATCTTGCATCTCCAACTCTGCCTATGAAAGACATAAACAACCAAAGAAGTCATATATAAGGAGAACAACGCTCCTTTAATGACTTTAGCTAATACTACTTCGGCATACCTGTATTGACTTTGTCAAGTGAACAACGCTTCGTTTAGTTGCGCCATATGCAGCAAACCTGTCACACGTTTTAGTCAAAAAATTCTATTATAGATAATACATACAAGAGAGCCTAAAACAGATCTGTTAATCATATTTTCCTCAAGTAACGTCAATAAACTTTTAAGTAGGGTTGGTGAAAATTGGAAACCTGGGTGTTGGTTTCCCATCTGCACCAGCTCCATCAATATTGAAGATATGACCACCTCGAGATTGGGTCAACATCATATTCATTGCCTATGAAACATGAGCACATGTCTGTCAATTCAACTGATAACAGCCTAAGACACACTTAACTAATATGTTCCTCTTACCTCTCGGCAACATAACATCAGACCAAGAGTGTTGGTTTTCACAACTTCACTGCATTGAAGATTTTTCAAAAAAGTAAAATGACTGAACCAACACAAATGAAACTAACAAAGAGAAGGGTCAAACTTAACACGACGACTTACATAAGATCCTCATCCGAGGCCTCTGCCAAAGGTCTAAAGCTATATGCATTAGATCCCGCATTATTTATCTGAATCAACATTGAAAAAGGAAACATAATACATTACTCTGTATACCATTTAAGAGAGGTGGACATGGGATGTTCGACATAGTTGTAAGTGTAAACCAACAAAGGAAAACGATAAATTACCCAAATGTCAATGTATTTCAGATTCGTTTGACAATAAGCTACGAGTTCCTTCACATCCTTCCCTTCTCTAACATCACACTTAGTACCCTACTAAGAGAAAATGGTTAAAGCATTACATTTCATGATATCACTACATTCTACGCAAAAACCTTAGAGAAGAACGCACAAATTGAACAAGGAACAGTAAAAGAATGTGGTACCCACACATGCTCCCCAAACTCTTCTTTAAGACTCTGAACTACAGACTCAACTCGTTCAGCTGAAGGACAAGAACAGTCACAAGCATAAAAACAAATAGAATTGGTTCAATCACTTGCTATCCAAACTTAAACTCCAGAGAAGGTCTTCAAGAGATCAATGGGGGGAATAGTTTTTACCTGATCTAGAGCAAATCACAACATTGTCTCCTGCTTTCAGAAACTCTCTAGCTAATGCAAGTCCTATACCTGAACAATCAATTAATTTTTTTCTAAATTTAACGAATTTTGCGAAAACTAACACTAGACTACACTTTGACAAGGAAAGGAGAGTGAATGAAACCTTTAGATGAACCAGTAATCAAGACGTTATACGGAGGCGTCATCGGTTCTCTTTGCCCTGAGATACGAGCTACCACCACCGCAGACGGCGGAGAAACTGTCAGGTTTTGGCGCGAAACAACGATAGTTGCGAGACCGAAGCGTTCTGCCAGTAACCGACGCCGGCAATGACGAGAGAGAAACGAAAGTTGAGTGACATTTTTGACGGAGGAAGAGCGAAGCTTAAGCAACGGAGAAGAAGAGACATGGAAACCACTCGAAGAAGCCATTACAGAGAATTCACAGAGAGGAGTAGAAGACGAAGAGAAGTGAGAAAGATTGCGTTAAGCAAGTAAGCTCCTTGAGAGTGAAATGCCACGTGGCGAGATGATAAGTTAATAACCTCAATTATTGTTCAAAATACACAAGAGCCCCTGAAATTTCTGGATTTTATGTTTCTAACCCTATACTACTGTTTGCTCCTAAATGTCACTATCTGTAGTGAAGTATACAACAGTATTCTATCTGCTTTGGTATCTGAGATCATCCAAAGGACAAATACACAATAAACAAACTGATTTCGTCTGCCAATAATCCTATAGAGATATCCATTTACTTGCCCTTGGATCGCCTGCGCCGTGCTCCAAGGAGTTTAAGCATGTTATCAGTAACATCAGGTGGAGAATCTGCATCCTCACCGTGCTGCTTAGTACTATTCTCAGAGGTGTGAGTCAACCAAGCCAAGGCTTCAACTGCTGCATCTTTCTCAGCGAGTGTTTTGTTTCTCTGAGGTTTTCCAACGAACTGCATCCCTTTGAACTCCACAAGTGCTCTAAACTCATTCGTCTTGAGATGTTTTGTCTTGTATTTTGGAGGTGAGTGTCCAGCTCTCATCAAAAGTGTCTGAAGTAGACTCTTCGGGTTTGTCCCGTCTTTGGAGAGTTTGTTCTCTCGTAATTGTGGTTGGCTTGGCCTCTTTATGTCACGACCAAAGACGAATCTGCCTTCGCACTGGTCTCCAGCTACAAGTTCTTGAATTGCAAGCATGAGGTACTTGCCTTCTTTGTGGATGTCCATGCTCGGATCTTCAAGCTGCAAATCGTAAAGATACTAAGGTGTCAAGGAGCTGCACTACAAACTTTATTCCTTTAAAGTTGAAAGAGAACTTGCCTTTTTCTTAAGAAGCTTGTTGAGTTCTTCCTTCAGCTTTACGTAGGTATCGGCCAAATTTGGATCCATGAAGAAATCAATGTAACCGTCAAGCATTTTAAGATGCCCCACCTGGAAACAACACAAGATCCAACCCATTCAATTCTGAAATATTCTATAACCCGACTGATGTAAGGGTTGAAGAGAGGATAACGAGAGAAATTACCTGTACTCCAGTGCTCAGTGCACCACCAAAAAGGATCAAACTAGAATCAGGGACACCAGTGGAGTCCCGTATGAGCACAGCATTGACCTTTACTTTCTCTCCAAAGACTAGCCATGGGTATGGAATAGTTGGGAACCGCGAATTAACAGAATTCTGAAACATAGAAACCGAAAAATAAAAGCCACTTAAATAACCAATAGCCGTATAGAGAGACTCAAGTAATGGTTTTGGAAAATAGGATTGAAGAGGCTCACTGCGTATAGTGATACTTGGCCATCATCCATCGTCTTGAATGACATGGAAGTCTCTCTGTGCTATTCAAAGAAAAAGGCCAATATGGTGATTTCACCGACTCCTCTGACAGACGAAAGGAAGATTTGCCACAGACATGGGTACTTAAGACTTACCACAACAGATGCTATTCCAGGGAATAGGCCAGAGCAAATAACAGCACGAACCAGAGACTGGTTGTGACTGAGCTTGTTGTTGAGAGCTGATTCATCATGTACTAGGCCAGCTTCTTTCAGAATATAGTTGAACTGCTTTCTCAGGGAATGTATCGCCTGAAGCGTCTGAGCTGACAGGAAATTCCTCCAACAGAACTCATAAGCCGATCCTTCTCTTTCAGCATCTTTCCATCCTTCAAAGGCCCGAACGAGTGCCATATGGTCACTGTAGTCTTTGGCTGAGAATCTTAACTTGGCTGATAAAGCTAACTATAATAAAACAAGGGATCATCAGGTACTCTCTCAGTTTACAAGATTAAACCATGGAATTCTCCATAGAAAGCTGGTACCCATATTTGTTGGCTTAAAACCCACAACAGAGTACAGACTATAATCAAAAATACAAAGATCTATATTTTAAGAATAGTTACTTGCCAATTAATCAACCAATCACTATACATTACGATATAAATGAATATTCATCTGTGAGTCCATATATACTTACATCCTTTTTGTCTTGAGGTAGAAGGAAAGGATCTCTGACACTGAGCCCTGATACAATTGTTAAGATAGGATCAAAGCAGCGGAAGATGGCACCCATTATCAGCATTTTCCCCAGCTTGGGATCAACGGGGAGACTCGATAAGAGTTTTCCTAGTTGAAACACGTCAAAAAGAAAGCAACCAGAAAAGTCAGTCATGGTACACTGCATGTGTACGAAAAAAAAAGTTGTAAGATTTTTTGTAAACGACTTAGAACACAAACCAAGATCCGTTAGATTTTCCTTCTCATCCAATGCTCCGATCATTTTTAGAAATCCAATAGCATTTTGAACCTGTCAAGGAGTAGTCACGAGACAATTAGAATCACATTCTCCATATTTTGATAATCAGTCAAAGTTGGTACTGGTAACATGACAATTGGCAAAATCCCCATATTCACACTCATCGGTCACTTACAGCCAAAGGCTCTGGAGCCTGAAGTGCAGATGACAAGAATTCTGCAATGCTTTCAACCTGAAGACTTTTAATTTGCAGGCATAGAGAGTTCAAAGGAGTTCTCAGAAGTTCAGGAAGTTGATACTCTGCAAAAGCTTCATACACGCACTTGGGGTACAGGTGATAGCATTCTCCCGGAAGCAGACGTCCAGCTCTTCCCCTTCTCTAAAGGCAGTGTAGAGAGAAAATGTGAAGTATATCACATGAGAAAGCTTTGTAACTATCAAAAGATGCACAAGAAATCAAATTGATGTTTCTGATATTGCAGCAATGGTAATCATGCAATCAAACATTTCGAGGAGTCAATGTAGTAAAGCAAGTGTAAGAACGGTGCAAAACAAGAAAGATATATGGCATATATAGATAGATATATGTACCATAGATTTTAGCATAATGAATTCACCTGTCGAGCAGAAGCTTGAGATATCCAGGAGGGCAACAAACAAGGTGTATTATTTAAAGCATCATAGGTGGTCTCTTTTGCCTTCCCACAGTCGACCACAAAAACTACATCGTTTATTGTAATACTAGCTTCTGCCATGTTTGTAGCAAGAACAATTTTTCGAATATTAGGAGGTGCTCTCTCAAAAATGAGTCTCTGCAAAAACATCAAAGTATGTAAAGAGGAGATAGAGAAACAGGGGAACACATCAAATAAGTTACAGCTAGTACTCATTCAACGTTGCAACTCAAAATTGAAAAGAAACGTAGTAACACATGAGGAGTAAATTAACCTGTTCAGCAGTTGCCATTGAACCGTGGCACATTAATAGCAAGACCCTATTGGGATCCCCCAAGAGAGGATGGGCTTTAATTTGGTCGCTCAGAGATCTGATATCATCCCATCCTGTTAAAAACACTAATACAGCACCTGGACGTTCTTTTCGGCATATGTGACAGAGTACAGCCTCAATGAGATTAAATCCTATGCAGTCAGGCATCCATGATGAAAGTGAATCACGTGTCCGAGAGTTGTAGCTTTCAAAATTTGACTTGCTGAGAGCTTCCTGCAATTTTGAAGAAAGGTTGTACAACAAATGTTAGGGTAGATGTGAGCTAATGTTATTGGAGATTTACTCTGATCAGCAAACATACTTCACCAACAGAAACATAGATATGTAAACTTGCAAATTAGCAGATTACTCTAGACCTGTTATCTGAAGCTTGATACTTTAATTCTAAGGAATCTCCACTTTATGTAAGAAAATTAGCTAAATACCTCAACAAGTGTAGTAATCTGGTTTTTTCTTTTGCGAGGAATTAACTGTTTTTGTGTTTTCCACGTCTTTTCTTGGCCATAATCATCAACTTGGTTATAAGAGGTCAACTTATATCCTGTTATTTCCAGTACGTCCTCCAAAAAATGAGCCTTCACTGGATGTGTGAAGCCCTGGAAATATACATACGTTCAAGTCTTCACAGAGAAATCACTAGAAACATGAGAGCATAATAAATATCCAGAGTGTCGATACTCATTAAGAAAAAACATTTCCTTACAGGAATGTGGATGGTAGGTGCCCCTCCATAATAATTAGAGAAGAGTTCAGCATTTAATGTGGCACTCATAAGAATCAATCTCAGATCTGGACGCCGTGGCAGAAGCTCCTTCAACACTATAATTAAGAAATCTGCAACCAAGAAGCGAGGGGCATAAAAAGTTTATGAGCCTCCACTCGCAGACAACTAAACATATATATGATATATAAATTGTGTACCTTCATTCATGCCTCTTTCATGAATCTCGTCAACAAAAACATGTGTTACACCATTCAAATTGCGATCACTAAGAAGCCGTCTGAGTAGGATACCACTTGTACAAAATAAAAGATGGGTATTCTTTCCTTTCATTCCTTCTAGCCTAACTTTAAACCCAACCTACCGAAAAATTTCTGTTGCGTATGAAAATCATGAATAGATACACATATTTAAACAATTTCAATGCTAATTGGAGTAATCAGACAGCTTTCAAATTGGTGTTCAAATGAAGCTTAAGCATCTTGGCTAACCGTTTCACCAAGAGGTTCTCCTCTCTCGGCTGACACTCTTTCTGAAACTGCCATGGCAGATATTCTCCTCGGTTGTGTACAAATGATGTTGCAGAATGCTCCTCGACCAGACTCTATCTCTGATTCCAAAATGTATTGTGGAAGCTGAGTTGTCTTACCACATCCAGTCTCCCCAGATACAACTATTACCTGAGAATTTCGACAATCCAATACGTAAAATATATTCATTTCCATATATAGCAGTAGCAATGCAAATATTATCATCTCTAAACTTTTACCTGGTTCCGAGCAATAGCTTGAAGAAGTCTTTCTTTATCCTTGAATGAAGGCAAAGATTTCCGGAATTCCAGCATCGCCCGTCCCTCAGGAGATTCCTATAATTCAATCAAACAACTACTGTTTCATCATAAAGTATTTGATGAAAAGATAAGACGGCGGAGGTATAGATGATAGAGTAATACCTGCCAGGCTCTTTGCATGTTGTGCATCCGCATACTCCTCCTCTGAAGTACCTTCTCCATAACAGAACCATCGAGAAACGAATCAGAATTTTCATTGGGAAGGTCTTCAGTCTGTTTAGAAGGCTGAGAATCTGCTACACCTTCATCTGCCTTTCCTGAGCTTAGCTGCTTTCTATCAAGGTGTTCCTGAAGGAGTCCCTCAACCCTTCTTTGCAAACTCAAAGGAAGTACCACCTGCACGATGTGATGGTTACAAATTACAATTCCACCCATAAAACTACATTTAAAAACGTGCCTTATGGTTTGGTAAACCAAGGGAGGCAATGTTACCTCCCGTTGTGGTCGCTTATCATCCAAATCTGGCCGGTAGTTGGGAAGTGGAACCTTGCTTGCAACAACCACTTTCCCGTAAATCTCACTGTTAAGTTGGCATCAAAAACCCCAAGAAACAAAGATGTAAGTTAGCACATAGTGCATACAAAGGAATAGGCTATTGACCCAAAAAAAGTCTCTTTTTCTATACCTATACAGTCCCATTCTCTTGGCAAGATTCGAGATCTGCTCATAATCCCTTCGATCCCTTTTGTCTCTGGAAACAATTTCTTGTTCGCTATCATTGGCCAACAGTATGCCTAACTTCCACTTCCATTCATCAACATTGGCAACAGAAGATGAAGCCTATAAACCAGTTCATGCCATTTATCAAATCATTCCCCGTTAGAAAAAATAGAATAGTTCAAATAGATAGCGTTCAAAGACAAAAACTCTCAATTACATAGTCATTCTATCAAACAATTTATCGAAAAAGTTATCTATTTAGCGTTTAATCCTCACAAGTCAACACCTAAAAAGTTTCCATTTTGAAAATATTTTGTACTTCGGAGATCAATACAAATCCAACCCGAGTAATCTAATTGTCTGAACTAAATGTATCAACAGCTCCAACAAAACCAAAAACTTGGGGCTGACTGATTCCATTAAGTTGAACAATTCACAACTTGAACAAAACGCGAACCTTATGTTCCTCGAATTCACACTCGTACTCATCATCCGAGAACTGTTCTGCAGTGTGCCCGATGAAACGACGAGGTACGGGGTAGGACAATCCCGTGACAACATTACCATTACAACTCGAAATCAGAAAAGTCGGCGAACTAGTAGAGACCGACCCGACGATGTAAGACCTGCATAAAGATGGATTTCGCAGTAGAGAGCGACTATGAATCTTGGTCGCCTGCCCCAAGATGAGGCTTATTCGTTTTGTGAAACGCATTCTAGAAAGCGAAATGGACGATGAGGCATCGTTCTTAACCTCACAGATTTCACCGTCTACTTCTCTTTCTCCGGCAAAGGAGGTTACTTTCTACTTCGCTCTGTGCCCAATACAACTCACAAGACTAGCTTTCAGGGGTCTTTCTGTCTTCGAATCAAAGGGTTTAGGGTTTATGGATTTTCGTGATCTGTTTTGGTTTGGACCGGACCGGACCGGACCGAACTCTTGTCTAAAAAACAAGGATAAAAGCAGTTATTAATAATTATCAAACATTAATAATGATTTAATTGTTAGAATTTAGAAAGATAGATAATTTTATTAATTAATCTCTTGTTAAGCTACGGTTAACTTTACTAATAGTTCTTAAATATGAAAGCACCAAACTTTATTAGATTTCAGAATATATTACAGTTACAAAGTATACACACAACTTCATAACTCCCATCATTCAGGTTTGGTGGAAGATGATGAAGAAGGAGATGAAGAAGATGAAGAGGAAGACGAAGAAGAGCAAAAGGTATAAGATACATAAGCTCCAAGTGCAAAGATGACAAGAGCAGCCACTCCTACATTCATCATCAACTTCTTTTCTTCACTTGTTATCTCCTTTCTCTTTATTTTCTCCATTATTCCTCGTCCCATTTTCTTTTCCTTTTCCACCAAGTAACCTAATTTTTCTTCTGGTTTCACCACCTCACCTAGTCCTCCAGACCCTGTTTTAGGTCCAGATCCGGACCCTGATTTCGTATAGACCACTTCTGGAAGCTTCCTATCATCTGGCTTTAGTATCTCTTTTCCTCCAGATTCATTCACAGACTTCTTCTCCTGGATCTTCTCTAGTCTAGCTTCTTCCGCGAGCTTCCTCTCCTTAGCCTTCTCTTGTGATTTAGCTTCTTCTTGAAGCTTCCTCATCTCAGCCTCTTCCTGAAGCTTCCTCATTTCAGTCTTCTCCTTTTCTTTTGCTTCTTCTAGAAGCTTCCTCGCCTCAGCTTTCTCTTTTACTTTTGCTTCTTCTTGAAGCCTCCTCATTTCAGCTTTCTCCTTATCTTCTTGCAGCTTTCTAATCAGTTCCTCTTTCTCTTCCAGAAGCTGCTTCTTCCTCTGCTTAGCCTCGTCTTCTTCCTTTTCTTTCCTTCTAGATTCTTCCAACAACCTCTTCTCCTCTAGCTTCGCCGCCTTCTCCAGAGCAGCAGCCTCAGATTTAGAAGCTTCTGATAGATTAGCCTTCTTTGTGATCGTCTCCTTAGGCATTGTGATGGTGAGAACATTGTTCCTGAAGCTCCCATGGATCTTATCCACTAAACAATTTTGTGGAACAGTGAACACCTCATTGAAACGGCTCCATTTTCTATCAGCCACAGGTCGTTCTCCAGTGACTCTTATCATCTTTGTGGTGTGCACATACGTTACCTTTATTTGCTCCTTTGTAAAACCTTTAAAACCAATTTAGAACAGAATTAATTTAAACCACCAGAAATGATCCAAATAAACTACTTTGTATACTAACCTGGAAGATCAATGGTGAGAATAGTGGCTTCAAGTTGATCATTCCATTCAGATTTAGGGACAAGATCCTCGTACTGAATCCCCAAGCCTGTTATTTTCTGGACCTGTCTCCCTGCCATTGTTAATTACTTTCTTTTCTTTCTGATGATCTCTTCTGAATTGGTTAATTTGAGCTTTGATGATACAACTAGGTTTATTGCTCTGCATATATATAAGACTTGATTTCTGCAATACTTGGCCATTTTCTCTTCTGATATGCAATGGATATTCCTAGTTTTGCGGCTATGTTTGCGTCTGTTCATCAAAATCTCTTCTTTAGTCTTAGGTCATATGTTTCTTCTTTTACAAAGAAAGCATAAAAGTTCTATTCTGCTTTCTTCTCAAGTTATATCTTTGTGCCCACATAAATGACACGTCAGTTTGAGCAGTTGACTTGTGTGATTTCTTCTTTCCTTGTTTACTCACAACAAAACTACGATTTAATTCAGTAACTGATGAATCAATCTAAAGAAGAGAGAACTGTTGTGGAAGGAAATTGAAGAGCCTAAGTTGAAGAGCGTTCCTGTTCAAATATCTAAGAATGTTTCAGATTGCAATAACTCTGAACAGAAACATGACACAGATTCAGGATCTAGTTTGCTAAGCTAGAAGAAACAAACTACAAAAACAAAATAACTCCTCGGATTAGATCAGATAACCGAAAGAATTTTATCTACTCCAAGCTTTTGTAGTAGCACATCATCTTCTCAGAACTCGGTTTAAGCTACAGAAAATAAGTTACCTCAAAGATGTTAGATTTTTCTTTACCAATTCTGCAGAGGAATCAAAACTGAAGTGGAAACTCGTGATGATACCTTGGGAGGAGAAACAGACACAATGTAGCAGAAACAAGGACTGTGAATAAGCATGGCTTTGCACCAGCAGCAGAAGCTGATGTTGACCTGTTTAAAACCAGAACAAAAGGGTTCATAATCTTAATCTCGTGTCAAGACAGATGGAATAGGAAGCTGCGTGAAGCATTTTACCTAGCAACAATGCTCGCAACAGACTCAGTTTCAAGACCAACCCCGTAAGCAAAGAGCGGGTCATAATGTGCATCTCCATAGTTCATAGGCAACTGCTCTGTGTTTCTGAACCATGTAACAGGAAGTTTTCCACTGAAGCCATGTTCCCCGAACAGCACATCAGTGATACCTTGGCCTTCTGTTCCCGGTAGCCACGCAGCAACCAACGCCTCGATCGAGGCAATGTAAGGTTCCATCACAAGTGGTCTGCCTGAAACGACCACAACAACACATTTGACAGCCTGACAAGTGGAGCTAATAATGGCTGGACCGGGCTCCAACATGGTTAGCTTGTCACTATCTCCAGCTGTCTCTGCATATGGTTGTTCACCAACAGCAACGATCGCATAAGCAAAGTTGTTTGATTTCATGAATTCAGCATCTGGGTTTTCCCGGAAGACTACTTCAGTGCTTTGATCAACAGCTGATTTCACAGCGCCAAGAAGCGTTGTCCCTGAATCACAAGAAGTTATATTTATTGCTGAAATGATCATCTATGTCTCTCATCACTTCTCAAAATATTTGTTTCAAAGCATAAACAGTCACAGACAAGATTATAGGACTGGTATAATCTACAATAAGAGTTGCACGACGTACCCCTTGTGTTCTTGTTACCGCTAAATCCTTGCCAAGTTATGGTCCAACCACCACACTGATAACCTAAATTATCAGCATGAGTGCCAGCGACCAGGATCTTTGAAGTCTTTCTGGGAAGTGGAAGCATCGGATTGGTTTTGTTCCCGTTTTTTAGCAGCACAAGGGATTTCCTAACGGCCTCCTTTGCTAAGTCTCTGTGTGCCTATTAGAAGACAACATTCCAATTTCCATTAAGATCTTGGAGAACTTGAAATAGAGTCTAGCTCAGGAATATTAAGCTACTGACCTGGCTTCCTAGTTCATTGGAAAAGCTGTAATCAGCCAAAGGGTTCTCAAAAAGTCCCATGATGAACTTGACAAGGAGGATTCTTCTGACAGCATCATCAATCCGAGTGATAGGAATTACTTTGTTCTTCACTAAGGACATAAGATCATTGACAAACTCGGTGAAGTTGAACGGGACCATGACCTGCATAGTTTTTCATTAGCTAATACAGACATGATCAAAAATTTCTTATTTCAGGCCAGGAATGTCTTTTAAGTTTGAGACACAACACCATATCAATGCCAGCTTGAATTGAAGCTTGGACAGAAGCTGAGTAGTTTGTATGCGGTGGTGAGGAAATCTTATCAACACCTTGCCAATCCGAAATAACAAAACCCTGTACATATCATAGAGAAATTAAGCTGGAATCAGTACTCAAAGTCAACTCCCACATCTGAGACTACACACATGCTGTTGTAAACAGTCTATTCAAGACTGCAAATACAAGGAGCAAAATTCATACTATTTCAAGAACATAGAGCATGCGCATTAAAGCCGTGCCTGACATATGACGAGGAAAGAAGTAAGCAGACCTTAAACTTAAGAGTACCCTTGAGATACCCTGTGATAAGCTCAGTATGTGCATGCATCTTCTCACCATTCCAGCTCGAATATGAAACCATCACTGTGGAAACACCCTTGTAAATCGCATCAGCATAAGCAGGCATGTGAACGCTGAGAAGACCATGTAAATCAATCTCGGTGTTGTTCTCATTTATTCCTCTGGTTGTCCCACCATCTCCCACGTAATGCTTGGCACATGCTGCAACTTTGTCCCTATCAAAATAAAACAAACAAAAGAATGGGCATACTTTTGTGAGGCTCATATAACACAACAGTATTAGAAGAAGCCTTACTTGCCACCAACAAATGGAACTCCATGCTTATAGCTGGAAGGAGGCTCTCCTTGTAAACCAAGTATGATATCAGTCATGTCTTCCACGACTTTATGATCCTCGCTGTAGCTCTCGTAACACCTACCCCATCTGGGATCTCTACAAACCTACAGCAAGAGTGAGAAACGACATTAGCAAATGTCTGAAGTACCATAGGTATGAAAGGTGCCAGATTTGTAGAAGTTTGGCAGGCGGTGAGAAATTGTAGTATCCAGAATACAGAAAGATTACTGCAATGCAAGGAGCAAATGTATATGGAATTCCAGTGGCTCTGACTTCGACTGCAGTTGCTACTCCAATCCTCTTGACAAGATCTGGATCCCTGTGAAACTCAAATCTATCAGCAGGTTGACTGTGAAGTGCTAAGCAGAAAACATATAAACAGCATTCGTAAGAAACGGAAACGCGAAACCTACAGACTCAAATAACCGTTCTAACTAATACTTGCCTGGTGGCTCCAAGACCAACATTGTGAGGGAAGATAGTAGCGTTATAGACATTGTTATGCCCATGAACGGCATCAATGCCATATATCATAGGAATACCCAAACGACTCATTAGAGCTCCCTTCTGATACTCATTTATCATATCAACCCAACTCTGAGCAGTAGCCTCAGGGAGTGGAGCACTCCCACCACCACTCAATACACTGCCTGTACACAACGGAAAAATCATTTTCTATTTCCAAGGTTTACAAATACAGACACTCAATACTAGGAAGCTTATTTAGCTCTTTAATAACAAGAAGTTGAGAGACTGAACTTAAATGAAGACAGAAATTGAATGAAGCCCTCAATTCACCTACAGACTCTGAACAAGGACAGTTCTAGGCTTCTAGCGATCAATTTTCTAAGGGAACCATCCAAGATGCCCAAAAAGAGAGAAATTACATAACCAAAGAGTAGATTAAGCATGAAATACTCCAAGTGACCATAAAGTAAAAAGACTAGGACGAGGCATGTGTATCAAGAAAATGGAAACCGCCTGCGGTTCTATACGCAAACAAATGAAGTATTGAAGAGAAGAACAAAATAATTAATAAACCAACTGAATTAGCCAACAAAGTGATCAGATTTCAGTAAATTCCAAAAAAAGATTGCATTATTTTTGCCTACCGATGAAGTAATCTCTCATTATGTTGACAGTGGCAACACTTCTATCGACTTGAACCATCTGACCAATCTTCTCTTCCAAAGTCATTCTACCCCATAAATCCTCAACTCGATCATTCACCTTCTGTTTCGGGTCCTTGTATAATACATACTCTCCATCCCCATTACAAACGTGCACACACATCCATAAAAGAATCCCTACGATACTTACTGAAATTCTGCCCATCTTCAAAACAGGGGCAATACTAGAAGAAAACAAAAGACAGAAACTTAAAGATAAGAAAGAGTTCTCACTTCTCAGCTAAAATGTCTCCTTTAATATATTAAAAATACCCCAATTTCTGATACCTTGTGCTTACCGGCAGCCAAACAAGAAACAAAGAAAAAAGCAACCTTTTTTCATCAGGAAAATGGAGGATAAAAAGCAAAAGAAGAAGAAAACAACAAACTTTTTGAGATTTACTGTTCAAATTTCAACAAAGATAAGCAAGCCCACGACTTTTCTCATTCTCATTTCCTTAGCGAATCAGAAAGAGTATACATTGGAGAAGTGAAACGCAAGATCCTACACTAGAATGAAGGAAGAAAGAAGAACTTACAGTGAGTTAGACACAGTAACACCAGAAAATATCTGCTACTTCGCCGAAATTTTATTAAGAAAACTAAAATGAGATTAAAAGAGGAAAGACAAATGAAAGAGTAGTTAATAAACGCTTTTAAGCAGAGATTGAGAGAGTAGTCAGTTGTTTTCTTGGAACGTGGGGTTGGCTCACGTTTTTTGCTTAAAGCATCTGACCAGAGGACACTGCAAAACGACGATTAAAGCGGCGTCGTTTCCTCTTTTTCCATTTTCTTTCAGAGATATTTCCATATTTTATTTTTACTTTTTTGGAAAACGGTAATTATGGAAAATTGGAAAGTTTCGAAATTGGTTTTTAAAGCACCTTTGACACGTTTCACACGTCTAGGGAGAGAATTGGCTCCTCGACTCTTACTATTCTGAAGGTAAACCGGAGATTCTCCAGCCTCCGGTCGGCGTAAACCGTGCAACTCCGTCGTGAGGCCGGCTTTGTATTTTGGCTCTCGGCGTGTTATCTTCTGCAATCTCCGACCACCGAGCTACTCCCGTTGCCGCTTTGTGTATCCCCCGCCATTCAAAACGTTTCCTTTTTCTTCTCCATGATGATTAGTGGCATCTCTCGAAGTTAAGGATTTGAAAGCTGTGGTTTTTGAATCGGAGATGAGTGGAGAAGTGAGCGTAACAATAAACAAGCTTTTGTTTTGCAAAGTCAATACCTTTATTTATCAAATGTACTGAAAATTGCAGATAAAAGTTTCGTCATGGACAGGACTTAGATGACAACGTCCGGTTCAGGAGGAGACTTGTAGGTCATTGCTGAGACTTTATCTGAAGAAGAAATAGTTCGTCTCCTCCTAAACCCTAAACCACGTTTAGCTTAAAGTTGAATCAATCAAGAAACAAGTAGTATACAAAGGTTTGAAAATCTCTGTAATAAGGAGTCTCTGTTGACTGTTCTCGCAGATTCATGGAATAGAGTTGGCTTTTATATAAAGGAATGAAATTGATTCACTGTTGGATTTTGCCTTGATCTGATGATAACTCAAATCTCATCACTTTCTGGATCACATTAAATCAATACTTATATACATAATAGTGTCCAGAGACTCATCTTTTCTGATGCAGGAAAATAATTTGTGAAAGAAAAAGTTTTGATATTTGTTAATTAATTTTAAAACCCCAAATTTACGCTAAACGCATTGGTCGGGTTGGAGTAATTAGGGTACTAAACCATATGGACGAAGACAAAAATGTCTTAAGTCATGTGATTTGTTGTCTGTCTGTTCACATAGTTGTGGGTTTTATCTGTCAAAAATAAAAAATGATGGGTCCAATTTTTTAATAAAAATAATAGAACTCGAGAAAAGGAAAATGATTTTATGGTATCAACCTTAATCAAGAAAGAGTTTTTAATTCGAGGCTTGAGAGGCTGCGATGTTAGAAGTTGCCAATAAAGAACAGAGAAGACTTGCAAAAGATAAACTTTATATTAAGACAAATCGTAGCGCAAAACTCGGCGGCGATAGATAATCATAAAAAAGAAACGCGTTTTTCAAACTGGTTCAATCTTCTTCTTCATCGTCTTCTTCTCTACGCCTTGAATCTCTCATTTAATTAACTATGTCCCCACGGTTTATGCAAGTGTAGTGCTATTAAACTATCTCTGTATTTTCCCATCTAACCCAATTTATTTCCCAAACTAGTAGGGCTTACCAGTTCAGCTACGAAGACATTGGTAAGTCCAAGTTTTGATGTTTGAGGAGTAGAAAGTATTTGACTTTTATGATATTAGGAATGCGATTAGATTGTTTTGAAGGTGTTGTGGTCAGATCTTGATGTTGTTGCTGGATAAAGAGATTAAAGACTAGTTTGGGGGTATTTGGATGGGTAATACTTGTGTTGGACCAAGCAGAAATGGTGGGTTTTTGCAATCTGTTTCCGCTGCAATGTGGCGGCCAAGAGATGGTGATGATTCTGCTTCCGTGAGCAATGGAGATATTGCTAGTGAAGCTGCTGTTTCAGGAGAGCTTCAATCTCCATTACCTGATCAAGTCCAGAATAAACCTCCTGAACAGGTGACAATGCCTAAGCCAGGGACTAATATCGAAACCAGGGACAGAGAGATTCAACCTGAAAGCAAGCCGGAAGTACAAGAGGAGACTAAACCAGAGTCCAAATCAGAGACCAAGCCAGACCCCAAGTCAGAGACTAAGCCAGAGACCAAGTCAGAGACTAAGCCAGAGACCAAGTCAGAGACCAAGCCAGAGACAATACCTGATCCTCCAGCTAAACCTAAGAAGCCTAAACACATGAAGAGAGTGTCTAGTGCAGGGCTTAGGACTGAGTCTGTGTTGCAGAGGAAGACTGAAAATTTTAAGCAATTTTATTCCTTGGGAAGAAAACTCGGACAAGGGCAATTTGGAACGACTTTTTTATGTGTGGAGAAGATTACAGGGAAGGAGTTTGCGTGCAAGTCTATAGCTAAGAGGAAGTTGTTGACTGATGAAGATGTGGAAGATGTGAGAAGGGAAATACAGATAATGCATCACTTGGCTGGTCACCCAAATGTCATTTCAATTAAAGGAGCTTATGAGGATGTTGTGGCCGTGCACCTTGTAATGGAGTGTTGTGCAGGTGGCGAGCTTTTTGACAGGATAATTCAACGTGGTCACTACACAGAGAGGAAAGCGGCTGAGCTCACTAGAACCATAGTTGGTGTTGTAGAGGCTTGCCATTCTCTTGGTGTTATGCACCGAGACTTAAAGCCTGAGAATTTTCTGTTCGTTAGTAAACATGAAGATTCCCTCTTGAAGACTATTGATTTTGGACTCTCCATGTTCTTTAAACCAGGTCTGCATTTCCAGATTTGGTCTTTAACTTGAATGACATGATTCTTGTTTATCAATGATTTTTGAATTAGCTTCCTTCCTCTTTGCAGATGATATATTTACAGATGTTGTTGGTAGTCCATATTATGTTGCTCCAGAAGTTCTTCGAAAACGTTATGGCCCTGAAGCTGATGTCTGGAGTGCTGGAGTGATTGTGTATATTTTATTAAGCGGAGTTCCTCCATTCTGGGCTGGTAAGAAACGTCCATTGATGGATAAGAGATCTGTCACTTGTCCTAATTAGGCTCTGAACAAAATCTATCTTCTTTTTGTTTTTTTGAACATTCAGAATCCGAACAAGGCATTTTCGAACAGGTCCTCCATGGTGATCTTGACTTTTCATCAGATCCCTGGCCGAGCATATCTGAAAGTGCAAAAGACTTAGTGAGGAAAATGCTTGTCCGGGATCCCAAGAAAAGGTTAACCGCCCACCAAGTATTATGTAAGTTATTTCGATCTTCAATCTTCCTCTTCTAGCTAGAGTATTGTGGCTCTCTTTCTGTTAACTTTACTGTGCATAAATTTCACTACAGGAATTGTGTTGTCTGATGGCCATTTTTTGTAGTGACGTATCCAAATGCGTTGTCATGTACACTGCATTTGTGCCACCGATCTGTTTCTTATAAAGTTGTGTTTTTTCTCAGGTCATCCATGGGTACAGGTTGATGGTGTGGCTCCAGACAAGCCTTTGGATTCTGCTGTTCTGAGCCGTATGAAGCAATTTTCTGCAATGAACAAGCTCAAGAAAATGGCTCTACGAGTAAGCAGTTTTCAGTTCTTAACCATATGAGAATGAGTTCCTGTCATAAACATAAGACAGTTACATGTTACTCCCTCTCTCTGTTATGTGGAAAGAAAGAGAAGATGCAGATTAAGATTCTCTTTTTGTACCTTCTTGTAGGTCATTGCTGAGAGCTTATCTGAAGAAGAAATAGCTGGCTTGAAAGAAATGTTTAACATGATAGATGCAGACAAGAGTGGTCAGATAACTTTCGAAGAACTGAAAGCAGGATTAAAACGAGTTGGGGCCAGTCTCAAAGAGTCTGAAATTCTCGACTTGATGCAAGCTGTAAGTGTTGAACCCCTTGCTTGTTTGTTATCAGAGTATGAAGGTCTCCATATGCTTATAAATCAAATTTTTCCTAGTGTTTCCCTTTTTTTTGATTATGAACTAGGCTTGTTATAATCCGATATTACTCTGTTGGTTCTGGTTATAAAGTTCTGAGTTTTTGCTAGAACTTGCAGTTAATCCGGTATCTCTTTCATGTGTATAAAATTCAGGCTGATGTGGACAACAGCGGAACAATAGACTACAAAGAGTTCATAGCTGCAACATTGCATCTAAACAAAATAGAGAAAGAGGACCATTTGTTTGCAGCCTTTACATACTTTGACAAGGATGGGAGCGGCTATATCACTCCAGACGAGCTTCAACAAGCTTGTGAGGAGTTTGGTGTTGAGGATGTCCGCATAGAAGAAATGATGCATGATGTTGATCAAGACAATGTAAGCTCCTTCACACCTCTTATCATCTCATCTTAACTTTCACATGACTTCAATGCTTCTCAACAATGATCATATTCGAATGATTTTAAACTTATGGATTTTTTTTGGAGTATCTTGGTTGAATGTTGAATTTTATTTTGCAGGATGGACGAATAGACTATAACGAGTTTGTGGCAATGATGCAAAAAGGAAGCATCTCAGGAGGTCCTGTGAAAATGGGTCTAGAGAAAAGCTTTAGCATTGTTCTTAAACACTAGTTTCAGTCAATTAAAATTACAAAACTAAAGACAAAAATACACAGCTAAGTATTTCTTTGGATTCTTTAAAAATCTTTTGAATGAGGTTTTGTCTTACAACTTGTTGTATTGTGAACTTGTTGAGCATATATAGTCTTCAAACATTTGAAATTTGTTAGTGCCAAAACTAACAACAACATGATCTAACGAAAAGACAAAGCTCTAATCGTTATGGACCCAAGCGGTTCTCGATTCTAACTAGTATTCTTTGGTTGTAGATTATAGTGCTCGTATATTCGATGTCTTTCTCTCTACCTTCTCATTTCTTTTCATACTCGAAGTGCATTAATTTCCGAATATCTTCTTTGATTTCACAATTGAATCTGCATGAGAGTCCTCAACATTTGTCAGCTCGTGTTTTAGAAATGCCAAGTGATTGAGTACTTATGTGGCAATGACCAATTAATATCGAAACAATCCAAACCGAATTCCAATTAATTTATTTTTGTGTATACCTAACATACAACTTTTTTTTCTCTTTGGTGGAAAATGGAAGTGGGTCTCACAATCAATATATATTTCAAAGCGTGCGTATGTGTTGACATCAATAAAAAGAAGTGCACTTTTTTGTGGTATGACTTCTTAATTTTACTATTAATTTTGTCTATTTCAAAGCTTTGTCTTCGTCTCTTTACGTTTCCAATTTTGGTCCACGAAACGTGATCATCATTACCTCTATTCTAAAGTTTTATTTGTGTATGGGTCTAAATTGTTCTAAAGCATAAATGTTGGTTCTTGTTTAAAGTATAATGTTTATTATCATACTACAATTTTATTTTCCATTAAAGAAACAAGTTAAAAAGAAAGGATGATGGGAGCATGAGTTAGTGTTTGAGACTACTAAATTAAAGGCAATGACATATACATTATTAGGACTTAAGAGCTAAAGTTTAATGAAATTAGGACATACCTAACTTTTTTTTATTACACTTTGAAGTTTAAACACATAAGAATATTATCCAACATTAACATTAAAAACCTTAAATTTTACATGAATTGGACTCAATTATAGATTAATTGTAAAAACATATTTTTGTTAATCATGTAGTTAGGTTCGAAATCCTTTTATTTAACCCATTATTAAAATTTATGCCAACAAAGTTAATAAAGAAAGATATCAATGAGGTATGAAATTAGTGATTACAATTAAACAGAACAAATTGAAAAGACAGATAAGATGGGTCGAAATTATTAGAGAAAATAATTGGTGGGAGAGCATATTAATTAAAGTCATAGTTGTGAGATGTGATCAAGATTTAAAGAGTTTCTAGAGTCTATTTTATAGATATGAATCATGTTACTGGCTACAATTTAAAGAACATTGTGGAAAATATTTATTACAAAATTCAGTCACAACTTACACACTGACAAAAGTTTTTTATTTTATTTTTAAAGTGTATATATATATAGTCAAAAGTAAATAATAATTTTATTCTAGGTTTAGATGTACCGTGTTTGCTTCGTGGTGACTTGTTTTTTTGTTAGTTTTGTTATTTTCCGAGATTTTATCTTTAAAAGTTTTTCTATTGTCATTTTCTGGTTTTAGTTAGTTTCATTTATTCCGGTTCCTTTCGTTTTGGCTATGTTTTTGGATATGTAATATCGATTGTCGGTTTTAATATTTACATCTGTATAATTTTTACTAAAATATAGATAATATAAAATAGTTGATATAGACATTTAAATGTAATTTTACTCAAAATAATAATAAATTACATTGATATTATCACACATAATATTATTAAAAATTTGGGTAATTTAAATCCCATAATCTCACAATTATCTACTCTATATTTCAAAATATGAATTGAAGGTAGAAACTACTTGTAAATTTTTGTTTAAAAATTCCCTATTTTTAAGGATAAAATTTCTTATTTCATAATATAATATAAAAAATTATACTAGAATTATTTTTTTGATGTTATATTTTAACAAAGAAGACTTTTTGCACCTAAAACGTATGCTATGTATCCTCTGACTCACCTGCTCCGAATTTTATTCAGTAAATTAGACTAACTCATTAAGTTTTTGATGTCAAACTTATATCATCATTTTTAATTAATTTCTAAATATTAATTAATTTTTAATTGTATTATTTAATTATTATAATGAATTTAATATTGCCGTTCTTCTCTCTATAAGGGTTGACTCTAAAGAACCAAACACAGAGATACCTTCCCTATGCTCATTTTCTTCTCTCCTGCCTCTATCTATCTCTCTTTCGTCATTTTCAAATATTTTGCTTCTGAATCACACCGTTTCCTCCAAATCCTCCATGCCCTTTCCTTGAAATCCGATTCTCACTTCAAAGCCGTTTTATTTGATTCATTGTTTAGGTCTTTAACCCTTAGTCCTTCATGGTTGTAAACATGAAACAGATCATGCGGTGGCCTCCATGGCCTCCACTTTTTGCAGTGAAATTCGATGTGATCGTTGTTATTCACAAGATGGATGGTTTATTGGATTGTTCTGGAGATGTTGAGAATGATCAACGAGGTGGTACAAAGAGGAAAAGACCAGTGGTTGAGATCAAGTGGAAAGGACCTAAATCAGTTTCTCTTAAACGCTCTGTTGTAAGGAATTTCACTGAAGAAGGTGGATTTCGTGGTGATGGTGTTGTAGAGTGGAACGAAGAGTTCAAGAGAGTTTGTGAATTCTCTGTTTATAAGGAAGGAGAGTTTCTTCCATGGCTTGTATCTTTCACCGTCTTCCATGTTAGTCTCTCTCTCTCTTATCTAATCCTTGAATTCGTTGACTGGGGTTTTTGACTTATGTATTGATCAGAGTCTTCACAAAAATTGAAACTTTACTCTGTAATTTAGCCCCATTGTAAAATTGGGGATTTTGATTTGTTCTGCAGATTTGATGGAACTCATAAGTCATAACTTCGGTCTTAATTGGGAATTTTTTTGTTTAGAAAGGACCTGACTTGAAGATTGGGTTTTGTTCTTTGGCTTTGTTATGTAAACTAAACTGAAAATTGGTTTTTTTCAACTCCTTGTTTTGTAGGGACTGAATCAAGGATCGAAGGAGAAAGTTCGGTGCTTTGGAAAAGCATCACTGAACATTGCAGAATTCTTTTCACTGATGAAAGAAGATGATGTTCAAGTCAAAGTGCCTTTAAAGATATGTGGCTCTTCTTCATCATCATCTGTGCGGAGTCCATGTCTTCATGTGCGTTAGTGATCTCATTGTTATCTGAATTCACAGCTGTTTCATTTCTCTAACATCAAGTCTCAACTTATATTGCAGATATCTCTTCAGTTTTCCCCTAAAGAATCATTGCCGGAAAGACAGAAATCTGCTCTTCCTGTTCTATGGTCTCCTCTTTCTGCAGAGGCTGAGAAAACTGAGTCTGTTGTAAAAGTAGGCCTGAGAAAGATGAAAACCTTCAATCATTGCATGTCTATTCCTCATGCATCGGAAAAGGAGGTTGAGAAGGATGGAAGCAGTGGAAGCGGAAGTGAAGGCAAAAGTCCAGAGAGAAATCTTGATTCTGAGTCTACTGATCCTTTTGATACAGATTCTGTTGATGAAGGTGATGATGCGGATGAATCAGAAGAGAACAAAGACAATGAAAGCGGTGTAGCTGATCCGGTTAACTACAAAACTCTTCGATATGCTAACTGGGCTAGAGGCTCGTTTCATGCTAACACAAACCCCGAAGATGAGGATTTGATATATTACAGTAACCGCAGTCCATTAGCAGAGACCGGGCATTGCGGTAATGAAGTTTCAAATGATGTAGTAAACTTGGAGCAGGCGAATGGACAAATGTCTAAGAAGAGAATGTTATCTTGGAAGAAGAGAAAGCTCAGTTTTAGATCTTTTAAACAGAAAGGTGAACCTCTTCTTAAGAAGGATTGTCTTGAAGAAGGTGGTGATGATATCGATTTTGACCGCAGACAACTAAGTTCCTCCGATGAGTCTAACTCTGAGGTATATACATTGACTACATTTGTTTATAGTCTCAGTTTTCATAATGTATTGATTCTTAACTCTTTATTGATTCTCTTGCAGTTGTATAGGTCTGATGATTTAATAGTGAAACCGTTATCTCAGTTTGGAGATGATGATTTCATCGTTGGTAGCTGGGAAACCAAAGAAATTATAAGCCGTGATAGGTTAATGAAACTCACGACTCGAGTGTTTCTTGCATCAATCGATCAGAGAAGCGAGAGAGCTGCTGGAGAAAGCGCCTGCACAGCCCTAGTTGCAGTGATGGCACATTGGTTAGGATCCAACACCAACATCATTCCAACAAGGTCAGAGTTTGACAGCCTTATCAGAGAAGGATCATGTGAGTGGAGAAATCTGTGCGAAAACGAGGAATACCGGGAAAGGTTTCCAGACAAACATTTTGATCTTGAGACTGTTCTCCAGGCAAAAATCAGACCAATATGTGTAGTCCCTGAGAAATCATTCATTGGGTTTTTCCATCCAGAGAAATCAGAGGAAGAAGAAGTAGGAAAAGAAGACGCAAATCTAGATTTTCTCAAAGGTGTAATGTCCTTTGACAGCATCTGGGAAGAGATCATGAAACAAGAACCAGAAGAGTCAACAAGCGAACCAGTCATTTACATTGTAAGCTGGAATGACCATTTCTTCGTTCTCCTCGTGGACCATGATGCTTATTACATCATAGACACGCTCGGAGAGAGGCTCTATGAGGGTTGCAACCAAGCTTATGTTTTGAAATTTGACAAGGACGCAGAGATCCAGAGATTACCATCCGTCAAGGACAACAAAGCAGCTGATACAGGAAACCAGAAAACGGGTGGCAAGAACAAGTCAGAGCAACCCGAAATATCGAAAGAATCAGATGAACAAGTAGTATTGAGTAGAGGTAAAGACTCATGTAGAGAGTATATAAAGAGCTTTCTTGCTGCTATTCCGATACAGCAAGTTAAAGCAGATATGAAGAAAGGATTGGTGTCATCTTTGCATCACCGTCTTCAAATCGAGCTTCACTACACCAAACAGCTTCATCGTCCTCAGCCCAATCTGCATGACTCCACTGCAACCGAAGAATCAGTATCTGAAGCTGCTGTGTCTGTGAATGTACCTTGGGCATTGGCTAGCCAATTCAGCAATAGTGGTGGGTTTGGTTGTGAAATGGCTGAGCTTTTAGGAGTTGAAGTTTGATATAAGTGTATAGAGAAAAAGGAGTCTCCTTTTGTGTGAATTTTGATGCTTATAACTTCATAACCAACCCCTTTTCTGTTTTCTTCTGGCTAAGTTGATGTTCATAGTAACCTCTTTGGAGATAAGACTCTTTTTCTTCTCTTTCTACAATAATGTATTGAGGAAGTTTACCATAGTTATGATTATTGAATTAATCTCTCATCAGTTCTCAGAATTATATGGATTGCTGTTTACACACCTCAATTTTAACAAATATAGTAACAAACACTACTTGCTTTACCCTCTCAGGTAGTCTTGGACATTCATGTTTTTAGCTCGATTTTTTCGGTTTAAAAATATGATAACCATATAAATACCGTCTAAAATTTCGTTCGGTTTTCTTAAATTTCTATTTCGAGTGAATATTTGAAATATAAACTAAATTAGAAAATCAATTTAGTTTTTAAATGGTTATTCAAGAAAAACAACAAAAAAACCAAAATTATTAGTATAATATAATTAGTATAATAGTAACCAAAGAACCGAATAAGAGTTAGCATAAATAATTAGTACAAATCAGTTACAATTCCTATTTGGTTTTCGGTAAATACCAAGTCTAACCAAAAATTAAAAATACCAAAATATTGGAACCGAACGATTATTTGCCACAAATCGAAACTTGCGTGAATACCTGTTTTGGTTTAGTTTGGTTTAGTTTTTGGTTCCGGTTTCTATGAGCTAATCTCAAATACTTTAAAAGTTTAAACAAATGTTCTGTGTTGTAAACAAACCAAACCAGACCAAACCAAGGTGGAAAAAAAAACCAAACCAAGAGAGATTAAATTAAATTAAATAATAAATAAAAGAGAGAGAACACTTGGGAAATAAATACACGGATGGATTCGACGTAAGGCAAAACTTGTCCAACATTAAGTTTCGAGCTCGTCTTTGTTTTGGGAGAAGTATTCAGTTTTGTCTGAATTTTGGGAAGATTTTTGTTGAAGGACTAGTCCGTAAGAGAAGATGAAGAGAATATTTGGTGCGAAGAATAACAAAGAGCCTCCACCGTCAATTCAGGATGCATCTGATCGGGTTTTCACTTCTCTCTTTTCGATTCGTTTTATTGTGTTTCTAAATTTCAATCTCTTTTTCTCGTTTCCAGAATCATTAAAAATTAGGTTGTATTGTAGGGTTTTGGGTTCTTCGATAGCCGTTGATTTCTGGGTTTTATCATGTGCGATCTTTGAGCTTTGTTAATTTTTAATTAAGTGATTAAGCTTTTGGAGTTGGGATTTTGTATTTGGATTTAGCTGAACTGATGGGTGAATTTATTAGATGGGAAGGGGTTTAAACTCTGAAAAGCTCTCTACTTGATCCTGATTTCAATTTTGATGTTTTCAGATCAATAAAAGAGGAGAGTCGGTGGAAGATAAGGTTAAGAGGCTTGATGCTGAGCTCTGTAAATATAAAGAACAGATTAAAAGGACAAGACCTGGTCCAGCTCAAGAAGCTATCAAGTCTCGGGCTATGAGAGTTCTGAAACAAAAGAAGATGTGAGAATGTCTCTGCAATTGTGTTTATCATCTTCTGTGTGAAGTGCCAACTTCATTCAATAGATATGGGATATGGCTTTAATACCAACTGTTGCCATTTTTGCTTAGGTATGAAGGCCAACGTGACATGCTCTACAATCAAACTTTCAACCTTGATCAAGTTTCTTTTGCTGCTGAAGGCCTCAAAGATGCTCAACAAACTGTATGTATCGATAAGTTTTTTCTATTAGCTTCCTAAGAAAATATCGCATTGAGCCAAAACCTGATGTGTAGCTTAATGTTCATGAATGTAGTATGATAGAACTTGGATACACTATAAATTCTTAAACTTTGTCTTATTTTCAGATGACAGCGCTAAAGTCTGCTAACAAGGAGTTGAAAGGAATGATGAAAACCGTGAAGATTCAAGATATAGATGTATGTCAGACTGTCTTGGTTCTTGTTCAAGCTCTCTTGTATTTGCTTTCTAGGTACTGTTTTGATTAAGAATTATTTATTATATAACACAGAATTTGCAAGATGAGATGATGGACTTAATGGATGTGAGTTCGGAAATTCAAGAGACACTGGGTAGGAGCTACAACGTTCCTGACGACATTGACGAAGATGACCTCATGGGCGGTAAGTTCTTGTTGCGTGTTCTGGAATACTCTATGTCCTTCGATCTTTTCTAGAATTTCACTTTCTGCTCTTGTTTATGCTGCTTGAGACAATGCCATATGTTCCTCTTACACTTTTATATGGTCTGTGAATTCAGAGCTTGACGCTCTTGAAGCTGACATGGGAAACGAGACTGAAGCAGACGGAGTGCCTTCCTATCTCCAACCTGATAAAGAACCGGATCTTGATGATGAACTGAACTTACCCCCAGCACCAACAGGGAATGCAGCGGCTCCACCTGGACGTGTTCCACCTGGACGAACTCAGGTGAGTTTCCTCTTATAGTTCCACCCGAATACTGTATTGTGTACATATTATGTCGAATGTCCGAAAGATTCTATGTATGGCTGATCAAAGATTTATGATGTTGTGATAATGAACAGGCTGAGGATGACTGGGGATTACCGGCAGTTCCACATGCTTCACTTCGGGGATAAATTCTGTTTTCGCGTTTCTCTGTCCATAAAGATTCATGTGATTGCTACCAAGTTTTTAAATCCTTATTACGTTCTGTGCATATTAGTTTCAGCAACCTTGGATCCTCTATTTGGTCTTTATTGGAAATTTTTACATAAGGAAGTTCCCAATATTTTCATCACATTAATAGCTTTTTGAACAACAATCAAAAAAGGATACTCGTTCAAAAGCAACCACAATGAGCTACATCAGAACCGTTAACATGTCTCCACTAGAATCCCTAAATCAGAACACTCTAGGTAAAACAGACTATGTCTACTGCTTTCAACACGAACGTGCGAGACTTTTTACTCTAAATCATATTTATACAACTCGAACGTGGAAATGTCATTTTCTCACACAGAACTGTTATGACTCCTGAAATCCTTAAGCCACTTATTCATGTGAAGGGAAGGTTATGTCTTTAGTTGAGATTAAGTTTGGTCAGATCTAGCAGGTTCCAGTCCAAATGGCGCGAAGCTGTCCTTGGAGCTACACTTGAACCAGCAGAGTGTGACCTGGCCAGCCTGTTATTGTTGTTATTGCTCCCTACGTATCCCAATCCAAATTTCAAGCTTTGAGCTTCCTTCTTCAGTAACTGATATTCACCTATACAGAATATTTTGGAACAGATTCAGTGCATTGAGTTCAATCTGTGATTCAGACTCCTTTAATGCTTTGTAATTTTCTATATATACCTTCCCTTATGAGCTTGTCCTGTTTTAGTATCGCCATCTGCTGCTTCAACTGGCTATTCTCCAGGGACAGCGTTGCACGTGTCTGCAGAAGTGAAGCCACTCTCACTGATAAATCCACTTCCACTGTCTGCAAAACAAGATTGCTATTGGTTACTACCAGTACAATGTGTTAGGTATTAGTATTGTGTGCATCTAACTATGTTATAACACCAATAACTAGATCATTTAACCACACAGATCTAACATACAGAATTGCATTTTGTACATATAACTCTATGATCCAGAGACAAAACAACTAATACATTGGTGATCAGACCCCGATTGAGTTTTAAGAAAGCGCACAAACTTGAATGGATTCCTTACCTGTAACATGGCTACCGTCCTTTCAAGTTCAGCAATGTACTGGAGCTTACGAACTCTTGAACGCTGTCCTGGGTTCCTGGCAGAGTAAAGATAGAGAAATCAAGAATGGATCAACATATGACACAACAAGATAATGTACAAGCATCAAACTGGACATTCTAAGAGCACTTTGTAAATTAACAATGCTAGAAGATATTGCCAAAAGAAGCTTAGTGTTCTCGCACCTTTTTGCATTTGGTAATCCCATTGAACCACACGGATTCTCAGCCAGGGGGGAACAGTTGAACCCTTTCACCGTATCATCCAAGTTCTGAGGTGATTTCTGAGAACCATAATCCGAAAAGGCCGAAACAATAGGGTTGTTAGAGAAGCTTGAGTTGTTCCTCGCTCTTGGTGAGTTGGGACCATATACACAAGCTGCCTCCAATTCTCCACAAGGTTCGGAACTCAAACTTTCTTCATCTTCACTTTGATTAAAACCAGAAAAGTTAGCTGAAATGTCTCCCAAAAGCACAACTGAGTCGCTAGCTGAGCGGCGCAGAGGACCTCCTTCAGTAGTGAGCTTCCCACCTGTATTCTCACCGAGCAACTCATCAAGCCAAGCTGGTTGATCGTCGAGCCTGGAATCTTGAGTGGAAGACTTGTATTGACCAATGTGTGATTCAGTGGGTGAGGAAGAAGAGTAATATGTATCTGCAACCGGATTCAAAGACAGTTTCTTTGGAATTGGACAACGAGGAGGAAGCTGAGCAGGCCTTGACATGATCAAAACTATGAGATTTGCTTCACAGATTTTCCTAAGAAATCAAAAACAAAAGCTTTGTTGGATAATAGTAAACAAGCTGCTTCATTTATCAACTTAAAGAAGCTCTATATCTCTAAGCAATGCCAAGCCAATTTGTTCAGCTTTAAAAGCTTCGATTTTTTCTCAGCTATCAAACAGAAACCTCAATCCCAGAAAAAAAAATCTTTATTTAGTCTAAAAAAAAGGTTTGTGAGACAACAACAGATCCGACAGCCATTCTTGTATTACCCCACACGACAAAAAGAAAAAGAAAAAAATACAAATCAAATAACATTAGGTCTAAAAACATCATGAAATCAATGAAACAGTCACCAAATGCCAAGATTAAACCTTTCCAGATGACGACATTGAAGTGAAAAACCCAGAAATCTCGACAGAGACCTTATACGAAGAAAAAACCTTGAACATCTAAAGAGTCTAAAACCAAATGTCAAACAGACTCACTCGTAACAAATAAACAGACCAAGTATTAAAACTCTTCAATCACCGTCGAAAGTTCCTTATTTACCTCCGGGAAAGGAAGAAAGACAACGAATTCCGGCGAAAACAGTGACAGACTAGCAATGCGAGTGTAGACGAAGAGAATCAGCGATCGTCTTCTTCCTCTTTCACTCGTTGCAAGTTGCGAAAAAGTAAAAGTGGAAGAATTTATTCTCTTGCTTTATCTCAGAGAGCTGCGTATAAATAAATGTAGAAAGTTTAGAATTGAAGGGCAAATTATGGAAATCCCCAATTGGCTGGAGAAGGAGGCGTACGGACGACTCATTTGGGCTCGTTTTGGTCAAGAATCTGATTACAAACCCATCCGTACTTTTTTCTTCCGAATATATAAAAATAAATAAATATGTATTTTTTTCTCACATTGATTATGATATTTCATCTGATTTTGGCATTCTACATTTATTAGTAAACTGGAAAATTGGAGAAGAATCAATAAGATAAAAGTGTTGAATTTGTAATTACTATTATTGTATATGTATATGTTCAATGTAATTAATTTTTGTCATCAATATGTTGAACTGTCAAGAAATTACCTAATGAAGTTTGCTTACCAAATCAGAAAAAAAACCAGCTTTGGTATGCAGGTTGAATAACCAAAGATTATATATAGTTTACGCAAAGTTGAGATTTGGTGCTTAATTGTGGTTGGGTTATAAGTGCATGAAATGAAAAAATATAATATTATAACAGATAGTCAATCAGATTAGCATTGAAAATGTCAAAATAAATACATTTAAAAGAAATAAAAATAAGCTAATATATATCTTTGCTTAAAATAAAAGAAATGGTGGGGAAAGAGAAGTCACATTATATGAAATCCAATTATTCATCATCTTTGCTTCACATCTAGATTGTTGAACATTCAACTCATATATACAACACAACAATATTCAATTCACAGCTCAAACCTCGTTAATTAACGATACAGTCATATATAGTGTAGTGGTAAAATAAAAAAACTTGAAAAAGTAGTAATACATTATCTGAACTTCTTTCATTATATTGTGTCCGACATTTAAATGATTTAACTTTCTTCTAACCTTCAAATATAACCAATTTTTTTTTTATCAAATTATAACCGAACTAAACTACCTGAATTTGAACCATCTTGAATATTAAAAAAAACTTTAAATTTCATTATACACACTTAAGAGATTTTCTAAAGTTGAAAAAAATGTAAAAGTATATATCTAATTACTTGACTAAATAAATATACATTTCTCTGAAAATTTTAATAAAAACAAACGAAATCACATGAATTGAGCTAATTATTTTTATATTTTTTATTTGCAAAATATAAAGTAAGGGTTTCATCTAAACATTAGCCAAGAACTTGGAGAAAAAGAAAAGTTATTAAAAATTAAGGTAGTAATAATAAACGGGACACATTTTAATGGAGATGATTGTGCCACGTGGAAGCTAATCAACCACTAGCCAATTTCATCTCTATTTCACAAATATCAGTCCTTTTCCCTCGCTTCAATTTCCTTTTCCTTTCTTTCATCTCTCAATCTCTTCTTCGACAATTATTTTCCAGGAAAATCTCTTCAACATCCATGGGGAAACACAATAAACCGAATCCAGGTTGCGTTTAATTTTACCACTGAATCTTAATTTTTCTAATTTTCTTGTGCGATTTGATCATGAATAGTTATCGATAAAGGCTCTTCATCTTCGTCTTCTTCGTTTTCTGGTGATTTTATGATTTCTTATTTTTTGTGTGGTTTGTATTAGATGAATCTGAATCAACGTCGATGGATCCCGTGTGGGAAAGCGAAGGCAAAGGAGCTTGCGAATCGAAGCGATTTGCTGATAGAATCATGCCTCATATTTTCAACTTGTGAGCCCTCTTCCTCTTTTGATTTTTAAAGGAATATTAGGTTTTACCGTTTTGCATTCAATTTTGGTTTTGATTTGATTTGATTTATGATTGTTTTAAGTATCCATCTTTTGTTCATTACGATTTAGTTTGGTTATCTGCCTAACCTGAATCATCCTCAGGAGATATAAATGTTTCATAAGTTTGTCATCGGACCGGTTCGTGGCAATTTGTTGGAAGTATCGCCGAGTTTTGGTGTCGGTGTTGCTATTTACATTTATTTGTCTTGTAGTTTTTATTTTCTTAGCTTGTCTCTACTTATGTTAGTCTAAGTTAATTGTTATGCTGATTGTTCTTGTGTTTTCTCGTCTTTTCTGTAGTTTTTCTTTCTCTCCACTTTTAGTTCTGTCAAAAAAGTGAAAATGGTACAAAGAAAGATTTGCTTACTTATCCCTAATTGTTACTTGAATCCCAAGTTCTTAATCAGTAAATTGGCAGATTACTAGTTCATTTTGTCTAATCACACACATGGTATCTATAGATTTGAGTTTGTAGTTTCACTCATGGCATTATTATTGAACAAGAGATGGTATTGTTTTAGGTACGGGTCATGTGCAAAAGCCAGCGACTTCGACATATATGCACCAAATGCTACATTTGAAGACCCTTTAACGCATGCTCAAGGGTATGTAACCTTCCAACTATCTTCTACTTTTAACTTCAGAGGTTTATGACTTATCAGTATTTGCCATTTTTCTCAGGGTGAAGCAAATCAAATCAGCATTCTATTCACTCGCTAAGGTCTCATTCCTTCACTTAATGATGAATCAAACAAACTAATTTACATGAAAAGTATCCAACCTTACATTATATTTTCCTTACAGGTGTTTAGTGAATCAAAGATAGTTGAATATCATATTCAGGAAAGTCAAATTGGCCCAGGGAAGAAAGAGGTTAGAATCTTAGTTAATAACATGATCTTAGTGTTACTTTCATTATCACTAGTTGACAGATACAAACTTATGGAAAAACAGATACTAATTGACAACAAACAACACTACAAGCTCATGGGAAGAAACATAGATATGATCTCTCTCATTAAACTCTATGTTGAAAACGGAAAGATTGTTCGACATGAAGACTGGTATTGATACTCTGCAATCTGCATCACATTTCTGTCACAATGCTGCTAATGTTGCATAGTTTCTTCTTGTATGAGTTCACTGTTCATTTCCTTAACTTGTTGATGAATCATTTGAGTAAGGTGGGACAAGAAACCTCTGAGGACCAGAGAAACGGTTAGCTTTCCGTTAGTTGGTCGGGCTATGGAGATGGGTCGAAGAGGCTTGATGCTAGCGACTCATGCCATGATGGGTTTTGGTAAAGATCATCCTAGCCCGAAGTGAATGAAGAAAATACACAAGGAACAAAAAACACACATTATATCGTAGTGATCTAGGTTCTTTTCATAAACACTTGTTGAAACAAGGAACTCCTTAATAGGTTTGGTTCCGGTTTAGTTTTTATATTTGTAATATGTTCATGTGTTGTTGGTTTGTAGTTTGGTACGCTTAAACAATGAAATCCAAAGCAGTAACGAAATTCTTTTTTTTCCACTATGACTATAAAAAGATTATATTGTTCGAATATTACAAACGATGAAATTCATAAAATCGGTAGAAGAAAAAGATATTTTTGGAAATATAGTCCAAAAAGAGATAACTAAAGTCCAAATAAGGGGAAGATTTTAACATGAACCCAGAAAAAAGATTTAGCTAGAACTCTATACACATGATAAGACATTGCTATCCAAAACCGAAACCATAAGAAACCGCCAAATAACACAAAACCAAAATTGGATGAAATTTTTTCTTATAGAGAATAAGTGTACCTTAAAGATTGAAGATCATGAAACTACATCTGCAACAAAGATGAAATTTGCATCTCCCAAAAATGGTGAAGTCGAAACTGAACTGAAAAAAAAGCAATTGATCATATGAAGCGTGGATAAAACTCTCTAGAAGAAAAGACCTCAAATAAGTAACGAAATTCAAATGGAATGTTTTTCTGTAGTTGAACCAAACAAATTTCGGTTAAGCTTTTGGCGTGTTTTCTCCTAAACTAAAATAAGCCAAAGTGGTCCCAGATTGAAGAACCTTCCTCAAATGGGCCTTTACCGTCAAATCCATATGTGAATTGTTTTGTCTCGTTCTTAACGTAATATGTTTATATTAGATTCATATCTGTCATGTGTTTGGCTTGGACCCCTATAAATATATGTTTTTGTATAATAAAAAAAAAAATCACTTTTGTGAAATTAAGTGAGGAAAAAAATGAAAAGAAAAAAACAAAAAACATTAAACGTCGTCGTCGTCGTGTAGGTTGGTAACAAAAATAAATGAAGAACAATAAATGAAAAGAGATAAGAGAGAAGTAAGTAGGTCTATGACGTTGGGACTCACAGGCTCTGTGTGTTGTGTTGTGTCTTTGTATGTGACCACTGACCACACCACCAGCATTGCTCTTCTCATGTTACTATTATGTATATCCAAATTACAAAAATCTCTTTTGTTACATTTCATTTTCATCATTTAGTATACTAACATTCTCTTTTAATGCACCTTTGAAATCTTATCGCATTTGTATTTCTACTCAATTTACGAATATATTTATTATGTTCATTTTCAAGAAATTCATGACTCCAACATGAATAACAAAATATAGATCTGTAACGTAATGATACTTTTTAAGTGTCAAATTAAATGTATATGACATGTTACATTGTGTCATTAAAAATGTATGATACACAAAGTTTCCAATTTTTTCTTTTTTCAACAATTTGATGGAAAAGACTCGATTCATAACTTACTCTCTCAATTTTTTTTTATTTTTTACTTGGAAAGAAGATGAGAGACAATAGACTGAATGGAAACATTGAATCTAAACCACCAAAAAAAATTCGACATAATTTTTCAAATTTGTTACTAATTTAAATAAACGTATACTTGATTTTACAAATTTGTTTATTTGAAAAACTAGTATATATTAAATTATGAATTTAATATTACTGGTCTTTTATTCGAGTATACTAAGAGAAGTCATATGAATCTTCTTGGTATTTATTATTCTCCTTTGCAATATAGAAATATCATCCAACAAAATTTTTAAAATATATTACAACTATATATAATTCTATACTTTAACACTTTAAGATTAGTACAAAAAATTTACAAATTTAAAAGGTGACAACTTGAGTTCTGACAATATAGTACCAAAAATATAAAATAGTAAGTCCAATTGTATTTATAAATAAATAAAAACAAATCAAAGATCTTAGTGTTATGAGTGCTGAGTTTCATGCAATGTTTACTTTAGTTTATAAGTTATGAAACTGTGATATCACTTCATAATTCAACAATAATGGCTCTAGAAATTATATATTTATTATATTTATATAATATGGTTTTTCTCTAACCACTAATTACTTTTTACATAATCCAAAAAGGTTAATCTAATAAAACGCGAGATTAAAAATTAATTAAGAAAAAAACGGAATCTTAACAGCTTCGTCTCTTTTCCTCTTCAATCTCCGTCTGAAACGAATATACCGGCGAAGACGGTAAAGATGAAACGGCGGTGGAGTAACGAGCAGAATCCGATACTGAAGCTGAAGATGTTCCAGCGCCGGAATCAGAAAGTCCGGAGAGAAGATCGACGAAAGCACTCACGATTACGCCGTGACTTCTCTTCCCATTCATCTTCAAGTACCATGCGAGCATCGATTCCAAGCTTTGCCAATCCTTAGCTAACTCACCATGACTCATCACCATTTCTTCCATCGATCGTTTAAAATCTCCATACGGATCCTCCGATTCCATCGCCACCGCAACACTAATCTCTTCAATCGGCGTTGTACTACAATCCCGATCCTCTTCTTTCTTCGATTTCAAATCAAAATCCGTTTTCGATTTCGATTTTGATTTTTCATCAATCTCTTCTAAAATCGAACTCGTAACTCCCGGATCGAAGAATAATCTCTCCGATCTAACAACACCACGAACCACCATCTCAAGAGATTCCGCGTCAAGGTCTTGATCAGACTCAGTTGAATGACTCGCAGTCTCAGAGGAATTAGTAAACCATGACTGAGGAGTTTCAGCTTCCAATACATCACCATTGTTGTGGTTGTTGTTATGGTCGTAGAAAACAGAGTTCACCGTCTTGATCATATCGTCACCGACTCGGAATGAGAGAGTTTTAGCATTGTTGTAACAAAGAGGAACGGCGAGTAATCCACCAGGTCCGCCTCTGAAGAGAGAAGAGAGCTTCATCTTCTTCTTCCCCATTTTAATTTTGGTTAGCAAATTAATGGAAGGAGGAAAGAGTTGGAGGGAATGATATAAGGGGAAGGGGAAGACTGGTGGGTCAGGTCATGCGTTTATTTAATTTTAATTCTTTTTTATTTATTTATTTTATTGTCAACCTTTTATTTCTAGTTTCTTGTATATAGAAAAGATGTTCAACTTCTTGTTTTTTCTAATGGAGCTTGATGGTAGTTAGGGGAACCAGAAAAGCATTTGGGTGCTACATTTAGAGTTCGAAATATTTTTATGGGCGATGTCTTCTCTGCTATCTCTACTAAAAATATACAAGTTGCCAGAGACTATACAGATGTTTTAATGATAATATCTAATCCAAATGAGCGGTTAGCTTTTTTCTTATACACATAAGACTTCGTAAAAATGAAAAAGCAGTTTTAATGTATTTTCTTTCACTCAATTCCTAAATCGATGAATCACAAAACAAAATTTCTCTTATAGTGTTAGATGTTAGCTAATGATTTTTCTTTTGTAAATATTAATCTACATGAATAGTTTCTGAGTTTTTACATAGTTTTATTCCAAAATATCAGGATAGAATTTAAAATTTAGACGATAAATTAGGTTTTGTTGATTTTCTTATTAATTATTTATTTAATGTTAGATTTGTAACTGCTAAAGTTAGTTTACTTATTTAGTCTAAAGTCTATTCATAGGTTAAAATCTTTTATAGTCAAAATTACTAAAATTGAAGTTATTTACTTTTTATAATTATTATCATTGTGGTCAACTTTTTGGATTTGTTTCTGTAGAACCGGGATACGAATAGTTATTTTCAATACATGATTTACTAAAATCCAAATCTAATCTTAGCTTTCTCTACTATACCATCTAAATAATTGATAAAACAATTCTGAAATGTTTTTTTAATAGTATTTATATACTATTAAAATGGTATATTTTAATATACTATTTCCCTTAACAGAAATATATAAACAAAAAAATTTCTTTCTTTATGTGAATTTGAATTTAAGATGATATTCATATTCATGAGCAAGTCGAATTGTGTAATAGTGAGACACAACAATAGCATTAGCATTCAATATGTGTGAAGACAAAAATAAATAAATAAAATTGATATAAAAATAGAGTGAAAATGTAAGTCCCGAGCCAATGAGAAAGCAGAGTGCAGAACACAAAGCATTAAAAAGGATTGCTTACAAGAAAATGTTGCAGAAAACAAATCCCAATAAAATAAATTTATTTATATGCAAAAGTTGACGCTACTTCATTCTTGTCAATTGGTTCGCCTTGTCAAATCTTTTTACGACGACTTTATGCAGAATTTAATACTAAGTTTTCTGTATTTTAGGTTTTTTTTTTGTAGCTGGAAAATATTTTTTTTATTGTTAATAGTGGATTACAACTGGCCGATCTATTAGCCAAATTTATACATAACGTATGCAGTAGAACTCGATCCCTAGATGTGTAAATGCGTCTGTTTTTAATGGACTTACCACCTGCCACTAGCATAAATGCCACTTGCAACTACAAAAGATTTCATATTCTAAGAAACATCAATTCTGCCAATTAAGTAAATCGGTCAGTTGGTTTACTTATGATCTAGTATGGTACTAGATAGTTAATTCAAATTTTATCATGTTCAAATTGAAGTATTTAGATTATGGATAGAGTTTTATCGATTTAATTGTCGACAAAAAAAAAGACCATCGACTCTGAACAATAGAGATCTCGTATTATTCTTTATTGAGAACCAAAATTTCTAGCATTGAAGATCAACACATTCTCCTTTTTCACCATACATCTCTTTAACACTTCGAGAATCTTTAATATGAATTCTCCTCTCAAATGAACTAAATTTATGACTTTTTAGACATTCAGTATCAAACTTAAACCACTTAATTTTTTTGCTCTATTCCTAAACTTGTGATTACTTTTTAGCGTGTAAATTGTAAAAAGTCAATTTTTGAATGTCCAATGTTTCATTCAAAACTCATTTTGAAGAATATATATGTTTATGATTTGATGAAGAACATGAAGGTATGATTGTCTCAGACAGTGTCCTTGAAGAATCAAAATTATTCTAAGAGTTGTTGCATAGATATAAAACTGGAAGTAGTAAATTGATTTAAACAGACTCAAACTGTTCTTCAACTCCATTGTTGTCAAATTAATACACTTTTTGTGTTCGTACAATTTTAACTTTATTTACCAACACTTTTACTTTTTTGTCTTTTGCATTAAATTTTCCTGTTTTGTCTTAATTTGCGTAACATATTGGATCAACTTTTTTGAGATAAAAATATTCGTAAAAAAAAAAAATATATATATATATATATATTAAAAGAGAGAGAAATTGTGTGCAAAATTCATGTGAGGAATTAAAGAGTGCACCGTTGAATCATGCATATATTAATTGTTTTCAGATCTTTTTTAAAAAAAAATATTTTGGGACCAAATTAACAAAAAGTTTATTCCTCTCGTATTTTAAATATATTTGATTTTTTTCATATAGTTTATGTACATTTTATTATAATTTATATATTCGACAGTATTTGGAATACTCTATACAGTGTTATTGATAGACTATTCACTTGTTACAAAAATTGATGTATATAAAGTGTAATAATTTGAATCCTCTACAGGATTTCTACTCTTTTTGTGCAATATTTGGAGTTATATGTTTATATTTTTAAAAAATACATCTCAATGAGTTTACTTGGTTTTATGAAACTTGTACGTTTATCAATCATTATTATTTATAGATAATCGAAATAAAAAGTCATTACCATCTTTGAGATATTTCTCTTTATTCGTTTGCTAAAGACCGATTTATATATAATTATTCTCGATTTATTGTTTTTTCTTAAAAATCTGAAGAAATAATAAATCCGAAACACAGTTGTAAGAAAAAACAAAGTATTTATATATAAAAAAGTTTCATATCCATCACTTATAAAGTATTTTGGGAAATTTATCTTCAAATTTTTTTTGTATTAATAGGTAATATTTCATCACAATGACACATATTTCGTTACAATATAAAAATATTATTATGAATTTGTTGTGATTTGTAAATGGCTACAATACAAGTGTTACAAATACATATTAGTAACCAAAACATCACAATATACTCATGACGAATAAATCTAGTAACAATTTTGTTATGTATTGTTACTCACAATAATTTCTAACAAACAAAATTTGTAACAAAATTATTTATAAAACGTTATAAATTATTATTAATATTCATAATTATAATACAATTTTCATTTTTCATTGTTTATATATAAAACCAAGTATATTACAAATTATTATTAATATCCATATTCATTGGAATTCCGATGTTTTCGTTGTTTATATATATACAACTGACGTGGTGCTTAGTTAATGTATAGAAAAAGAAAGAAAGAAGAACAATGTTTTGTGGTTATACTAAATATTTTAATTTAATTTTAGTCAACACAATTATACTTTGGAATGATTGATGATTTGGATAACTTACATAATAGATAAAAGAAAAATACAATATAAATCATAAATATGTGTTTTAATTTTAAATGAACAGCTACCTCGTAATACTAGTTGATTATATAGAGTTATCATTTCAAATAATAGAAAAGAAGTACTGAAAATCACTTTTACTATATTAGAATTTCAAATAATACGATATTTCAAGAGAGAATCAATTAGAAAGACAAAATGCGAAATTGGAAGCATAAAATAAATCTCAGCAGTTTTGGTAAAATAAAACCTACTACTCAAGAGATACGAATATTGTGCTCGTGCGACCAACTGATTTTGTATGTCGGACTCTCTACCAAATCCTTCGAATTTGAGACTAATCATATAAAAGACTAAAACGTTTTTCTTTTTCTATCTCAAGCAAAAAAGTTTGTAATAAAAGAAAGATTTAGAAGCTAGTTCCAAGAGGTCTAATTATCAAAAAATTCTTTGGAGTTTTACTAACAAAAACTAAAGCTTTCGTGAATAATTTATTGAGGGGATCAATTTTTTTTTTTTTTAACAATTGGAATCGACAAAGTCCGATCCATAGCGTAAAGCCCACTTCTATAATCCATTTTTTAAGTTACCATAATGCAGCGGGTAGAAATCGAATCCTGATGCCAAGTTATTAGCTAGATTATTCCAATCTCCAAACTGAGAGCAACTCGGCATTAATTTAAAAAGGAATAAGTAATGAAGTGTTAGTTAATTAAAAAATATATATATAATAATGAAAATTGCATGAAAAGAGCATTACTTGAAATGATAGAGAGCAACAGGCAAAGCCAGCGATGCATATTGGAACATAATGTACCCTCATTGACCCTTATCATTAATTATTTAATTTTGTAGTAATTTAGCAACTAGCCTAATCATAATACTACCCATACTTAACATTATATATATATATGACTGTTTTTATTATAGGTATATTAGTTATTAACTAAAAGTAGCTCGAACCTACTAATATAATATTATCAATTAAATCACATATATAACTAATATCTCATCTCATGACTATCTTTTTTTTTTGTTTGGTCCAAATATTTAATATGTAAATTCTTATAAACATATTATATACATACATACATTTGTACACATTCAAAAAGTTCCATGCATGGGTGCAAAGTGGAAACCTAGTGATGATAGGTTCATCTCTAGAATGAATGATTATTGTGAAACCTATTTGCAAAAGACAAATTATTAGAAAAAGATGTCCTTTTGTGATGAGCATCCCATTTTACAAAGACAATAAAGGCTAGTTTCGTTGTGAATAGTAAATATAGGTTTGAAACTATGGTCTTAAAGTGGGTTCAAAAATTTGTGAATGAAATTGTGATGAGAAGTCTAACTTTAATAACCAATAATAATAAATGTGAATAATAATAATGGAGGGTTTAGGTTAATGTATGTGTGAGTTATATGCAAGAAGGCCACATGCTTCACCGCCTCTCTACTTCTCTTTGTCTCTCCAACTACATTTTTAGACTTTCTTAGCTTTCTCTTTTTCAATTTGTCAAACCATTTTATGTATTACAAAACAAAACACTTTATTCATTCATCTCCAACCTTAAATGTCTTTAAAGATTTTTTGTGTACCATCAAAATCTAATTCATAATTTGAGTCTTTCAGATTCTAGCACAAATAATACAATTCGTTATAGTCAAACTTTGATAAGGATGTAAAGATGTGATTTCTTTGTGCACATTGAGAATTCCTAGGTTTAACTTCTAGGAAAAAGAAATATATAGAAAATTATCTTGGTAGTGATCGAGTAGGTATAACGTAAGTTTTATGGCGTAAAAATTTACGGAGGTTCGAGTTCGATTCTTACTCAATATTACTTATGGGTTAGTCAGTTTTATACTTGTTTGCATGATACGACATCTCCACTAATATGTAGTCGGAGATTTTAGTCCTTTCAAATATATAGATATTTAACATAATATGTAAATTCTTAATGAGTTTTCATATTATTAAATTATGGGTTTCAAACTCAAAAATAAATGATAATTAGTGGATTGACCCCTTAGATCTAAATTAGAATGATCTCAACTTTTAGTATAAGATATCAATCACATTCTAACATATATGTGGCATCGGGTTCGATCATATTATTCTTGTTACAAAAAAAACTTAGTATATGAGAAAAATAGTAAATATGAATATTTAATCAGACCAATGGATTCATATTTCTTAATAAATTTTATTATTCTTTTTGCTGTTAAAATTTAGGTTAATCTGTTTGTCAGTTGGTGAAACTCAAAAGTGGAAGAAGAGAAAAAGGTAGGAAAGTGGGAGATACTTCGTATCTTATTCCATCTCATATTGGTTCGTTTGTCTAATTTCTATGACCTTCCTAGTCTTTAACATTATATATTTTAAAAAAATTTTATTAACATGATTGATTCATTATTAATGCAAGTTTTAATTTTGTTTATCCTAACCTTCACCAATGATGAACAACAATTATACGACACTATGATTAATTTGTTGTACGAATGTTTATTTATTATACAACCATTATAACATGTGACTTGTGGCTTGTGAAACGTACCTTTATAAACCACATGTATATATTTAATATGATTTATATCATATATCATGCAACGTAGTGGCCCAAATTTTATATTATCTAAATAATTAAACGAAGGCTTGAGTTCATAAGGTCAGAATCGTACTTGAATTTTACGGACTCAATTTAAAATTTATAAACAGAAAAATGAAAAAAAAATATTTGTTGAAAAAAAACGGTATCATAAATTTTAAAAATAATAAGTTAACAACTTTGTTTCTGGAAAATAACTATTCTTACATTTTTTCTGCAAAATCATTCATCAAAGTTGTGTAATCAAAACTTTTAAGCATGTTTTTTTTTCTATATATAGCAAGCATTCCATTTACTCATTCTTGTGATGTAGTAGATCATATGTAAGACTTTATCAATTTTAATAAAGATACTTCTTTCAGCTGAAACAACTGAAATCGGAATAGTGATTATTATCTTATATTCAACTTATACATTTGGATAACAATATTTGAATCTCTTAAAAAATCAAATATTTTAAATGTTTTGGTAGAATTTATATGAAAACTTTGATTTCCATAAAATAAATCATTCCCACTAATATATGAAATTTCTTTGTGCTTAAAAAAATTTCAAGCTTAGTACATGATATTATCAATCTATCATCACTTGTCAAATTTAATTTCTCTGGACTGAATAAAAATCCAAAAAGACCTCCATCCTCTTGAAATTATTCTAACCTTGTAAGAAAATAAACCAAAGCTTGATCAACAATTTTGATGAAATAGTTAATTCTGAAATCCCCTCCAAGCTTAGAACAAAGTTAGCATCATCACTTTTTTGTGGCTACTCATCAAAATGTGTTATTCTTTGTATAAGTCGCTTACTCTTCTTCTGAAATATAGGTTCAATATTCATGGCAAATTCAAGACTTCACATTTTGCATCGTGAAAACCAGTTTTTCTAGTTTTGGGAAAAGAAACTAACCCTGTAGTTGAAAATTAGCATAACTGATACTCTATTTTGTCCATATTTTTATTTTATTTAAATTTTACAAGAACATAATTCTAAATATCTATTTGGGAAAATTTTTTGGGACCTCTAAAATTTGGGAAGTCCATTCAAATGTTTTATCTCTATAAGTTTAGATCCAACATGCATGAGGTTGGAGAGTTCTGACTTGAGGATTGATACTCAATTATTTTTGTAATTTTTAAGTCAGATTTGCATATCTTCCAAACTATATTATTAATTTATGAAACTTTTTTTTAAATAAATGATAATTATTCTGTAATGTGTATATACAATATCACCCAAACTGTCAAAACGTGTGTTGTTAAGATTGTGTAGTTTTGTTCTATTAGGTGTTAACACTCAGTGAGATATTCAGTTCTGTTTAAGTGAATATAAAGTACATTTTTCATGATTTTTTAATATAATTATATGTGAATTTTCATATACAATTTTAGTTTATATATATGCACATGATCGATATCTCAGATCAGATTTGTTTAATTTACTGACAAAAATAATCTTCTTTTGAAGAACACTTGTCCACTAGTTAACTACAAGTTTTTTCTTTGGTTAAATGTTAAAATTAGTTAACTACAAGTTGGTTGTTATGGTTTGTTAAATCTGGCTAAATTTGGCATTTTTTGTTGATAAGATGAAATCATTTCTACGCTTTTTCTAGTTTTTCTAATCTATCAAAATATTATATAAAATTAATGAATAATGATATAATTAAATTTGCTTTCGTCAACTTTTGAGTTTACTTTCTGATATTCACTTCAAAATAACTTATGAAGAAATAGTGTACTTTCAATCAGAAACAAAATGGTGATACTGATAATGCTCTACACTAAACTTGTTACAAGACTGGTTTTTTATTACTTGTAAGATAAGAAACCAGAAACAGAGTTAAAACCATCTTCATCTTCACTATCTTCACCATTAACATCCTCGTCATCAGAATCCACATCAGAGACTTGATCCATGAAGCTTTGGTGATGATGATGCGAGCTCCAATCAGGTGGGAATGTCTTCTGCAACATCTCAGTGAGCTCACCACCAGAACCTTCAATCTTACATAGACATTTAGACCATTGAACCGCGGTTCCCATATCAACTATCAAACCTTCCTCCACCATTTCTTTGCAGATAGTCATAACTCCTGAGTATATGTAAGCTTCTGCAACTGAAGCACGCGATAGAAGCGATGTCATAAGGCAGTGATACACAGCTTTGTCAGGTTTTAGTCCCATTGCCTTCATTTCCTCGTAGCAATTTAAGGCTTTCTCTGGAAGAGAAGCTCGCGACCATCCTTTTATTAAGGTCGTGTATGTCATGATGTTTGGTCTCACCCCTACTACTTCCATTTCTTCTATTGTTTTTGTAGCTCTCTGCGAAAATGTTTTCATTAGTTTGCTTTCTGGTTACAAAATCTCCAATAAAGATGAAGACAAGAACCTGCTTCATGACTAGATACTTACATTCATGTCGCCAGCCTTAGAACAAGCGCTAATGAAGGATGTGTAAGTATGAATGTCAGGTTTAACACCTTCCTTTTTCATCTGCTGCATCAAATCCGCAGCTTCCCAAACATCGCCTCTTCGTGCCCATCTAAAATAAACCAGAGGAATATGAATGAGAATTCCAAAAGAAGGCTAAACAAGGCTACAAAAACCTGATCCCTATAATTTACCCGTCGATTAATATGTTATAGACAAACGAATTGCGAGGAATATTCCGTGAGCTCATTTCTTTTGTAACAGCTAAAGCGCTCTGCATTCGTCCTGACTTGCAGCAAGCTCTAAGTAAGGCCTCATAAGTGAATATGTCAACCTCCAAACCTTCGTTTTGAAGTCTTGTAAAATACTCAAAGGCTTTTCCGGTATCACCGACTGATGCATAGCCTTGCATGATCTTTGTGTAAGTGTGTTCGTTTGCGCTAACACCCGCCAATGTCATTTCATCTAATATCTCAACCGCTTTATCAATCTACAAGAGTAATATAACAACCCATTAACTTGATCAGATAATTTCTACCAGAGAACGTCAGACATAGAACTTTTGAAACATACCTGACGTTTCTCAACTAAACCATTAATCAAAGCATTGAAAGTGTGAACGGTTGGAACACACCCACATCGTCTCATCATATCAAAAATTTCTAAGGATTTCCTCATGTCCCCCGATTTCGCATATGCGTGTATGATAGGCATAAACGTCCGTGTTGTTGGTCTGTAACTCAACTTTTGCATTTCTTTAACAGTCTGGATTGCTCGATCCATGTTACCCATTCCGCAGAATGCAGTGATGATGTTGTTATATAGAATAACATCTGGTTTCATGCCTTCGTTTACCATATCTTCAAATACAGCAAACGCATTGGCCCAATCTTTTAGTTTAACAAATCCATTGATCATCATTGAATAGGTCTTTAAGTTATGCTTTATGCCTTCTTCCTTCATCAGTTTGCTAATTTCCAAAGCTTTTGATATCTTTCCAACCTTATAAGAGGAGGCAAGCATCATGACACAATTCGAAGAAGATCATCCAAACAATATTCATAAATGTTCTCTTTATGAAAACATTATTCTTCTCCTTACCTTAGTATAAAGATTAATGAGGCACCCATACGTGACAACTGTTGGAGTAAATCCACATTCCTACAGCATAACAAATAAATCATCTTTAAATTCTCAAATTCTAAAAGGAAGTAAGAAAGAACCCAAATGTACAGAAAGTTATTACCTTAAGTCTTTTGAACACAATTAAGCCTTTCTTTTCGTCTCCGACCATTGTATAGCCATCCATCATGGTGTGATAAATGGCAATAGGAGCATCAATACCTTCTTCTTCCATCTCCTTCACCAATTCCTCTGCCCGCTCCATATTGCATGTCTGACTGAGAAGTTGTTCAGAACAGATCTTTTAGATTAAAGATAGTACCAACACATTTTGCACTTACAGAGTCAGAAATCATATCTATTGTTACCAGTGTGCATATATGATTTTTCCATAGATACTAGCATTAAGGGTTTTGTGTATCCGTTTGGCCTCGTCAAACCAGTAATCTGCAGCTCTTCCGAAGACAACAAAGTATCAGATCGTTTTAGTGTATACAACAAGCATTGGAATGATTACTAAACGGCTATCACTGAAGGCAGACACAATATAGTACGTACTCGGCATTTCCAGCTTTAGAGAATCCCCCAACGATTACGCTATAAGTCACCAAACTCATCTCAATTCCTTCTTCCTTCATTTTACGAACACAAGAAAGTGCTTCTTCCATGTCTCTACCAACTGCATAAGCGTGAATAAGGCTGCATGGAACAAATTCTCTTTTAACCTTTTAAGTAATCCCAAGCTAATTACATCCACAGAAACAAGATACCAATTACTTTGGAAATGAAACAAGAGCCAATTCATCATCAACTTCATTCAAGCAAAGACTTACACAAGAGATGTTTGAATACTCAGAATCTGAACAAGAAATGTAACACATTTTGTAACAAAAGAAGTTACCTTGTGTATATACGTGATGTTGGTGTGATGCCCCTTGCGCGCATCTTCTCAAAAGTCTCACGTGCTCGATGCATATCACCTCTTCTTCCATAGTACTTCACCATTAAACCAAATTCTGTCCTAGAAGGCTGAGTATAAACATTGAATCAGTGAAACTTTCTTTAACCTTATAGCAAATGAATCAAATTGCAGCCACACCAATTCAAAATATAAGAAAGATCAAGATCACACATCCATCAATTAGCTTCTAAGTTAGTTCTATTTACACATCAAACAAACCACAACTTAAATCTAGAAACAGAACACAATTGATGTTAGTAACAAACCTTGTTGATCTTCTCGAAAGCTGAAATAACAGCTTGCCAGTTATCTCCATTAGTATCTAGAATCCTTTGGAGTGACTTTCGGTATCCTTCTCTCTCTTGATGCCACGATGACTTATTCGACATTTTCGCGTCTTCTTCTCCTTCCTGTACCCACCTTACTCTCCGTTCAGCTTTCGTTTTCAGCCTCTTTCCGTCATCTAGCTTCACGGTCAATATTCTGCCGTGAAACTCCACGCCGTCGAACTCCACAGCCTTCATTGCAGACTTCTCCGCTGTGTAAATGATGAACCCAAACCCCGCGTTCTTCTCGACCTCGTGATGCCCTTTGATTAGAATAACATTCTCTATTGGCCCAAATTGTCGAAAGAACTCCTCAAAATCCGGTTTCTTTATCCATGTTGGTAAATTACCGACGAATATCTTCCCTTCTTGTCGGAATTCCCGTTGCGGCTTCTGAGTTTCTTCTTCCGGAGATTTCGTGTCATTCCGCAGGTCATTTCGGAATCGGGTTTCCTCCACAGGTGGCGGAGGTGGAGGAGGAGATAACTTGCTGGACAAACGTAGTTTGGATGCGAGAGAGAAGCTAAAGGAAGGAACTTTACGTGACACCTCTGATTGAACAAGAGGAGACACAAAAGAGCGATTCGTCTTCAAACCCTTAAGGGGATTCTTAAGAGGGGTTTTAGGAATCGGTGAAGGAGAAGGATTGGAAGAAGAAGAAGATGAAGAACCAAGAGATTTCTCTGGGCGACGAAGATCAGGAGGACTCTCGGAAGGTTCAGGTGGAGGTTGTGGTGGTTGAGGCGGTGGTTTGAGTGAACAAGAGATAGAAGTCACCGGAGAGTGACGGCGGAGAATAGTGGCGGAGAAAGGGAAGTGTGGAGCAGAGAGCGACAACAAGCTCCCTCCATTATTCATTCTCTATCTTTCCATGAGTCTCGTCTCTTCTCTTCAATCTGGTTTTAACTTTTAACGACACATAATCCTTGTGTTAAATTACCGATTTGCCCTTCTAAACGTTGCAAACCATTAATTGAACTCCTTTTCGGGTGAAAATTCTGATATTTTTCTCTCAGACATCAAATGTGTTAACTCGAATACTGGTTCAACATAACTCAAAATTCTTAAAAAGAGTCACACATTAAGTTTAAGACATGAAACTTGAATACAAAAAAGCATAAACATTGCAGGAACCACAAATCTTTGTTGTCTCTAACATTAAAAAAGAGCCGATCACTGCAGACTCTCCTCTTAGTACCTTCTTGGTGGCCTGCCAAAAGCACCGGTTGGTGCAAGAGATTGTGGCTCAACCTCAGAGAAGCCAGGAATATCAGACATTCCAAGAGAAGCAAGCATCTCTAGAGTCTCTTTATCAACCTTGATCTCATCGGTTTTGATAGCAGACTCATCAGGAACAAAGTCCATACGGCGTTCACGCTCAGCTTCTTGAAGCTTGAGTGAAATTCCACGAACTGGCCCTCTCTGGATACGCTTCATCAAGTGGGTGGAGTAACCAGCAATCTTGTTGCGGAGTCTCTTTGAAGGGACAATGGCAACTTCTTGTAGGATCCTCTTGTTGATGTCGAAGTCAAGAGTCATGCGAGAGTAGTAACTCTCCACAACTTGACGAGAAGATCTCTTCACGGTTTTGGTTCTGACACGTCCCATCTTTTAGTTATCTGTGACTTACCTGCTAAGAAGCAAAACAAAAGTAATTCATGTCAATGAGAAAGAACAATAATTACAGATTTAATTTGTATCATGAAGAGCAAACATTTAGGTATCGAGAGATGTCTCTAAAGTGTCGACTTTTATAATCAAACTACAGCCAAGAGATAGTTAAATGGTGTCTTGAATATCAACATGCAGGCATAACACTAAAATAACACAGGAAGGAACGGAAATTGCAACTTTAAACAGAGTTTGGAGACTGCAGATGAAATCAAAAATATCTATGAATATATGAACACAAAACTTGAAAGAGTTCTTATGTTATTATCAAATATCTAAGCCATTTATACATCAAATGATCTAAAATAATGAAGAAGCAGCAGCATCATGTAATCAATAAATCAATCCACTTCAATACTTTTCATTATCTTACCGAGATTGACGAATCTAGAAAAAAACTAAGATTTACTAGCTACAGAGACAAAAGCAGCAAGTTTTAAAACAGATCAAATCCTCGAGTACAAGTCTCTGTTGTTTTCGACAATGACGCAATTCTAGGATAACCAGAACGTACCTGTGAGGAAGAAGAAGAAGCGACGGCAGCAAAAGACGAAACGAAGACGGAACTGATAAATTTGGTACTCTATATAAATAAAGGTACTCGCTAGGGTTTCATTATAATCCAGTTTACGGGCCTTAATATCTGGCCCATCTATTATCGTGCGCAAGCCCAATTAGTGACACTTAGCTGAAATCCAATTAGCCCTACAATTTGAAACCTTCTAATTTCAGTAGATTTATATTTTTTAAAACAAAACCTCATTATTTCAGTAAAATTAATGAAAAACTGTTAATCAAACATTGAATTTATCCAAAATTTCAAAATCAAACATCAAACTATCATAATTCAAAATTAAACAAAATACTTTTTTTTTTCTTTCCACATAAGACAACGCACTTGCACAACCAGGGATCGAGTCTCACCGTTTACATTATGTAGGAACTTGGTTAATAGACCGGCCTGTTGTGACCCAATGTTAAAAAAAAAAAAAAAAAAACAAAATACTTTTTAGTTAATTTTTATTAAAACCTTGAATTTTACATTGACAGACCGGTGTATTACCCTATGTTAAGTTTTTGAACCAAAATTAATTAATATTCAAAAATACATTATTTTGTACGTGTCCTAAAACAGAGTTTGTCACCAAAATTCGCCACAAGAACAATGACCATCACTGAAATGGTGAAACCTATTAACATCTCTAACAACGATAAATCTTCGTGAAACCACTGATGCAGCCTTCATGAACTCATGACAGTCTACACAAATCCTCAGATTCTTCATGATCCTCACAGTAGAACCCTCTGGCAAACACATCAAACCAAAAACAAGAGCCAGCTTCTCACTATGCTGCATCAAAAGTTCCTCTTTCATCTCTATCTCCACATTGTGCAGCTCGTGTTCTACGCTTGGTTTATATCCAAACCTCCTCAATTCAATTACAAGACTGTCTAGCATTGAACAGATCTCACGGATTCTAGGATGACTGCTTTCTCCAACACTGAAAATGTGGACTTTGTCCTTAATTTCAATCCAACTTTTTCCTCTCACTTTCTTCACGTCGCAGTCCCTGAGAAGCTTCCTTGATTTGGCGATTTCCTCCCATTGTTTGTATGCTGCGTATATGTTGGATAGTAAGACGTGATTACCAGCATTCTCTGGTTCTAATTCGAATAGTTTCTTGGCTGCAACCTCTGCAAGCTCTAGATTTTTGTAGACTCGACAAGAAGCAAGAAGAGAACCCCAAATGGAAGCAGTAGGATCAAAAGGAATAGACTTTATCAACTCATACGCTTCAGACAATAGCCCAGCGCGACCAAGATTATCAACCATACAAGAGTAATGAACCACATTTGGTGATAAACCATAGGTGCTTCTCATGAGTTCGAAAACTCTCCTTCCTTCCTCAACCAAACCCGTGTGACCACAAACCGATAACAAGGAGCTAAAAGTAACCTCATTTGGGTACATTCCATTTTGCTGCATTTTCAGAAACAGTATCATCACTTCTTTAGGACGAGCATGTTTTGCAAACCCCGAGATGATGGTATTCCAAAGCTCAATATTCTTCTCTTTCACTTCTGAGAAAACAATATAAGACTCTCTCAAGCTTCCGCATTTAGCATACATATCGACTGCAGAAGATGCCACAAAGACATTACAAACAAACCCAGACTTACGTATAACAGCATGCATCTGTTTCCCTTCTATTAAAGCTGCCAGATTCGAGCAAGCGCAAATTACTGAAGATAATGTAAATTGATTCTGCTCTAGACTCATTCTTTGAGCTCGACGGTAAAGAAGCAGCGCGTCTCCATAATTCTTGTTCTGAACAAAACCTGCCACCATAGAACTCCATGAAACTGAACTCTTGTCTTGCATGGACTCAAAAACCTGTACTGCATCGTTGATCATCCCGCATTTTGCGTAAAGATCAAGCAAAGCAGTACCAACGAACAACTTCAAGTCAAGACCTGTCTTTACTGATAAACAATGCAATTTTTTGCACTCTAAGGCATCATAATTCGCTCCACAAGCAGACAGAACACTGGAGATGGTGAATTCGCTAAACTTAAACCCTTCGTTTCTCATCTCCAAGAAAATATCCAATGCTTCTGACTCCATTCTGTTCCGAGTATACATACCGATAATTGTATTCCAAGAAACCAAGCTTCTCTCAAGCATTCTATCAAACACTTGGCGAGCAAGTTCCACAAAACCACACTTCGAATAAGAATTAATAAGAACATTCGACAGAGTAACATCTCCCAACAAGTCAATACGGATAATTTTCCCGTGGCAAGCTTTGGCTTCCAAAACAGTTCCTTTTCTAGCGCAAAGCTGCAAAATTTCGATAAACTCCGAAGCTTGAACCACATTACGATCCGAAAACTCATCGTCACATCGTTCTCGTGATAACACATCCTGCTCATAACTGGCGCATACGAAGATATTTCGGGAGAGATAACTCTTATGGCTTCTTCTGGGTAAGATCTTACACCGGATCAAAAAGTTCACCGTGAAACCAAGTATCTTCTTCCTTGGCAGCGAAAGAGACCACATTACTTAGTTTGGGCCACAGGAGGCCTAAATCCCTGAAGTGTATAAATTTTAATGGGCTTTTTCTCAAGCCTGTTCTTTTTTGTGTACTACATATTTAAAAAATAATAATTGTTAGTCTTTGATACAATGATACTACTACAAGGTAAGAATGACTGAAAATGAGTTATTGTAATCGTAAAGATTAGTGAAAATTGTTATAAAGTATGACATAATAACTTTTTTGGAAATGGAGAGGTTTTAATTTTTAGAGGACTGCCAATTTCGACTACTTGAGATCGGAATTGTTATTCTCTACAAATAACTAAAATTTTCGACACTAAAAATTAACAAATCATCTTTTTTCACCGTATATATTTTTAAGGAGTCGAGAAAACCCATATAAATTCTCATCACAAGAAAATCAAACTTGTAATCCCTACTTCCGATATTAAGTTTAAATCATTGATCTATTATCGCTCGATTACTAATTATTTTTGTTATTTTATGTATGTTTTAACTAAAAGTTGAACTTATGTAGCTGTTTAGAAAACAATAATCTATTATAGTTAGTGAAAGAAAACACATATGATTCCATATTGTATGATTAGGAATGTTGAATAATATGTAAGACCAACTTGACGACAAGATTTTCACATAATGGAATGGAATGTTTAAACTTTAATTTTACTTTTTTAGAAATTGAAAATGTGGAATGTAAAGCAAGTTGTCTAAAACCTTTGCTGTTTTGATAAGAATCTAATCGAAAGTCTTATCCAATCAATCTCTCTTAAACTCTTATGAATATTTTGGGAAAACACTATTCTAAAATAGAAAGATCATCATATCTCGTAAAGCGAATGTCAAAGCTTAGGGATTTGAGAAGTCTACAAAAATTCGTGATATAAAAAATGTCAACGATAAAAGTGAAAACAATTAGATTAGACCTATCTCTATAGCTATCGATTAATGGATTCATCTCTCTTTAGAACAACTTGCCTTAGATTGTGCTCTCAATGGTCTAAAAGATGTTGACATTTTTGTGGTCCCATGCTCTATTCAATAACTATAGTTAATCAGAATTAGACTATAGTTTTTTCTTCATCTACTCCTAGCTTAGCTAGTCCATCTACAAAATCTAATAGCAAACTGTAGAGAAGTTTGATTCTAAATCCAAACTAATTAATTAGTTCAAACGATAATACATGATTTGTAAGACTACACGACTATCTAGAATCGATTTCTAGTATAAAAATATTGTATAGATAAATATTCAACTATTTAAGTAGTTCTGGTCATTCAAATATTCAGTTCGAATTTATGTAGGAATCATTCCGTTTTCGATATTTCGGATAGAATATTTTTATGTTTATATAAGTATCAAAAAGAATTCTGTTCATTTTAGATTTGGATCCACTTGATTCTAGATACTTGTAAAAATACATAAATATGTGAAAATATCTTAATACTTAAAAAATACATAAAAAAATTCAAAAAATTATCCGAAAATTTCTATGTACACGAAAAAAGACTTTGAATATCCAAAAAATAACCAAATATACTAATTGACATTAAAAAAAAAACTAATTGTGAACATAATTAAGAATATGTTCTTTCATGACCGTTGAGAAACAAAATATACTAATTGTTGTACTTAATTTTATGTAAAAATTCAACATTTAGGTTTGTAAATTGTAATTAATAAAGGAAATTGATACTTAGATGTGAACTCTTTAGAAGAAGGAACTCAATACTTTAGTAAAGTGGGGTTTTAGAAAGACATCAAATCTTTGTATTGCCCATAGAATCACATCTTCTTATTGGCAGAATATTGTCCATAAACAAATAAATGAAAAAGATGTATAAAGTTTGCTAACAATGTGACGATCTAGAAAACAATGGGGTTGTCTTGATTTGGACCCCATCATTAGGAATATAGTCACGGAAAAGATAGAGAATACAAGTAAGTGTCGTCTCCCACTTAAACACAGTTATCTTTTTTATTCGAATAAATGTCATCCACTTCTATACATTATATATATATATATATATATATATGTAATTATGTAATCAAATAGTTCATATAACTTTTAAGGGGCTTTCACTAAAAGAATAATTGGACTCATTATACAAATTTAGATCGCATATATTCGACATCAAAGCTTACATATTCCTCCTCTTAAGAGAAATACGAGTTGAGTTTCTGACATTGTTTTTTTTCTAGACAACATTTGATCTATAACTTAAATTTTTTTCTAAAAATTTTAATAATTTTATGTGAAAATTACATAATTTTCTAAAATTGAATTCTGATAGAAAATATATCATATTCAGATGTAATCACTTGACCAAATGTATTTTTTCTTTTTTCTTGGAGACAACGTTTATAGTGTTTATTTAACTGATTATTTCAGAAATGTTCATAAAATTATAGTTTGGTATATTACCATCAATACTGAAATATATATAAGATATAAAAGAATGTATAATCACAAGGAATTTGAAGCAAGTGATGGTGAAGAAAAAAAGAAAAAAGAAGAAAAGCTGATGGATGTATATAGATATGAAGTTACAGGATAAAGTGAAGTATGTGTGTCTCGTGAGAAAGATTAGGACACATCGCTTTCAATTGGACGCCATCTCGTATTTATGACACACCTATCTCTATCTCTATCTAACCATCTCTCGTTTAATACTTCTTACCACATCTTGCCTTATGACTTCTAAGATTCACTAAGATTTGTCTTTATAACTACCAAATCAAATTAAATGTTTTTCTTTTTATCGATTGATAAAATTTGACTTATAATTATAAAAAAATCAAATCTTTAACAATATTATATGCGGCAAACACAATTTTTCAAATCGAACGGGAATATAATAAAAACAGTAGAAATATTACTCTACCACTAAATTAAAGACACTTCCCACTTAAATGTTTATGTAATTTATAACATATAATAGGAGCATATATATGTCATATATTTCCATAATTTTCTAAAAATACAGAGGATGATAATTCTTGAATTATCCTCATTGGAAAATATTTCCCTAGAGTTAAATTAAATGTCTTTAATTAATTACTTTCAAATTCCCTCCTCTTTAAAAATAGAGAGTTTAATTAGAGTTTAAATATAAGCTAATTAGTTTTCACACTTCGGATACTTCTTTTAAGTCTTGTCCATCTTTTACACCGAAATACCCATTTGCTTCAGCATCAGAACTCGCATGAACACCATAAAGCAAATATACTAGCACGATCAAACCGGAGAAGAACCCGAACCGAACATAAGAAGCTGCGTCCAACGAACCAAGCAAGAAAATGTTCAAGAAAATCGACACACATGGAGTCCATGGCATGAACGGGACTCCCCATAACTCAGGTTTATTAGCTTGAGGGACCACAAAATGGAAGATCAACACGATGGCTATAGCTACAACCGCACTAGCTCCAAGCATGAAAGCTTTAAGCTTGCCTTCCGGTGCAAGTTGCCAAATGAGTGTGAAGACGAGAGAGGTTATGGAGAATATTGTGAGGAAAGAGAGTGTAGGCCATGGCTTGGTAGGTCCGATTGGTACATAACGTCTGAAAACGAGTGCGTTTGCGACCATGTAGAAGACGAATAATGTTCCAATAGAGACGAGGTTTAGTAGGACGTTAAGGTCGGTGAAAAGTGCAAGAGCCGCTGTGAAAACACCTGATAAGGATAAACAATACAAAGATTAATGAAATTAAACATATTCTTCATAAAGTATAAGACTAATCAACAGATTAATTAGTAGTAAGAGGATTAGTTCCTTTATTTCGTCCTTTTTTGACAAAGTAGATAGCAAATATGAGTTAGTGTGTACTTAAATTGGTAAGGATAAGGTTGAATGATTATGAGCCTAAATTATCCATTTTTATAACAAAGACATAGGAATACATTAATGAGAGACTCACAAAGTGCATGCATGTATTGTATAGTTAGAAATGCCTATAAAAAAATCGAATATTTCTTCAAGATGGTGCTTAACTAGTCATGAGTTACATAGCTTAACCAGATATTCTGGAAAGTATCCAAAATTGTAGTTGTGAAAAGATTAGCCGACTAGACTAGTAGTATCTTCACAAAAGAATTTTTTTTTAATAAAGTATAGAGTATTAGTTGTCGAATCGATGACTAATTATCCAACTATCGTAGCAAGTTCTTATCTTTTTTGCAGAAAATAAGAGTGGAATATGTAAATTTAACACTAAGGAGACATAAAAAGAACCAAAGAGACCCACCAAATCCATCACAATCAAGACCGTTGAAAAGATTGGATCTTTGAACAAAAAACCTCACAAAAACATTTTTTACACAACGAAAAAGAAACCAATGGTGAACATGACATCTAGCAGTCAGACTCAGATGCTCTCTCTGTGACTCTTGTGTCTTAAATTTAACACCACAAAATCACATTAAACCATATGTCCCTACATTGATATATAACACACACAAAAACACATAGCCCTTGTCACTATCGAAAATCAATAGCAAGAAGATTTCTTTTTTTAAATGGTTGCGTCCAAAAGTTTTGATCTTTAAAATATAAATTGAATAAGACACGTCTAGATTTGTAATCACGTGGTTCGTGTGATCGTGAGAAAAACGTTAAAAGTTCTTAAATCAACAAAAAGATCATTGAAAAAACAACCAAACGGTTCTTATTGGGGTCCCCTTTTAACCTAACTACCTCCTTCTACATTGATTTAGCTGATCCTCGAATGTATCATTGTTTCGACAGTAATAAAGAAAATTGTGAATGAGACAAAGAATAAAGCGAAAAATAACGTACCAAGAAAAGTGGAGGCGTTGACTGGTGTAGATGTTTTGGGATTAATTTTAGCGAACCAAGCTGGGACCACTCTGGACCGTCCGATGACACACATGTATCGAGCTTGACCTAACATCGCCACCAATAGTGATGTTAATATCCCAAAGCTTGCTCCTATCCCCACCACGTTTGTCACCCATTCCCAGCCGTTGGATCTTTTGAACGCCGCGGAAAACGGCGCCTCCGGATCTATCTGCGTTTCACACACACACACATGCCCCACCGTTTTAGTCAAACTACTTACCGTTTAATCAAACTACGTGCCGTTTTTATGTATTTAATTTAAAAGTACGGACCAGATCGTATGGGAGGAGCATGGACATGGAGACGGCCATGAGACAGTAGAGGACAGTGACGATAGCGACGGATCCAGAAACTCCGATTGGGATGTCTTTGACGGGATTTTCTACTTCTTCAGCCATGGTTGAAACAGCGTCGTAGCCTATGTAGCTCAAGTAAACCATTGCAGCTCCGTTGAATACTCCGGCTGCACCGAACGGAAAAAACCCTGACGGATGCTCTGGATTCGCTGCTACGGTTAGATTATTTGTATTTCCTTTGAAGAATCCCATCGCGATCACGAAGAGTATGAATGTGATGTGAAATGCAGTTATTATCATGTTCACCTTTGAACTCTCTCTTGTACTGCAAGAGATGATGATGGTGATTGCAACGACTACGAGTACGGCGATTAGATCAATTTCGTTGAATCCGTTAGGGAGACTAGAGACGATGAATCTCCATTTTGATGTTGAGATCCCGAAAGCTGTTCCGAAATAAGCTGTGAAACTTCTAGAAACTGCGGCGTTTGACATTACGTAGTCCATTATCAAATTCGCTCCGGTGAAAAATGCAGGAAATTCACCTGAACGGAAATGTATCAATTCCGATTTTGAAATTTGAATTTCTAGGTAGTTACAGATTGGAAGAATGGTGAATTGGCGGGAGATATTTACCGAATGTAATACGGATGTAGCTAAAAGCACCACCTGCCACTGGTAATTGAACTGCGAATTCGGTGTAGCAAAAAGCGGAGAGAAGAGCACAGAGTCCAGCGATGGCGTAAGAGATCACAATTGAAGGACCGGCTTCGAGACGACTAGCACGTCCGGTGGTTACAAAAACACCGGCACCGACCATTCCACCAATTCCAAGTCCAATGAGATCATACCACCGGAGAGTACGACGCATCTGTTCTCCTCCACGGACACGACTCATCTCATCGGAAGACGTGGATACAGAAATCGCACGACGGGATAAACGAGAAGGCGTCGCGGAAAGAGCGTTTAGGTAAACGCGAAAAGTAAAGAAAGAAGAGTGTCCACCATTGTTGTTGCTTTGCACCTCCATTAAATCACCGGCCAGATTCGGGTCGGATCAGAGATAAAGTCGGGTCGGTTTTTGTGAAGGACTGAGAATTTCTGTGAATTTGACAAGAGTTGATCCGTTTTATAATAGAGATTAAGAAAAGTGAAAGAGAGAAGAATAAAGATAAAGATAGTGGTTTTCGTTGTAATTATAATGATAATTAAGGGCTTTTGAATAATATCAAATAATTATTTAGAAGATCAGTCTTTAATGTTGATAATATTCACACTAATCTCCTAAGCATCAGCTAGAAAGCTACTAATCACCAGATGCTTAATCTCTTTTATTTATGCTAATCCTTTGGTTGAATTATATTATATAGTATAAGTTCACTTACAAAAATCCATTATTGTTGACTAAAAATCACTAAGTATAGTAGCTTAATTAATGTCATTAAATTGCGTGAGAATTTAAAATTCGTGTAATTATATTTCTGAATGAATAAATGAATTGGTAATTACATAATTAGTAAATAAATGAATAAATTAGGTTAATTGTTGACAGCTAGGATCAGTTGTATGAAACGTAACGACTCTGCTTGGGAAGCTCTTACCTGGTTCCCGAGGTTATGAAACCGTCACGGACGTTAAAAAGAACGATACGCCGTTAACTTCCGTAAATCGTAAGACACGGTAACGACGTTACCTCTAACGGCTAAGTGGTGTTTGACGGTTCACACGTGTGGTAATGAAAGCAACACGTGGGATGATGTTTTCTTTTACAAGGATAAGCCCACGGGTTTTTAACTTTAAAGCCAAACCTCACCCGAATTTTTTTTATTTTTTGTCAATTTAATTCATCTTAAACATTACAATGGTTAAGAACGAGACACATTGTACACGAAAATATGAGGTATGGATGATCCTTTTGCTATTCGAGCTAACAAATTTGCCTTGTGGTTGAGGGTTCGGAGAATCTGGAGTACGGAGCACGATCTAAAGTGATGCCGTAGTTTTAAGAAGTCGTCCAAACAGGAGAGGAAATCGACCTCCGTAAAGTGTAATGAAGATAAACACGTCATAGTCTCATCTAAATTTTAGAAAATTCATTTTATTTTATTTTTATTTTGTTTTCTGATTATTCGGACAATAGTTTTTTTGTTGTCAACTTGGAATTTGTAACGCTTATTTGCATGTAATTATGATTCTTAAATGATTCTGATTTTGTATTTATTTATTTTTACTTATAGTTAATTTGAATTAGGACTCATCTACACTTCAATAAAACTTGAATACTCTTGGTATCAAATCAATTAACGCTAAACATGTCTAAACGTATAAGGACCAAAACTTGCATTGACCAATTTTGTATGAGTGTGTATTGCATTTAGCCATTAAATTAACAGTAACCTTATCCAGACAACATATTATGAAATATCTACTCGACACAACTCTCTGTTGTTATTGTTTTTTTCAGAAGAAATAAAAATAATTAGATGACTGTCAACACAGAGATAGAACTTGAATGGATAATATATATTAGGACTTGTATGGTCACCAATCACCAATCACGTCTCACATTTTTCTGGAAGAGTAATGAGACAAAGAAGTGAAATAAAAACAAAACCGATAATGTGGAATGGTTTTATAAACAACGAGTGGGATGGTCAAATTAGATAAGATTCAAAAACTTCATTGTGTTTCAGATCTTCCCATCTCTATTACCATTTACCTAATTATCTGAAATTATATTCAATTTTTGTGAGCTAGTTTGAATGTGAATGAGATCAGCCCATAAGACAATAACGTCTCTGCATGAATAGATAGGCACTTATAGTTTAGCCTAATTAAAGTCGATTTAAAAGAGCCCATTCCTTATCACAACACTCCCCATTTATTATTCGTGAACGGCCCATTCAATATCATTATTATTACCAACTATTTCATTTCTTTCAATAGTTGTGATTTTTTTTTGTCAACTACAAATGAACACTATAATTTAGGTTGATTAGTATTTACAAAAAAATTTGATAAAGAAGAAATTTCAACAGTCTCCTGAATTAACCTTCATCTTTAAAATTTATGCATAATCTGTAATGATTTTTACTTCTATCATCTCTTAAAAATTCATACAAGTTATGGCCAATAGTCATGGGTTTTTTTTGCCAATATATAATCTCTCATACTTTCGGTTTTTAGGTATTTTTTAATTCCTATTCATCAACGTTTATTTGTCGAAAATCACCCCATATTTTTAATACTTTTTAAAAATAATATATACATTTTTTTGTATTCATATTATCAAAGATAATATCAAAATCAAAACAAATAGTAATCGACAAAAAAGGCTTAAAACAGAGTAGACTTTACATAGAAGTCCACGTGACGGCTAGATAAGAAGCCACGTCATGTAGATGAGTCAGAAGCCAAAAAGTATCATTCAAAAACAATTGGCAGAAGACACGTGTCTTAATACTGGTGAAGAGTCGGTCCTTCGTAAGATATCCACTTTACTTGTCTACGCACCCAATTAATTTAATAAAAGTGTGCAAATCATTTTTTAAACACAAAGCAAATTGGAAATCTTCTCTCTTTGAGAGAGAGTCTTGGATTAAAAATCTCGATCAAATTCTCATACGACTTTCACTTCTCTATCTCTTCTCTAATTTCAGATATTTTAGAGAGACACATAAAATTGATTGTATAGAATTTGTTTATTCTCCAGTGAACTTTAATGTTAATTCTTTTTTTTTATGTGGAAAGAGATTGAGTGTTATCATTTTAGAAATTATTAATCCGATTATAATGTGGAGTAAATCTCCAATTATGTTATGATGTTTTGTTTGTTTTTCTTTATTTTATATACCTTGTTGTTTTAATTGTTGTTTTAGATGTATCAAATCTAGTTTTTCTGTTTTGTTTTTGTTCTTCGGCCTTTGCTCGATGTTATTTCCATCAAATCCTCGTAGTGTTTCTTTGAATCGGCTCTCAATTTAGTTATTGGTCCGATCTTAGTATCAGATGTTGCAAATCATCATTTGGAGGTTGTAGGTGTTCTTATGTTCCTGTGGAGTTTCCTAACGTTGAGGAATCATTCTTTACTTCGTCGGAGTTTCCTTTGATTGAATTTGCAGGTAGTCTTCATCGCTAGTCTAATTTTATATTCAACCATTAGAACAAATTTTACGGAGGCGCTCGACAAACTATAGGTTTAAAGCTGTAGACGACTTCGGCGGTTTGATCCTCGCCACCAACCGTTACATGTCGCTAAGAACGCTATGCTAACACGTGGCATATCAGAATTAATTCGAATTTCACCATCATCGAGCATGTGGATGCATGAAAGTTTCAAAGTCTTGTAGAACTAGGTTTATTCGGGTGACTATGTTTTTGTTTTAAGTTATATAGAATGTTTATTCTCCGGTGAACTTTAACCTTAATTCTTTTTTTTATGTGGAAAGAGATTAAGTGTTATCATTTTAGAAATTATTAATCCGATTATAATGTGGAGTAAATCTCCAATTATGTTATGATGTTTTGTTTGTTTTTCTTTATTTTATATACCTTGTTGTTTTAATTGTTGTTTTTAGATGTATCAAATCTAATTTTTTTGTTTTGTTTTTGTTCTTCGGCCTTTGATCGATGTTATTTCCATCAAATCCTCGTAGTGTTTCTTTGAATCGGCTCTCAATTTAGTTATTGGTCCGATCTTAGTATCAGATGTTGCAAATCATCATTTGGAGGTTGTAGGTGTTCTTATGTTCCTGTGGAGTTTCCTAACGTTGAGGAATCATTCTTTACTTCGTCGGAGTTTCCTTTGATTGAATTTGCAGGTAGTCTTCATCGCCAGTCTAATTTTATATTCAACCATTAGAACAAATTTTACGGAGGCGCTCGACAAACTATAGGTTTAAAGCTGTAGACGACTTCGGCGGTTTGATCCTCGCCACCAACCGTTACATGTCGCTAAGAACGCTATGCTAACACGTGGCATATCAGAATTAATTCGAATTTCACCATCATCGAGCATGTGGATGCATGAAAGTTTCAAAGTCTTGTAGAACTAGGTTTATTCGGGTGACTTTGTTTTTGTTTTAAGTTTAAAATTTTTTCGTACTATAATATAAACTTTTCAACCCATTGGGTTTGATAATAAAATGCAAATGACAAAAAAACACAAAGCAAACTATATGTGAAGACACAAGTACAACTTTAAATACTTTAATATTTAGTTGAAAGTTCCTTTGTTTTCTTTACTTAATTCGTCCTAAGTTAGTTGAGAGTATTTATATAATAGTTAACTAATTTTTCAATCAAGACCTTTCGATAAGATAAGACAAATTTCAATGTTTATCTTTTTCTATTAAAGAGTATTTAATAAGTATAGAATATTAATCGAACCCTATATAATTTACAACACATTCGAAATCTACAAGTCTAGTATTATGATCCAATTATGCTTACAGACAAACGATTGCTCGACAACTAGTAATGATTTTAACATATTTATTCTCATTAGTAAAATATGAATACAACTGTTAATACATGTAATAAACTCATACAATAATTTACTCCCTTTATTTAGAAATATACGATTTTTAATTTAAAATACGTTAATTTTAAAAATTAAATGTTTATCAATAAAATTATTTAACATTTGATTTTAATGTAATTTTATCAATCATATAAGAGATTTCAAAAATTAAATAAATTAAAAATTAAATATATTTAATTTTGCATAGAAAAATATAATTTTTTTATAATATAAAACAGTTTTTTTTAAACACCTGTAAAATGAAATGGAAGGAATATTACATGTTTAATATTTGAATTTACTAATAATTCACTAGATTTTGAGTGTTTATTAATGGTTACTACACTTGCACTAAAAACAGTTGAGAATTGGATTTTGACTAATAACATTAATGACCCAACTGTCAAAATAAAAACTTAGTCAAACTTTGCGGTACATAATTATACAAGGCAAATGTTGGACCATCACAATTTTTTATTTTGTTCATCACGAGAATTATTTTTGACAAAAAAAATATTTCAAAATTCAAGTTTTACATTGGCATTATAAAGGTCAAAAAAAAAGTATTAAATATCTAATATTTGTGGCTAAAAAATCATATAAAATATAAAAAGCAAAAGAGACTCTGATTGAAAGAGAGGATAATTGATGATGATAGATTCGTGTCTGGCGAATGTGAACCTAAAAAAAGAGGCTTTCTAAATCGCTTTTTCGTAATTTTAGGCGGTTAGTAATAATTTTCCAAAATCTACGTGTTCCAATATTATTGGAGAAATAAAGTGGCATTTTTGTTATAATTAAAAAGTGAAAACTGTAACAAACTGGAGCAAACATTTCAGTAGTTCAGGTCAGGTCTAATAGACCCTAAAAATAAAGATACAAAATTAAAAAAAAAATAGAAAGAAAGAGACGAAAAACATCCCAATTGCAGAGAAACCGTGTTGAAGTTGGTCTCTGAGCTGCTTCTTCCTTATTATTTATTTTTCCAGCTTTTTTATTGAATTTCAAAATTAAAATCTTTCTGAAGAGAATCCGTATATAAATCATCCGAGTTTCTTCAAACGGTTTCAACAAATTTCAGGTTTTGTGTGTTTCAAACTCTTTTGTTTATATATGGCGTCGAGTCACTGGACGAGGTCAGAGGATAAGATGTTTGAGCAAGCTTTGGTGCTTTTTCCGGAAGGATCTCCGAATCGTTGGGAGAGAATTGCTGATCAGCTTCAGAAATCGGCTGAGGAAGTTAGAGAGCATTATGAAGTGTTGGTTCATGATGTGTTGGAGATTGATTCGGGGAGAGTTGATGTACCGGATTATATGGATGACTCGGTTGCGGCGGCGGGTTGGGACTCGGCTGGTCAAATTTCCTTTGGGTCTAAACATGGTGAAAGTGAACGTAAAAGAGGAACTCCTTGGACAGAAAACGAACACAAGTATGTTTGATATAACATCAATCACATAATTCCCAATTTTCAATTTTAGGGTTTTGGCTGGTTAGAGAATTTAGGAGTGGATAAATTTTGGTTTTGATACGTACAACTAATAGTTTAGACATCTGGAGTTCCGGGTGTTAGAAAATAGGGGTTTTTGCATATGAGTGTCAAAAAGTCAGGGTTTTTAGGATGAATTTGAGCTATATTTGAACCTAATTGATTCAATTGTTGAGAGAAAAATGTTAATTTTGGTCGAAATTCACTAAATTTAGGTCATTATTTACATTTGTTTGTATGACGCAGATTGTTTCTGATTGGATTAAAGAGATATGGTAAGGGAGATTGGAGGAGTATCTCAAGGAACGTGGTGGTGACGAGGACACCGACGCAAGTTGCTAGTCACGCACAGAAGTATTTTCTTAGACAGAACTCTGTGAAGAAGGAGAGGAAAAGGTCAAGCATACACGACATAACTACAGTTGAGATGCCTGGTTCCAACATGGAGTGGACCGGACAGCACGAGAGTCCTGTCCAAGCGCAGCAGCCGCAACAGATTATGTCTGACTATGGTCCGCATTTGAGTACTCCTGGTCATTTTGAGGATTTCGGTTTTCGGATGGGTTAGTTTTTAAATAGGGTTTTACTCATTTTATGTGAATAGGAAAGAAAATAGGATTGGGTAATTTCTGATACAGATATGATGATGTTGGTGATGAAAAGAATAAACTTTATAGTGTATAGAAAAATATCTTTTTTTTTTTTTTTTTTTTTTGTAACCAGAATTATGTTTGGTAACATTTTGTTATTTGAATCATTTCATATGGTTGCTTTTGGTTATTAAAACTTGGTTGCTTAGAACACACAAACAAACATCAGAAAATTAAAAAGTTTCTGTACAGGTTGTTCAAAACCTCTGAACACATCATGAGAGGAAAAAGGTCAAAGACATTATTATTGTCACTAGAGCTTGCCTTATGACCACCAAACACTCCATACTGGGAGTGACGAACTCAAGGTTTCTTTTCCTCGGGTTTCTGCACAAGTGAGTGGAAGCAAACAATCAATGAAGTCGTTCATCTGTTTGATATGTTAATATCTACATATCCACTTGAAAGTAAAGCCAAATTCGGATACTAGCAATGTCCTATTATCATGCATTATTTACATCTAGAAGATGAAGATTGCGGATTCTGATCACTAGACAATTCGTAAAACTGAACCACATGAATGGAAAAGACGTGTGGAGGTTGATGGTATGATGAAAGTTTACCTTCTCTGAACTTCCTTTCTCATTTCCTTTCTGTTGTTCGAGTCTCTTCTTCCTCTCAAGTATCTCCTTCTCCATTTTCTACAACAAAGAGGTCGGAATCTTAGAAGTGTCTTATAAGAAAATAGCTTCATGAACTAGACTGCGTCCCAATTGACATCAGTTTCATTAAAATCATGACCAATTCTTCTGAGTAATGCAAGGGAGAAACTTCAACTACAGATGTAAGCAATAAGTAATTAACTTCGAGGAACTAATGATAGTTACAACAAGCTAAGCTAAACTCAAAGTAATGCAAGAGATTAAATAACAATAACACATTAGTTTTCCAATTTTCTTCAACAAAGATATTGTGAAGAAGCGAAATTTGAATCACAAAGACAATGGTTAACTTCCATTCTTTCTCTCTGTCTAAACTTATAAACCTTGCAAAACCAAACCAGACTATTTGACCATTTGATTAGAAGAAATGACCATTGCACAAAAACAATAGGGAACAATTGGATCCAAGTCTATTTCCCAATTAATATTGATGAAGTTCTGATTCACTGTGATCGGATTTCATTACCGACATTCGCTACCTTAAATCACAATTTTTCCAGCAGCCAAACATTAAATCAACAAGCAACAGCGTATCGACGAACTCTTATAGCATCTATATCGATATCAAGAGTCAGATTTAAGGTCAAAGATGAAGAAGCACCTGGATGTAGACGGTCTCTTTTGCCCGTTCCTCTTCGCTGAGCACACGACCTCTGTCGTCGCTGAAGCACCGAATTGCCTGTCCTCGAGTCGATTCCACGGAACGGCATGCACCAATCCGATTCTCCCACAAGGATCGAGCCAACCTGATCACAGAACGAGCAGATGACATCTTGCTAATCAGTCAGATTTCTCGAAATCGTTTTTTTGATAGACGAGTCAACAACCAAAAAAATGTCTTTCGGTGTGAACGAGGCAGTTACAGATTCCGGAGCAGCCTCGGGTTTAGGTTCGGGTCTAGGTTGGGTTAGATTGTTGAAGAAGGCGCTAGAACATTGGACCTGCTTAGAGTAATTAACAAAGGCCCAATTAAAAGCCCAATAGACTACGGATCTATAAGTGAGAGCCTTGTCCGTCCAGGCTCATCTTCGAGATATTTTATATTTTTTTCTATAATAATTTATTTATATTTTTTTTTGGGTCAACAAATTATATTTTTTAAATATAACAATCTCACGTCAATAATTGCAATACAACATTCCTTTAGATTTTATAAAAGACAAACAAAATATTTTTAAAAATTCTTTAGCATGCTTTTTTTGGTTTAAATACGTATTATAAAAAGTCTACAAAACAGTCCGATTGGCTTGGAGGAGAAAAGAAAACAAAAGAGAAGATATTTGGTTGAAGTTAGGCGTCATCAAACCAAATTTATGCGTCTAAATTCGCCTCACTCTAGCAATTTGCAAATATTCAATTAATTACTTGTCTTTTTCAAAACAAAAAAAAAATTAATTACTTGTAGAAACATATAAGAAAATAATTTACCAAATAGGAAAATAAATAAATAAAGCTAGTAGATGTACAGGTGGAGCATCTTAGTAGTGACGTCACACATCAGCAGATTCAGCACTCATCATCTTTTTGTTATCACAAAAGGCCAAGTCCTCGCCATTTTAGATTTCGGTGTTCTCTCTGACTTCGAAGGATAAAGAACAATACTACTTGTTTATAAACTTCATGGCGTTCTCGAGTTCTATCTTCGCTGTAACTCACTCTTCTTCTTCAATTGCTTCTCGTACTTCTTTTGCGATTAGCAGACAAACTCGTTTTCCCGCTCAAATTTCATCTCCAGATCTATCGCCTGCTTTGTTCGCTGATCGCCGGAATTTTGTCAAAGGTGTAATGTCTCTCTTGACTAAGAGGTTAGCTGTTGCGGATTTTGTATATTTCGTGTATCTTGGATTTTCCTTTGCTGGAATTGTTGGAGATTATAGTCTTCTTGCTCGCTCTGATAACTTTGTGTGCTTCTTTATGTTTGGCTACTCTTAATCTCAATTAGTTAATATAATTTATCTTTCCATGCTTGTTTGTTTTGTTATGCAGTATAAGAAGCCGTGTTTATGCTTCGATTAACAGCATTGACGCCAGTACTCCATCTTATCCGGTCAGTCACTTGTTTCAGTGTTTCTGTTTCGTCGCAGTTAAACTATTGATAGTTCTTTGAACCATGATTTGAGTACCATACGCAGAAGCTCAGCGAGTAAATGTAGAGAGAATGCGGTTGTATATTGATGTGTAGTCTTTGATATGTGATTTAGTTTTTCTTATGTTTAATAGGGAAACTGTCTGCGTATTCTCTTGACGTGTCCTTTGAGATGACAATTGCTGGAAAATTTGATCGCAGAAATCAGAAGATGATGACGACGTTGTTCCAATGCCAATGGTTATGATAGACCAGGATGCTGACCCTGAAGCTACAATTGTACAACTCAGTTTTGGAGATCGTCTTGGGGCTCTCATTGACACAGTGAGGAATTCTATTTCCTGTTTTGGTTTTATATTCTAACTTATCGATGTGACAAAAAGCTTTAGCTATTCTTGATCTACTAGAGCTAGATTTGTAGCATATTTTAGTACTATTAGTATCAGATTGTCATTGCATGTTCTTTTCTTGAAATCATGGAACTTGTCTTGTTTTCCGGTGTGTGAATCATTATTATGTTTGGCAGATGAAGGCACTTAAAGATTTGGGATTGGATGTAATTAAAGGAACTGTCTCAACTGAAGGAGCTGTTAAGCAGACCAGATTTTCTATAACAAAACTGTAAGGAATGCTGTTCTTTCTTTCCCTGCGCTCACTTTGCTTTTGATGTTTTTGTAATCACGTAATGACCTCTCACTTGTCTATATGATGTAAATTTTGTCAAGGTCCACCTTGTGTTGATTGTTTATGATCATACCTTGGAAATTTAGTCTTATCTTATGCTACCTCTGCAGTGGTCCTATGAAGCTCATGATTGACATTGGTTATAGCATGTCTCTGTAGGATTCTTTTCCACTAGCTTACTAGCATGTGACGAGTGAATCTGATCAAATACTTCCTGTGTCAAAAACTTTTGGTGTTGTGTGCGAGTGTCATCATATTGTATTGTTAGTTGTCACAGATGTCTCAATTGATTTATGTTCTTTTTTTTTTTCTTACACCAGAGATACAGGGCGGAAAGTGGAAGATCCTGACATGTTGGAGCAAATTCGATTAACAATCATTAACAATCTCTTGAAATACCATCCGGTTTGCTTCACTTTTCTTTCTCCTTCCACTTTAATCACATTCACATCCTTGCTGAAGTTTTCAACAGTTAAACATCTGTACAGAGATACAAGTGCAGACCTTCATGCATATGTTGGATAAATGAAAACCGCGAGTTGTTGGAGAATTCTTCTGAACATTCCCTTCATTTCTTTTATAGGAATGCAGCGAGCAACTTGCAATGGGTGAGACCTTTGGAATAAAGGCTCCAGAAAATAAGGTTGATAGTCCATTCACCTTTGTTTTATTATACAGTCTCTTTTAAGAAGAAATCTGCAGTCTTTCTTAAAGACAAGCTTTACTGATCTCTTTATTTCGTTTGGGATTCTTGTGGGGGCAGATTGATGTCGATATCGCAACACACATATATGTGAAAGAAGATGGACCAAAGAGAAGGTATGTATTAACTTTTCAGTAGAATAATGACACCCCAATGTCACACATAAAGCAGCCCAATGAAGTAGTTTCTTGCACCCCTAGCTTGCTTTGCATAGAGACAGCAGACAGGCCAGGTCTTGTCGTAGAGATGATCAAAGTGATGGCAGATATCAACATAGACGTGGAATCTGCAGAGATAGATACCGAAGTACGCAACACTCTAACTCACAACCTCCGTATGTACATACAGTGTGATTCCATTTACTCGCTTTATATAATAACGTTACCATTTGTTTCTCTTAGGGACTGGTTGCAAAAGACAAATTTCACGTGAGTTACCAAGGGCAAGCACTAAACAGATCTTTGTCAAGTGTGAGTATTTGTGTTCTGTTACTTTCTATCTTGAACCTTAAACAGAGAGATGACAAAAATCAACTTCTTTCCTTCAGGTTTTGGTGAACTGTCTTCGTTACTTCCTGAGAAGGCCTGAAACAGATATCGACAGCTATTAATAAGTGTTTTTGTTTGTTCCAAAACAAAAACTGCTCTGCTTTTTCTTTTTTAATAAATCGTATCTGTGCGATCTATCAGGTCTTTGTATCTTGAACATGATGTGAAGATTCGTAATACCATACTAAACCATTGGTCTACAAAATAAAGATGGTGTCATTGAGCTATAGCTGTACCTCTACTAATAAGCTTTTTTCTTCTTCTTTCATCTGGTTTTATAAATATAGAACAAACTGTTTGAAAGATAGAATATTAGATATGACGGAATACAAAATTTTCCCGGAAACTAAAGCCTAGAAATGGAGTTATTATGTAATGAAAACCAGAAAATAATTTGCAAGAACTAAGAAGAACCAAGGATTCGAAATAAAAACCTCTGACACGAAAAAACTGAGTCATCGCAAAACAAGTAATGTCCAATCGGATGACAAAACTTTGGTGCATCTCATAAGTGAAAGATTAGGAATCTGGACCCGGTAAGAATTAATTCTCACAATCTTCTCAAAGAAGCATAAGAAGAACCTCTACTAATAAATTTTTGATTGTTTCAAGGATATAGAGATCCTATTAGCATAAAAGTAGAGACAGAGGAAAAGATAATATTGCATGTATGTCTCAAAAAAAGCTTATAGGTCCTTCATGTAAGCAACTGAAGGAGAAAATAGCAGTGAGTCTTGAGTGAGTTAATGGAATATATACAAAACTTACTAAATATTAGCAATGATTAGTTATACAACATGCTTCTCAAGGCTCAGAGGGAGAATCATGAACCTACTCGTCGAGCCAATCCACGCTGAAGGATTTTTCTGCGGCTTCAACACGAAGTCCTGGAACCGCCTTCTCAACAGCTTCCCACATCGACAAAGTCCCTTCGTCGCATATTACATGGCGTAGAGAACTCAATGAAACTGCAGAGCTTGGTATACTTGATATGTCAAATCCTCTCATGTCGATTTTCTCTAGTGTCTTTAGCTTTCCTATCTCTTCTGGAAGAGAGCTCAGGCTGACACATTCAGAGATGTCAAGGTATTTTAGCCTCGGCAGCTCACAGATTTCTACAGGTAGAGATTCCAGGTCCGGACAAGTGTATAGCCTCAGAAGTTGAAGAGCTTTTAGCTTACTCAGATTCTTAGGCAATTCCTTAATGCTTGGACAGTTTGTAATGCTGATGGAGTTGAGAGAGGTGACTCCACAGATGGTTGAAGGTATTTCCACAAGATCACTGCAATGATCTATGGTGAGATCATTCAAGTTTGGGAAGATTTGAGCAATGTCTACTGCTTTCTGATCGAAACTATTATTGATCTTGCACATGATCAGAGACAGCTTGTGGAGGTTTTTCAAGGGTACTGTACTGCTAGTGAGTTCAGGGACATGAACCTTTTCAAGCCAGAGACTCCTGAGTTTAGCCAAATTGGTAAAGATGGAGAAGTCATGTAGACGTGCAGGAGACACACCATTGTTGATAATCACAAGCGCCCTTAGCCTGGCCATCTTAGCAACAAAAGGTGGCAATACAAACTTGTCAGAACAGAAGTTTATTATCAAAACTTCAGCCTTGGGGATGTCCATGTCAAACCAGTCCATTTCATCCATTTCCCCTGTAAAAACCACAGAATTCCATATCAACATTTGATGACTTGAGTCGAATCAATTTATTTGAAGATCATTGTGTAATGAATTCTTGCCTGTGTGAATGGAGACTACCCGGGCATGGAATGACTCATCATTGCTCCTCTCCCATTCTTTAGGAAGATTTTTCTCTCTTTTCGGCATAAGTAACCGCTCTCTCTTATTCACTTTCCCACGGTTACTAAGACGAAGAGCTACATCTCTTAGAACATCATGCTGCTTCACAAATACGTCATAGTAACTAGTGTACATAGCACCAAACCTGCATAATCATCCATGGTAAATTGGCTAAGAACGTTTCAAACCATACAAGTGACTACAAGAGATGAGATCATAAAGAGTTCTATAACCGTACCTTGGATCTTTCACAATAGTAAGGAGATTTTTGTTTGCTAAATCAACAATCACAGCAAAAGCATCTGCGTCCCCGAGATCATGCATCTCGACGAACATGCTGATAAGAACATCAAGAGGGATCTTCTTGTCTTCAGGGAAAGAACCGAGATCCAAAAAACACTCTCGTGTTTTAGAATCGAGAGCTTCTATGGTTTCTTCGATTTGAGCAAACACTCTACTCTCATGAGTTCCATCAGCAGGTTCACCTTTTGATAACCTCTCCACTGCACCTTCCCAATATCTTTCACATTGGTTTTTCAATGAAGCACCAATAACTTTCAGGGCCAAAGGTAGACCTTTACACTCATCAACAACCTACTAAACCGAGTCAATACAAAAACTGAAAGCAAAAAGAATATTAGTATGCAGCAGACCCAATTACCTGCTTGACCAAACTTTTGCTGAATCCTGCAGGGACTGATTTCTGGTCGAAAGCAGAGAGACAAAATAAAGACGTTGCTTCATTTTCATTTAGTAACTCTACATAAAAGGTGTTACTAGGGTCTGCGAGTTTAGACCGTGAGACCACAAGAGTTGTGGTTCCAAGAAAAATCTGGTACATTAGCTGGTCCAGAGATTCCTGTGTCCAGACATCATCAAGGATCACTAGCTTCCGTGTTTGACCAGCCGAAACCGGATGAGTGGCACCAGAGCCAGGCTCAGAACCAGTAAGAAACCCCCAAATAAGGGATCTCAGCTCCTCGAGATTGGGAGATTGTGACACAGTCAGAAACAAAACCTTGTTCCCAAAGTGGCCTGTAAAAGCAGCAATTCAAAGCCTTTGAACACAGTCCAATATCAAGAAACTCAACAATAGAGTCATCTAAGATCAGCAGGACATAATCGAGCATACAGACATATACACATAAAAGCAGGATCATCACACATACCATCAAGCAACACCACAACCTAACGCAGTAGATTACAGAGATGTACTAAACAGAGTAATAGAGGAATAATCAAAAAGCAAAATTTGATTACCTCGAACATCCTCGTCACGAGCAAGCTCTTTAGCAAGAGTAGTTTTCCCTGAACCACTCATCCCTGTGATCCCAATAAGTCTCACTTCATCCATCAAATTAAACATCATCTCCTTCACCTTCATCTTTCCCAAATACAAACCAGCCCCCAAATTTCCAAGATCCCCATCAGTCACCATATCCATCGCACCCTCGGCCGTTTTCAAGGTCTCTTGCATCGATTGACTTCCCCTGATTTTCATAGAACCCATCTTCTCATTCATGCTATCAAACAAGCAATCGACTTTCCTATCAATCTGATCGAAGCGGACTTCATTTTGGGCTCGAAGATGATGGACATCAGCGAGAACGTGGAGAAGCACTTCACCGTTAAGAAACTTAGAGATTTTCTGCTCGAGATCCACCATTTTATTATGGTGGAGTACTTGTCGAACCATGTTCCAACGGCTGGATTTGAGAACCTTGTCGGTGAGTTTCTTACACTTCTGTAAAGTTTGGGAGAACATACGCAACTGGGTTTGGCGATGAGGGCTGAGCTCAACGCCACTGTATTGAATCTCCTTGATTGTAGGTTCAATACCTTGGATCATGGTGCTGAGCCTTTCGGCGACGCCTCTGCATCTGTAAGCTTTCAAAGAAACAGCAAAGAGCTGCTTCACCAGCTCCGCCACAACTTCGCCGCCTATAATATCCGCCATGAGAGAGAGACGAAGACAAAGAAGCCAAGGTGAAGCGAAGTAACAAGTAACCTCAGAAAACAACACAAGTAGAAGAATACAGAGAACCACATACGAAACTTCGTTGTGGTTCACTTTGGTCTATAAAGTCGTTTTCATACGAAGACTTAAATAAAAGAAAGACTTTTGGAAAAATGAGGCCTTCACGATTCGATCATCTATCTTTGTAATGATTCACTTTCTAATTATTAGAAAATTGGAAAAAGTAAAAGGTTACATTTTTACTAGCAGTATTATCAGTACTCTATGATAACCAGAGACTCTCATCTTCCAAATCCAATTCCACAGTTAATGGCGGCCATTGCTCGTCTTCCACTGACTCATTCTCTTCCCACCATACTCAACCCTTCACTCTTCCTCTCTCAATCTCTTTCCTTTCCTACTTCTCTTCATTGCTCTTCCTTTCGCTCCTTCTCCTCTGTCTCTCCAATCTTGTGCTCCTCTCTTGGTGATTCGAGATCTAATGCGTCGATTGTTGGGGATCTTTTGGATTATCTTAATGAATCCTGGACACAATTTCACGCCACTGGTAGTTAATCCCAGCTTAAAGTTGGAATTTTTTTGGGTATTCAAGTGATGAGACTAATCTGATTGATTTCTTTTTACTTGTAGCTGAGGCGAAGAGACAGCTACTGGCTGCAGGGTTTGATCACCTCAGTGAAAACGACGACTGGAAGTTGAAACCTGGTGGCCGTTACTTCTTTACACGAAACATGTCCTGTTTGGTTGCTTTTGCTGTTGGAGAAAAGTGAGTTTTTCGCTTCAATCATGTGTCCATGGTTTTAGTTTGGTAGGTAGATGATTTTCATTAGTAGATAGCAGTAGATTCTGGAACTATTGTAGGTCATGGTTTGATAACTGGACGACTCTTTACAAATATCTTTTTGTGTTTTAGATTCCTTATTTTTTGGGTTCAGGGAACCTACATTTGTTCCTCATTTTGTAGGTATGTTCCTGGTAATGGTTTTCATGCCATAGCTGCTCACACTGATAGCCCGTGTCTTAAAATTAAGCCGAAGTCAGCTTCATCCAAGTCTGGCTATCTGATGGTAAATGTTCAAACTTATGGAGGTGGTTTGTGGCACACCTGGTTTGATCGAGATTTGAGTGTTGCGGGAAGAGCAATTGTGAGAGCCAGTGATGGCTCGTTTGTTCACAGGCTTGTCAAAGTGAAAAGGCCATTACTAAGAGTTCCCACTTTGGCCATTCATCTTGATCGGTAAATTTTTTTGATGAGGTTTTCTAGTTGTGTTTTAAACCTAATGCATTTGATATCAAGTGGAAGTATACGCTTTGAAGCTCACTCATACTGTTTTGTTCTTGTATTGTTTAGCACAGTGAACAGTGATGGATTTAAACCAAATTTGGAGACCCAACTTGTTCCTCTACTGGCAACAGAACCAGAGGAATCCTCAGTAGATTCGAAGGAAAAGAAAGTATCTTCATCCTCCAAAGATGCCCATCATCCACTACTCATGCAGGTCTGACATAACATAGTTAATCATTACAGTCATTTCTTTTCATCATTTCTTAACATTGCACTAAATTTCTAACATCATTACCAACAACTTGAGTTCCTACCATCGTCATTTAGTTTCTCTAAATTTCTGATGTGGGTGGTAACTGTAAAATCCAAATATATCTCTAAGCTTCCTGATTGTGTTGCAGATTTTGTCTGATGACCTGGACTGTAAGGTCGAGGATATAGTGAGTCTGGAGTTGAATATCTGTGACACCCAACCTAGCTGCCTTGGCGGAGCAAACAATGAATTCATATTCTCTGGAAGACTAGATAATCTTGCATCAAGTTTCTGTGCTTTGAGAGCTCTCATTGATTCTTGTGCTTCATCGGAGAGTTTGTCCACCGAACGTGATATCCGGATGATAGCTTTATTTGACAACGAGGAGGTATCCATTTTCAAATCAGATATTTCACACTTTGCTTCAGTTTGATGAACTTATTAGCCGTATTATTTGCCTGACAATTGTTGAATAAAGAGAATCTGCATTTTTTCCTTCGTAACTTCTTTCTTTATGCTGATTATGTACTTCAAAGGTCTGACCCTTTTTGTATAAATACTCATTAAAATTGTTTTCTTTCAATAGGTAGGTTCTGATTCATGTCAAGGTGCAGGGGCGCCCACTATGTTTCAGGCAATGAGACGGATTGTGAGTTCTCTAGGCAATGAGCTGGTCACTGAGTGTACCTTTGACCGTACTATCCGGAAATCTTTTCTTGGTACACACTTTCTTCTTTTCTGGTTAGCTATGTGAATGTATCTTCATATGATAGTGATACATAATCTTCTTACTGAAACTTTTGTATGGATTCATGTGGTTGCAGTGTCTGCAGACATGGCTCATGGAGTGCACCCAAACTTTGCAGACAAGCATGAAGAAAACCACCGTCCTCAATTACACAAGGGTCTTGTTATCAAACATAACGCAAACCAACGCTATGCAACCAGTGGAATCACGGCTTTTCTTTTCAGAGAAGTCGCTAAGCTACATGATCTTCCAGTTCAGGTTATATATTTTTCTTAAGACGCATTAGTAAGGGAAACATCTATGTCTCGGTCTTCATCAGCCTTCTGTTCAGATGTTGAAAGCAGTGGTTTCTCTATGGTTCTTGGAATTTATACATAATAGATCTTTCAAGTGCTTTACCCTAATTAACTCATAGTCAATTGGTATACAGATAATTAGCTTTTTGCTATCTGTGCAGGAGTTTGTAGTGAAAAACGATATGGGATGTGGCTCAACAATAGGACCTATTTTAGCCTCAGGAGTGGGGATTCGAACCGTTGATTGTGGCATAGCTCAGCTTTCTATGCATAGGTATAGTACTGGCTCACATTCTGGCATTTCTTTCTCAGGTTTCCAAGTAAAACCTTAGACTTCGCTTCTGATTTTTGGAACTTGTTTCTTGTGAGACAGTGTAAGAGAGATTTGTGGAACAGACGATATAGACATCGCATACAGACATTTCAAAGCGTTTTACCAATCATTCTCAAGCGTAGACAGGAAGCTCGTGGTGGATGATTAGCTCCTCTGATTAAAATCTCTAGACAACAAAATCCAGTGCTATATGACGCTTTGTCCGTGCTCAAAGACCTTAAGAGAGGGTGAGATTGTTGAGCTAGCTGCTTCAGTTTGAGGCTGGTCCTCAGACCTCAGTATGCACCAAGAACAGAACTTGAATTTATGGTTCAGACAAAACGAAATAGTCATGTGATCCACATCTATGTCATCCTAATCTATTGTAATTTTTTGTTTTCTTGAATGGTTTCATCATATTACAAGATTCTTAGCTAGCTAAATGTATCAATGGAAGAGTTTATTCACAACAAAATCTATCTCAGAGATATGACAAGTGATTAGTTGTTTAAGGTTTATAAGTACATGATTTTTTACCTATTGTTCCCCAGCTAAATCAGACTTCACTTCAATGATTTGGTAATAATGTTTGTTAGTGTTCAACAGATTATCAAGGAATAAACAAAACGACGTCGCTTTAGGCAACTTCTCGTTTTTATGCGACTGAAATAAGGAAATCTCTAAAGACTGCTCCTTTTCTCCTCCGTCTCTCTAATCATGTCTTCCTCTCTTGGTGATTTGAAATCGATCGGGAGTGATGCGAATGCGTCGATTGTTGGGGATTTTTTGGATTATCTTAATGAATCCTGGACACAGTTTCACGCCACTGGTAATTAAAATTCATCTTAAAGTGGGGATTATTTTTGGCTGTTAAGTGATGATTCTGATCTGATTGATTTCTTTTTGCTTGAAGCTGAGGCGAAGAGACAGCTACTCGCTGCTGGGTTTGATCACCTCAGTGAAAATGAGGACTGGAAGTTGAAACCTGGTGGTCGTTACTTCTTTACACGAAACATGTCCTGTTTGGTTGCTTTTGCTGTTGGAGAAAAGTGAGTTTTTCGCTTCAATCATGTATCCATGGTTTAGATTGGTTGGTCGATGATTTTCATTAGTTAATAGCAGTATATTCTGGAACTATTGTTGCCCATGCTTTGATAATTGAATGGCTCTTTACAAACCTCTATCTGTTCCTCATTTTGTAGGTATGTTCCTGGTAATGGTTTTAATGTCATAGCTGCTCACACCGATAGTCCGTGTCTTAAACTTAAGCCGAAGTCAGCTTCAATCAAGTCTGGCTATCTGATGGTAAATGCTCAAACTTATGGAGGTGGTTTGTGGCACACCTGGTTTGATCGAGACTTAAGTGTTGCGGGTAGAGCAATTGTGAGAGCCAGCAATGGCTCATTTGTTCACAAGCTCGTCAAAGTGAAAAGGCCAATACTAAGAGTTCCCACTTTGGCCATTCATCTTGATCGGTAAATTTCTTTTCATGAGCTTTTCTATTAGACTTTGAGACTAATGCATTTGCTATCAAGTGGAAATATACATACAAGTTTTGAAGCTCACTCATACTGTTTTGTTCTTGTATTGTTTAGCACTGTGAACAGTGATGGATTTAAACCACAGTTGGAGACCCAACTTGTTCCGCTACTGGCAACGAAACCAGAGGAAACCTCAGCAGATTCGAAGGAAAATAAAGTATCTTCATCCTCCAAAGATGCCCATCATCCACTACTCATGCAGGTGTGGCATAACATAGTTAATCATTACAGTCATTTCTTTTCATTATTTCTTAACATTGTATTGTACCAAGCTTCTAAAATCATTACCAAATTTTTGAGTTCCTACCATCATCATTTAGTTTCTCTGAATTTCTGATGTGGGTGGTAACTGTAAAATCCAAAAATATTTCTAAGCTTCCTGATTGTGTTGCAGATTGTGTCAGATGACCTGGACTGTAAGGTCGAGGATATAGTGAGTCTGGAGTTAAATATCTGTGACACCCAACCTAGCTGCCTTGGCGGAGCAAACAATGAATTCATATTCTCTGGAAGACTAGATAATCTTGCATCAAGTTTCTGCGCTTTGAGAGCTCTCATTGATTCTTGTGTATCATCGGAAAGCCTGTCGACTGAACATGATATCCGGATGATAGCTTTATTTGACAACGAGGAGGTATCCATTTTTACATCAGATATTTCTTTGATGAACTTATTAGCCGCACTATTTGCCTGAGAATTGTTGAATAAAGAAATTTTGCATTTTATTCTTTCTTTATGCTGATTATGTACTTCAAACATCTAACCCTTTTTGTATAAATATTTACTAAAATTGTTTTCTTTCAATAGGTAGGTTCAAATTCATGTCAAGGTGCAGGGGCGCCTATTATGTTTCAGGCAATGAGACGGATTGTGAGTTCCCTAGGTAATGAGGTGGTCACTGAGTGTACCTTCGACCGTACTATCCGGAAATCTTTTCTTGGTACACACTTTCTTCTTTTCTAGTTATTTATGTGAATGTAGTCTCTGAAATTTTCGTATGACAGTGATACATAGTCTTATTACTGAAACTTTTGTATGGATTCATGTGGTTGCAGTGTCTGCAGACATGGCTCATGGAGTGCACCCAAACTTTGCAGACAGACATGAAGAGAACCACCGTCCTCAAATACACAAAGGTTTGGTTATCAAACATAACGCAAACCAACGTTATGCAACCAGTGGAATCACTTCTTTTCTTTTCACTGAAGTCGCTAAGCTCCATGGTCTTCCAATTCAGGTTAAATGTTTTTCTTAACGTTAAGACACAATAGTGAGCAAGATTTAGGGAAATGTTTACGTTTTGGTCTTTCTGTTCAGATCTTGAAAATGGTTTCTCTGTGGTTCTTGGAACTTACGCATGATAAATTTTTTTAGGTGCTTTACCCTAATCAACCCAAAGTAAAATGGTATACAAACAGTTAGATTGTTGCTATCTGTACAGGAGTTTGTGGTGAGAAACGATATGGGATGTGGCTCAACAATAGGACCTATTTTGGCTTCAGGAGTGGGGATTCGAACCGTTGATTGTGGCATAGCTCAGCTTTCTATGCATAGGTATAGTACTGGCTCACATTCTAACAATTCATTCTCATGTTTCCAAGTCAAACTACCTTAGACTCATCTTATATTTTTTGGAACTTGTTACTTGTAAAACAGTGTGAGAGAGGTTTGTGGAACAGACGATATAGACATCGCGTACAGACATTTCAAAGCATTTTACCGATCTTTCGCAAGCGTAGACAAGAAGTTGGTGGTGGATTAGTTCCTCAGATTTAAATCTGTAGGCAACAAAATCCAGAGACAATTGAGCTAGCTGCTTCAGTTTGAGGCTGGTTCTCAGTATGACACCAAGAACTTGAATTTGGACTCCATGATCTTTTACCTGTTGTTCCATAATGTGTTCCACAGTTAAATAAGATTTCATTTTAGTGATTTGGTATAATGTTTGTTATCAGTCCACGAACTATCAAGTTAATAATAAAACGACATCGCTCTACGCCAACTCTCGTTTTCTTGTGACTCAAAAAAGAAAAGCCTTATAGACTTTCTAAGAAGCTTTAAACAACCAAAAGAATTAATTTGGTACCTTGCATACACGATTGGTTAGAGTCTTTAAATAGCTATCGAACATTTAGCCTCACAACACCTTTTGTCTGCTATCTCCAATCTCTCTTCTGAAGTTTTCAACCCTCAGAGAGAAAGAGAGAAGCCAAAGCTCATCCACCTCTCTTTTGTAAGCAACTAAGAAATTAGTGTTTTGCTTTTTGTTGCAGACAGTCATGTTACCAACGCTGGATCCAACAACGAACCCAAAAGCTTGCATGTCTGTTCTTGAAGATGTAACGAGCAACGTAAAGCAGATTCAAAATTCTGTCTTGGAAGCAATACTTTCACGGAATGATCAAACCGAGTACCTTAAAGGATTTCTCAACGGTCAACTTAATAAGGAAAGCTTTAAGAAGAACCTGCCAGTTGTGACCTACGAAGATATTAGGTCTTATATCAATCATATCTCCAATGGAGAGCCATCTGATCTCCTTTGTGATCGAACCATCATTGGACTCTTGACGAGGAACTTTCAAAATGATCAACATTTTCTACTATATGAATCTGTGATAACTAAAACAATTTGAAAGCCTTGTATATGAATGCAATAATCACAAGAATTTAGGAAAATTGTTGACTAGAAATCTCACAAAAGACATGAGATCGTGTGGATCGACGAAATTGGTATAAAACTTGTTGATACCTGAATCTGTTACTGTTTAGTCATGTAGATTACATTGGAGAACAATTTATTATAAAAGTTTATAGATTTATGGAAGCCATTGTATCTGCAGCTCGGGTACTTCAGGAGGAGTTCCAAAGTTGATTCCTTTGACAACAGAGGAATTGGAACAGAGGAGATCATTCACATATCTCTGTGCACCTCTAATTTACAAGTAAAGATTCTTCTAAACTCTCAAGTTTTGTTGCTACCATAAAAAGAGTAAATTTTAACCCTGACCCCACTGTTGTTACTGGTTGCAGGCACATTGAAGGGCTTAACCAAGGAAAATCTCTCATGTTTTATTTCGTTAATCGAGAAAGCGAGACTGCCTCTGGTTTGATGGTCAGGACTATGACAACTTGTTTATTGAAATCCACCACCACAGTTCTCTGGTAAATCAATACAACCTTTACTCCCACATTATATACATTACATCTAAGCGCCATAGTGAATATGCCCCTCGGTTCTGCTAATGTTTATTTAGTGCCTTTTTTATATGATTTACAGGGATCAAAGACAGATAAGCCCGCTTGTTATTTCGACTTGTGAAGATACTACTCAGAGCATGTATTGCCAATTGCTCTGTGGGCTTCTACAACGAGATAATGTAGCTAGCCTCGGTGCACCTTTGGCATCTTCCTTCCTCAAAGTAATCAAATTCTTGAAAGATCACTGGTCTGAGTTATGCTCAAACATAAGGACTGGCCATCTCAGCGATTGGATTGTAGACGCTCAATGTGTGTCCGGAATCGGTAGGTTTCTCACTGCTCCAAATCCGGACCTAGCGAGCTTGATCGAGCAAGAATGTACTAAAGCATCATGGGAGACAATCCTGAGGAGACTATGGCTAAATGCAAAATGCATCGATGCTGTAGTTACCGGCACCATGTCACAATAAATTCCGTTGCTGGAATTCTATAGTGGCGGTCTTCCTATAGTTTCATCGTTTTACGGTGGCTCTGAGTGTTCATTGGTGTCAATGTCGCTCCTCAGTGCAAGCCTAGTGATGTGTTGTACACCATCATACCAAGTATGGGGTACTTCGAGTTCTTAGAGGTTGAGAAAGAACTTCAAGTAACTGGTCATGATCCTGTAGAGAACCATGTGGTAGTCGATCTTGTCGATGTTAAAGTAGGCCATGATTATGAGCCTGTTATCACAACGTTCTCTGGTAACTTTTCCCTTTTTTCTGAGCCTTTTTAAAAAGCTATCTGTTTCTCCTGGGCATTCCACATTATTCATCTCAATCGCGGCGATGCTTGTGGCATTCTCATCGGCGTTACTTACAATACTTGATGGCCCATTAATAGTTGCTCCGACGGTTCTTCTTGCTTGTTTCCCTGCACTGTTGTTTATTCTTCTGCAGTATGCTCTCCTCAAGGAGCTCATCTTCTCCACTTGTGGCAAAGGAATTTTCGACACAGATATGAAATCTTGGTTTTGACATTTAAAGTTTGCTTCATAGTGTTTTAAAGAAGTATTTATGTTTGGTCACTTTGGCATGAAACCTAAAGTTTTATTTTATTTGATGTTTTAGATTTTTTCACAGATTAAAAAATTATTAAATTTTGTATTTCATCTAAATAAAACATGTTTTTTCACAAATTCCAAAATAATTTAACCAATCACAATTTAATCTGCAGAATTTAAATGGTCAAAAACACTAAATATACAATAAAATTTGTATAGAAATTTTAAAACATCAAATAAATTGAAACAAATTGTTTTTTTTGCTAAAACATCACTTATAATGAAAGAAAGGGAGTATGTATGAATTTATTGTTCTAACAAAACGAAACGGTCATGTATAGGCCACTCAAACAACTATTTAATCGATGTGATAAATTATTGGTTTCTAACTCAAAACCAATTAGCAATGAATTGAATAATGACTTATGTATTACATTTATTAGATTAGAATGATTTCAACTTTTGATGTGAGATATCAAACCTATTCTAACATGGTTTATAACCAAAATCTCTTGAAACCCCAAATAATATCAAACTAAATTAATTATGCATAACTAAATTTAACCATCTGACCAAAACTATTCTTTCGATTTCATTTTACGAGATGTACTTAACTTATTACTCCCTGTGTTTCTTAAAGAATGTAACTTTAGGATTTTTCACACAAATTAAGAAACAATGCTAAAAGTCTTTTATACCCTAATCATTATAGGTAATAATTAGTTAAATTCCATGTTAATGATTTTGATTGGAGGGTATAATTGAAATTTTTTTGTTAAAAATTACATTGAAATTGTAGAATGACACTATTTGTGAAACACATTTTTCTCTAGAATGACATTCTTTGCGAAACAGAGGGAGTAATATATTAATTGAAGAGTCGAGTCATGATAAAATCTATCTTAAGACATATGACAATTAATTAGGGTTTGCGGTTTATGAGTTTGAAGGAGATTTAAGACGGCGATTAATGTATCTGGGATGCTGGAATTATAATATACTAGGTTTAAAGTATGATTAACATAATTAAGCTGGTTCACTTTTTCTTGGAAACCAAGTAAGAAAACCCTAGAAACTGTGTGCACGTAAATGACCACTTAAATCAGCCAAAAAATATGCTTTGGAACCTTGAGAAATAAAACCTACTTTGTAATTTGTTGATACAGAATCACCTTTATTTTATTTCAAACAGAAAGCTTTCTAAATAAAATAATGTGTAACCAAGGAAAGCATATATACTTGAATAAAATTAATCAAAGAATAATTAAGACAGAAATACCAAAGACTATTTGTTACCCTTATGCTTTGCATATACGTACTGACAACGACATGTACTTGTGAGGTTAGATATATAATTTATTACATCTAGTTGTTGTTTATTAATTTACTTTGTTTCTATATTTTGTTAGGGTCTGGTCCAAAGAAAACTTAATATGGCAATGAGTTCTAATCACTTAGATGCAACTTTGAAGGAAACATTTCGGATGAGTCCTTTCAAATTCACTAACACAAAGATTCCTCATGCTGGCCTTGGCGATAGTAGTTTCTCTCCTATCAAAGAAGATCCTGAAGAAGAGCTTCCAAATCATGATCCCATTAATATTCAGATTCCCTTCATCGAATCAGCTCTCTCTGCATCTCGGCTTCGTGGTAAGATATCTTATATATCAACTTAAATCTATCCTCTGTAACTTTAAGGTACTAAATCGCTGTTACGAAATTAGATAAAAAAATTATAGAATAGTCACAATAAATAATAACAATAGAAAACTCCGTTGCTAGAAAAAAAATCATGACTAGGTCATAATTTTTTGATTATTTTTGGTGATTATTTGATGAATTTTGGTGGCTGATTTCGTAGCTAAAATTTGTGCTAGATCGTAGATATAGAGAAATTTTTTAGTAGTATAGGGTGATCGATCTCTGGATGCATATGAATTGTTTATGCCTGTGTATATTGTTGATGTAGGAAAGATTAGGAATAATTATTATGAATATATTCCGTTAAGTCAAGGAATAAGCCAAGGTTGTTTAGAAGTCGTGAAGGACTTCTTGAACAGTCATCCTGAAGCAGTGGGTGAATGGATAAACCTTTACGAGACGCCATTGTTAAAAGCTTGTGCATGTGGAAAACCAGAGATTGTTAAAGAGATCTTGCGTCGTATGACACCTGAGCAAATGCTTCCAAAGATGAGCCAAAACTCTTCATACCATACGCCTCTAACTGTTGTTGCGGTTAGTGGAAACATGGAGATTGCTGAAGCTTTAGTCGCCAAGAACCCTAAGCTGCTTGAGATTCCTGGAATCAATGGACAGATTCCGGTTGTGGTTGCGGTTGAAAACACGCAGAAAAAAATGGCTCGGTATCTGTACACAAGAACTCCGGTACAGGTGTTACTTGATGATGATGGGTATCACGCTTACTTGCTGTTTCTCAATGCTATCTTTTATAAAATGCTCGGTAAGCGTTTCTTGGGATTAAAGCAACCCATGTTTTAGGCAGTTTTGATATTCGTTTCTTGATTTTTTTTTCTTCATACAACCTGCAGATATCGCATTGGATCTGTTCAACATGAGCACACGCTTAGCCGTCACAAAACACTTGCAAATCCAGTCGATTCCTATCATTGTCTTAGCTTCAAAGCCAGATATTTTTCCTAGTGGATGCTATCTCGGACCATTAACACGTTTAATCTACTCTTGTCCGTACTAATCTAAGACCTCTTCATTACAAAATCAATCATTTTGTTATTCTTTTGATCTAAATAATAAGATATATCCTGTTCTCACTTGTTAGGGATACAAGTAAAGCTTCCAACTCTTCCAGAGTCTTCTCATTCAAACAAAGATCATCAGAGTAAGTTGTTCTTGTATACATAAACTGCATTAATAGTCTCTGTATTAGAATTCCTCTAAAGAAATGAAAAAGGTTTCTGTTTTTATGTGGTTTTTCTTCTTTTTGCAGATACTCTGATGGAGAAATTGATTAAATATCTCTCAAAATGGACCGGTAGGTATAAGTTTTTCGTCTGGAATTTACATAACACATAAATCTGAATTGAAGTATGTTTCAGGAATAGATGAAGTGTACCGACTGAAGGTAATGCATCTACAAGCAAAGAAGCTTTTATCAGGAATATCAGAAGAAACACTAGCCTTGGGCATGAAGGAACGTTCCGAGACAGTGGATGATGCTTTACTCTTTGCAGTAAGATACGGCAATGTGGATTTCTTGGTGGAAATGATCAGGAACAACTCAGAACTTCTGTGGTCAACTCGTGCGAATTCCAGCAGTACTCTGTTTCTTTTGGCCGTTGAGTATAGACAGGAGAAGGTGTTTAGTCTCTTCTACGGTTTGGATGACAGGAAGTACTTGTTGCTCGCTGATAAGGACAGTAACGGAAATGGCGTGCTTCATCTTGCAGGCTATCCTTCTCCTCCTGAAAAGCTCTCCACTTTTGTTGGTGCAACATTGCAGATGCAACGCGAGTTACAATGGTTCAAGGTTCGCTCTATTTCTTGTTAGAATTTCATTTTTGACATACAATTGTGATATCATTTTATAGATGGAATAATGATTTTTTGGAGTCTTTAGATTCCAAAAAACGGGGACTATAAATTGTGTAATTACATGTCAAAATTCGAAGTAGATTGAATGAGAAATAGAGGATCAAAAGGTGTAACTTGGAAGGGTTATGGAACACCTTAAATAAACAGATGTCTTAAAGTTACGACTTTGATTGTGTAGGAAGTGGAACGCATTGCACCGGAGATAGAGAAGGAGAGACTAAACACAGAAGATCGAACACCAATCGAGATATTCACAAAAGAGCATGAAGGATTGAGACAAGAAGCAGAGAAATGGATGAAAGACACAGCAATGTCTTGTAGCTTAGTCGCAGCTCTAATTGTCACAGTTACTTTCGCGGCGGTCTTCACCGTCCCCGGAGGCACAAACGACGAAGCAAAAGGTAAACCATTTCATATAAATGAGATACGTTTCATCACCTTCGTGGTCTCAGATTTGATCTCCTGCTTCTCCGCTTGCACATCCGTCCTCATCTTCCTTGGGATACTAACTGCACGATATTCCTTCGATGATTTCTTATTCTCACTGCCAACAAAGATGATCGCTGGACTTTCAATACTGTTTGTTTCGATTGCAGCGATGCTTATTGCATTCTCCTCGGCGTTATTCACGATGCTTGAAAAGAAATGGGTCGTAGGTCCGACGATAGTTTTGGCTTGTTTGCCTGCTCTGCTCTTTATTCTGCTTCAGTATCCTCTCCTCAAAGAGATGATCTTCTCTACTTATGGCAAAGGAATCTTCGATAGAAATATGAAATGTTGGTCGTAACTTGACAATGTTGAACACATAAACCCAACTTTGTTCTTGAAAGTTAACATTTTTTAGTTGGTCAATGCTTGTTGAAACAAAAAATTAGGTTAAAGCTGAAACTGTTTAATGACTCTTAATTAAAAAGAAATGTATTGTTTCCTTGAAAATTCTACATCTTAGACTTTCCAGGAAGATTCTGCATCCGTTATTATAAATTCATAATTGATCTCATATGATTTAATTAAGAATATCTGCGTTGATTTAGTCAAAGTTGCGTCCTTTAAAAAGCATCTCTTTGTTATACAATTCTTCGCTGTGGTTGAAATTTGAACGTCAGGAAGGGAAAAGACAAGAAAGAAAAATATGTCTCAGGTATTTGAATCTGATTTTTGCTCTCTTTGATTCAGTATTTTAAGATCTGGGTTAATAAAATTCTGCAACTTTCTTATCTGGGTTTGAGTTAGGGTTCATTAGAGTTCTCGATCTTGATGGGAGATTATGCTTGGTATCTGATTTATAATGATTTAATCATTTGGTACCGTCCACAGAGATCTGTAGTTTTGATCTTGTGACAATATTGGTTTAACAAGTTTTCCACTTTATCAAGTTGGTAAAAGTATAAGAGAGACAATTACCACCCTTTTCAACTACCATTACATGATTTTAATCTACATCTTAATACTTTAAACGCTGATTTTAAGCAAATTGGGGCTATGTTTCAGTGATTCTTTTACTCCTTTGATTAGAAAGCTTTCTGCAAAACTAACATAGCTGTGGATTATCTCTGTTTTTTCAAGTAGACTGTGATTTTGAAGGTTGCTATGCCATGTGAAGGATGTGTAGGAGCTGTGAAAAGAGTCTTGGGCAAAATGCAAGGTTAGTTTCTCATTATGGAAGATCCTTTATGATGAAACAAGATTCAGAAAACTATACAAACGAAAACTGTTGTTTTAGGTGTGGAGTCATTTGATGTGGATCTGAAGGAACAGAAGGTAACAGTGAAAGGCAATGTACAACCAGAAGCTGTTCTTCAGACCGTCTCAAAAACTGGAAAGAAAACAAGTTTCTGGGGAGCTGAGGCTGAAACCGCCAAGGCCTAAAAGCAAGAAGCAATCTCATCTTATGGCTCTATTCTAACCGGGCCAATATCATATGTAACGAAAAGTCAATAAAATGTTGGGTCTTGTAATCATATCATCTCTTGTGGTTCTCACTTCTCAGAGTTGTCTCAAAGCTATCATTGTTCTCTTATTGCCTCATAAACTCAACAATATTAATTTGGAGTTAATGTTGGAAAGTAATTTGATCGAACTAATCTTTTATAAGGAAAAAAAAAAGAATGTATATTTACTCTTCTTCTTTGTCCAAAGCATATGTTAAAAACACTTATAAAAAAGACATATGTCATTAATACCATCTTCAATGGTTCATACCCAATTGAATCTCTTAATATTAAAATATTAATATTTTTAATATATTTTATTTTAAGATACTTCAACTCTTAATTTCCACCATTATTGGTGAGATATCCACGTAAATAGTGTTACAACGAATTAATTAAAAGACATATTATGCACAAATGCATGAAATCGAAAAAACCTTCTGGTTGTGTGGGCAAGGAGATCCACGTAAACATTTCACTAATATTATATAATAATTTCATTGTTTTTAATATTATTTTTTAATTTTATTTTAAATTATAAATATTTCAATATATATATGTAACTTGAAATTTTAAAATAATATTAAAATAAAACATTATAAATAATATAGAAAAATATTAATAATATAAAATATCATATATAATTTTAAATAAATATCTATAATTTTTTTATCTTTCAAATCATATAATTTTAAAAAATATTAAATATTATTTTATAAAAGAAATAATATTTTTTTTGTTAATAATTGAATCGACAAAACCCTATCAATAGTCTAATACAACTATTATAATTTCTATTTAATCTACCAAATTGGTAGTCATAATAAAGTTATGTATAATAGAACTTGATAGATAACTAATTTAATTTAAAAGTTTATAAGGAAATCAAAATTTCAAATGTTTATATAATATAAACTATAATAATATAAAAATAAATTCAACTAATTAAATAGTGATATGTGTGCAATTTAAAGTTGAAATACTCACTAAAATATCACATGACACAAATTTTTAAAATATTTTATTGGTGTGATATGCATTGAAGATGCCCTTCAAACTCGTTAACAAGTACGGAGTCTTCCAACAACTGTTATAAAAACCTTCAGATTCAGACACCTTTCGCTTTTAACTCTGTAAGGGCAGTCTCGTCATTTCCTCTTTCTTACCTTTTGAAATTTTCGGCCCATTCCGTTTAAAATTCGATATTTTAAAAATATTCGTGTAACCCAAAAAATTCGCAGTCTACGTCTTTAGGAAAAAAAGAAGAAGATAGCTTTGGACCCATCGAACCAGAGTGAATCTGAACCGTCAATTATATCATCCAACGGTTACAATCAATTTAGCTTAAAGAAAGATCTTTTTTTTTTTTGCTTCTTTCTTGGTTGTTGTTTTCGATCATAAACCCTAGCCACCTCTGTTCCCTCTCTTCTTGTCAAAACGTGAACTTCGTGAAACCATTTGTATCGCCGATCTTCCTCTTCTTCTCCTTCTTCTTCACCATGTGTATTTAGAATGAAAATAATTTACAACCCATGAACAGATCTCGTTTTTTTCAATCGAATTTCTCTATTTTTCTTCGATCCCCACAGATCTCGGCGATTTTCTTTTTCTTATTCCCTTTTTAGGTCTCACTAGTTTAAGTTCTGAACGAATCGGTTGATTTCTACCTTTTCATCTTCTAACTATGTTTCAATTTCGGTCTTCTCTTTAAAAAAATTTAAAAGAAGAATTTTTTTTTTCAAAATCTTGTAAGAATCGGATTGGGTCTCTGACAAATTTGTATTTTACAGTGATTAGTGGATAAAGACCGAAGGAGGGCTTTGATAAAGTCAATTTCTGAGTGAGTGAAGTCTTATGAGCAAGGCATAGATGCCGTCGGTGGGAATGAGACGAACCACAAGGGTTTTCGGGGTGGTTAAAGCCGCAGACGGAGCCCGAGTCCTCCGTTCGGGTCGTCGGATCTGGCCTAACGTTGGCGAACCAAAAGTAAGGCGAGCTCATGACGTGGTGGATAAAGATTGGAATTGCCTTTTCAAAAACCATAGTAAAAGCAAAGTGAATAAAATCTCTGGTAGAAGTAACGGTGCAATAACCATGCCCTCTAGTCCGAGACAAGTTTCTAGTGAGAAGGACGATAAAGAAGATAACTTACCTATCAGAAAACGGAGGAAAGTGAAACGTGAAGTTGTGGAAGTTGAAAAGACTGTGGATAAGATGTTTGGGATTGTATATAGTAGGAAAAGGAAGAGACTTTATGAACCATCTAGTGATAGATCAGAAGAGCCATTACGAAGCCTGAAGTTTTATTGTAGGCGAAGAAGACCTTCCGACCGGGTTTCTTCAGAGATTCGTCCTGTGCTAACTCTTAAAGTAGATTGGTCATGTGAAGAATGCTGGTTTTCAAGTGTTTTTGGTTTGGCAATGAGATATATGAGAAGGGAGGAGCTGAGGCTGTCTTCACTTGCTAACTTCTTCTTGTCTCAGCCTATCAACCAAATTTTTCTAGACCATGGCGTGCAATTCCTTGCGGTAAATACCTCTGCAATTACTCACGTTACATTTTTTCTATGTAGGTAGTGATATAAACTTTGATGCTATAATGTCATAGTAAGGTAATCTATTGGTTTCGATTTATTGTCACCTTTTCCAGGAGCCTTCCCTTAGCTCAAGGGGCATCTGCAAGTTATTTGGGGCTATGAATTGTCTACCTCTCTTTTCAGTAGATTTTGCTGTCATTCCTCGATGTTTCATGAATATGCATTTCACTCTATTTATAAGATTGGCACGAAGCTCCTGTGTTTTCATAAAGAAATCGATGTATTTGCTAGACAATCCGGTTGAAGAACCTGATTCGGAGCCTGAGTTAGTTTTATTTGAACCTTATAATCCGAGGAATGGAGGTGCAGTTGGGTTACATCCAGCAGTGAGACCCTCGAAGTTAATCGGAGGAAATGGTCAATATAGAGGCAATTTAGGTTCTCACAGTTTCCAAAAGAGGAGAAGCTCTTTGAGAAGGAGAAGAGCAAGAAATCTTTCGCATAATTTACACAAGTTGCAAAATGGAACGCCAATGTCTGAACTATCAGGAGGTAGGAAAAACAGGACAGTAACAGTGACGTCTAGAAAGCTCAGAAGCTCGGTGCTAAATAACGCATCTCCTGGTTCTGATGGGATTAGCGTCAGTCTGAAGCCGAAGACAAAAGAGGAACTTGATTCTTTATGCTGTTCTGCGAATATATTGATGATATATTCAGACAGATGCATCAGAGAAGAAGGATTTAGTGTCATGTTGGAGGTTTCATCTTCAAAGGAGTGGTTCCTTGTTATTAAGAAAGATGGGGAAATCCGATACAGCCACAAGGCACAAAGAACAATGAGACCTTTTTCTTGCAACCGGGTTACACATGCTATAGTATGGATGGGGGGTGATAATTGGAAACTTGAGTTTTGCGATAGACAAGATTGGCTTGGTTTCAAAGATATTTATAAGGAATGCTATGAACGGAATGTATTGGAACAGGCTGTCAAAGTTATTCCTATTCCTGGGGTAAGAGAAGTGTGTGGATATGCAGAGGATATCAATTATATTCCCTCCTTTTCAAGGCCTATCACATATATATCTGTGAACGACGATGAGATTTCAAGGGCCATGGCTCGAACTATTGCTGTTTATGACATGGATTCTGAGGATGAAGAATGGCTTGAAAAGCAAAACCGAGTATTGGTTGGTGAAGAAGACGCTCAATTTTCACAACTTCAGCAGGAAACTTTTGAGTTGATGATTGATGGTTTCGAAAAATATCATTTCCACAACCCTGGCGATGATCTCTTGGATGGAAAAGCAGCCAGTATAGCTTGTCTTTCATATTTGGGTAGGCAAGAGGTGGTTGAAGCAGTACATGATTACTGGTTGAGAAAAAGGAAGCAGCGAAAAGCACCTCTCCTCAGAGTTTTCCAGGTAAAGTCATATTGCGGCATACTAATAGCATACTTTTTATCCCATTTTGTGTTTATACTAACAAAATTGATTATATAAACAGGGTCATCAAGTGAAGAAAACTCCGCTTGTTTCCAAACCTGTGTTTCGTAAGAGAAGATCCTTCAAAAGACAGGGCAGTCAACTCCATGGAAAAGCCAAACAGATAAGCCCTTGGCTCCGTAAGTTCCCTCAACATAATGACTAGAGATACATAATTACCATATCTTCTCTTTAGGTGGCTTGTTATAAATTGGTTTGTTCGGATAGTGTAGTACTTAGCAATTAGTATATACACTTTGAGTGTTAAGAGTAACATGGATATGTCTTGCGAAGTACAACTGTACAACTAAGTAGAATAGGTTACCACAGAGTCAAAGTAACATGGAACTGTCTTTTCAAGTACAGCCAAGTTTTAAATATGTTCCTGTGTGGGGATTTCTCTTTAGTAAAGGTTTTGTATTTGATGTAAGAGTAGAGAAAGTTCAACACTTCTATCATTAAGATTAGTTCAAAGTTAAGTATTTTAAACACTTGGGGAATGTACATGATTTGACTTTTTTTCTGGGTCATATGTTGTGTTAATGTGGACAGTGGCTGCAAAGGCGTCTGAACCAGAGGACCAGAACGATTATCTAAGAATGGAAGAAGCCAAAGTCTTGGCTGATACAACCATGGAGACTGCCATAGCCATAAGAAGACGAGCACAAATACTTGCAGAAAACGCAGATTTGGCTGTATACAAAGCAATGATGGCTCTACGGATTGCAGAAGCCATTAAAGAAGCTGAATCTAGGGAGGTTGCCACAAGCCTTTTGTTAAACTGAAATGGTAAAGATAGAACACGTATTACGAGTATAAACGAAAGCTGGGATCTTTTGGGCATTTTTCAAAGAGGATTTGAAAGAGGTATAGTCTCTTTAGCTTTTGGATGTGTATAGTTTCTCTACGTTGAGATTGTAAATGGGTTAGATTTTTCCTTAGGGTTTTTTACTTTGTTCGTTGTTGTTCATACTTCTCCTAAGATGATGCTCCATCTTCTTTTTTTTCGTTTTTCTTCAGACAGATTAATTGAAGAAATGTGAAAAAAGTTTACAGGAGATTTTTTGGCAACATTCTAATTTTATTAGGAAATACTACATTGATGATGTTTACTGTGTAGTAGATATGGCCATAAAAATTGAAACCAAAAAATCAAACCGAACCAAAAGCAGTTTGGTTTTTGTTCTTGACAAATAACCGAATGATTTTAATATTTTGGGTTTTAGTTTGATTCAATTGTTAATCAAAAATCAAAACTAAATAAAAACCGAATCAATTATGTTTTCAGATTTTATAATTTTGAGGTTTCTCTAGTTTGTAATAAGATATCAAAGTTATACAAAAAAAGAAAACAATCTGGTTTTTACTAATTAATTATACTCATTCAGAATTGAAATGATTGGTTATTTTTCTACATATTTTTTTGATTGGTTATTTTTCATCATATTTGTTCAAATGTTTGAATATTTTTGGATATAAATAATTATATTTTTCGGATGTTTAATTATTTTTATTGTTACAAATAATTATTCGGAACTAAATCGATCGAGAACCAAAAATATCATAATTCGATTAACGTTTCAAATACTCATGCGGAACAATATCAAACCAAATTTTAATCATAAAAACCAACTAGAACTGAACCGAGTCCCCAACGCTAAATTGTTAACATTTTATATTTTAAGAAGAAAAACTGAAATGAAAATACGTGAAAATGAAAATTATTAATTAAAGCAGCCTAGGATTAACCATTGCTCGTAACGGATTCTTCATAACCACCGTAAACTCTAATTTTCCGGCGAAATCAATCTCACTTCCCGGTGGATAAACACTCCACTCAAACTCTTGAACCATCCTCGCAAGCATCAATTGCACGTGTACGGTTGCCATTCCAAGCCCAGGACAAATCCGACGGCCCATACCAAACGGAATCATCTTCACTCCACTTATCCCGGTTATATCAGCTTCTTCCTTACCCGAAATAAACCGGTCCGGGTCAAATTTCTTCGGGTTATTCCAAATTCTCGGATCCTCACTTATACCCGGTAAATAAACCTCCACATTAACTCCCTCCGGAATATCATATCCGGCGAGTTTCGTCGTCTCCATAACAGCATGCGTTAGAGAAAAATAAGTCGGTGGATGTTTCCGAAGAAGCTCTTTAACAAATACTTGTAAAAACACCATTTTCTCCAAATCTTTCTCCTCAACTTTCCGATCATTCTCCACCGTTGATTTGATCTCATCGTAGAGACGAGATTGCATGTTCGGATTCGCGATTAGCTGAGCTATTCCCCATTCAATCGCTGTTCCTGTGGTGTCAGTTCCGCCATTGAGAAACTCTGAACAGAGAGTTACAAGCTCTTCGTTAGACGGTGTCGTTTCACGAGTTTCGACTTTAAGGTCGAAGAGTGTATCGAGATATGAAAAAGACGACGCCGTTTTATCACTTCCTGGATTTTGAATCGCTCTTCTTCGTCTTTCGATAAAACCGACGACGAATTCGACTTGTTCACGACGGACTTCTAGAGCTCGTTTTCGTTCTTTGGAAAAGAATGGAGCTAGAATCGGAAGATAATCGTCGATTCGTGGATCGACAGTCATCAAAACAGTTTTCAAAATCTCATCCATCTTCTCGATTGATTCTTTATCCATCTCGATTCCGAAACACATTTTCAGCAAAATGCAAAACGCAGCAAATCTAGCGTTTTTAAGCACCCAAATTAGTCCGCCGTGTTCTTTAGCTTCCGATTTGATTCTCTCAATGAGCTTATCCATGGCGGATTGTCTAAGAGATCCGAAATCCTTAAGCCTCGTCAAGCTAAGCATGTTCTGCACCATGTTTCTTCTAAGAGATCTCCACACAGGACCGTATTTAGCAGCATTGACGGTGAATTTGTTGCAGCTAAAGATAGTTCGAGTCGGATTCTCAGCTGGTCGAGAAGCGAAGAGAGCTCCACGTTGAATCAAAGCTTCGTGGACTAGATTTGCATCGGAGAGAATGATCATTGTACGAGTCCCCATTCTCAGTGTGAAAATCGGGCCATAAGTTTTCTTAAGCTCCTCTGCATATTCGAAAAATGGCTTACCAGAGCGAGCGAATTGGAAAAGGTTTCCGACTACCGGCCAACCTGACGGACCTGGAGGAAGGTTTAAACGTTTCTCCTTCTTCGACCTCCATAGAATGAGAATGAAAACTAAAGTGGATATGATAATCACGAAGAAGGTTAAATCAAGAGAAGTAGGAGAAACAGAGATGAGATTCATTTTAGGATTTTTTCCCGACTTGAGTTGAGAAGAGAAATGAAGATCTATATATAACAAGAGAAACAAAAACATGCAAAATTTTAAAAATTTAATTATGTTTGGGTTTGGTAATACAATTACTCCAATTTTTATTACTAATAGTCAATAGTCAAACTAAATTTGGACAAAATACCCGAAACTAAACCAAAATAACGGATCATTCGTATTAAGAGTATTTACATGGTTCTCTTGTTCATAATTAGTCGGATAATGCTATATTGTCTCTGTGATTAGTCGAATTTATGGCCCATTGACCTTGTTTGAGAGAAAAATTTGTAATTGGTTCAAAATTTTTGATGTTTATGGTATTTCTGTTCAACCGGATTATCTTAGTTAGAAGTGTAAAATTTTGATAGAAATATTTTATGAAATTAAATCGTTGGGGTTTGGTGATAGCATAACTCCAATTATTATTACTATAAACTACTCAATAGTCAAACTGTAGACTGTATCTGCTTCCTAAACCAAGGCATGTTGATTGGGTTTAATTTTTAAAATAAAAACTACCAATTAATCCTAATAATGAAAGTTAGATCAGGACATGTTAATCCAGTGAAAGCTTAAACAAGGATATGTCCCAATATTTAATGATGGTAATTACATAAATGAAGGAGTTATGTAATGAAAATAGAAAAAGAGTAGTGGACCAACAGATGAACATATATGCGTTAAATTAGCTGTGAAGATAATAAATATTTTGGAGAAATATTCAGGAATTATAAGTGCATGTCTTTTTTATTTATTGCATTCACATGTTCTTTTAATAAATTAGTAACCTGGGAAATCTAAATGTTCAGCAAAAGCTATGACTCATTTTGGTATACCAAAAATAAATAAATTAGAAACTCAATAGAATTCAACAATCAGAGCATCATGCAATATTTTCGCGTTAAAAAAAATTAAAAATAAAATCGAATAAAGGTTGACTTGGTTAGAATTCAATTTACTTGTCAGAAATTTTCAACTGTTGATTTAAATGTTGTATTTTTTCCATGACGAATATTTTAAGCTAATGCATAACCAAACCGAAGCCAAATTATATGAAAATAATGATTTTAAGTTGGTTTACATAAACCGGTTCAAACCGAAGCCAAATTATATGAAAATAATGATCTTTTTGGGTTTAAGCTCCAAAGTTGAAATAGTCAGAGAAGTGAATATTGTCTTCATCCAAGACTCTGTGAATCACTGATGCTTCATCTTCATAATCACAGCACAGATTTTGCTTCGTCATCTCCAAACTCTTCAAAAGACTTTCAGAATTCGTCTCGAAATCAATGATTGAATCAAAGTCCAGATCTTGATCGTATTCAAGTAACGCATCGTTGTTGTTACGCTCATCCAAATCAGACAAGTTGGGAAAAACTTCAGAGTCCAGGCACGGGTTTTGATTTGGTGCCATTATCGAGACATCATCCTGAATGCAAATGCTTGAAGAAGATGATTGGAGATTTAGGATTTGGTTGTAGACAGTTTCGTGTAAAACACTCTTCTCCTTCATCTTCATATCGTCACCATTCATCTCCAAACTCTTCAAAAGGCTTTCAAAATTCGTCTCAAAATCAATAATTGAATCAAAATCAAGATCTTGATGATCGTATTCACCCACGTTTCCAAGTAACGCATCGTTGTTATTATGCTCATCCAAATCAGACAAGTGGGGAACAATTTCATTAAAATCTTTGAAAATCATCAATTCTCCATCTTCAATAATTTCACAGTCCTTTGCAGAAGATGATTGAGAATTTAGGGCTTGTGTGTTATAAGTTTCGTGTAAAACACACTTCTCCTTCATCTTCACGTCGTCACGACAATCTTGTTGATTTTGTGCGGCATCAGAACGCAATTTCTTAAGAGAATTCAACATCTTTGACATTGAACTAATCGCTTGACTCAATTCCTCTGTATTCTCTGATTTAGCCAGCTTCTCATCTTCCCACCAAAACCTTAACCCTAAATCAACCTGAGGACGTTGATTCGCGAGAAAAGCGGCAACAACACTATCGACCGAAGAATGGCCAAAGGAGTAAAAGGAAGCGTTGGATTTGGAAGAAACAGGAGTCGCAATGATCGCAATTTGAGCGTCGGACATAAGGCATAGTTCAGTTGCTTTACTGTACAAACCCTTACTGCGTTTAGAGAACGCAACGGCTCGTGATTCTTTCTTCTCAATCTTCTCTAATGGTATCTTTCTCTTCAATCCTCCCATCTTTCTTTTCTTTGATTTCACTGACACAGAGCTTTAAGACAAGAGACGCGTACAGAGAGATTTAGACAAGAGACAACAATTACAGATGTTTGATCATATATTTATAGAGTGAAGTACTCGCTTTTGGTTACTTCCTTTTTGTTTTGGAAAATAGGTTATTTCCATTTTTACTGAGAACTCAGTAATAATTACTTAGTTCAGTAAGATTTATTTTCCTTTCTTAAAACTAATTGTTCATAATCACGGTATCACCTTATATATGATGAAAGCGTCTTAATTTTTTCTATTTCTTTTGAAAATTCATATATTGAGAAAAAATTACAATTATGAAATATAAAATAAGATATATTCGGAGCTAAAATTAAATGAGGAAATCTACAAGAAAATAATTTCGAAAATCTACAAGATGTGGCCAATTTAAACCCTAGATTCAACCTTTGCTCTCAACGGATTCTTCATCACCACCGCAAACACCAACTTCCCGGTGAAATCCACTTGACTCTCCGGTGGATATAAGCTCCACTCTAACTCTTGAACCATCCTCGCCAACATTAGCTCCACGTGTACCATCGCCATTCCAAGCCCTGGGCAAATCCGACGGCCAATACCAAACGGCATCATTTTCACTCCAGCGACACCGGTTAAATCAGCATCTTCTCCACCTGATATAAACCGGTCTGGATCAAATTTAACCGGATTTGACCAAATTTTTGGGTCCTGACTTATACCCGGAAGATAAAACTCAACGTTAACTCCAACGGGAATTTCGTAACCGGAGAGATTTGACGGCTCAGTAACGCCGTGAGTTAACGTGAAATACGTCGGTGGATGTCTTCGGAGAAGCTCCTTAACAAAATCTTGTAAGAAGACCATTTTGCCCACGTCTTTCTCGTCAACCGTACGATCATATCCCACCGTTGATTTAATCTCATCGTACAGTCGAGATTGAATCTTCGGATTTGAAATCAGCTCCGCGATTCCCCATTCAATCGCCGTACCCGTCGTATCTGTTCCGGCGTTAAGAAACTCCGAGCACAATGTCACTAGATCTTCGTCAGACGGTGTCGTTTCACGGCCATGGACCTTGAGATCAAATAAGGTATCGAGGTAAGCGAAAGAAGACGCTGTTTTGTCAGAGCCGGGATTCTGAACCGCTGATCGTCGCTTATTGATGAATCCGGTGACGAATTTGACAAGTTTCCGGCGAAGTTCCAGAGCGCGTTTTCTCTCGTTGAAGTATAACGGCGTAAGAATCGGAAGATAATCATGGATTCGTGGATCAACAGCGATTAAGATCTCAGTCATCATTTGATCCATCTTCTCAATCGATTCTTCATCCATTTTGATTCCAAAACACATATCTAACAAAATACAGAAAGCAGCGAATCTAGCGTTTCTTAGAACCCAAACGACTCCATCATTGTTCTTAGCCTCTAATTTGATCCTCTCCACGAGCTTATCAATGGCAGATTTTCTAACGGAGCCAAATTCCTTCAACCGATTCAAGCTCAACATATTGTGAACCATGTTCCGTCTCAGAGATCTCCACACAGGACCATACATTGCAGAATGAACGGTGATATCACTAGAACTGAAGATTTTCCGAGTCGGAGTTTCCGAGGGTCGAGTTGCAAATTGAGCCCCACGCTGGATCAACGCCTCGTGGGCTAAAGTCGCGTCGGAGATGATGATCATCGTTCGAACTCCCATCCTCAACGTGAAAATCGGACCGTAGATTTTTCTCATCTCGTCGACATACTCGAAAAACTGTTTCCCGGAGCGCGCGAACTGAAACAGATTTCCAACCACCGGCCAACCCGGTGGTCCGGGAGGGAGGTTCACGCGCTTCCACTCAAAACAAAGGCGTCGCGTGAGAGTATATACAAAACCAGACAGAAGAATGGCTAAAAGAGTGAAGAAGATGTCTAACATTTTGGCTTTTTTCTTCCACTGAGCTTAAAGATATTGAAGCTTTTGAATCAATGATGAAGAAAAGCAAATCATATTGATATTGTTGGATCAACAAATATATGCTACTTATTTGAAACTATATTATAACGTCTGCGACTATGTTTTTCCTTAATAATCTTTATTTATGTATGCTATAAAAGAAAACATATTATAACGTATGTGAAATCGTGAATATGTGTATATTTAATTTCTAAGAAATCGTGATATTGTCAAAGTTTGAGAATTTAACATAAATTATCGTTTTATATAGTGAGATTGCTTACCATGAATGTTTTCCCGCCTTTTCTCCTTCTCTTCTTCACGTTGCTAGTTCATCAGGTTATTTACTAATTGAGCTTTGGGGCTTGAGATACTTTCACCAATTGGGCTTTAACTTTGTTGGCCCAATGATCTTTTGTGTTCTTTCTTCCATTTTGGTTCTCTCTGTTTCATTCATACTTGATTAGACCATCGTGTGTCTAGATGTTCAAATACATAGCATCTTTTGGAATTTAGGGATTACAGAGTGGAAGTGATCATTCACTCACATCATAAACAATGTTTTTGAATAATTGAGACAACAAATAAAAGGGCTCTAGAGTTTGGGAAAGAGAAACGAAGGAATGTGACTGGTTTTGTCGAAATCCAAACAAAAAGAAAGCGCAGTGATGAGTTTCTTCACATCTTCTGCAGTATGTGCTGCACTAAGTGTCACCCTTAGCCTGAAGATAACATCAACAACAAATATAATGAGTATCATTAAGATTCATGTGGTGAAAATGAAAAGGTTTCATTACCTGCAAGAATTTGGTGGCACTGTGGGTGGTCTGATTGCCATTACGTGAAATCCTGATTGTAGTAGATACCTGCAAAAATGAGAAGAAATCAATCAGCTATACAAGTGTGCACAATGCATAGGAAGAGGAAGAGAAAGAGCGATGTGAGTGAACCGGCTAGCTTGCAGTGCTCTCTCTTGATTGCCTACAACAAGTGATATAATGGGACTTGAGACGTGAACTCCAGATAATGCCTGAAACTCTTTCACCCTCTCCCATATTGCTTTTCTTCTCCATCTCTCTTTCCTCGCCACTATCACTGCTGCATAAGCAGCTGCAGCCATTGGAACAGGAATTGCTGTTGAAAATATGAAGGAACGACCTCTCGATTGTATCAGTTGCTTCCATTTTTTGCTGTTTCCAACAACAAACTTAAGCTGTTACCAGTCTGTTACTGCATTAAAGTCTCTGTATTCCTAGACTAATTGAGACAATCCAGATTGATTATTAATTGGCTTGATCATAAGCTCAGATGAACCTTATACAGACTTCAACCACCACTAAATCAAATTCTTGATTCATAAATACTAGATCATAGAGGTTTATCTACCTGCACGCTATGAATCCACCATGACACCCTGCTGCCTTACTCAAAGTGCCAACACATAAATCTACATCGGCTTCACAGTTATATTCCTCAGCCACACCACCACCATTTTCTCCACAAACAAATGTTCCATGGGCCTGCTCGATCAGTACTATATTTCGTCAGACAAAAAAGTAGTTGAGACCAAAACATCAAATGTTACGTAACATTCAATCAACTTACATCATCAATAACTAGTAAGAAGCCATGTTTCTTCCGGAGCTGAGAGAGCTCTTCCATTGGTGCAAAGTCACCATCCATACTAAATAAGCTGTCAAAACCATGAGATTCAACCATAAGAACTTCCTTTTTTTTCTCCACAGACCAAACCACCAAAGTTTAACCTTTGTAGATAGCACAATGAACTATGACCAGATAAGAAAACAGGTTAAGGCAATCAAGTACCACAACTTTTAAATTTAAATAGAACAAAAGCAGTAAGTACGTAGAAAATGAGACTGACTTTTACCAAAAAAAATAAAAAATGAGACTGACCTATCAGTTACCAAGACCTTCCTCTTCATTTTGCAACTTGATCTGTCCATTCAATTATAGATGACATTAAATGGGAAACTAGACATCCAGGGTAAAGTTGAGGAAATGAAGGACTTACAGTAGCGACTTAAGGTGGGACATGTCACAGTGTCGGTAAACAAAAACTTCAACATTTCCTTGTCGTTCAGCAAGACGGATACCATCAATAATTGATGCATGATTCAGTGCATCCGAAAAGATGGCCACTTTTTCACTCTTGAGAGGTTTCCCGCTTGCAGCCAAAAGAGAAGCAACACTTCCAATTGCAACCATTGCAGCCATATTGGCAGCAAACCCAGTAGGACAAACAAGACATTCCTAAAAAGATAAAAGACACATCATATACTTTCCGCCTGAGAATATATTAATAGCATGAGACTCCTTTACAATGATTCGAGGAAGTTTGGTTTTACCTCCTTCTTCTTCAGTTCCGCCAAACTAGTCTCAAGCATACGATGATAATTGGTATAGCCACATATTAATGCAGAACCTTTAGGTCCCATACCATAATCTTGGATTGCCTGCCTTGAACACAAAACATAAGGGCATGGAAGAATTTATACTGTAGTTTGTTGACATGAAACAGTTTTGGAACCATACGTTTGCAGCAGCGTTTGATATTGTAGGATGGGAGCTCAATCCCAAATAATCATTCCCAGAGAATAAAAGTAGCTTTTTGAATTTTCCTTTTCTACTCTCAGCTAATGCATCTTCACTAAAAATCTCTTCTCCTGTTAATGTGAAACTGTGAAGCAAAATTAGTAAAACCATATTTTTTGCCTAATCAACTCAGTTTCTTCATAGACCTCAGTTATAGCCATAGACACTCAATATTTAGCGTCAAGTCAAAATTTACTGTCTGACGTACTAAAAAACGAAACGCAAAGTTATACAAAAACCGTAACTTTGGAAACTCCGAAACTCTCGGAAAGAAAGAAATGTACCGTACCATTGCTGGGTTCATCGTGAAGCCATTTCTGAAATGTGGGTATCGACACAGAAACCTCCACTGAATTCCGATCCCATCGACACATACCGTCGAACACCTCGTAGTCGTCTTCTCCACTACCTCTGTTTTTCACCATATCTTCTTCATTTTGCAAAGACAAACAAATGGGTCTCAAAGATCGAAGAACTTTCCGAGATTCAAGCACATTAACTGCTTCTTCCACACATTTATCCCACAAATTATCCACCACCATTCTACTAAGGAAAATGTGCTTTTGGGAGGATTCAAAAAGTGTTTCGGTGGCCGTTGAAAGAAGAAAAAATAGATAGAATATTGCAGATAGAGTGAAAGAGCGATCAATTTATCTAAGTCAGCAAAAATGTCTCTCTTCTCTTCCTCCAATTCTTCTATTTATAGCCTTCAGTTATTAACTCTACAAATTCCTATGGATTCTTAATCTTCCAAAACCTCTTGAGACATTCTTCCAAAATCTCCATATTTCTCTTCCAAAAATCTCGAATTTCTATTCTATCAGATTTGACAATGTGTCAGGCTAAAGTCATCTATGTTGAAGTGGGCCGAACTAGTCGGCTTCGTCACTGACCTTTATGCTTGATCGGCCCATCTTTGTTTTAAGCCGAATTCGTTTAGTACTTGGGCCAGAGAGATAAAGTCCACCCCAAAGAAAATGATCTGAAGGGGCCCAAGGACAAAATCGGGTCAGATATATTCACATGATCGGTTCGTTCTGGTTTGGGTTGAGTCCGGTTTACTTTAAGCAGCAAAATAAAAGAGTCAAAGACGAAGATGGTGAAATCAGAAATGGCGCTTGATGTGAGAGCCTTTGAGAACATCTCTCCTTCTCGTTTCATCTCTTTCACATTACCAAATCCTATTTCTCCGATACATCTCCTCCGAGTCGCCGTCCTCGACTCGCCTATTCATTTCACCGAGTCTTCTTCACCTCGAGTTGCGGCCATTCTCGTTCCCAAGCACCGAGAAACCGATTGGATTTTCTCCACCGAGTCTGGCCATCTCCAGCTCCTTCTGAATCTCCCAAACATATCTCGGCTTATACTCATCGGAGATTATTACGACGGTAGCTCTGATTTTCCGGCGGTTTACCACAGACCGACTGGTGAAGATGACGAATTGGAGAGACTCGAGATGAGATTGAAACCTCTTGTGGTAGCTCTGTCACCGAAAACTCCAATTCGAGACGAAATCGACGATGTGACTTTTCTGATTTACGACGATAATGTTGTTTCTAGTGTAGAGCTGGAGAAAACAGTGGGGACTTTTGTTGGTGAAATGCTAATTGAAAATGTAGAGGTTGAGAACGATGATGGAGTAAGAGAATTTAGGAGGAGATTGAGGTTTAAGAGAATGCCTAATTTAGTCCAATCTGACATCAAAATCATCCCGAGAGCTTCCTCTTCAGGTTCGAATTCATCTTTGCCATTAATGGGAACAGAATTGAAGCCTGATCTTACTGTACTTGTACATCCTTACTTGGAACCAATGGTGGCAAGTCTTTCCTTGATTGATTCTCACATTTCTAGACCAAAGGCATTGTGCATTGGAGTTGGAGGTGGTGGTTTGCTGAGTTTTTTAAGGCTACAATTAGGGTTTAAGGTTACAGGCGTAGAGATCGACTCTGAAGTCTTGAGGATGGCAAGGCAATACTTTGGGTTAGAGGAAAGCATTGCTTCTGTTCACGTTGAAGACGGTATTGAGTACTTGAAGAGTTTATCTTGTAGCTGTGATGATGGTGCCAAATTTGATGTCTTGATGGTTGATCTCGACTCAACTGATCCAATTCACGGTCTGACAGCTCCACCAATGGAGTTTGTGGCCAAAGATATTCTGCTAGCTGCAAAAACAGTTCTTGTTCCTTCAGGGCTTCTTGTTATCAATGTCATTCCTCCAAACAAGACATCCTACAAAGAACTTCAAGACGAGTTTCGACATGTCTTCTCTGAGTTGTATGAGATCGATGTAGGAAATGGTGAGAACTTTGTTCTCATAGCAAGTGTTATACCTAGAGACAGCAATAGCAGTTTAACCATTAGAGATAGTCTAACACCTAAAATCTCTGTAAAGTATATTGATGCAATACATAGAATCTGAGATTCATTCCAACAGGAATTTTCATTGCAGATTTAAAAGTTGAGTTTTTGATTTGAAGTGAAAAGTACAACAGAAATCGAATCCTATCCATAAAAGCTTATCAAAAAAGTGTTGTTCAGTTTCAGTTCTTAGTCTTCACTAAACTTGATCTTCTTTGGAACTGGCTGAGTATTTCCAACCTGAAGCAGTATCATGTAGTTATTAGTTCTGTGTTCAATATGTAAGTAATGCAGAGAAAATACAATTGTGTAACTGGAAACTTACAAGCTCAGGGCATTCATATTTCATTCCAGCGGCTTCGATTCTCTTTCTCCTTTTCTGATCTCTCTTCACTACCTTCAGCAACACCTTCCTATGCTCTTCCAATGTCCTTTCCTGTATACATAAACAACAGAAAAACGAAGAGGTTAATTGCTTGCTCAAGAGAAACATCAACTTGATCACAAGAAACGTGATGAAGATTACCTTGTTATGTTGTTTACGCTCAATCTGAACCCAATCAATTGGTTTGTAGTTGGCCTTAAACCCTTTCCACCTACATATAACATTCACGACATAGATACATATCCACAACTACTTGATAAGAACAAATTCTTAAGAAAATTCTCTTCTTGAAACACTAGAGAGATTCGCACACCCTAATGTGTCAATGGATATGCAACTAACTAATTGCAAAGTAAAACACTAATCACAACGAAACAAAGTCGATTCAAGTCCACTCACAGATTAGGTTTAATATCCTCTGGTTTAACGACATGGACTTGAAGCATGTGCTCCAGTAACAAGTAATTATTCATTGCACCTGCTGCAATTTCCGCCACCTGAAGAGAACCGAATAAAAAAAGGTTAAGAATTGTATCTGGAATAATAGTTTTACCATTTATCTACATATTCTCAAGTCTACCTCAGGGTCCTCAAACTGAATGAATCCAAAATGCTTTGATTTCCCAGTCTGTTGAAGACAAAACACTTAATGAGTAAAGAAACAGCACATAGCCACAAACTAGGGCAAACTAAATCAAGCATCAAAGTATAACCTTTTTGTTTCTGGCGACTCTAACTCTCTTGACTGTTCCAAACTGCGCGAAGAAACCTATGACCCAGAGCGCAAAATTCGATCACAATCACCATAGATAAAAAAAGGGTAAGCAATTTGATACCAAAAAAAAGAATAGTCAAGGGTGTTAATTTACCTTCAATCTCAGTCTCATAGAAGCCATGAGGGATTCGACCAATGTATAGCACAGTGGATTTACTCTCAATAGGGGTGGTCAATGGAGCTTTTCGAGCTGGACCGCCTTCTAGTGGCTATCAAACAAAAACAAGTCTGAATAATGAAATCAAAACAATGGTGGTAAAGTGAAAGCATCGAAGATAAATACCAAAAAATCAGCCGACGTTTTCGGGTTCTGAGGAAGAGCTATCTGGGAAGAAGAAGAAGAAACAGCCGAAGCAGCAACCTTCTTCATATTCTTCTTTAGGGCTTTCTTCGCTTTGGCACCCATGTTTTCGTCGTCGGCGATAGAGAGAGAGAGAGGAGGAAAAGGGTTCAATTAGGGTTTAGCCGTCTAGGTCGTCAACCAATTTAATCGTTTTGAAAGTTTTCCAGTTATATCCCTCCGTCTTTGGCAAAGCAAAATACCGGGTTTGGTTTAATACATCAATTGGGTATGGATCATGGATGTGTACCGGGTTTGGTTCAGGTTTGAGTGTGTGCAAATTGGTATTGGTTTATATTCTTTACCTACCAAACCAGTTTTATGGGTAATTAGGTATTTAACTTTTGTTTTAGGTCTAATAAAAATGTGAAACTTTAATTTTGGGTGGAAATATAATTATCCTTAAAGTTCTGGCGAAAGTGGTGTTATATGGAAAGTACATGGAAAAAATAGATTGACCCTTTTAACTATTACAAAATTCTGAAAATCTTATATTTTTCTTGTTTCTTTTACATTGATTTTAGTTGGTGAATTACTTTCTAACATTGTAGTATTTTTGGAACAAAAACTATGGTATTTTTTGGATCAAAATCTAACTTCTGTACTCGCTTCAGATATTCGTTCATATTAAAATATTTTTTTCATATTTACTTAAATATTATTTTGCTTCAATTAGATAATAGTAGCAAATACCAATTTTCAAATAAGGTACAAGTCAAATGATAAGCTTAGCAAAAAGAGGGGATTATTGATGGGCCATTAGCCTTTAGTACAGCAGTTTTCACTTCTCATTACCAAATAAAAACACTAGCAAATCCAAAAAAGAAGAAAAAAGTACAAAACCAAACCAGAAGGACAACAAGTTCTCCATCAAGAGTTACGGAAGAGTAACAATTCAAACAGAAACATCACATGAATTATAAAACGAAAGATGATCTGTGGTTATTGAGAAACTCCTTTATACGTTTCTATCAGCTCCTTCAGTTTCTCGAATCCCTGTCACAAAAAAGGGCAGTGTCAGTTGTTTATCTTGCTATTCTTCGATATACATTTCAAGTCTCTATGAGAGTTATAGAGAAGTTAATATGTGATCCTTACCATGCGAGTTGTGTATTCTCCGAATGATTCTTTGGGTTGCCTCTCTACTTTCCAGTGATAAAACAATGGTTCACAGACTTTCTCTAAGTCGTGAATCTTGACCTTATTCATGAAACTTCTTGCTATTTGGGTCAGGTTCGGTGTTCCTCCTAGCCAAATCTGCGAAACCAACAACAACACAGATTATGAGTCCGCTTGCTTACTACATGCACTGTCTCATCACGAGTAACAAGAGCTTGTGCTCAAACTATACCTGATAACTGTTGGGACCATCCCCGACTAAACCAAGCTCAGCCATGTACGGTCTTGCACAGCCGTTAGGACAACCTGTTACTCTTATCACAACAGACTCATCATACTCCAGACCAACCTGGACCAAAAAAAGAAGATTTTGCACATCAATACCAAATGCCTGTATTGGCACGAGATTTAAGTGTAGTTAACTTCACAGAGTGATCTTACCTTCTCAAACATTGCCCTCACTCGCTTTAGAATGCTGGGGATCCCGCGCTCTGCCTCAGTTATTGCCAGAGGGCATAAAGGAAAAGCTGGACAAGCCATTGCGGTTTGGTTTAATGGGTCGACAAACTCAGGTTGCTGCACAAAGATGCAGTGGTTTACTCAGATTATGTTACAATAGCTATGAGATTTGTATACTTAATGGTCAATTAAAGTTACTTACCAGCAAGCCGGCCTGAGCAAGCACTGTGGTGATGGGACGCTTCCATTCGGTCTTTAAATCACATAGCACAATGTTTTGGTTTGGTGTGATGCGGACATCAATTTTGTATTTTTGTATTACTTCTCTCAGTGTCTTCTTCATTATTCCTCCAACACGACCACTGTCTACGTGAAGCCCGCAGAACCATTTACCATCTCCCTGTCAGTTCAAAATGACAACAAGATATTATTGATTAAGCCATGACATAAACATAAAGTTTCAAAAGTGACGCAATTTTCAGGAGGTTTTTAGTAACAAAACCTGTTCATGCCATCCCAAGTAACTCTGGAACTCCCACTCTGGAAGTTCACGGGAAGGCTCAAACTTTTTACCATAATATTGCTCGACAACATCTCTAAATTTCTCAATTCCCCAGGAACTAACCAGATACTTCATTCTGCTATATTTACGGTCATCTCTTCTCCCATGTTCTCGCTGTGTGACTACAATGGCTTTCACAGCATACAAAATATCCTCCTTTGGAACATAACCAATTGGTTCTGCCAGGCGGGCAAAAGTAGACTCCATTCTGTGTGTTCTTCCCATACCACCACCAACCTACAAGATGAGTCAAAATCAGCAATAGCTAAACAATTTCAGAAAAGGAACACTGCAAGAAAGGTGAGTGAACAAGCATGGTTACAGATACAAGCTAACAGAGTGTCAACTTACATAAAGATTGAAACCTTGTGGTTCTCCATTTTCATCTGAAACGACGACAACACCAATGTCATTGGTGAGGAGGTCGACGGAATTATCTGTAGGCACAGTTACGGCGACCTTAAACTTCCTAGGTAAGAACTGGGTGCCATAGATGGGCTCAGGAGAGTCGACAAAGTTAGTTCCATGGGAATTATCATTTCGAGCCTTCACTACCTCAGGAGGCTCAGCAGTCATGAACTGCTCTCCATCAACCCACATATCATAATAGAAACCTGATTGAGGAGAAAGAAGAGCTGCAATGTTGTCAGCTGTTTCCTGTGCCAAGAGATAGTCTTTCTTCACATAAGGCGCCGCCGGGGCAAGAACATTTCTGTTCAGATCACCACAGGCCCCAAGAGTGCTACCCATATTTCTAATAATCGAGCTCATCACGGTCTTAAGATTCTGCTTGAGAACACCATGAAGCTGAAACGTCTGCCTCGTGGTCAAACGAAGAGTACCAATGCCAAACTCATCGGCTAAGTCATCCATAGTCAAATAGAGCTGGTTAGGGACCTTGCCAGATGGATTCTTAGTACGAAGCATGAAGGAGTAAGATCTTCCACCACGTTCTTCTCTGTTGTACTGTTGGTAGCTACCGTGGAATTTGATGAGCTGCACAGCCGATTCGTTGACATTAGGAGCCTCCGTTAAAAGCTCCTCGTTTAAAGGATACCTTATGAAATTACTGTTCTCCTTGATGATTTCGACTTTACTCCGCTTGGTCGCAGTCTCGGGCTTTGCAGGCTGAATAAAACACAAATCAAGCATGAGCAACCTAAAATCTCTCTTATTGCATATCTGATTCAAATATATCTCAATTTCATATTATCGAACAAAAACAATCACCAATAATTCGCACTATAGATTATAATCAGAATCTCAGATAATAGAAACTATTAAGAACATTTTCCAAGGCGATTCAAAAACCACCACGTCATATTTCAAGGTCATAAGCAGAAAATTAAGAACAGATAGCGAATCGCACTGTGGAGACAGCCTGAATAGGCGAGGAGCTGGATGAAGAAGCCGAAGGAGGAACCGAAACACCGGGACGTGAATATCTTCCTAAGAAAAGCGAATGAGAAGATTTGAGAGTATCTAGCCTCCCAAGTCTAATCTTCTGATCCGCCGAAAACACAGTGGCGGCTCCCGTCGGAGCTCGAAAGGACGACGACATCGCTTCAGAGATGGAGAGAAGAAAGAGAGACACTTGTGAGTGGCTTTGGATGGTGAAGAGAGAAATCGAATAAAGGCGTGTGTTAGAAAAAACTCAAAAGATATAAGGCAGTGGTCAAAGCTAACATGCGCTTTCACGTGCGGCTGCTACGTTAAGAATCGCGTGACATACACCGTTTTACTTTTCAACTATATCAATCCACCGTTGATTCAGAATCTAACGGTTGAAAAAATGCGCGTGTATCTAATGTGTATGATAAAAGCGCATGAATAAGAATCTGATTAGAGAAAATGAAATCCAACTTTTATACTGAAAGATACTTGAACCAGGATGGCATTTTGGATATATTCAAAGTAATATTTATATATCTTATTTAAGGAGGGCAAATAAGTAATTTACAGTGATGCTCTCTCACCTACTTGGCCACTCGTGAGGCTTAAAAGGTAATCAGTGTTTGTGTTGGGCACATGCTAAAAATGAGTTTAGCTGCTGTGCTAACTACTTCGCTCCTTTCTTGCTTAACTTAAACTAATCTTTTTAGATTATTAAATTTTACAATATATATATGTTTTCTGTTTATTTAAAATTGTTTTAAATTTATTTTAAAATGTTTATCATTTTAGATTCGAAATCTATCCTTAAGAAAATATTAACTAATGAATATTATTTAACAAAATATTTAAACGGGTTTTTAGCATTTTTTCAAATTGAATTGGTCCATCTTTGAGTTATTTTTGGAACAATTAAAATATGTTATATGTACTTAAAATTTGTTATTAACTTATACATTTTACTAGTTTTCTAAAATTCAGATTTTTGTTATATATGTATAAAATAAAATAAAATTATTTTATTAACATATAATAAAAACGAAATTAGTGAAAAAAAATCCATGTTAATCTTACTAGCCAAAAAAAAAGAGAAATATATTTCTTATTACATAAAAATAAAATAAAACATTGTTTGGGCCTTTATTAATGGGCTGATGCAGTGACATATAACGCCAGATTGAAGGAAATGTAAGTGTCAAATTATTTGGGCCTATAAAGCCCAAATTTTGGTGGATATATATGTTACATTAAAATTTATTTCTTCTAAATTTATATTTGAAGCAATACAACATAAAAATTTATTGAAGCATTTCAACACGTTTTCTGGTATGGTATTTAATATTACCAAAGTGGCTTCAATGCTACATTTGACTGAATTACATAAATGAGAATTAATGCTAAAATCATTTTGTAAAACGTTTTTTAATCTAATCTCTAATTTAGGAAAAATAATTAACGTTTATAGTCACTATAATACTTACCATTTCTAGTAAAAAACCTACTGCTAAAAGTGTAGTCATCAATTAGAGAAATACTATCTCCGTTACAGAACGTTTGTAGTAATATTATTTGACCCGTTTCGAATTGAGAACCCGACCCGATAGTTAAGGAATTGTATAAACGACAAGTTTCCGCGTGATAACCATTAATGATTGTGACGGATCTCTTCCTAACCCAATTACTTTCACTTCCCTTATCTTTCGGATAATCCTATTTTACACCCGAAAAGATGTCTGGTCCTATAGCTCTTTGCCTTTTAGTCCTTCTATTTTTCTACATATTTGATTTGATACCTATATTTTAATTTTGTTCATATTAGCCCAAAAGCAAAAGACCTGTCAGTAGTCACGAGTTACGAATCATTTGTCTTTTCGTCTGAACAAGTCTTTGATCCATTATTATGAAGATTCTTGCTCTGTTTTGGAATTATATATCCGTGTGAAGAAAATCCGTTGACTTCATAAATGTAATGGACATCGAGTTCTTAGTCAACTTTGTAGAGTAGTAATAATGAAAATAGATACATATTTTATTGTTAAAGTAGTAATAATTTCGTGACAATAAACAGCAAAGAATATCATCATAGATGTAACAATATATTTTATAGAACATGTATAAATCTTCTATAATTTTCTTTCAAGATAACAAGATATGGGAAATGGTATAGAGTTGTATTTTTTGGTAATAAACAATTAGAGATTTAGATCAACAAAATTAGATCTATAATTTAATTCTTTTCAAATCTTCAAACATTGGTAAAAAAACTGCATAGTTAGACATATATACATATAACTTTTTTTCGAGACAAGAAGATATCAAATATTTTATAGAGTTGTATTCTCTTGTCATTAAATAGATATAAGCTTTTTTGTCAACTATTAGATCAACAAAACTCGATTTATAATATAAATTTTTTTGAATCTTATATAATATTGTGCCTATATAACTATTTGGAATCAGATCAGTAAATTTTTTTTATAAAAATGAACTTAACTATTTGGCCAAAACTTTTTTTCGAACAAGTTTCTAATAACCGAAAAAAAGAAGAAGAGAATGCTCCAACAAGTAACGAAACATTCGACACCTTTTTAAATAGGTCACAATAAATAAAGAAGACCATGGAACTAGATCGCTTTCATATTTGACAAGTTCAACATCAATCAAACAAAGTTGGGTCAATTTTCATTACCGTCTCTTTTAAGTCATAACAATATCATCTTTATCTAATTCTATGAACCCAAAGATTTTATTGAACTATGCATTATATTTATATATTGTATTTAAAAATATATATATATATGAAAATTGATCACTAAATTGCATTATATCATGGAATTTTCATTGTTCCACTTGTTGATTGTTTTTATAATTCCAAGATCAAAATAAATCAAATCAAATTCATACAAGTTGTTTGATAGAAACATGAAACATAATCGAAAAACAAACACAGAGTTTGAGAAAAAGTTTCATTCATTATTCTCGGATTAACAAAATCAATACAATGAATTGCTTTATATTGAAAGGCCAAATAAAATTGAGTCTTTTAACAATAGACCGGTCGGTTTATTAAAATTGAATTAAACCACAATATATTTCAATTTAGACTAATATCCCTTTTCAAGATGGCAAATAGATTGAAGTAACTGCCATCTTGCTTATGAATTGTCGAAACTAAGCTGGGAATAAAAGTTTTGTAAAGGCATCAGTTAGTTGATTTCCTGTCCGAACATGTATAGTCTTAATCAAACCACTCGTGATCTTTTCTCTAACGATATGACAATCTAACTCCAAATGCTTAGTTCTTTCATGGAATACTGGATTGTTTGCAATATGAATTGCAGAAATTGAATCACAATAAAAAGGAACTGGCTTTAATTGAGGGACTTGAAGCTCTGTAAGAAGATTAACAAGTCATTGAACCTCTTTGACTCCAAATCCCATAGCTCTATATTCTGATTCAGCTGAATGACGTGTATCCTTACAAGAAGCCCAATCTGCATATGTGAAGGCCTTAAGTGTCAAATCACTTGTTGCTGAATAAAACAGACCCATCCCAATCGTACCTTTCAGATATTAAAGTACTTTGTGTGCTGCACAAAGATGAGAAGGCTTGGGTGCAAAAGTGAATTGACATAACATGTTCACATCATAGGTGATGTCGGGTCTGGTTATGGTAAGATACATCATCTTTCCCACTAATCTCATGTACATTGTTGTATCTGTTAAAAGCTCCTCTTTGCTGTCAAGACATAGTTTTTTACTTGGATCCATTGGAATTGTAGAAGGTTTACACCCAACATTCATATTTCATCAAGCAATTCCAAAGTATATTTCATTTGACAAAGAGATATACCTTTCTGTGATCTTGCAATCTCAAGGCCTAAGAAGTATTTTAAAGGTCCAAGGTTCCTAAGTTTGAATACTGACTCTAAATCACAAGTTATTTGGACAACAACATCATCATCATCATTATTAGAAGCAATTATCACATCATCAACATATCCCAATATTGTTGTATAGTTACCTGAAATATTCTTAATGAATAATGTATGATATGTACTTGAAGAGTCTCACTAAACTTGAGAAACCACTGCCTTGAAGCCTGCTTTAAACCATATATGGATTTTTGAAGTTTACACACTGGGTTATGAGGTAAGTTTTCTCCATATTTTGCTGTGTAACCTGAAGGAAGATGCATATATATATTTCTTCATCTAAATCTCCATTTAGAAAAGCATTCGAGACATCTAATTGAGTTAGGCTGCATTTCTTTGCAGCTGCAACTGATAACAATGTCTTAATCATCGTCATTTTGGCAGCTAGAAAGAATGTGTCTATGAAGTCTGTCCCTTCTTGTTGAGTGTATCATTTGGCAACTAACCTTGCCTTATATCTTTTTAAAGTACCATCTGCATTCAGTTTCATTTTGTAAACCCATTTATATCCAATGGCTCGCTTGTTATGAGGTAAAGAACAGATTTTCCAAGTATCAGATTTTTGGAGAGCAATTAACTCTACATTCATGGCATGAAACCCTTCTCTATATTTCTTGTCTTGTGCAAACGAACTTGGTTCACCATGAATTGTGACTGAACAAATGTAGGTTTTCTACTATTCAGAAAGGTTATCATAAGACATGTAATTGATCAATGGATAAGGTATTGTTGTTGTACTATCTGCACAGTTATAGTCTTTCAAATAAGCTGGAGCCTTAGTCTTTCTTTTACTATTTGGTGCTAAAGACACTGTCTCTGTGTCTTTGATGTCTTCAAAATCTTCATTCTGATTTTCGCTTCATTGTCTAAAGCAGTATTAGTGGAAGAGCCCAAACTTGGAGTTTCTGTATCTGAAACTCCATAATCTGGTTTCTCAGCAGTCTCTGTAACTACAGTTGGTAAAACATCTCCATCAGCCTGCTTTTCTAAACTGTCGTTGTCCATACTATCTATTTCTGATTTAAATAGACTAAAAAATATGCAAGTTTTTCTGCATTGTCTTTAAAGGGGAAAATATCCTCAAAGAACACAACATTTCTCGATATTTTGACCTCATTTGTGTTTAGATCCATCTTTTTCTAGCCTTTGTAGCCCATTGCATAGCCTAAAAACACACTTGGTTTAGATCTTGGCTCAAATTTATGGCGATGTTTGGATGATGTAGAACAATAACATAGACAACCAAAAACTCTTAGCTCATTGTACTTTGGCAATTTTGAAGTAAGAACTTAAAAAAGAGATTTCTCTTCTAGCAAATGAGTCGGCATTCTATTGATTAGAAATACTGCAGTCAACACACAATCTCCCCCAAAATTCCAGTGACATTTGACTTTGAAACATTAATGAATGAGACACATTCAATATGTGTTGATGTTTTCTTTCTACTACTAAATTTTGTTCTGGAGTTTCTAGACATGAATGATAGGATATAATTCATTTTGCCTTATAAAGAGCTTCAAATTTTAACTATGGAGCATTGTCAGAATGAACACCTTTGACTTTGGCTTTATATTGAGTTTCAATCATCTATATAAAATATGGAAATACTCTAAGAACGTCTGGCTTTGTCTTCATTAGATACACCCATGTCACTCTTGTGTGATCATCGACAATAGTCAGAAAATATCTGTATCTTTCGACTGTTTTAACTGAGAAATGATCCCATGTGTCAATGTGAAGTAGTTCTATTGAAGTCCAAGATTTCTTGACATGAGCCTCGCGAATTTATATTGGTACCTTCGAACAAACCTCCTCGAGGTATGATCGAGTTCTGTAATTCTTCTAAAGCTGGAGGAGTCTTCATTGGAGTCTTCGATTTGATCGATCTCACAGATTTTCTTGAAGAAGACATAGCTTTTCCAGCTCGTTTTGGATAACGACAAACTTTCACCATGATAAAAATTTAGAATTGACGGAATAACCAATGATTTTTGATAAACAATCGGTGGATTAACCGAAAAGAAATAGAAAGATTCTTCAGTAAATGTATTCTTGGGCGGAACAACCTTGAAGATGCATGAAGAAAATTAAGATTCCGACTAATCGGAAGCTTGAGAACAACGAAATTGAAACGGCAGCTTGAAAGTGGAGATAAGATTGGTAATTGTTGAAGATTGATCTTCAACGCTTTGATACCATGATAGAAACATGAAACAGAATCGAAGAACAAACGCGGAGTTTAAGAAAAAGTTTCATTGATTATTCTCATATTAACAGAAATCAATACAATAAATTACCTTATATTAAAAATCAAATATAATCAAGTTTTTTTTAAATAGATTAATCGGTTTATTGAAACTGAATTAAACCACGATACAATTCAATTTAGACCAATATTGTTTATGTAAACTTGTCGGAACTTTTAACGTGTTACAAGCTAAAAGATTTGTCGTTTTTGTGTTGGTCCCAAAACTATTATGCACTTAAAATCAAATTTATGTTCACTAGTTATTTGACTATTTGAATAAAGATTTGTTCTTTTTAATACTATACAAGGGAAAGAATCAATCTTTTCGCTTTATTCAAGTAAAAATTACGTTTTGTCGTAAATGATTGTGATCCGAAATATCATGATAACATTTTGTGGTTCGTTCAAGCATTTCTATTTTTAGATAATAACTGTCATTGATTTTGATCACATGTGTTGTTAGGCTTTTTCTTATGTTCACCCCAAATCCTACAAAGATTATAGGTGGTTGGTCTTCACCCAAAAACCAATAAATGATTCGTCCAAAATTTCTTAGTAATAAAAAAAAATTAAAATAAGACCACATATAAATGAAAGAAAAAAAATTTAGAGTGTGAATTTTGATTATGAATGAGTTTTATTGATTAAATTGTTGACAAAAAAATAAAATCGTTAAAAAATTGAACTAGAACGGATAAAAGTTCAAAAACCTACTCTCTTAACAACAACAAGTTATATGAAGCCTAAACTGATAATGAAAATTTCTATTGGGAATGAGAATACTTCACATCTAAAGAACAAACTATTACTCGGACAAGAATAAAATCTAAATAGCAAAGTTGAAACCAAATCACAATCTATTATTTGATGTTTTGATAAAACTCAAGAAAAGACAAAACCTAGCAAGTCTTGAAAGTGTGGACAAAAAAAACTTGAATACTAGCATTATTTAAGTTCAGTCTTTGTATATTATAAATTACTGATTAGATAATCAAAATTGTGATTATCTCTTAAGACGAAAAGGTGGTAAAATTGTTAAATATTTTGGCTCGAAAAGTGAGTAATTAAAAAAGTTTGAGGCAGAAAGAGTAAATAATCATAAAATAAAGTAGTAAAAGAAAAATATAATAAAAAAAAGGCAAATATAGGATTCTTTTACAGGAACTTGACTCGCTGATTCTATCTCTCTCTCCCCACAATTTGTTGCTTTAACCTCTCTTTCTCTCTGTTCTCCATGTGGGATGTGGCTATAGTCGTCACTGCATCTTCTTCCTCACTTTCTCTCTCTTCCTCTACTTTCTCCCTCTCTTAATTTCTTTCATCTTTTTCTTTTTCTTTTTTTTTTTCCAGATTTTTCTCTGATTCACATCTTTTCTTCGAATGATCGGTAAGATTCTATCTTTCGCTCTGTGTATCATTCTTATGCTGCTTTGGGGTTTAACTGTAACCGTGTCGGTTATTATCCTTGATTTTGCCGACATACCCAACTCAAATCACGCGTCTTTACTGAATTTCCTTGCTTCTACTAATTCGATGTTCAAAGTTGAAACCTTTAAGCTACGAGACATTGTCTGTAGCTCTAGAACCTATTTAGTGGAGTTGGTAGAATTGAGGGATTTTGGAAGTTATGTAGCTAGATTTCCCCAATTTCTTCCATATCTGGTTTTCATTTGCTTCTGTAAGCGTTACTTTTTGATCTTCTTTCTTTTCATTTTGTGTTTTTAGTGTTGGGGTCTGCTTCGATTTCAGTTTGAGATTTCAATTTGTGGGTCTTGTTTCTTTATTGTGAATTTGACTTTATTTTGCACTTTCTTAGTGGTTTTTGGTTATTGATTGTATTGGTTTCTTTGTTTTATAGGTTGAGAGAAAGCGAGAGAGGATGGTTTCAGAGACTTGGTTTCGTAATCTGTGGAGATTTCCGAAGAAACATGATGGTCATAAAGAGAAGTTGGTACTTGGAGTATTAGCGTTTGAGGTTGCAAGTTTGCTGTCTAAACTTGTTCACTTGTGGCAGTCCTTGAGTGATAAGAATGTTGCGAAGCTTAGGCATGAGATAACACATTCCACAGGTATAAAGAAGCTAATTTCAGATGATGATGATTTCATTGTGAGATTGATACGTGATGAAATGATGGAGAATGTTGAGAATGTAGCCAAAGCTGTTGCTAGGCTTGCTAGGAAATGCAACGATCCTAAGCTTAAGAGCTTTGAGAATTGTTTTAGTGAGATGATGAAGACTGGAGCTGACCCTTATGGTTGGCAGTGTGGGTGGAAGAAAATGGATAGGAAAGCGAAGAAAATGGAACGTTTTATCTCATCTAATGCAAGTCTCTACCAGGAGACTGAGATTTTGGCGGATCTTGAACAGACTTACAAGAGAATGATGGCAAATGAATCTGCAACTGACAATCTATTGGAGTATCAGAAAAAACTTACATGGAAAAGACATGAAGTCAAGAATCTGCGGGATGTTTCTCTGTGGAACCGGACTTATGACTATACAGTCCTTCTCTTGGTTAGATCAATTTTCACAATCCTTAGCAGGACTAAACATGTGTTTGGCATTAGTTACAGAGAAGAGGCAAGTGATGTTAGCTCTGCAGATTCTGATTTCATTGGCCGCAGCCACTCGGTATCTACAATTTTGACACCTGTGTCTCATAAATCCGACACTAGTGGCCTTCCTAGATTTGCTTCTGGTCCCCTTGGAAAATATACGAGCCCAGCATCAGGTTCAGTTGCTACAAGGTCAACGAAGATGGGCGATTTCCTTTCAGGTTCTCTGAGCGTCGAATCCCCTAAGTCAGGTCCTCTTGGTGCAGAAAAGCACAAGCGTTTCAGGTTTTACTCAGGTCCGCTTGGAAAGATCACCTCCAAATCAGGACCACTTATGGGAATGAGTAAACACAACAAGAAGATGGGGCAGACCCCGGAACGGGCTTCAGTTTCCTCCTTGAAAAAGCAATCGAAACCCAACCGGTTAACTCAGGTTGGGCCGTTCAAAGGCTGCATGGTGTCTCAAGACGGGATTACTTCTCTTAGCACTAGGGCTCGTAATGGAGTAAGGAATAGTAGTGCTGAGCATCACATTCAAGAAGGAAATTCCAACTCTGTTCACGTTGAAAACGTAACACTTCCTTCTCGGCCGAAGTTGTCAGATGCTGCTCCTAATACCCTTGGTGCCGCTTGCTTAGCATTACATTATGCTAATGTGATAATCGTAATAGAGAGATTTGTTGCATCTCCTCACTTGATAGGTGAGGATGCAAGAGACGACCTTTACAACATGTTACCAGCTAGTGTGAGATCATCGCTGAGAGAAAGGTTAAAGCCTTACTCGAAAAACTTGAGTTCTTCCACAGTTTATGATCCAGGACTAGCAAAAGAATGGACAGACGCAATGGCAGGTATTTTGGAATGGCTGGGTCCATTAGCTCACAACATGATAAAATGGCAATCTGAGCGAAGCTACGAACACCAAAGCTTGGTTTCAAGGACCCATATTGTTCTTGCACAAACCCTTTTCTTTGCAAACCAGCAGAAAACAGAAACCATCATAACTGAGCTTCTTGTTGGCCTCAACTATGTCTGGAGATTTGGCAGAGAACTTAACGCCAAGGCTCTTCAAGAGTGTACCAGTAGTAAAACCCTTGAGAAATGCTTGGACACAGATAACTAGTGAAGCTCTCAGAGACGACAAACAAGTCTGCAATTTTACTACCTCTTTGACCTAAACAGGCACTGGATATCAACCTCTTGGGAAGCCAAGACGTTGGCACGCCCAGTATATTATGCAGCTTGGACCAAACCTGAGGACAAAAAGCAGTTATGTTGCTTGATTACCACAAGAGGTCTTATGATGTGAGATCCTCTTTATCTTCTTCCTCCTCCCTTTACTATTCTGCTTCTTCGTGGATTGCAAAATTCTGACTTGTAGTAGGATGATGATGCGTTGTATATTGTTCTGTGATTTTATTGTGGTGAGTTACATAGTGCATATACGTATGTGCCAAGCTTGTTTTTTGATTCTGTAAAATCCGTTTGGTGATACAGAAGAATCCTTGATTTCGGACATTAAGTTCCGATTTGTCCAAGTTTATTATTACTCCAGTAGTCCAGCTTGGTCTTCTCTCTTTTGGTTTCATAAGTTGATGGAATCGCACTTGATCTAGCTGGCCAACAAAGATAATTGTTTTTTCCTAATCTTAATATGATCCTCCTTTGCTTACAGAATTTTGTAACATTTTAAAAATAAGAAATATCTTTTTTTTGTTCAACAAAAATAATATCTAACATTAATAATATACAACTATCTTTACGTATTGCCGATCACAAAAAAAACTATCTTTATATATTGAAACTATGGATCGCTGAGGACAGTTGTTCAGTGATAGTGATCACTAGGGTTTGATTCTTTCCTAATGCAAGAAGAAGGAAAAAAAAGAATTTTAGGATATGAGGTTTGGCTATGGATCGATTTTTGTCGATCCAATTATAGAAGTAAAATTGACAAAGAAAAAAACAAAAAAACTACGGGTCATCATATATAATACTATTTTAAGATTTGTTAAAATATAACATTGTAATGATATTTAACTACTTTCATTAGATATATATAGCAAGTGGTCTTTAATCTAATGACAGACGGTAAATTCACTAAGACATGCGTACTTGCACAACCAGAGATCGAATCTCACCGCGTACATTATGTAGAAACTTGGCTAATGAATCAGCCAGTTGTGATCCATTGACAAAATATATATATATATATATATATATAGTATTAACTTAACTCTTTCACGGTAATAAGATGAAAACCAAATTATTGAAACATTGTTTACAAACAAAATTTTTTAGAAGTCTCTGTTTTGATCTTTAGGAATGAACAACCGAAAAAAAACAAGCTCTTGTCTATAAAAATCTTTCAAGATATGGAAGAAAAATTGATCACTATGTTGGTTCTTCAACCATCTTCAGTTAATGAAAAACCTCTCCATTAACAGTTCCATAACAATACTGTTAACTATAAATTTTTTAGTGAGACAACATGAAATTTATATTTGTTTAACTAAAACAATGCAGCATTTTACTCTTACAACCAAAAACAACACAATACTTTACTTTTGCAATAAAAAATAACAAGTCATCTATATTGTTAAATCTAAAATCTAAGAATTTATATATATATATGAGATATATATAGAGTGATTTACTAATATGGTACATAAAATATGTTTAATTATTTATATGGTGCACGATATTTAATACTTACTCAAATAATCTCCAAAATTTTCAAAATATAAGTTTGTTCACTTCATTTCTTTAAAAAAAACCTAAAGATGGAAAAAAATATTGTGCATTATTCATACAATTAATGTTAGAAGAAAGTGGAATTAAAAAATCACTAATTTTTACTTCAAAAACACAAAATCTCATCCCTCAATAAAGCGGTCATATATCTAATTGTTTTAATCAATATATGTTATTGTCTAATTTTAGTGTTGTCAACTAATTTACTAAAATTACGATTTTTGTGAAGAAAAGTTATAACTAGACAAACAACTTGATATTTACCTAAATATATCAAGTCCTTTGCAATTCCTATAAGAGTCTGACACAGATTAAAAAAACCTGATGATTGTCAAAAATGATGAGCTGAGGAATAAGAATGAATATTATGATTCTTATCAAAAATGGAAGATTTCAGTGACCAAATATTTGAGATAGTATAGATTGTAGTATAACTCTGCAAACGTAAAAAAAAAACAAAACAAAATGTTAAACAAAAAAGTTATTATGGTCAAGAAATAAATCTTATGGAACAAGAAATAAATCTCATTAAAAAAATATTTTAATAATTAACAGCATTGTTACAAAACTATTAAAGAATGAACTTTAAAATTTTTTTTTTTTAACATTGGGTCACAACTGGCCGGCCCATTAGCCAAGTTCCTACATAATGTAGACGGTGAGACTCGATCTCTGGTTGTGCAAGTGCGCTGTCTTTAATAGACTTACCACCTGCCACTAAACTAAAAGCCACTTGCAATAATGAACTTTTTAATTAACAAAATTAAACTTGAGAGATTTAAATCTATTAAAATAATTGAGATTTTAATAATAAATCTGTCAATACTTGATGAATTTTAATACTAAATTCCCAAATTAATCACAATTAGGTTCAAGTTTTTCATATGGACTTTATCAACAAAATCTTAACATATTAATTTTTTTTCCAAAAAATCTTATTATTATAATTTTTTTTTGTCAATACTGAACCACAACTGGTCGATCCATTAGTCAAGTTCTTACATAATATAGCCAATAAAATTTAATTTATAATTGTACAAATACGCATATTTTAGTACACTTACCGTGTAGCACCACAATAAATGCAACTTCTTACCATTATAATTATATGCAAAAAAAAAAAGAAAGTAACAAAATCTTTATTAAATAGGTAAAAAATAATATTATATTTAGAGGGAAAAAAAGGTCTGAAATGCAAACTTTGGCCGTACGGAAAATCCATGATATTTGCTTTGGCCGTATGTAACAGTGAGCTTGACTAGTCAAAGAATCATTATAATATCTATATATATATATATATATATACACGTTTTGATTTTTATCAGCAATAATAGTCCATGATGTTGGTTTGAATCACTTTATGCCACGATATTCATGAAGATTGGCAATATTAGATTTTATGTGTTGATCATCTTTTTCTGTATCATGTCTAAAACTCAGAGATGGAAATAATAAATATGTGTAGAGCTGTTATTTCCAAAAAATAATATGTAAGATCATTGTGTTGTATGTACATAAAATCCAATATATCTCTCTTGAGTCAAACCATATCTACTTATTATTTTGTTTTCCCTAATTTTATTACAACTGTAATTTAATTTCATTTGGAAAGAAATTTGCAAACAAGACATGCGCACTTGCACAACCAAAGATCGAGTCTCACTGCCTATATTATGTAGGAACTTGACTAATGGGCCGGTCTGTTGTGGTCCAATGTTAGAAAAAAAAAAGAAAAAGAAATTTGCAAACTCTTTCTGTTTTTAGCTTTGTTTTAACTAAAAATTCAAAAGCAAATCCATGATATTTATGATGGGCATGCTTCACTCAGTTTTCTTGAACATTAGCCCGTTTCATTTTTGTTTGTGGAATTTGTCCCTCATACATAGTAATGTAGAGATGCTTGTTTGGTCTCTATTTGAGGTTGCTTTTTCCTTTCTTTATGACTTTGATTTCAGGGCTGTGGAGTTGTCCTCGTTAATACAGATGAGGCAGGGACCCTCTTGTTGACAAATTTCCGAATTCTGTCAACTCATTGTAATGTTTACGTGGTGCATCACACGTAGCATTACAGTTTCATTTCTGCATCCTTATCAACTTTGCTGGACAATGCTGTAAATCGAAGGGACTATTCCTTGTTCTAGCAGCGTGAAGGAACTAGAAATCTTATCCCACTTGATACAATTCCATTTGCAGCTATCGAGAAGTTTAACAAACTGGTCAGTTTTTGCATCTTTGGGAACATCATTATGTGGCTTATTTCGGTTAACGTAGACTCTGAGTTTAGATGCTGTGTTTGTGTGTAATTTCTGTGTCCTGGGTATTATATGTAGGTGCAGAAAGTTCAATCAAACAAATATCACTCCAATAAGAATCCACCAAAAGGACTTCTTCAGGTCACTTGTAGGTTTTCGTGTTCCCCATTTGGTAGAAGTAGAACTGATTTTGAGTAATTTATGTTATCAGGTTCTTGCGCCGTAGATCAAAACTCAATTTGATATGTTAGTTTGAACCTATTTCATACGAATCATTTTCGTTTACAGGAAAAGACATGAGGATAATTGTCTATGGTTTTCGCCCTGGAACCAAGCAGTGAAACTTTGAATGTTATCCACCTTAATCCCACCTTCCGAATTTCTCCTTGAAATCTATTAAATCTATTGGCATACTTTTGCAGAGACGTGCTATATTTGATGTGCTACTAAGGTCTAACAAGCCCAGAGAGAGTATGGAATCTTTATGCTTTTACAAGAGGGCCTTCTAAATTCGGTAACACAAACCCAAAGGAAAGATTGCTTAATGAATATTTTCGGCTTCTCGGAAAAGGTTCTCAACGAGCATCAATGACGACCATGATTGAAGACGGTTCATTCACTCTGTCCAATGACCTTTGGCGGATATCTAACCTGAACTCGAGTTATAGATTGTGCCAGAGTTATCCGTTTGCTTTGATGGTTCCAAAATCCATTAGGTAGGACATTGATTCCTTGTACAAGAATAAAATAAGTTTAATTTGGTCTCTGCCAAACATAAAGAGCTTCTGTTTTCATATATGAGAACTGCACAGAAAGATTCTCTTTGTAGCTTGGCATACCTCTGTTTCTTTTTTGCTTTGAACCGTTTCTTAAGAATTGCAGACATGAAACTAAAATCTCCACATGTCTGTTGTCAGTGATGAAGAGCTGATCCAGGCGTCAACTTTCCGGGCGAGATGTCGCTTGCCTGTGATCTCATGGTGCCATCCGGGTACAAATGCTGCAGTTGTGGTGCTTTCATTTGAATTCCGTTGGTAAAGCTTCTATATAAACTATTTTCCTTTTTATCTTGATTGCAGGAAGTGGAGCTGTGGTTGCTCGCTCATCACAAGCTTTAGTTGGGCTGATGATGAACATGAGGAGGTATATAGAAGTTTCAGTTTTATGACGAGACTTATGCATGATAATTTAGTTTCTTATTTGGAATCTCAAAGTGCTTGAAACTGTGGATTCTAAAGTTTTGTTACATTTCACCCATTTACTACAGTAACTTTGATGAGAAACTTGTTGCTTCATTCTGCACTCAGTTAGCTGGTCATAACGAAGCACAAAGGTGAGCTTCTGATTTTTTCGTTATTTGGTTTAAATTACCATTTTGACTTACTGATGAGCGTTTTTGTCATCGGTATAAACCATGACACCTCCATGTGCTTGCATTTCTTGCATGGTTTTGTGTTGAAAATTGTAAATACCATATGCATATAACTTGGAAATGCCCACTCTTGTTGGCTTCATGTGATGTGAAATTATTCTCTGGAATGTTAAGAAAGGTCTGTTCGGATAGAATATTTAAAAGTCTATTGTTTCATATCTGCAATTTGGTTGAATTTTGATATTTTGGTATTAAAAATTTGCACTTACTCATTTAATTTTCACTTCATTGGAAGCTTTATATCGTAGATGCAAGACCTAGGAAAAATGCATTGGCAAATGGAGCAATGGGAGGAGGCTCAGAATCGTCTTCAAATTATTTGCAATCTGAAGTCTGTACATGACCTAAAATGGTTTGAATCCCAATATTTTGTCTTCTGGAACTGTTTTTTTACCAACAATGTTTCTTCTCAGATTGTTTTTTTTGGGGATAGACAACATACATGCAATGAGAGAGAGCTTTTCTCGCCTTAGGGATTATATAGATATGCATGGTACAGCATCATCCGATGGGACATCATCTTTCCTGGTTAGTACTGAATTTCTGGGATTTCTGTATCTGCAGTTGGCAGAGAAAATCTAAAGCAGCTATATTTTTTCCTTTCTTTAACAAATCAACGACATTCTCAAAGTTGCCTAGCACACGACATTTAGGTGGTTTCACCAACTAATTTAGATATGCTTCAGTTAAATTAATCTTAAACATGTAGATATGATCTTACATCAGCTATAAAGTTAATGTTCGCAACCTTACTTTCTCTTACTCTGTCATGGAGATATTATTGGCTTATAAGGTCATCAATGACGCTTAAAAGATCTCCCCACATATGTTTGTGATGATTCATCATCATTTACCGTACATTTTCTTTTTTTGTTAACATTGGGCCACAACTGGCCGGCCCATTAGCCAAGTCCTACATAACGTAGACTCGATCTCTGAATATGCAAGTTTGCCTGCCTTTAGTGGACTTACCACCTGCCACTAGGCTAAATGCCACTTTCTCGTACATCTGTTTTCTTATTTGGCTAAAAGTGGAGGTATATATTTGTGTGAAATCTATAGAGGCATGGTGGCTGGACTTGGGGTGGAGGTAATCTCAGTAGTATGTCTGCTTCAGTATCCTTGCCTGGAGATAGTGGTTGGTTGAGTCACATCCAGAGCATCTTAGCTGGTGTCTAACCAAATGTTGTTTTTGGTTATATCTTGACTTGTGATGTAACTGTGTAGTGATGGATGGGACAGAACAACGCAGCTGGTTTCTCTTGCATGTTTATTGCTTGATCCATACTACAGAACATTTTCTGGGTTTCAGGTATTCCTTGTGCTATAGTATTTTACTCTTGGCTGTCCTCATTCTTGTTTGTGACAGAATTCACTTACATCCTTATGAAGTTCAAGTTTAGGATTTTAACTTGATATTGTGGGTGGTTCTCAGAGAATACTTTGTGAAGAATGATACCATTTCAGATGTTACTTCCAATTGATTCACCTGCTTAAGCAACCTTTATAAGATATATGTTTGATGTGCCATTATCTTATGTCGTCTTTTCTAATGTTCCGACTTCACATTAGGCGCTTATCGAAAAGGATTGGTTAGCGTTTGGTCACCCAGTTTCAGATCGGATGGGAATGCCTGATGTTTGTGGATCTGACAATTTTGAATTATCAATTCAGTCTTCTTTTGCTAGAAGTTTTCCTTCATCTCCAGTACGGCAATCTTCAGGATCAGCAGCTGCTCAATCTTCTAGCTCTCCAAATGGGTTAAACAACTATTCACCTATATTTTTGCAGGTGAGGCGATTATAACTTTTTTTGAATATATTTACGATAGCTGAGTGGAACAATTGATGTTCACATTTATGGTGTTTGCAGTGGCTTGATTGTGTTTCACAGCTAATGCGGATGTATCCTTCTGCTTTCGAGTTTTCACCGGTACGTATAGACCGTTAACAGATAACTAACAGTTTCATGTAAAAATTCTTCTAAAAGTATTCTCTGCACTTCAATATTGCATTTCAGACTTTCATGGTAGATTTCACGGACTGCTTGCTTTCATGTCGTTTTGGGAACTTTTTGTGCAATAGGTAAACCTTTCATTTGAAACTTCCTTTCTGTAGTTTAGTTTGTAAAGTTAGAAGCTTCTGGATGAGTTGGAGCAGTGTTGTATAGTTGAAAGCTCCATGTTCAAGTAGGAACCGTGAGACCACTTTACTACTCTTTCGTGATAAATTTCAGTGAAAAGGAGAGGGAGCAATGTGGTATTTCTGAAGCCTGTGGATGCCTATGGGCATATTTTGCTGATTTGCGTTCCAACAAATTGAACTTCTCATGTTCATTGTAACCCGTTTTATGATCCTTCAAGATATGATGGCCCATTATTACCTCCTGCAGCAGCTTTATCCCCAACTCTCTGGCCCCAGTTCCATCTCCGTTGGGCCTGCCCTGTAGAACCAAACGCTGATGAAACCGAGGTCCAATCTAGAGCCCTGATTGATAAGTATTCAGAAATGTTGAAGGTGACCCATGGTTCTTAACTTTTTCAAGAGTACGAAGTAACTTTTTGTAAAGTTTAAATCTGCTAATTTTGTTTGGTCTTGGTTGTTTCTTGTGTTGGGTAAAATTAAATGGAAGCAGGAGAAAGAAGAAAATGGAAAGAAGGTGAATGAGTTATCATCTGCAGTGAAGTCATTAAGCAAGGAGTTACGAAATGAAAGAGATAAAAGCCGTGCAGCAACAGAATCAGCCACGAGGGCTACAAAAGAGTGTGCAGCCATATCACGGGCTCTACAGTCACTCGGCTGCAAAGTTAACTTCACAAAGAATGGAGATTGCACAGTAGAAGTAGTAAATGGAACACAGAAATGTTCTCACTCAATTCGGCAAGAAGCATCAGAGAACAACACAACAGAAGTGTCAGAATCTATCTCATCAGTGACTGAACAAAATGTTTGTGAAGCATTGTGTCCATTGCGTACAAGAAAAGAAACATGTCGATGGCCTGATGCAGGTTGTGCTCATATCGGGAGCCAATACGTTGAGTTAACAGCAAACTTTGAAACGTTTGATAAACTCTCCATCTACGAGAGCTATTTCACAGCTGAATGAGAGAATTCAGTTCAAATTTGACACCCAAAAATGGAGGACTTGTGTGTACTTTTTTGACAGAGTAAAAGGCATAGCAACAGCAATGAAGAGCATAATCATTATGAATAAAACTCCATGCAAAAGGCGGTGCGAACCCACCAAACCAAAAGCTTTTTGGAATGTGGGGGAAACTAACTTCTTGTATAGCAATGCAATCATGAATCATGTATAGACAGACTAATGACCTCAGACCTTTGGTTCCATTTGTTGATTGATAGTGAAGTAAAGATTGAAATTTGGTGTACAATTTTGTTGTAACTAAGACCGATTATATGATTAAAGTGGCTGAATCAAGAACACTAGTTCTTGCTATCTAATAGTCTGGTGATGAATAATAATTCGAATACGGCTATGGATATTTTGTTCGGGTCGGTTTCTTTCATTTTCGGTTTTGAGAATGTAATAATAATATAGGCTATGACTAAAATTCTGTTTGGTTTCGGATCCAAACATATATTTTATTTCGATTCAGTTCGGTTTCGGATGGTTACTTGTAATCAAAAATAATCTAAAAACCAAAATTCTTATTATAATAGTTAGCATACTACTAACCAAAAGCAACCAACGAAATTAGTATAATAAATTAGTTTCGGTTTTCAGTTAAAAACGGAACCGAAATTGAAGTTGGTAGAACCAAATGGAATTTTGCCAAAAATCTAAACCAAACAGAGAAGACCAAAGGCCATATAAAGGTGGAGTTGACACTTGACACGTTTTCATGTTCACAATCTATGTCTCATAAATCCACCCAAAAAACTCCTAACCGAATAATTAAAAGAGCAGTTATAAATCGATTTCAAGTAAAAGTGAAAGACGTGAGAAGTGATTGATGATTAATAAAATGTTAACAAATGAGATATGTCAAATTTGGGGTAACATTTCAAGACTCTTAAATGAGATAGTTGGCTTGGACCCTCATTGTTTAATTTTACCATCGATTTGGGTCGTTAATGGTCAGATTCGTGTTCGGTTGCTACTGACTTTTGTGTCCCCCCAAAGGATCGTAAAGTCAATCCCATTTCGGAAATTGTGCCAACAGATATTCTCAAATCAATCCTTTTCCGAGTTGCGATTGTATAAATAATTGAATCTCTGGTTTTGTGTGGTAATACGGTTCAATTTGGTTTAAATCAATCTGGTTTAAGATCAAATCAATTTTAAAACTGGTTTATATTTGGTTGTTATTGGTTTAAAGGTCGGTTTGCATTATTAAAGCAAAGGAAACCAAGTATTTCTCTGTTTTTTTCTCTTCTTGTATTAATTAGGCAGGCCTCTTGATTCTACAACTTGAGGATAGCAAGTGAGTAAGACATAATTTAAGGATAGTGATTCCATTAAAATTCTTTTGTCAATTTGGATTATGAGAACCACAACAGAATTTATAATTGCATTTACTCTTTTTTTGGGTGCATATTAATTCCGATAATTATCTCCATGTAAGTTTGTTGTTTGTTTTGTTAACGGGCTCGAAGCCCAACCAATCTCCGAAAAGTTAGTACTATCGATTAGTGTAATTTCGGGTTGTCCAATAAAACCTAAAACATAGTCTTATATTCGTCTGATCAAAAAGTAACAATTTAGTTGTTAGTAGAAATCAAACTCAGAACTAATAGAGTTATAATCTGTCCCAAAGTCAATCTTTACCATCAATTTACTTTTGTTGTTTTGTTGTATTAACAACTCTTTTTAGTGCAAAATGTTTGTCACATAATTACATAACAATGCTAATAGTGCTAAGTATGATACAAGGATGAGAGACATATATCATCGAGAGTTACAACACTTATCTCACTATCATAACCAATCGAAATAAATTGGTAGATACAAAGTTGGGTATATATTAATGGTTATTCATTAGACATCAACTCAAGAGTTACAACACTTATCTCACTATCGCAACCAATCGAAATAAATTGGTGGATACAAAGTTGGGTATATATTAATGGTTACACTATCAAAGTTGAGAGCAACTTTACTTCGTAAGCTAGGGTCAAAATATGAAGAAACATATGATAATTTAACTGACCCAATTATAAGATAAGGTTCATAAAATCATGAAGATCAATACTACATGTCGTATGGGACTAAGTGACAGATGTGTGATTTACTCCTACTACCTACTTTGATCACTAAGACATTTAAGTGTTTTGTATTTAGTTTTAAATGTTACAACCTCTCTCAAACTCTCCATTAATTAAGAAATGCATCAAATTCCAAAACCTAACCACGTTTGTCATGAGAGGTTTCACATCATCAAATTTATATATTTACTTTCTTTTGCTTGGGTTGGTGATAGGATTAATTATGAGATCGATGTTTTGTTTTCTTTAATTTGTAGTTTTATTGTTTTCTAAGCTCATTCAGTAATTTTACCATATAAAGGTTAAAGAATATATTAAAGACATTAGGTATTTTCAAAGATTTGTTAATATTGTAGAGGGAGCTCACGATTCTTCATTTGTACAACAGAGTCATTCTTTGTTTTTGTTATCTCTATTTCAAAAGTTGGTTTAATTTGGTTTCTGTTTTCAAATCATTAGACTGGTTTTTAATTGTAATTAGTCTAAATCGGTTAAAGGCTAAACCGGAAACATAGATTGTATAAGTATATTTGTTATAACTAATGAAAGGCAAGTTGGATTGAATCAAAATCACATGGTATCAGAACGTGTGTAAGATTATGTTCTTCTGAATTTCTTCATCTCTCTTTCTCGTCTTCTTCTTCTTGGCTATGGCGATTAACAATGATGCGAACACTGGAGTGGTTGTTCTAGCTGTGGTGATTGTGTCGCTTTATCAACTCTCAAGTTCCGATAATCCAGGAGCTTTGATTTCGCTGATCTTGTTGAATGGTGATAACTACAATCAATGGTCTGTCGAGATGATGAATGCGCTTCAAACAAAAAGAAAGCTCGGATTCATCAATGGCGTTCTCATTAAACATGCAATTACTGATCAAGACGAGAATTGGCAGACTATTAATTCGATGATTGTTGGTTAGATTCACGCTTCAATTGGTTGGAATTGTGAGCTCATCCTTCTCTGTCTTCGACTGTTCAAAGTGATTCTCTCTATCCTTTAACCAGTTACATTTCTGATGAACGTTTCTCTATCAGTCACAGAGCTTTTTTTAGCAAACTTATTGAAGCTCACAAACCTAAGCACTTTGGTGAGGCTGTCCGGATAAAAGTGTTGAATGATGCTATGTCCAAAGAGGTTATTGCACTCGAATATCAGCATACATGAGACATTGTAGACTTTCCACCAAGCAGAACGACTTTAGGTTCTCAATGGGTCTATCGGACAAAGTACAACTCTGATGGTACCACTGAACGTTACAAAGCTCGCCTTGTTGCCCTTAGTAACAATCAGGTTGAAGGTGAGGATTATTCTGAAACATTTGCTCCAGTGGTGAAAATGACAACTATCCGGTCTTTGCTTCGTCTTGTTGCTGCTCGTGGTTGGGATGTGTTTTAAATGGACGTCAACAATGCATTTTTACATGGCGACTTAGAAGAAGAAGTCTACATGAAGTTACCTTCGAGATTTAGACATTCTCATCCCAATAAAGTTTGCAGGTTACGCAAGTCATTATATGGATTAAAGCAGGCTCCTCGATGTTGGTTTAAAAAACTCTCTGATGCCTTATTGAAGTTTGGTTTTACGCAGTCATATGGAGACTATTCCTTCTTCTCATACACTAAGAATGGACAAGAAATTTGCGTTCTCGTGTATGTGGATGATTTGCTCATTTGTGGGAGTGACAATTACTTTGTTCAATGCTTCAAGGACTATATCCACAAGTGTTTCTCTATGAAGGATCTAGGAAAATTGAAGTCAGCAGAGGCAAAGCTGGTATCTTTTTATCTGAGCGTAAATATGCTCTTGATATTATTTCTTACTGTGGTTTCTTAGGCTCACACCTAGTTGCAACACCCTTGGAGCAAAATCATAAACTTGCAGAGGATGATGGTCCTCTTCTCAGTGATCCTACAAAATATTGACGCCTGATTGGTCAGTTAATCTATCTAACTAATACAAGGCCTGATTGTAATTACTCTGTTCATGTTTTGTCTCAATTCATGCAATCTCCGAGATAAGCTCATTGGACAGCTGCCTTGCATGTTAAGATCTATCTCTCACAGTCTGGTGTGACTCATATTGGGCTTCTTGCCCTCTTACTAGACGATCCTTGAGTGCGTATGTGGTGATGTTAGGCGATTCACCGGTTTCATGGAAGACTAAAAAGCATGACACTGTATCTCATTCTTCAGCAGAGGCTGAATACAGAACAATGGCAGCTGCTCTTAGAGAAATAAAATGGTTTCGCAAGTTTTATACTGAACTTGGTATTCCTACACATATTGTTCCGTCTCAGTTGTTTTGTGACAGTAAGGCTGCAATTCACATTGCTTCGAACCCAGTGTTTCACGAACGTACAAAACACATAAAGTCAAATTGTCATCAGATGCAGTTTGTGATAAGATAATCACTCTCCAACACGAAAGAACGACAGATCAAATAGCAGATATTATGCAAAAGCTTTGGGAAGAGATCAGTTTCAGTTTCTTTTCACCAAGTTGGGAGTTCGCAACCTTCTATCTTCAACGTGAGGGGGACTATTGCAGAGAGAGCTCACAATTGTCTCAGGGAGCTCACGATTCTTCATTTGCAGAGCAGAGTCCTTCTTTGTCTTTGTTATCTCTGTTTCAAAAACTGGTTTAATTTTGTTTGTGTTTTTAAATCATTAGACCGGTTTTCAATTGTAATTAGTCTAAGTCAATTAAAGGCTCAACCGGAAGCGTAGATTGTATAAGTATATTTGTTCTGATTAATGAAAGGCAAGTTGGATTGAATCAAAATCTCAGTTTCTCTCTAATTGATTTTCTAAAGTGGACATATTCGGATGTATAAAGTGGTAAGAAGAATGACCAGCATTCCAACCCTACCAGGAAGATTTTTCTAGCTGATGTTCTTATTCGTAGTATTAGACAGTCAGTTAATAGTTTATTGTTGTAAATTTTCTTACCCCTTGGTGAGATATTATTAATATAATGAGTTGATATAAAGTTGATGCTTTCTCGTAGTGTTAGAAAGTCTAACTAATCATTTAGTGTTGTAAATTTTATTAACTCATGTGAGGTATTATTAATATAATGAATTGAAAAAAAGACTTGGTATTAGAGACGATTTGGGGGTAGTTATAAATCATTGTTTTTTGATTAGACGAAGATAAGTGAAGTCTTAGCTCTCATTTAAAAAAAACTTTTAAACTAGTCTAGTCGACAATGCTTTTCTTAAAAATTTAAAAATTTAGTTAAGATTTAGTCCAAATATTTTGATTAACAAAAAATTTACTATAAGATATTATCTTTTTGGGTTTACAAAATTTGTATTGATTAATATCAAGTAGTGGTAGTCTTGTAGTAAAGACGATCTTGAACAAGACTTAAACATGTAGGTTTTTAATTCCATTTGTGTTGGAAATAAAGTTATTGCTATTTAGTCAAATGAAGATAAATAACATCTTTAGGTCTCACTAAAATTCGGAAATTAACCTAGCTATCAATTAATACTCTTCCTAAATAAGTAATTGGGATTCGATCCAAATACTTCTGTTAACAACAAATATTCATTTGATATTTACTATAAGATATTATCTTCTTGGAGTTTGCAGACCAGTCGACATATGATGTGTGTTCTGGCTTCTTACATCAGCAACATTTGTATAAATAGACTCAGTTATGTTGTGTAGTAAAAATATCATATTCTATCTAATACAATATTTCAGTATGTTAATTGTTATAATAACATTAGATAAATTTCTTTTATCATCTGTAAATAAAAAAGTAGTTGGTAAAGGATTTATAGTTCTATGACAAAAGTAAAATTTAAAACAAAAATCTGACCACATCACTTAAACTCTATAAAATCCGTACATGCAACTTTTTACACAACTTGAACACAATACACTTAACTCTCTACACACCGATCTCTTTCTTTCTTTGTGAATTTCTCTCTCCATTTCTCTTCCATGGATCTCTTCTCACTACCTTCTCTGTTCCTACTCTCCACTCTCTTCATCTTCTACATTTTCAAGTTGGTTCTCAAAAGAAGAAACCAGAGAAACTGTTTCATGCTTCACTATGAGTGCTACAAAGGAAAGGAAGAGAGAAAACTTGACACAGAGACTTGTGCTAAGGTTGTTCAACGAAACAAAAACTTGGGTCTTGAAGAGTACAGGTTTCTTCTTCGTACAATGGTTAGTTCAGGTATCGGAGAAGAAACTTATGGCCCAAGTAACGTCCTTGAAGGTAGAGAAGACAATCCTACTCTCTTAGATGCTCACTCTGAAATGGATGAGATCATGTTCGACACTCTAGACAAGCTTTTTGACAAGACAAACGGCGTAATCTCTCCTACAGATATCGACATTCTCATTGTCAATGTCTCACTCTTTGCTCCTTCTCCTTCTTTAACTTCACGAGTCATTAACAGATACAAGATGAGAGAAGACATCAAATCCTTCAACCTCTCGGGATTAGGGTGTAGTGCAAGCGTTATATCCATAGATATCGTGCAAAGGATATTCGAAACTCGAGAAAACGCTTTTGCTCTTGTGGTTAGCACTGAGACAATGGGTCCTCACTGGTATTGTGGTAAAGATAGGTCAATGATGCTCTCAAACTGTCTCTTTCGAGCTGGAGGAAGTTCTGTTCTGTTAACTAACTCAGCTCGGTTCAAGAACCGGGCTTTGATGAAGCTCGTGACCGTGGTTCGAGCCCATGTCGGTGCAGACGATGAAGCCTACTCGTGTTGTATGCAAATGGAGGACAAAGAAGGTCATCCAGGCTTTCTCTTAACCAAATACCTAAAAAAAGCTGCAGGTCGTGCCCTAACCAAAAACCTTCAAGTTCTCCTACCTAGAGTCTTGCCAGTCAAGGAACTAATCGGATACGCAATAGTTCGAGCTCTCAAACGAAGAACCTCAACAAAAGGAGAGTCCACAAGCTCAGGGATAGGTTTAAACCTAAAAACAGGGTTACAACATTTCTGCATTCATCCCGGAGGAAGAGCCATTATCGAAGGAGTTGGAAAAAGCTTAGGGCTCACGGAATTCGACATCGAGCCAGCGAGAATGGCACTTCATAGGTTTGGTAACACATCTTCAGGTGGTTTATGGTATGTTCTAGGTTACATGGAAGCTAAGAAGAGATTGAAGAAAGGTGAGAAGATTCTAATGATGAGTATGGGAGCTGGATTTGAGTCTAATAATTGTGTTTGGAAGGTTCTTAAGGATCTTGATGGTCAAAATGTTTGGGAAGATTCGATTGATCAATATCCTGAAGTTTCGAAGATTCCTAATCCATTCATTGAGAAGTATGATTGGATCAACGACGACACTATGAACTTTGTTCGTGTTGATTGATAATCACTAGTAAGCAATTTTCTATATTTATCAATTGGTTTTAAGAAATGTATCTTTACTATTTCAAAGTTTGATTATTTGGAATGTTTTTTTTTCTTTTTTATAAGATTTTATTTGGAATGTTAAAGACCAACAAGTTGCTATAGTTTTTTTTTTATCAATAGAAATTTAAAATAAAATAAAACATGTTGAAAAGACAGGTTTTCAATAAGATTTTTTTTTTCTTTTAATTTTAAAATTTGTACCAATTTGTGTAGAGGACCAAATTTAGAACAGTAACAAAGAGATTGTGTCTTAAATTTACGACTGGTGCAATAAATTTGTCAGAATTGCATTATTGTGAGTTACCAATTGATGCGTTAAGAGTGAAGCAATAAATTTCATGTGTGTTCACAGATTGGAATTGATTTAGATGTCTTGTATAAATACATATATATATATATATATATTTAGATTGATGCGTCAAACTCTCTGACATTACCTTTGAATGCAATCAGTTTTATTGTTAGATTGTGGAGCCTAACGTAAATTTAGTAATCTGTGGTCCTACTACTCTACAAGATCTAGGGAGAAAACAATAGAGCTCCATTAATTTGGTGTCTTTTAAAATTATACTACTATATCGTTTTTGAAAGTAAATTGCTGTTACTTGACAGAGCCGTCTTCCCAAAATTAAAAGTCTGGTGTTGGTAAAACAAAATCGTTTTTAGGTTAGAAAAATTATTTTGGGTGCTAAGTTATGCTAAAAGTAAATAAAACTTATTAATGAAAACAATAGTATCGTGTGAGAAAAACAAATTTGTAATAAAAAAAATAACAGTTTTAGTGTGAGAAATTTTTTTTTGTAATATGATATATGTCTAAAACAAATTACTTTTTTAGAAAAAAAGATTAATGATATTTTTCTAATAAGCTCTCTTTTTTTTGGGCCATGTGACAAATCTCATATCACACATGCTTATCCACGGCCATGTTACTTGATTTATAATGAGACTCTCTCTAACCCAAATTCTACTAAACCCTCAAATAATCTTACATAGAAATTACGAGATTCCCTAAAATTGAACTCTAATAAAAAAAAGTAAATGTAAAATTAATCACTTGAACAAAATAACTTTCAATATATCCTATTCTATTTATAATAAATGTGTTTTTTTATTAGTAATTTATACCAAATTACATTACTACTATAAATTCATAGATTTTTTTTCAACAAACTTAATTCATATCCAATACCTCAAACTTCTAAAATTTGAAACTTTTAACGATACGATGTGAGGCAAACACAATTACTTGGAGCGAAACTCGGATAGAAAACGTAGGAGTGGTGAAATTTAACCACTTGAGCAAAAATTCTTTCATGATTTGTAATTCTTAAAATAATTTTTATAAATTTCCTTAGGTGTAGAGAGTTATTTTTGGATATAAATCTATTAAATAAACTAGTAAAATTGAAATATTGGTTTACTTTCATATTGGGTGAGAAATTAATTCTCTAACTACTAGTTTGAATCCTATGCCTATCTATATAAATATGTAAAAAATGGCATTGAAATTGAAATTACAGAGGTGTAAAGTTATGGGGCCATCTAAAGGCCTTTTACTATAAAAGGAAAATTTCTCAAAAATCATTCTCAATTCAGTCTCTTAGCAAATAGTAACTCATGTAACCGAAGTGTATAACTTTGGTTCATTTAAAACCAAATCTGAACCAACCGATGAAATAAACCGAAATAATTACTTGTAAGACGTGTAAGACACGCGTTTTGTGGGTGCGTTGGAAACTTTGTTTTTACAAACAACATATCCATTGACGTTGTCGGCCATCAACACCGGCGGAGGAAATAGAGAATGGAGAGCGAAACCCTAATCGAAGCGGCCATTAGGGTTTTGAACACTTCCGATCCTCACGAAAAAGCTCGACTTGGAGATTCGATTGCCGTCAAATGGCTCCAAGGTGATATCACCGAACCTTACGATCCCACCGTCGATCTCCCTGTTCCGGACAGACCTGCTCGTCTCACCAATGTGTTGTCTCCTTCGAATTCTTTTTCAATCTCATAAATTTTCGAACTTGCTTGAGATGAAGATTGGATTTTGATTGATTTGTAGGTGAAATTGGTGTCTCCGGGTTTAATGCCGAAGCTGGGAAAAGCTGGTAGCTTACAGAGCAGGCAAGCAATTGTTCATAGTCTTGTTCATATTGAAAGCTGGGCAGCTGACTTGTCTTGGGTATGCCTTTTTCAGATTTGATCATATTTTGGGTTTGGATCATAATTGATAATGTGGAAAAAGGTTTGATTTTTGGGCAGCTTTGTGTAATGGAATGTGAAATGTGTCACTATGTTAATATGTTTTCTCATTTTGAATTTGATGGTATGTGAATATGCAGGATATAATTGCTCGTTTTGGCAAGCAAGAGAAGATGCCGAGAGACTTCTTTACGGATTTTGTTAAGGTAGCTCAAGACGAAGGTCGACACTTCACTTTGCTTGCGGCTCGGCTTGATGAAATTGGTTCTAGTTACGGTGCATTGCCTGCACATGACGGTCTTTGGGACTCTGCAAGCACAACATCTCAGGATCTCTTGGCTCGTTTGGCTATAGAGCATTGCGTTCACGAGGTGAGTAAATTTTACCTGACCTTGTAAAGTTTCACTAGTTTATGTCCATACCTTAAAACAGAAAGTATCAAAAGGAGATTGCCATCACTAATACTCTCAGATTTGTAACACAAGGTTGAACCTACAGCCTCCCCCCTGTCTTTCCATGAAAACATCAAAAACAGCTTAGTCCGGTTTGGGTCTCTCACGGATAACCGTACGTGTTCCTTTATACCATTTGCAGGCTAGGGGGCTTGATGTATTGCCCACGACAATATCCCGGTTTAGAAACGGAGGAGATAACGAGACAGGAGATTTACTGGAGAGAGTTGTGTATCCTGAAGAAATCACTCATTGTGCAGCTGGGGTAAAATGGTTCAAGTATCTGTGTGCACGGTCCAAGGATCCAGAATTCACTATCGACAACAAAGAATCAGATGATTGCAACGAAGAGATAATCAAGAAGTTTCACTCGGTAGTAAGGGAACATTTCAGAGGACCATTGAAACCTCCTTTTAATGCAGAAGCAAGAAAAGCTGCTGGTTTTGGCCCTCAGTGGTATGAACCTCTTGCTGTCCACGAGAGCAATGCCTAGCAAAATCCCTTTTTTCCACATACTTGGTTTGTTTTTAATCTGCAAGTTTCCAACATTGTAAACATGGTTTTGATAAAGGAGTACCCCATTCTTCAAATCAATATCTCATGTTACTTGAACTTTGAAATACATTTGTTTGACCTGCTTGAAGGAATAAAGGTTTCAAAAAGCAGTTTTGTTTTTTCAATTTAAAAGCTCTCTTTCTTTTTGTATGACAACTTAAGGAAATGTGAAGTGGTCTTTCCAAGGATGGGTATGATAGAAAACATCTGAAGAATGGAGTTTGGTCAGTTTAAAGAAATAAATTCAAAAGACAAACAGAGAATTAACAGAACCATTCTTCAGCGTAGTTGTCTCAGCGGTTCTGAAGAGTCTCGATTGCCTTTTTCCACACTGAAGCTCTTTGTTTTGCGTCTTCAAATGATAAAACCTTCTTTGGCTGCATAAATGCAAGAAGAGGTCACAAATCAAGTTTCATCTTCTCTGGTGGAGAGAATAACAGGGAAAATGATGGGTACCGTGCAAATCTTGAAATGAGAAGGGCTTGTGACTACTACGTTGAGGTCATTCGAATTATTAGACCAGATAATGTTCCCTTTTACAACTAGCTTTGATGGGTCAACATAGATTAGCTTGGGTTTGTTGGTGAGTATTAGTTGAACTTTCTTGCTCGTTATTTTCTGTAGTTTCTTTACGGCTGATATCATGAGAACCGATTCTCCCGGATCCAGAAACTGTTGCCTATTAACCAAATAATCACAAAAAAGTATTAGTAGATTGTCTGAGAAATCTCTAGTTTCAGGAGTTTTAAACTGTGAAGTTGCCCGGAAAACACTGGAAAGAAAGCCAAAATTCCCCACCATCTTGAATCAAAAGAGTCTATTGAAGCAAGCCGTGTTATGGAACCCGATGATTCAGAAGATGTAGAAGGAGCACCGATCCCATCGTTCTGTGTGGCTGAAGAATCTCCAATATGTGTTGGGTTCCATGGAGAACTGTGCGCCTCATCCCTCTCGGGAGATACTGTCTGAGACTGCATCAAACATATAAAGAAACTGAATCAATAAACGAGCAAAACAATGATGATAATAAAGGGCATTACAATTCCATAGTTTATGAGGATGTGTACCGCAGGATCTGGGGCTAGTTTTGGAGGAGTCTGGGACCTTAGATTCTTCCAGTCAACTCCTATAAAGAATGGATGTCTCTTAAGAGCAGCATAACCTTCTGACCCGGCACCTGGCCTTCGGCTTGGATCTGTATCCTGAGAATATCTCACAGTAAAGAGTTACTACCATATCATTTGATTGCTGATGACGGCTTTTGATCTATCTTACCAGCAACCGGTCGATGAGGTCTCTTGCAGCTTCTGAAAAATGATTTGGGAACTTTATATCTCTGGCTATAATTCTTTGGAAAATCAGCCATTCACTTGCGTCTTTGAATGGCGAAGTCCCTGAAAGCATTTGGTAAAGAGTGCAGCCGAGAGCCCAGAGATCGTTTCTGTTTAAATGGTGTTCCACAAAGTACCACAGATGTTTTTCAGAGTAAGAGGCATTGTAATCCACAAAACCAAAAGGCTAACATATCAAACCAAAATCTCTTACCCGAAGGTTGCAGGAGATGAGTTGAGAACTTCTGGAGGAACATATGCAGCAGTCCCGACAAATGTGCATGCTTTATCGTCTGTATACGTCACCAGTATTACAGACACAGGCTTAAACCAGAATCTGACAATAATTATTGATAAGACCTTAAGCTCAGAAATATCACAAGGGATTATGGAGGGTCATATTACCAGAAGCTGCATTTGGAAGTACTGTGATCTGACTATCTTGCATTGGCTTTACACTTCCAAAATCCGCAATCTTAATGTGCCCATCTAAAGTCAACAACAGATTTTCCGGCTACCATTTCAAGAAAATCATTTAGCACTGCCATTTCCGGGGACATTAAAGTGAAGATATTCAAATGAGAGGTTACCTTAATATCTCGATGTATCAGTCCCATATTATGTATATACTCAAGAGCATCCACAACTTCTGCACAGTAGAACCGAGCTTCATCCTCCGACAGCCGACCTTTCTGCACAAAACACACAAAAGGAACCATGATTATATGTCAAAATCCCACAATATCAAAAATCGAGAATCAATCTCCCAAGATTCTGAAGATCATCTTACTCTGGTTATTTGGTCGAAAAGCTCGCCGCCCTCGCAAGACTCAAGTGCCATATCTACCAAAAGCATATCAAGCAAATGCAATTACAGGAACTGTAACGAGATAGAGTAAGCATAACCCAATTTGAAAAAGAAATACGTACATAGGGAGCTAGTGTCTTGGAATGTGAAGAAAAGTTTGATGATTCCAGGATGTTCAAGTTGATCAAGAACAATCCTTTCCAATTTGACATACGCTGTTTTATTCTCCTTGGTGATGAATTTTTTGTCCATTATCTTTAAAGCATACACAGTTCCAGTTTCCTTCTTCTTTGCCCTAACAACCTGATTTGAATTATCCACAGAGCAAAAAGAAACTAGTGAATCAAAACTGGCTAAAGATATCAAATCCAGATAAAAGCTTCATCAAGATATGAATTAACACTACATTGCAGAAATTTTTAGATATGTGAGCAAAGTAATCGAACAGGATTATCGAGATGGATTCATGAATCAAACCCACATTGCCAAGTAAATGAAAGCATCAGAGCTAGGTTCAAGATATTGAGGAATCAAAAACGAAGCAATAATTTGAATTAAAAGAGACCTTCGAGTAAGAACCAACGCCATAGATCTTGCCAAATTCGAAATCATGGACGGTAAAATTTTCTTGTGGAGCTTTAAAGGCAAAGCTCTTGCTTCTGGAAATATTCGGACCATTGGATGAATTCCCTTGAATAACAAGCTTTGAATCAAATTCCTTCTCCATTGTCAGCATTTCCCTTTTATTCTACATCTCGATACGACCCATGATGATAAATCCGAGAGAGAAGAATCGATTTGACAGAGAAGACAATTTCGAATTCAGAGAACCGTTGGATCTGTACAGATAAAAGAATGGTATGGCAATGGAGTGTTCGAAGCTTTTTAATTTGTTTCTTTTTCAGGGTGGTGGGTTCCAATATCGAAATTCTCGAATAAAAGCGAGAAAATCTCGATTGAAGGAAAAAAGGATGAAAGAGAGAGAGATGAAAGAATATTGGGAAGAGCAGAGAAATGAGGGAATTTTGATGGAGGAAAGAGAGAGATGTGACACTTCCTTCTTCGTTTCTTCTTCTTCTTCGCTTTGTTCTTCTTTCATCTTCTGTTTTCTTTTGCATATATAATTAAAACTAATAATTAGTATTATTATTTCTTTTCAAAATATTAAAAGGATAGGATTATGATCACTAGGTGGAGTTTTTTGCATATTTTGGATAGAGAATTCCTTGCAATGATTCGTTCTCAATAACCAATGTCCTCGCTCATTAATTGCCTATGTTTCATATGTTAAACATATCTACTACCATCTCAATATTTTATCTTCAATTAGATCCACAAAATCTGATATCTTATATATATAGCTCAAATATTTCTAATTATCATGAAGATATACACTTAGACTCATTCAAACACACAAAAAAACCATCTTAATATGAGATCACCTCGACAGACAAGTAAGCTCAACCAAAATCCATGTCAGCTAGTCTTAATATGTTGCAGAATTTTATCTATTCTGTTGGACTTTCCAAACCGTTCAACAAGCATCTAATGTTGCATGTGAGTAGTTCAACTACCTAGTAGTTCGGTGACCATATTCACGGTGGTGATGCCTACATTACTAGCTTTGCAGGCTATCAACCTAGGTCATTATGAGCCACTCTGACACCAAGGGAGCTTGTCATAATCATTCCGGCTATAAAAAAAAGATCTAAAACACTCTAATATGAGGATCTGGTCATCATTTTCTCTCTAAAATACTGTTATATAATTTAGTGTTCCTAATCGAATTTCTAAAAAATTTTGTAACCTCCACTCTTTACCGTTTAATATAATTGATTATGCTATTCTCACCATAAACAATTACGAATTCCCCTAAAATCAAATTCTAGTTCTGAAAATTACATAATTTCACTTTGGTCAACACAATTATGCTTTTATCAAGTGAGAATATATAGATTTGCTAAATTCTAGTGTTTTTGTTGTTTCATATTCTATACAAGTGGGCTTAAAGCAATTCAGAAGCCCAATACAAGTTGGGTTCTTGTTTTCCAAAAGTTAGAGAATTATATGCAGAACTAGACTTTTAATTTTTGTAACAAAAAAAACTCTTAATTTCTATATCAATGACGGAAGACAAAAGACAGACATACAACTGTACTGAAATTTAATGAGAGTTCACATTGACAACATCATGTTCTAAATATCTAACAAGATATTTATCTGAGAAAAGAGAAAGATGCTAAAGTTACATTCTAAACCTACAATCAACACAATGACCAAAGTGAAGAAAAACAAAATAATGATAATGTGTATGTCATAGGACTTACTTGTCTTACAAGTAAAACTTCTGATTTACAAATCCCATCCGTCTTTTCTCCCACCGAACTCCCATTTCCGATCAGACAAACTTCCATACAAATCGGAGAATCTCCGAAGACATTGACTTCTCTTTTTGTAATGTTGCTTTGTGTTTCCACTAATTGCTACACCTGAAAATTTCGAAGTATCAACTGGCCAAAACGGTCTCACATACTCCACAGCTTTTTCAGCTTCACTCACATTCGCATACAAGAAATTCATCAAAACGTCTTCACAATTAAACTGCTCGTCCACAAATTCCCGACCGAGTTTCGCTTTATCAGATTGATACAATTCAAAGGCAAAGCGAACGTCCATAAACGCTGCTCCGGTGAGAATCATATTGTATCCTTTATGACTTCTTGCAAACTTCTCGGCACTGTAATTCATGGTTTCATCAGCAAAACGTGGGTAAAATCCAACTAGTTTCTGCGGATGCTCTCGCCAAACTCTAAAACCTTTTTCTATCTCATCACAAGGCATCATTATATCATCATCAAGCTCTAGAACAGCTCGGGTTTTGATAAGAGGATCGATCTCGAATCTGTTGTTCAGAGAATTTCGCTTCTGAACTCGGATTCTGACAGGAACGGCTGAGTCCAGATCGGTCAGTTTAGGAGGTTGTCCTTTGTTCCATATGACAACAATCTCTTTCACGGAAGGACATCGAGAGTAATGCTTAACATACATTTTAAGATTCCAAAGACGAGCGTCGTAAGTCATAGTTGCTAATGTGAACTGAGACAAGTGATCTTTGAACGGGTAAGGTTCAACAGCTCCGCTACCACCGTAGATGAATCTGGTGCCTACACAAGTGAGCAAAAGTCCTACAAGTATTATAAAACCGAGTACTAATCTTCCCACGGAAGAGTTAGGCTTCACGAATCCTCTGAGAAAAGGAGGTACTCGATTCAACCGAGAACAAATCCGTCTTAACTTCTCTGAGAACAAACCCGCAGTTTCCAAATTCAAGAGTCCATCGGTTCTTTTTCCTGCATAGTAGTTCATGCACCAGGTTGATGGAACAATGCAGTTCACAACCCCAAGCAAAAACCCAAGTAATACAACCACAGAAATAGCAGCTGAAAAAGAGGCATAACCAAGAGCAACCCGATGAAACAGCTCGCCTGAAGTTACACGGTCTCCATCAACAAAACCAATGAATTCACCAGAACTTAGCTGTTTCACATCGAAATGATGTTGCCGAACTCCATTCCAAGAGTTTTTACCTTTATGTGATGTTTCCAAAGAGAAAGGTACTTCAACTTCTCTGTACTCTTCCTTGGAAATAACCTCTATTTTAAAAATTCGTATCCTTTTGCCATAATTTTCACCGCAATCTTGACCAACACGATAAAGTTTGCCGTCATGTGAAAACGGTCTGCCTCCGTTTCTTGCCCCAACACTTTTTAACCCGTTATAGATAGGATTCTTCTTGTGTGGTTTCCATGGACCTAGAGGAGAGCTACTGTACCATATCTCCAGTTGTCCATTTTTCTTGGCCCAAAAGCTACTCTGGTCTGATCCAAATAGCCAATAATTTCCTTCGTAATGAATTATGGTTGAACCAACAAGAGGTTTTTCCATGACAACTTTCTCCAGTTTCCAACTTAAGGGGAAGTTAACAGCACGGTAGATACGAAGTTGTCCCATCTCGTTACTCTCTGGCAACATGTATATCTTTTGAAAAAAGAGAAAGAACAGTAAAGTTAGAGAAACGTTTTCAGAAAATAAGCTAAGAATTGACTATCATCTTACTTCTCCGTTGTAATTGAAGACAAATGGAAAAGACAAGTGCCAAGCCTCATCCAAAGCTATACCAAGAAATTTCCAACTGGCTCCTTTGTCAATACTTCTTGCAACTCCTATATCTCCTTGCATTGTAATGGGATTTTTAGTTTCGAAGAAGAGGTAAAGAGTATCACCCTGTTTCATAAATGAAAGTCTGAGAAAACAACTTTAGAGATTTAAAGATAGACTCAGTCAATTGCAATAGAGACTGTTTCCCAAAGTTCTTCTACTACATCTGTTAATAAGAAGCAAATCAAAGACACTACAATCGATGAAGGAATCAACCAGGAACAACCAATTAGGTATTATACCTGTACATAAAGAAATGGATCAGAAACAAAATTGCTTGGAAGACCAGAATTGGTGATAGAGGCACAAGTTAAAACTGGATTAGTCACAGGCCATGCTGAACTTTCGTTTCTCCATATGTTGATCTGTTTTCATCACCCAAAATAACCAGAAACAACGTCGTAAATCCCCAAATTATGATTGAAAACGAAACAGATTACATATTACCTAAGGAAAAAGATGATTACCATTCTAATCTCAAAATGCACAAATTCTCTATATCAAAATATCAAGTAATCCGAACAAAAATTCGAGAACTCACAGATTCTATGGGTTTGAGAGAGAAGGGAGAATCACCATAGAAAACTCCAATAGACCAGGAACCCTCATTATCTTCTCTGCAACCTGGAGAAGACGATAATACATGATTCGTATGGCCGAGATTCGACGGAAATGCAAACCACGCATACGTCACAGCCACCAAACCGTAAAATCCGAAACACGAAGCGAAGAACAGAAAACGATGATTGGAGTAATATTTATAACGATGATTGTTTTGAGAAGAAACAGCAACATTTTTCTGCCAGTTACTTTTTCCGACATTCTCCGTCATCGTCGTCTCTCCTACATAGTCGGAGACTTCCATCATCGTAAAAATTCACGAGGATCCAGATAAGTTATCGGGTTCTAAATCAAAAGGCCAATAACAGGTGACTGAATATTAAAATATATCTTGTAATTCTAAATGGATAATTCAATAAGAAGGTATAAAAGATATATGTATGGTGATATATATATATATATATATATATCTTTTGCAGAGATGATATTTAAACATGGGTTTGTGCATTGTGACCCACACGTTGCTGATTTGCTAGTTCCGTCCAGCTACTTTTGGTAAAACAAACATTTATAGCAATCGAACCATAACGATAGAATATAGTAGGAATATACTGTTAAAACAAGTAAACAACTCCGGAAAATCTTGTTCATATTTGTTGTGTATTCTACACTTTGTGGAACAAGTCATGTATATTGATCACTCCTCTCAAGGAGAATTAATCCATTTTCATGGTATACTATCAGAGCAAAGTGTTGTTTTTGCCAAGAGGAATATGACTCAATTGGTTTGCTCATAATTTTGTTTGGCATGAAGTGACGAATTTGAATCTTATCTAGTTTTAGTTGGAAAATTTTAGTTATAAATCAGGTTTTGCCAACTAATTATTGTTGACAAAGAAAAACAAAAGTCGGTGTATTTTTTGTTTTTTGTACTCTTTCAGGAAAGAGTAGTACATGTTATTCTATGACAACAGGTTCAAAAACAGGAAAGTCTAAAGCCAAAGAAAATTTTGTCTCTTCTCACCACTACCAAAACGGCCCACACAAGCATTATCCACCTATGAATATGGTGCTATGAGACTAAGACTTGGAGATTGGCACCACGTCCAGCCAATGTCATCAATATTGTGAGATCAATAGGGCTTCTCCGACATAAATATAAGTAGATTTTAAGTCCGTGTTGGACCACGAACTACAAGTCTTAAAAATTATATAATAATTTATGTTTTATTTTGTAATTTAAAAATATAATATAAAATTTATACTACAAATATCAGGTGTTTAAAAACATAAAATTTATACAAACATATTATTAAAAACTAAATAACAAAAAGTTATCAAATGATTAGCAATTATCAAATAATTAAAATAATGTTTATGTACCATAATTAAATAGTATATACTTAAGTTTAATTTGTGGAGCAAGTGGCTTTTAGTCTAGTGTTATGAAATAAGTCTACTAAGACATGCGTATTTGCACAACCAGAAATCGAGTTTCACTGTCTATATTATGTATGAACTTAGCTAATAGACCGGTTATTTGTGGCTAGTATTGACAAAAAAAAATCAAAATCGATCAAAATTAATTTAAGTTTGAAATCTGTGATCGGTTTAATTACCAAGTTGAATTGAACCGAAATATTTTTGGTTTAATTCATAATTAATTTTTGCAAACCAAAATCGAATTAACCAAACCGAATGGCCAGCAAAGCGGAAAAACGTTACTGCGATTTGACCATAATACCCTTACGCTACACGTGTGGTAACCAGAACCGGCCGCTTACGATGACGTCAGTAAATTTAGTCCGGTTTACGTGGTACAAGTACAATTATTCCTACAGACGTAATAAAATAATAATTACAAATCTATAACATTGGATACTATAAGATATGCATTTATTATACGACTGCTTTGAGTCTACGAATTTAGGGTTGGTGCATAGAGAGAGGGCGTGTGATCTGTTTTCGTATCCAATCTATAAATAGAATGCTACTATATATATTTATTTATTTTATTTTTGTTACAAATAGTGAACCAATTTACAAAGAGTGTAATATTTTTAAATATGGAAATATAAACTTTTTGAATAATGAAAAAAATGAATCCTTAATTTGGTAAAATATCTTTGCTTTACTGTCTCGTTTCTAATTGGAATAAGATCTATCAGACTACCCTACCAATATCATTCTAGTTTCGGAAGAAACTTCCATTTAGGAATAATAATTGTTTGTAATTAGATAATAACAATATAGTAAAAAATCTATGGCTGATTTTTTTCATAATTCGATTCAAGAAACATAAAAAAATAAGAGCTCTAGAAATCGGATTAGTCTGAAATTTTTCTTTCGAACTGGTTCAACTGGTCAACAAACCATGAATTATGAGACTCAACTAATTTTAGATACAAGAAAAATTATGTAACTACTTTGGATATCATATGCAAATGTAATTTTATTATAAAGACACTCAAACTCGAGATAATGACATTTTAAATTTCAACGTAATTATTGGACCAAGTCCACCTGGGAAAACAAATAACTGAGGCTGATTTGTTTCTTTCACTTATGGATTCATTGATTTGGACATCCCTAAATGATATGAGTTGTGCACTTTAGGTTTCATGCTCATTAGAAACATTTATTACAACTAAACATATACAGACACACATACGTATGTGCTTGCTTTTTTTTGAGAGATGAATCTAATATCCGAAACTGTAATAAGCAACAAGAATAGTAGCCAGAGGAACAGAAACATTGTCGTCTAAATGATCAGTGATCGGTAGTGACTCAACCACAGTGGCGACCATTGCGACCACTGCGACTTTCTCAAAGGTTGTTCCCCAGTTCATGTGAAGGTACCCAAGGCTTGAGTAATAGTAAAGTAATCTGCAAAAGAAATTTCGGTTTAGTTGTTTAAGAGTAATGTATTAAGAAGACGAAAATTTGTAAGTTTGATGTGATTTAAACCCGATGGAGATGAAGTAGCCAAAGATGAGCATGGAGATACTTCCTGCAAAACTCTTTCTTGGGTTATAAGGTATCTTCATTGACCCAAACTTACGTCCCATTATATCAGCTATTCCTACAAAAACACATTGATGGAGCTCACATAGTTTATACACTAATGTGTGTATTATGTCTTTTGGTAATCGAGAGATTCCAGTTTCTAGGGAATCGCCGATTTCGATCAGTAGAGATCTCACATTATCCCTCTATAGAGGATTGGGGTCTCTGACATTGAGAATTGACGCATGATCTCTATTCACCGTACATCGCTTAGGTGCCAGAAAGTCCCATTGTGAATATTCTCTCCTAAGCGAATCGACCGGTGATCCTTTGGACTTTTGGTACTAAATTTAAACTAAGTAGTCTATCATCGATTGGTTAATTTGTGAATTATTATTATATTAATGAACATAAGAGTTATCAGAGCTAACAAGTTACCATCACCACCACACATCATTGCTAATGAGATCATTCCAACAGGAGACTCTCTCCAGAAGAAGACCGCAGAGACGAGAAGAGCAAAAACGTAGAACAAAGGACCTTTAAGCAACTCTCTGTTAGGATTAGAAAAAAAGAAATGTGTCTGTTATATTGTTCAAAATCGTCAGAATTAATAGTTAAGACAAAAGAAAACTATTTACTCTGGTCTGCCTTCTCTTGTGACAGATTTGACAAGTGTAGAATTGGGAGAAACAGAAAATCCATTGATAACAAGTCTTAAACCATTCACTAATGGAACAAAACCAGCAAAGTATCGAGCTTCGGTTGATCCGCTAAACTTGAAGATAAAGAAAAAGTAATCAAAATGCTGATGCAGAAAGATTATAAGATACGGCATTCCCAGAGTAAGCAAATACCTGAAGATGGGCCACGAGATTACAAAAAGTAGGCCCGAGAGTATATGCACAAGCTTTCTGCTCAAACTCTGTTCACCAAAAACAAAGAGAATCATTTATCTTTCCTTTTTTTTTCTTTTTTTTTTTTGTCAAATAGCTTCTCATTAAACTAAAAAAGAGCTACGCATCCTCAAAAGCCACATTACAGAAATTAAAAGATGATAGCCAAACAGTCGGCTTCTCCGTTGAAAGATCGAGGGATACATTCGAAATCGATTGAATCGAATAAAGAGAGAAGAGAATCATTTATCTATATGTCCATTTTTACTTTTTAACTCGCTTTTCTTACTGCACTAATTTACTCTCTTTTTTTTCCAACAAATAACTACTAAATCGAAAAGATCTGATCTATAGCCTAAGTTTTCCAAATAAAACATGATGAAATTCAAATTTACCACCTCATGTCTAATTAAACAAGAAGTAAACCAATTTGACCACATGTTTTTTGGCCTACACTAATTTACTCACAAATAATATCGGCTATTTTTTTTTATGTAATTTAAACAATCCGATTTAACGGAAATACCATAAACACCCAAATTTATTATATACAATATTCATAATTATAATTCGGATAATTCGGTTCAACAAAAAATACTATAAACACCATAAACTTCGGACCAGTTACAAATTTTTCTCTCTAACCCGTTCATCGAGTCCATGAGTTAAGTGACTATAAAATCTTACTAATCCTAGGATTTTAAGGAAGTCATGTAAATATCTATATGAACCTATGCAGGGTGCAAATGTGATTTTGTTTCTAGAAACAATTGAATTTCAGTACTACTACTAGACTACACTCGCACACGTGTGGGCAGTGTCGGCTAAATCGTGTGAATAATTATAAAAATACGATTAATAAAAGACCTGTGAAATGACGTTTCGTTTGGTGAGACTTTCGAAGCTTAAGACGAGCGCGTAAGCTCCACCGAGAACAGCCACGGTGGCTCCAACATCATGCACTAACGAATCCGTAGCAACTGCAGAAGAAAGTACAGGACGACGAGCACGTAGCTCACTTGCAGAGCCAATAAGACAAGGAGATATCGAGAAAATCGGCGAACAAAACGACGTCGTCCAAGCTTTATTCCCAAACCTGAAACTCCGACACAACCGATGACTAATCGGAGACACAGATAACGTCACCGCCGCCATTAAAACCGGCACACCGGCAAAACCAAAGCTCCGGAGAGCTAAGAAGTGGTAGAAAAAAAAGTGAATATGATAAGAAGTTTGTTTCTTTTTCTTTGGAGTTTATGAAGACAACGTAATCTATGACGTGTCAGTTTCTGATTGATTAATAAGAATTGGGAAAATCTGAATCACAAAGTGATATTAGAGTTTCTAGATTGGGACAGTTGAAATACATTGTATTAATTTAGTGGGTCTGGTCTTGTTCCGGAACTATCTTTTACTTCGTACTAAAAAGTTTTGGGCTTATTATAGATTCCAACAGTTAAATTTCAGGTAAATTTGTTACTGTTTTTATAGTAAAAATATAGTGGTAATAGAAAATTTTACTGTCATGTTCAGTGATTGTATATACGAAAATGGTTTTTTTTTCAAATAACTGCACGAACAAAGATAGATTGTAATTTGTCTAAGGTACAGTATCTGGAGAACGAAGGGTGTTGATTATGTTATTTCTATTTATTGTTTTATAATTAGACATTGAATCAATTTTCAAGTCTAATCGATTTAAGATTTGGATTCCTTCAAAATATAAAACAGAAGCATTTATTTTTTAATTATGGTATTGTCTATAAAGTTTGATGTAACTACACATGCTACATTTAAAACATTTTATATATACGACAACAAAAAAACATAACATTTTATATATAACTTTTTTTTGTTTTTAAATGATATTAGATAAATATTTTTGGTTAAATATTTGTTCTATTAATATTTAATTTCAGATTATTGTGTTGTGTAATTTTTTTTTTAATTTCAGCATTTTTTTTATGAACATTACTCTTAAGAAAAGAAAAGCTAATGAGACGGCACATAGTTATGAAAGACATATTTTTTTGACAATCTCTAATATTATGGACAAAGAATTATGTTTTAATAATGAAAGCCAAAAAGTTGATGATCCAATTGGCTTATTCATGATCTACCTTGTATTTGATAGTAAGTTCGAATCCCATCTAACTTTAGTTAACATATTTAAGTTATAGATTAAACATTGTCGATGTAACAATAATGAAAAACATGGAGACAAAAGCTGATGTAGTTCTTGACATTGTCAAACTTTTCTAGTTAGTTTGAAATACTTATCAACCCTTTAATATAGACACCATTTTAAGATCTATAAAAATTAGACGCAAATGCTACTTTCAAAATGGAGAAAGAAACAAAAGACTTCATAGTCCATAAAAACTCCTCAAAACACTATATAGGAAAAGGAGATAAACTTCAATGAATAATTCATATCCCCATACAGACACCCTCTATTATCCATCTACAAAATCTTAGTATAACTTTGTGTCATAAAATTTAAAGTTTAAAAATTAGTTATACATTAACTTTTATTAATTAAATATGAGAGTTATGTTTTCATTAATATCTGATTATATCGTACTCAGAGCAGTGCCTAAATTTAAGACCACATTTTTTAATAAATTTTTTTTTTTTAACTATTGGATCCACAAAACCTGATCAATATATTAAATTTCATCTCTATAATCTTTTTTTTAAGTTACCATAATGCAGCGGGTAGAAATCGAACTCTGGTGCCAAATCATTAGCTGGATCATCTTAACCACCAAAGTAAAAGCAACTTGGCTAATAAATTGTTTAATTTAGCTAGTTGATTTGATTCTATTTTTATTATTTTACAAGTATAAGTATACTTTATGGTTTATAATATTTTGAGAAGTTACTTAGTATAAAAATTATATATATATATATATATATATATATATATATATCACATTTTGTCCTCGGCCTCTAAAAAGCTATGCACGGCACTGATCCTACTTCATCCACATGCTATAAAGTCAATGATTCGTAAAAGTCATTTCTACAAATCAAAGGCGATAAAAGCGATAACATGCTTTGACATAAACATCTCGTAAATTAGCACCCTACCCATTTGCATTTTTTGGATCGGGCCATTTGGTCCTACTTTGATACAATCCACGTTACCTTTTTTTTCCTTTTTGTCTACAATAAAATATTATTATAAAAAAAAACATAAATCAGTGAATATATCAATGTAAATCAAATAAATAAAAGTAATTATGAAAAAGAGAGTGATTTGAGTATCACTAATAGTGACAATTACTGCTCAAAAAAGCAAGTTGGACTTGTAATAAACGCGTGAAATCTTATCTTTTGTTGTCACCGTCCTAACAAAATTAATTAATTAATTGTATTTAATATAAAATCAGAGATTATTAATTAAAGAAAATTTTTTTGACATAAAAATGGTTCCATCTCCACTACTGTCTCTCCGCTTAACAGATTCGCAACTTACAAGTACGCAAAAATCAATTATCAATCTGAATCTCTATCTCTCATGGTGAAGTTTTGTGGCACCTGAAACAGAGAGAAAGCTTCGTAATAAACAACCAATAAAGCAAGTGTTTTGGATTTTTGTTTCCTTTTCTCCTCCATGGGGAGAAACTCTCTTTCGCTCGAGATCGATGATAATGGCGGCGTCGGAAGAGATAACGGTAACAACGTCGCTGGAAACGGAGATTTATCTTTTCATAACGTCCGGGATCGACTCCGTCTTAAGCGGAATTCGAGCGATAGACGAGATCGATCTCACTCCGGTGTGGATCGGCCTTCATTACGTATCCGACCTCATCACATTGGCCGATCGCTTAACCGGAAGGGCTTGATTTCGTTACTTAAGCCTCGTGGTACCTGTTTGCTTTACTGCTTGGTCGGCTTTACGGTTTGCGCGTTCATTATGTCCTCGTTTTTGCTTCAAAATTCGATTAGTTGGCAAGGGAATGTGAAGGGAGGACCGGTGAGAAGCCGAATTGGATTGGGGAGTACATTGAAGTACATACCTGGAGGAATTGCAAGGACACTTATTGAAGGGGAAGGGCTTGATCCCTTGCGCTCGGCGGTTAAGATCGGTGTTCGTCCGCCCAGGCTGGCTCTCGTGAGTTTTATATATTTGTTACTCTTTTTGCCTTTTGTTTTTCAATCGGTGCATGAAAGAGACCTTATGCTCTTTTCTTGGCATAGCTAAAGTAGATAATCACCATCAAGATTGAACAAGTCAGTAGGAGTAAAAGGGTTAAATCTAAATTTTTGTGTTGAGTCCGAGTCCAAGAAGAAGAAGCAAACAGTATTTAGTTGTCTTAAACGAACTTAGTACACATACAGGCTCATAGGAATATGCCATGTGCTTCAGTTAGATGCTGCACCGTGGGGTATGCTGGTTTGGAATTGAAGCTAAATTTCTTTACTAGAGGCGACAAGGAGTTTATATGGTACATCATGCTTGAACTTGCCAGTGGGGTGTTACGGGTTACTTTGCAATGTTTGCATAGTCAATCAGTCGTTTCTGTTTTGTTAGGGCCATTTCCGCATTAGCTTTGAAAAGTTATCGTTGTTATGTATATCAACACTAATTTATTTTCTCAGATGGATCTCACATAATACTTTTTATTCATCTGCTCCATGCACTTGCTATTCACTCATCTGTTTTATATGCATTATGAATTACAGATACTAGGGAACATGAAGAAAGATCCCAGAACACTAATGTTGGTCACAGTTGTGAAGAATCTTCAAAAATTGGGTTATGTGTTTAAGGTGAACTTATAGTATTTTATTGTTTGCAGCTCTAGCGTTCTTTATGAAGATTTGTTTTTCTCTTATCTACAGTATAAGCAGAATGAATGCTCTAATTTGTTGATCCACTGTAAATATGCAGTGAAGTATGGATACAAGCATATATGTGTTGTATTTTCCTCATCTCTTAGAAAAGCTTATGACCTTAAAAGTTGTCAGGTTTTTGCCGTAGTGAATGGTGAAGCACGCTCATTGTGGGAACAATTAACTGGCGACAAAGTCTCTGTTTCAGATGAGATGAATCACACTGATTGGACAATGTATGTGTCCTGTCAAATCTTTGAGAACTTTCTTGTTGTTTTCCTGGCAATATTTCCAAATCAGTTTCGTGGCAGATTTTTCTTGGTTGCTTTATTGAATTTTCTTTGTTTCTCCACTCCATCTAGATAAATTACACTGATTCATGTTCTGCAGTTTTGAAGGTGTTATTGGTGATTCGCTTGAAGCAAAAGAAGCCATTTCAAGGTGGGAAAATTAAGTTTGTTTATTTGCCTGCTATGAGGATGACCTATTGTATTGTGTACTTATGTTGGCTGTTCTACCTAGGATGTAAAAAAGTAACAAGCTGTCGGGGATTCTCAGAAATTCGACAGTTACTTCTGTGGTTGACATTCTATGATGATAAAACTTCATATATATGCAGCCTTATGCAGGAGCCATTTCGTTCAGTACCACTTATGTGGATAGTTCATGAAGATATTCTTGCAAATAGGTTGCCTGTTTACCAAAGGATGGGCCAGAATTCTTTAATCTCACACTGGAGAAGTGCCTTTGCGAGGGCAAACGTTGTTGTGTTTCCACATTTTACTCTGCCGGTACAGTCCTGTGTCCAATATGCTTATATTACCACTTCGAGTTTACCAGAGTGTGTACTTTGTATTTTATCTAAAGTCATATTATTTGTTCAGATGTTCCATAGCGTTCTTGATGATGGGAACTTTGTTGTAATTCCGGAATCAGTAGTTGATATTTGGGCTGCAGAAAGCTACAGTGAAACCCACTCAAAGCAAAAACTGAGGGAGGTTCACGGATTTGACGAGGATGACCTGATCATCATGGTGCTTGGGAGCTCCTTCTTTTATGATGGGTTTTCATGGGATAATGCCGTGGCAATGCACCTGTTGGGACCACTTTTAACACGATATGGAAGGAGAAAAGATACCAGCGATTCCTTTAAGTTTGTTTTCCTATATGGTAATTCTACTGATGGGCAGAGTGAGGCTGTACAGGTAAGAAATTTTTTTGGTAGGATTTAATCATAATTTCTCCTTCCTAGAAGATTGGGAAATACACTTTCCATAATAGAAGCTATTTTGCAGAAGCCACTGGGAAATACACTTTCAGTGGTGCATACATCAAAACTTCTTCTAAATATATCTTAATTCAAGTTCATATTGCTTGCCCATTTGAGAGGAATTTGGTATCATAAGGATGCATACATGTGAATAATATATGTTTCAGGTTTTGCTATAGAAAACACATTATACCTTTTTAGGGAAAGTATATCCTCTGCAATTTGATTCAGCTGTGTGACATTTGTTTGGATGAGATGGTATACTGAAGACATAATTATGTGTAAATATATGAAAGCAGGAGGTTGCTTCTAGGCTTGGGTTGACCCAAGGCACTGTTCGACATTTTGGTTTGGATGAGGATGTGAATAGAGTGCTACTGATGACTGATATTCTTGTTTATGCTTCTTCCCAAGAGGAACAAAGTTTTCCTCCAATAATTGTGCGAGCTATGAGCTTTGGCATCCCTATCATAACACCCGACTTTCCTGTCATGAAAAAATATGTGCGTACACTTAAAATTTATGATTTCCTGATTATCAGACAATACCAAAGTGTTTGCTTATTTGCTGACCTTTAATTGCAGATAACTGATGAAGTTCAGGGAATATTTTTTCGAAGAAACGACCCTGATGCATTGTTGGAGGCTTTTTCACCCTTGATATCAGATGGGAGGCTCTCTGAATTTGCTCAAACAATTGCTTCTTCAGGAAGACTTTTAACTAAGAAATTGATGGCAACAGAATGCATAACTGGTTATGCTAGGCTTTTGGAGAATATACTCCATTTTCCATCTGATACTTTCCTGCCAAGTTCTGTATCTCAACTTCAAGTGCTAGCATGGGAGTGGAGTCTATTCAGAAGTGAAATAAGGAAGCCAAAAAGCTTCATCAAGGACTCTGCTTATTCTTCCACTGGAAGACCTGGAATTGTTTTCCAAGTCGAAGAGAAGTTCATGGGCGTTGTTGAGTCAACAAACCCTGTAGACAACAATACCTTATTTGTTTCCAACGAGCTTCCTTCCAAAGTAGACTGGAATGTTCTTGAAGAGATCGAGGGAGCTGAAGACTACGAGAAAGTAGAATCTGAGGAGGTATCAAATTTTGCTGCCATCAGACATATTTCTAGGTTCTCCCTAGTCATTTTTCTGTGAGTCTTGTTGAGTTGCATTGGTCTGTTATATTGAACTATTTCTTCCTCGTCTGATGTGTAGCTAGAAGACAGAATGGAAAGAGATGTTGAGGATTGGGAGGAGATATACCGCAATGCTCGCAGATCGGAGAAGCTAAAATTTGAGGTGAACGAACGGGATGAAGGAGAACTAGAAAGAACTGGCCAGGCTTTATGTATTTATGAGATTTACGAGGGAGCTGGTGCATGGCCCTTTCTGCATCATGGCTCTCTGTACCGTGGTTTAAGCCTGGTAAGCTTCTCTATTGGTTTGTGATATCCAACAGTTATCAAATCTACATAAAATAATCATGGGTAAACTTGTGCTTATTCATATTTCTGGTTTCTGATTTTTTGTCATATCTTCACTTTAGTCCAGTAAAGATCGAAGGCTAAGCTCAGATGATATAGATGCAGCAGACCGATTGCCTGTACTGAATGATACCTATTATCGAGATATCCTTTGTGAAATTGGAGGAATGTTTTCTGTCGCAAATAAAGTGGATAGCATTCACAAGAGACCTTGGATTGGATTTCAGTCATGGCGTGCTGCTGGTAGGAAGGTAGTTCTTTAAAAGTAGTGTTGTTGATAATTCATTTTTTAAGTTCAGTCAATTAGTATGACTACAGATATAGAATTACTTGAACGCTTGAGCCGATTAATATTTAGAAGGTGCATATCCATCTTTGCCTCCTTTATGTAACTTCAACTTTGATTGATGACATTTCTGTTGTGGAGACAGGTCTCGTTATCTTCTAAAGCTGAGGGGTCCCTGGAAAACATTATAAAGCAGGAAACAAAGGGAGATATTGTTTACTTCTGGACAAGATTAGACATTGATGGTGACTTGCTTAAAAGTAAAAATGCGCTCACGTTCTGGTCTATATGCGACACCCTTAACCGAGGAAACTGCAGGTACTCCTCCACTTTAATTGTTACATCATGTATGCTGATAAAGGCGAGGAAAATGAAAAGTTAAAATATTGGTTTTTCTGAAATAATCATATATTTACTTTACACATACCTTGCATAAACTAACCATGATTTATACAGATGGCGCTTATGCGTATGCAGTTTGATTTGATTTCTTTGTATAATGATATTCAGAAAGCTGAGCTCACATTTTTTCTCGGCTTTGTAAAAAATTGATGCAGAACCACTTTTGAAGATGCATTCCGGCATATGTATGGGTTGCCAGAGCACATAGAAGCGCTTCCTCCCATGCCTGAAGATGGTCATCACTGGTCTTCTCTCCACAATTGGGTGATGCCAACTCCGTCTTTTCTCGAGTTTGTCATGTTCTCAAGGTAATTATTTCCCTCACATATATTCACCAAAACATCCAGCATTTTCCCGAACTCACCACCTCCAGTTTAAACCGTAATCACAGGATGTTCACTGAGTCTCTAGATGCCCTGCATAACAGTCAAGACGTCAATACAAGTTGCACACTAGCTTCATCCGTGCTCGAGGTAAAAACCCCACCAGATTCTCACATCTTGACTTTGGTCTCAGATACTGAAACTTTTCTGATTGTTCTATTATTACTTTAAATTTCAACGAGTAGAGAAAGCATTGTTACTGCCGGGTTCTGGAACTGTTGGTCAATGTCTGGGCATATCACAGCGGGAGAAAGATGGTTTACATAAACCCGAGAGACGGGTCACTCGAGGAACAACATCCATTACAGCAACGGAAAGGTTTAATGTGGGCTAAGTACTTCAATTTCACATTACTAAAAAGCATGGACGAAGACTTAGCAGAAGCAGCAGATGATAAAGACAATCCAAGAGAAAGATGGCTATGGCCATTAACCGGAGAAGTACACTGGAAAGGAGTTTACGAGAGAGAACGTGAAGAAAGATATCGATTGAAAATGGATAAGAAACGTAAAACAAAGGAGAAACTTTTGGATAGGATCAAAAATGGCTACAAACAGAAATCACTTGGAGGATGAAGGAGCATAGATCTTATCTACGCTTATACAAAGCCTGAGACAATCGAGCAGAGAGCTAATGGATCAATACGAGCTCAATCTAGACAAAAGTTGATTCTTTCTTTTTTTGACAGGAGTAACACAAAGACATGAGATTCTTCATGGAGTTCATTGAAAGCAAAGATTCTCACTCTTGCCATTTTATGAAGATTATTAGAGAAATTTTTTAGGTTTAGAAGCTATTCTTCACCATTAAGGTAAAGGTTACTACTACCTTCGCAACGCTCTTCTTTGCTTCAATATTTGAATTCAGTAAAAACAAAACATTCACGTTTTTAGCAACTGATTTAGGGTTTTTATATCTTATGGTTTTTGTATATACACTACAATTCATTGGTTCTACAATAAGGCAATTTTGACGTTGATTCATCTTCATAATATCATGATTTGACCAGCCTGGTCACTCAACCAGACCAGAGATTCCATCTTTCTAATATTTGAGATGATATAGAAAATAAAGAGATGTTATATATTCAAAATATATGGAAAATGTCTTTGGTAAGGAGTTGAACACTGTTTTTGCTGTTTTCTTCACCCGATTTCGATATCACGTGGAACAAACACGATTCCACTTGATCAAAGGCATGCAACTGTCTAATTTTGACTTCAGGAAACCCCTAACAATATCACGTGGAATAAACGTGGCTCCACTTGACCAACAACACTCAACCATCTGATTTTGACTTTAATAGTTTTCTAACAATATCATGTGGGTCAAACATAACTCTATTTGAGCAAGTGAACAATTTCAAAGACACATCCCTGATACATCATATTCTTTGTCATCATAATTATTATGTGTTTGATAAAATACTTCGAAAACAGTGGAAGCAATGTACAAAGGTCGATGACGACAAGACTCAAGACCAGAGCCGGACTTGAGCTTTACGGGGCGGGGCCCATTCAAAATGTATAAATAATAAAGTAGAAATTGAAAAAAAATCAAATTCCTCTTTAGGAAAAAAATGGTATCATAAATTAAAAAAAAACAAATAACAAGTTAACAACTATGTTTGTGAAAAGTAACTTTTCTTGCATTTTTTTCTGCAAAATCAATCATCAAAGTTGCATAATCAAGATTCTTAAGCATGTTTTTTTTATCTATAACATAGCAATCCAATTAGCCGTTCTTGTGACATAGTCGACCGTAAGTAAAACTTTATCAATTGCAACTTAGAAAGACTTCTTTCAGCTGAAACAACTGAAATCGGAATGGTGAACATTATCATATATGCAACTCATATATTTGGATAACAATCCTTGAATGAAATAATTAATTTTGAAATCCTCCTCCAAGGATAGAATGAAGTTAGCATCACCACTTTTTTTTTTGGCTCCTTATCAAAATGTGTTCTTCTTCGTATAAATCGCTTACTACTCTTCTAAAACATAGGTTCAATATCCATGGCAACATAAACTTTTAAGGCTTAACTTTTTGTTTCTTGAAAACCAGTTTATGTAGTTTTGAAAAAAAAAAACTAACATTTTTAGTTGAGAAATAGCATCACCGATACTCTATTTTGTCTATGTTTTTATTTTATTTTAAATTTTACAAAAATGTAATTATAGATATATATTTGGAAAAAAAAAATTGGGCATCTAAAATTCTGGGAGTCCCATTCAAATGTTTCATCTCTATGGGCTCAGATCCAGCACTGCTCAAGACCAACAATGCCAACGACCTTCTGATCAATTGAGATTCACACCTCGTGCTTAATTTTCATAAGGGAATCTAGTGGAACCCTCAGACAAAAAAAAGAAAGAAAGAAGCAAATCATTACTAAAAAGCTTTGTACCTAATAATCTATCTTTTATCCATATTTCAATAATGTAGACAAAGTTGTTCAAAGACAGATAGATTCATCACATGCAGGTTTTGCCTCGATCCACCTTTTAGCAAATCCTTTTATTGCAATCTACTGAATAAAGTAAAAGAGGGACACCAAGCCATGATAGACCATTGGTTTAAACTTGGTATCAAAGATCTAAGGGTTTACGAGTTTGACTTGTTTAGGAGAAAAATTTACATGGATTTCCTTAAGAGGATGTATAGATGATGAAAGGGTTTGATGCATCAATTCTTAGTATCGGAAATTTTAGTGTTATAGAGGATGATGTGAAATCTTTAATCAGGGTCAGTCTCTAGAAACTGGAACATTTCGATTATTCAAAGAAAAGATCAAAATAATAGAAGACTTTAGAAAAGCTAACACCGTGCAAAGCTTCACTTTCTTCAAGTCAACATCAAAACTGACCAAAAGAGTTAAAACATTAAATAATGGTGAAATGGATGAATCGGAATAGTAAAGTGTAACGACTTCACAAAATTAAATGGTATGGGGACAAATGAAAAGAAATCAAGTTGATGGGGTTTGGTATCTGCATATGGTCCCAACTCCTAAATACTTTATTTATTATTTACCATTTAAGCTATTTTGCCTATTAAGTCTACTTCTCCAAATTTTCGAATCTCTTCCGAGTTTTCGGTGATGTTTTTGGTATCCTATGAAAATGGACAAGATCGAACTCATATCTACTTCGGTTGATTTATATATAGAAGATAAATATATCACATTATTTGTTACCAAGTTGTTGAGAACCTCTTTTTTTGGTATTGGAATTCTTTCCACTACATACAATTCCTTAAAAATTATGGAAAGTGTGGTATTACCAACAGTTGGTTCGATTTTAGAGATTATGATTTAAAATTTGAAAAATTTGGTTAAAAGAAGACATGATTTGTTTGTAATTAATAAGTCTGTTGGGAGTTTTGATGTTTATGAAAATTACACAACTCTTTTTTATCAAATTTTAGTGAAAAAGTTAAAAAAAGCAGACTTAACCATTTAATTAAAAATATTTTCTTGCAATAAAAACAAATTGATGAGATGATATTACAAGATTTAGATTTTTTTGAATTATACTATTACATTATTTTGATGAATTACTCGTTACTTCTTTTTTAAAAAAAGTTTAGTGTTTTAGTTGATATAGGATATCAACATTTTGATACAAGTCTAATTACAGTCTAATTGTTGTAATAATATTTTATATCATATAATTAGTTTCTTAATTTATTTTCTCAATTTTATTTCTATCCTTTTTTTGTCGTTTTATATATAGGTTTGGGGATTTTTAATTATAAGAGAAAATGGGATATGAAACATAAACATCCAAAAGAGATAGAGAAAAATCGTGGTCATTATCCACTTGGTATGGATCGGTGACTACTACTTAATAAAAAATAATAATATTCGAAATAAAATTTAGGAAAATTAAGAGTTAGATAATATTAATTATAAAGGATGAGTAGAATATTAGGAATTAGACATGCACGTTACGTTTACTTGCTTCCTTTGTCTCCCTCCATCGTACTTTACAACAAATAAATATATTAAAAATACTAAATCAATTACGTATGAATTGTATTCATGTCTCACCACGTAAATATAATATCATATTTGAGGATTTTATGCATCCATTCTTGTTTATATCGAAGTTAGGTTTACGTTTTCTGTTCATTAAAATATTCTCAGTCATATAGAACTGAAACCAAGATGATTTTTAGTTGTAACTAATCTCATTTTCCTGTGAAACCGACATTTAGAGGTAAATTATTTTAAGTGAAATGGTAAAAAAATTTAAGTTAAATATTTAAAAAATTATTGAACTTCGAATTTTAAGTGAAATGGTAATTTTTTTTTATTCAAAATATAAATTTCCAAAAATATTTTAATATTTAATGTTATTGAACTAATATTTTTTTCTAAAAATACACGATTGATTCCACTGTTATTGAACATTTAAAGAATTTTTTGGTTAAAATTTTTAAAAGTCCAAATTTCATGAAATCAAGTGGAGTTTGGTAAGAGTTTATATTACAAATCATAATAATTTTTTCAAATTCATCTAAAATTATATTAAATCTAGTAAAAATCTTTATTAAAAAATATAGTAAAAATTAAATCATTACCGAGGACATGTCCTCCAGTGATAATGGTCACTTTACAAATTTTCAGACATCAGAGTTCGATTCCACCTTGATGCAAGGAAAAAAAAAAAAAAATAAGAATTTTAGAATATGAGATTTGACTTCATTAATTTGACAAAAAAAATCAAATCATTCACAATTCATATTCAATAAACTCTCATTAGTTCTATATATAAATGCATCATAAAAAGAAGATTAATTAATCATTCAATTTTAGATATACCAAATCTTCAACAAAACCTTAAGAATAATAAGCACGAACGTAGTAAATGTAACAACTAAAGTAGTTCAAAAAAGATTTATCGTAAGAAAAACTGGTTCAGAAAAACCAAACCCACAAAAAACAGTGAAAGAGAAACTGAAAAAGATCCTCAAGATAGTTTCTTTATCAGAACCTGTTTTCTGGGCTTTATCTCACTGTCTGAAATTTGCCAGTCTTTTCCACATATCACACCACATGCCTCCTCTAAAGTTGACACGTGTCAGTTTTAAAAATTTAAAATATATAAAAAGATTCTCTGCTCAGTAAAAACCTAAATTTTAGAATTCACCTTTTCTTGTAACCAAGTCTGAATACATTCATACATCATGCATATGCTTCTGACTAATACTAGATTCAATTAGTTATTTAAATTTATATATAAATGTATATATATATATATATATTTAATTATTTAGTATGATTACAATATAAAAATAGTAAGGTTTATCAAAAAAAAAAAAAGACAATGATTAAAATGAACGTGTAGATGTCGTGCGGATCCAAAGTGAATAACATACTAATTAACACTCAACAGAATCATTAAAATATTCCATCGAATCTTCCTTAATTTATTCTTCTGATCGACTCTTGGTTAATATCAAAGGGAAATTTTTGTAAAGATTTAATCGATTCCAATTATATCCTAAAGATTGTAGTTATATTAT